>CM053506.1:65811755-66411755 GCA_028627145.1 Eidolon dupreanum
TATCTTGGACTTCCAGCTTTCAGAAGTGTGAGAAAATAAATTTCTGCTGTTTAAGCCACCCAGTCTATAGTATTTTGTTACAGCAGCCTGAGCTGAGACACTATCATAGAATAGTTGAACCTGTTTGTAATGTCCTTTGAAAACTGAACCCCACTTAGTTCTGACATAGGCATGTAAACATGTATGACAAAAGGCCCTTATGGATTGGCCTAAGCATGTTCATAGCCCTGTGGCAGGCCCTGTTCTTGGCCATTAGAGTGTCTGTTATTCAAGCTGTTCTCTGTTTCTCTATTCTTTAGCTCACTCTATCTTCTGTTTTCCCAGCTAGGTATTCCAGGTGGCTAGATGGTGTTGGCACTCCTCCAAAGTCTAGCAGAGCTCCTGCTGCTCAGCTCAAGGAAAAATAGCCCCCATTCCTTTCCCAGAGTGGGGAGCATGGCAAGATCTATTGGCAGAGCATTTATTGGTAGATTTTGGACATACCTTCAGCTGCTCGAGGTCTGGCCTCTCCATGCTGACCACAGCAGCCAACAGCTGGTCCTCCAGGCCATCCCTTGTCACAGTGAAGTTGATCAGAGTGGCCTGAGCCTGCAGCTCAGGCTGGTAGTGAGGATTAGCCAGCTTGGTGTGAAGGATAAGCCGGAACTTTGGATTGTATTCACACTCTTTCTCTCCAATTTTAATAAACCTGGAACATAAAGGCTCATGTGAAGGTGGGGTACCTTCCCAAGAGATTCAGTCGGGGACAAAATTGTTAATTTTTTTGCAAGATTATAGTACATAATATTGCCATATTCAGAAGATTCCTCCTAAGCTGTCTAGTGTAAGCTCTAGGATCCTTGCTGGCCCTAATGGGAGTAGAGGGTGATAGACTTTTCCCCATGGCTACCATGCTTGAGTTTGTATGCACAACTGCAAGGAGAGCCATTCACATATTATGAAACATTTCCAGCAGATGGCAGTAAAGTGTTTGCAGGAAGGGGCTGTATAGTCTGGCAATAGGGCTTACTTTTTTCATGATGATGGAGAATGACTTCTATGGGTAAAAATGGTTAATTAAGTAAATGAGCACATCCTAAGGACATATAAAGGCAACTTATGGCCTGGGCAGTAGGTGAAACTCTGAGTCAAGTAACCTTTCCTCCCTTTTCCTCCTTCTTCTGCCACATACTGATCAGCTACCAGTACCCAAAGCAATAGGGGCTCATCAAATTGACAAAGAAAGGAGTCTCAGAACTAAGAACTCAGGCTTGGATAAAGTGCTCAAACATAAATGTCAGCCCACTTTTTGGCCACTTCTAAAACTCTTTCAAAATAGTTCAGTATGTCATTTAGAGGGCAGTCAAGGAGAACAGTGATTGATGGAAGCAAAGTTATTCCAGGAAACTTTCCTTAATTGACGAAGGCAGCTAAATCATTCATCTTCTGGAGGAAAGAAAGGTGTGCATGCTATGGGAAGCTACTTGACATGAGCTGAGGAGAGGATGTTCTCAGAAGAGCAGACTTGTCCCCTGTTCTACTTGGGGCTGTGAACCAGCCCTTCACAAAGGATGGCCAACACAGCTGAATCTTACCGTCCTTTCTTAATGACTTCTCTTCCAAGCAGGGGTCCCAGAACAGGATCAATGGACTCTTCTAAATTTTCAATCATCACCACATCTCCAGCTTCCAGGGCATGCTCTATTATTTGAAGGTATCTGGGGAGAAAGTCAGACAGTAAAAACCTGTGGCAAGGTATAGATTCAGAGGAAATTTAACAATAAAACTGTGGCCTCTGAAACACAGTGATAAGCTTGGAGGTACAGCTATATGAGATGATTTCAGTGGCCACATTTTTCTCTATTTAAAATTATATTTAATTGATTGTATACAGTTTTAGAAGTAGGGGAAATTATAAAATATTAAAAAATATAAAAATTAACTGTAATCTTTCCATCTCTCATTTACTTTTTTAATGATTTTCCCCAGCTTTATTGAAGTAAAATAGACAATTAGTTGCTCATATTTATATTTACAATTCAATGAGTTTTTTTCCAATTACAGTTGGCATACTATATTAGTTTTAGTTGTACAGCATAGTGATTAGAGATCTATATAATTAATGAACTGGTCACCCCACTAAATCAAGTGGCTTTCTTCCTCACATATTTTTTACAACATTGTTGACTTTTTTCCTTATGCTACACTTTATATCTCCATGACTATTTTGTATCTATCCATTTGTACTTCTTGATCCCTTTGCCCTGTTTCATCATCCCCCAAACCTCCTCTTATCTAGTAGCCCTCAAAATGTTCTCTGTATCTATTAGTTTCTTTCCATTTTTTGTTGTTGTCGTTGTTGTCTATTTTGTTCTTTAGATTCCATATGTACGTGAAATCATGTGGTATTTGTCTTTATCTGACTTACTTCATTCAGCGCAATACTTTCTAGGTCCATTAAGGCAATATATTTTCTCATCTTCTTACTTTTAGTATCTGTGTCTTTTAATCCAAAGTGAGTCTATTGTAGGCAGCATATGTAGGGCCTTGTTTTCTTATCCATTCAGTTTCTCTATCTTTTGGTTGGAGCACTTAATTCTTTTCCATTTCAGGTACTTGTTGATAGATATGTAGTTATTTATTCATGTTTCAATACATGTTTCTTCTTTTTTTTCTTAAAAAAGTATCTCTAACAATTTCTGCAATATTGGCTTGGTGTTGATGAATTCCTTTAGCTTATTTTTGTCTGGGAAGTCTTTTATCTGTCCTTCTACTCTAAAGGACAGCTTTGCTGGCTAAAGTACTCTTGGTTGCATATCCTGGGTTTCCAACACTTTGAACATTTCGTGCCAAGCCCTTCTGTCTTGCAAAATTTCTTTAGAAAAATTGGCTGCCAGTCTTATGGGTGCTCCTTTGTAGGTAACTAATTGCTTTTCTCTTGCTGCTTTTAAGATTCTTTGTATTTAATCTTTGGCATTTTAATTATGATGTGTTTTGGTGTAGGCCTTTTTGGGTTCATTTTTTTGGGTACTACCTGAGCTTCTTGGGGTTATATGTCTATTTCCTTCACCAGGTTAGGGAAGTTTTCCATTATTATTTCTTCAAATAGCTCTTCTAGTACTTGTTCCCCTTCAGGTAGTCCTATGACCCAGATATTTTTACATTTAATAGTGTCCCATAGACTTCTTAAATTATTATTCCATTCTTGGTTACTTTTTTCTTGCTTTTCTAACTGGGTGTCCTTGTCTTCCCCATCCTCTATATCGGTGGTTTGATCTTCTTCTTTATCCACTTGGTTGATTCCCTCTAATATACTCTTCATCTCAGATAATATATTCTTCATTTCTGACTGGTTCCCTTTTATAATTGCAATTTCCATTTTTATGTTTTTTTTTTAATCTCTTTTTAAAGTTTTTACTGAGTTCATCAACATGTCCCTTAATTTCACCAAGCATCTTTATAACCAGCGTTTTGAACTCTCTGCATCTGTAAGATTGCTTGACTCAATTTTTTCTTTATCTCTGTTCTGTTCTCTTATATGGTTTCTGCTTCTTTGTCTTTCCATTTTGGCTGCCTTTTTGTGTCTGTTTCTGTGTATTTAGAAAAGCTCCTAAGTCTCCCAGTTTTATTAGCATGGCTTTGTGTAGTAAGTGTCCAGTAGCACAGTCCTGAGAGGGGTTCAGCTTCAGGCCAAGTTTATCCCCAGCCTATGCCCCTCCAGGGTTACCTGTTAAGATTTAGCAAGCAATCCACAGATACTGTGATTATAGTTGTGATTACAGGCCATGCCAGACACTGAGGTTGGCTGCCACCTGTGTGTGTCTTGGTGCTGCTCAGCAAATGGCACAGGACTCGCTGAGGACACACTTGGATATGATTTGAGTAGCGCCACAAGTCGGGGGAGGCAGAGTTTTAGGGAATCCTCTGGGCAGTCACCTCTGTTATATAATTTGATGATATCTCAGCTATGGCAGCACCTCTGTCAGCATACTGGGAGTGGGGATGGCTCAAGAGAGAAACGGTGGATCCCACCAGCATTTCTGCTCGGGGTGGAAGGAAGCCTCACCTCTGGGCCTTGCTCTGAAAACTCAGTGTTTTCTGTAAGTCCCTGGTGCCCGTTAAGCAGCCCACCTGGTTCTGGGTCTCAGAGCAAGCAGGTCCGTCATCATGAAAGTTCAGTTGCTGACACAGCCCCTTTAAGAGGCGTCTGCAGCTGCTGGCTGCTGCTGCTGTAGCCTCTGTCCCACTCGGCTGCTTCAGATATGGCAGCCTTGCATCTTCGCCCCCTCCTACCTTCAACTGTTGCAGGGTGATTTCTTATTTCTCTACCTAGTTGTAGGGCTTCTGTTCATCTAGACCCCCAGGTGACTCTGCTTGCTGTTTGCTCCATGTTTCCATCTCAGCTTTGATTTGGTTGCAAGAGGTATGAAGGAAGCTGCCATTTTGCCTGGTTCTCTCTCATTTACATTTTGGTGTTTACTATATGTGTTTGGATATAATAAATTTTCAACTTTATTCTCACTATTTCTATTTATTTTATATTATATTATTTATATTTGTATTTATATTTGTATTTATATTTTCATATGTATTTATTATTTGATTCATACAGCATGTTTGTTTTATAACCTATTTTATATACATATAATATATTGTAAACATTTCCTCATGTCATTAAATACTCTTCTCCAACAATTTTCATATAACTGGGTATTAGATCGTGTTGATACACCTTAATTTATTTACAATCAATTATCAAATATAAGTTATTTAAAAATTTTCAATGTCATATAGAGTTTAATAAACATGTTAATATTTTGATTTTTCCCTAAATAGACTTATAAGTTTGATGTAATTCAATTTAAACAATAAATAACAATAACTTTATAAGTCTTGACCAAAATCTTAAAGTTAACCTAAAAAAAAATGAGGATGATTAAAAATAAAAATGAAGAAGAGGAGTTCATATAAGCTAGTCTAAATATTTTATATAACTTCAATACTACAGTTATGTAGAAAGAAGTCTTAAAGGATATCATATACCAAAAAGTTAGCAATGTTTTTCTGTAAATAATGAATTATAGGAGTTAAAATATTTTTCTTTGTGGTTTTTTTTTTTGTAACCACCTCTCCATTTTTACTGTAATAATATATTAGTTTTCTGATGAGAAATACCACAATAAATATTCCTCAATATAAAACTAAATCACTAAAGGCCAATGTAGTATTATAAAAATAGAAAGGAATAAAGACTTCATTAGTAAGAATTTAATGTAGAGTAAAATGTCATCTCTAATTAATTGGGGGAAAGAATGAAGAATTTAGTAAATGGTATTGAAAAATAGGCAACACTTTGAAAAATGAAAATTAGGCTTGTACCTTATACAATACCCTAAAATATTTTTTCAGGTGATTGGATTTCAATGTAAAAGGAAAACCCACAAAAAAAAAACTAAAAAAATAGGTGAATATTTATATAACTTTTAGAGAGAAAAGGTCTTTTCTAAGCAGAATCTATAGAAGAAATGGGTGACAAATCTGACCAAATTAAAAATAATAATAATAAAATAAAGTGCAGTATGTCAAGTCCCACAAATAAAATTAAAAGGCAAATGACACTCTCAAACACATTTCTATTCATACAATGAAGAGATACTACACTAGTCTTAAACACATATTATATATAATATTTATATTCAAATAATAGATCCTTCCATGTTGTAGCATGTGTCATAATTTTATTCCTTTTTAGGGCTAAATAATATTCCATTGATATATATACCATTTTTGCTTAACCATTTATCTGCCAGTAGACACTTGAATAGTTTCCACTTCTGGCTCTTGTAAATAATGCTGTGATGAATATGCATGTACAAACATCCATTGCTTTTAAATTTGTGTACTCTTGGGGAAATTACTTCTGTGAACCTCAATTTCCTCAAATGTGAGCTGGTACCTATAACACTAAATTTACATGCTGTGTGGATTTGCAATAAAATTCCTAATACCAAAAGTGGCACATCCCAACTACCTAATACATGATCTCCACCTCAGTTCCTTTCCCTCACTGCCTGATCCTATTTTTCTCATGAATCCTAATGCACAGAGTAAGAACTGAGTACTGAAACTATAGAGCTAAGTTATAACAGAGTTAATGAAGCAAGGGGGTGAGACATGCTGAGGCCTAGGCCTATGAAGTGTGATGGATACTAGACAGACATTCTAGCTTTCATGTCTCTTCATGTAGAAACTCCCCCATTTGTATGTACAAAGACACATGGCAGGTACAAAGGGCTCTGTAGTTTTCATAACTAACTCGGCTGCTGTGCATCCAATTGCAAATGTCCAAGTGTTCCTCAGGAGAAAGAGAGTTCATGTTTGTTCGGTATGGCTCAGGGGCAGAGGTAGGAATAATGGATCAGAGAGAGCCAGGGTAGGCTAAGGTTGGCTCAATGTGAGAAAGACTTTGTAAAACACATAGTTGTCTGACAACGAAATATAATGTTTGGGGAGGCAGAAAGTGTTCAAGGAGAGATGGAAGGATAAATCCTAGGGATAGTGGAGCAAAGACTCCTTAATGGGTCAAGAGGCTGACCAAATGATTTCTAATGAGAAAGAAAAGCAGAGACTTTAATACCCAAGCCTCTTGTATTGAGATGTATCATAAAATGGGAGGGGGAACATGAGAGACATCATGCAGGGACCATGAGAGTAGAAACAAACCACTGGGGCTTAAGATTTGCTTGTAACGGTTTTTTTCCTCTGCCAAATGGTAAAAGTGGAACCTTTTATGCTAAGCCACTCACCCCTTCTGACCAATCTGAATAACACGGAGATCTTCTCCATATTTGTTCTTGATCCATTTGATGCCTTGTAGCTGAGGGTCAACCATGAGTGGCCAGCGTTCACAGTTGATGAGGATGGTGGCATTCTCCATGGACATTCGATCTGCTGGTAGGCCCTCGTTCTGCCAGGCAGCCACATTGGCATCATCTGTCAGCATCCTCAGGGGATCCAGAGTGGGAGTGACAGGGATGGGAACCTGATGAAGAAATGTCACCCTCATTCAGAATGGAAGCATGCTTTCTCAGCTGGGGGTGGAATACACAGTAGCTCATTAAAATGATACAACTCCTTCAAAAGTAAGACCAAAATTCTACTGAAAACTGCTTTTCTGGATATGTAATTATTTCTGGAAGCAGGTTTTCTTAAGTCCTGATAGCTTTTTTCTCTTGACTGATGAACAACAACAGAAATTCATCCAATGTGACCCTTTGCTCTTCAGTATATTCACCTCATCAGATTTCTATCATAGATTATTTATATTTTAATCAATAGCCTCTTCTATGCCTTACTCATGTTAACACGGTCACTTCTTTACTACATTTCTGTGTTTCTCGTGCATGCTTCATGAACAGGGCCCCAGGTCCACTGGGCTTTCTCCTGTGTGTGCCAGCTCACACTAACCACTCTCTCCTCTCATCTACTTCACCACTTGCAGACAGAAGCCCAGCTCACAAGGAACTAGAGATGCTTACCTTTCTCTTTTCCCAGAATATCCCACTCCCAGAGCTGCTTACATGACTTCTCTCTGAAAACAACTCTGCTGGTACACACCAGGAAGCGGGAGAGCAAACCAGGCCTGAGCGTGCCTCACATGGCTTCTCTGTTCCCCTTAACAGCCCTTATGTGTGCACCAGACCCTTACTTCTCTGTCTCTGTTGACCTCTCTCAGCTCATTTAATTCTTGTACAAGTAATATTTTTCACTGGGGATACTTTAAAAAAAGTTGAAGTAACATTCACAGTGTTGTGTAACTATCAGCTCTATCTGCTTCTGAAACATTTTCATTGTCCAAAAAAGAAGCTCCATACCTGTTAGTAGTTACATCCCGTTCTTTCTTACCCTCAGCTCTTAACAACCACTATTCTGCTTTCTATCTCAATGGATTTACCCATTTTGGATATTTCACATAAATGGAATCATATAATATATGACCTTTTGTGTCTGGCTTTCACTGAGCATAATGTTTTGAGGTTCACATATATGCTCTCTTTTCTCTGCACTTTGTCTTGCCAGTTCCCTTAGGAAAATCTCTCCAAACCCTCTCCTGTCCCTTTAATCATACCTGTTAAGTGTACAAATGGCCAGTACTGTAGCATCAAGCAAACTTTGAAAGGGAAATCTGCTACTGGAGTTTCTTATCCTGTGATCAGAAATGTATCCATACAGAATTGTTTTCCTTTGTAATCTTATACATTTTATTTTATGCACTAAAGCTATTGTTGTAAAAAGGAATCCATAGATTTTTGCCAGACTGCCAAAAGGGTACATAGCACAAAAATGCATAAGAACCTCAAACAAAGCCAGGACAATCCTTGCTAAGCTGCCACCTAGCTCCTTATCTTCATTCACTCAGTTAATGATCATCTTTTCAACAGTTTATTTTCCAAAAAGTATTCAAAATAAATAAACAGCAACTTTATTTTTTGTTGATTTCCTTATCCTGTAACAGTTTTTAAACCACTATTCAACAAATCATCAGAAGAGAGAGATTTCATGAGTTCATTTATAAAACCAACCATCATTAGACAACATGGGTTTTGTGTTCAAAGGAGACACCTACAGATGAATTTTGGAATACAACTCTTACTGTATGTGGTGAACCCTTACTGTATGAGCTGACTCTTGCTGTAGCTGCTTGTTATGAACCTCATCTCCATTGAACTATGAACTTCCTGTAGGCATTCTTGTCTGGAATGTCTTTTGCAGATCCTGCCTTGTGGAGTTGTTGGACATGTTGAATACTCAGTGAATATTTGTGGATTGAGGACTTCGAGTGATGTAAAAGTGTCAAGGTAATATTAAGTATTATTCTGACTATTGACTCCAGACACAACCCTGAGCCCCCTTCAGTCAGGAACTAGCATTTCCTCACTTTATCATGTCAGTGTAGAGGGAGGAGTTGGAAGTAAATTCTATTAATTTATACTAATAGGACAAGCTGAGTGCTCAAGTCAGGAGTACATAAAATTTTCATAAGAGCAGTCTGTGAATGAGGAGCATAGACTACGCAGCTTTGAGGCCAAGTAACAAGGTGCAATGCAGAATCTGGGAAAGGGGCCTTGCCCCTGCTGCTACCTTGAAGTTTGGCTAAAGAGCAATGAGCTTTGAGGGACACACAAAGTGGTTTTGGTGCTGCTCAGGTTTTATCATTTTGAGGCATGCCAAGAGACAGCCTGCTGGGCAACAGACCAGGCTTCCCATGGAGGGCCCCATTAAGAAGTGAGACGCTGTCTCCAGGTGGCCTGGAGGGCAGTGGATAGCAATACAGGGCATTGTGGAAGGATGTGGGTGCATATATATCACTCCTGTATCCCAGAATTTATTAGGGGATGCTCAAGTGGTGGTGGGAAAAAGTATGCAAGAAAGGACTAGAAGATTTAGGTTATTATTATCACGTGAGCTCATTGGTACCCACAGGCTGATGTGGGCAAGATAAATTCTGGCTGTACGTACTTTCAGCTGGCTCAGGTAGGGTCTCCAGGTCTCGTCCATGAGGCTCTGCCGATATTTCTTTGTAAAGAAGCCAAGGTACGAAATGAAAGCAGCAATAAATAAAATGTCTCCACATAATTTCCTTTCCTGTTGTTTGAAGTTCTGCACAGCTTCTGCCCACCTCACGTTTTCAGAAGCAAGTCCTCCTACCTACCATTTCAAAGACCAGAGAGAAGAGAAGACTTGTCACACTGAGGGCTAGATAGAGCCATGGATTCAGTACAGAGGCACACTATACACATTAAATAGCAGAAGACTCAGTATCATTTATGTCACCCTTTTGATCACTGGGGATTTGTACTGGCTGCAGCAAACATTTCAGTAAATAAGCCCCTGTTCTGTGCTGTATGTTATGTGGGCTAGGGATAGATGACACATTTCGAATGCAGGCTTCCAGGCTCTGCCCTTATAGGTATGGGGATGTACCACCCACCTCAAAGGGTTATTGAAAAGATTAAATATGGCTGTGTATGTTAATCACTTAGCACAGTGCCTGGTCCACAAAACATATTAGAAAATCATGCACCTCTCCCATCTTCTCTCCAAATGCTAGGTTATGAAAATAAATAAAATTAATTTCATGCAGTATAAGTAATTCACAGTGGGTGGGGAGATAGACATGGTAATTAAGACATAGAGTTAGAGATAGAGAAACATGGCTGTGTACAGAGTAGCAAGACTGCAGCACAAGTCCTGACTCTGTCCAGAACTGCTTTGACACCCCATTCCAGGGGTATCCCTTGCTGGGGAGATGAGATGCCCTTTCTAAAGAGAACTGTTAGGTGTATGGTGGAGCTCAGCTTCTTGGTTGTGATTTATCCTTTTTTCTTACTTGAAAGATGGCATTATAGTATGTCAAAGATGGGAGAGATCTTAGGGATTTGCCAACCCAACCATTCCCATGCCCATTTTTATATGACACAGATAAAAAAACAGAAAGTTGAAGTATCTCGCCAGAACCTCTAGGTCAGTAGAGGCAGGGTGGCTTCAGAGCCCATACATCAGAACTCCTGGATCACTTCTTGCAATGTTTTCAGAGGAGCTCTCTCTAAACCAAACTGTTTAGTTAAACTGATCATCTCAGAGCTATGCAGCAGTGGGTTCGGCCAACAACTGCAGACACAAGCTTGTGGTATAGTCTCTTTTCACTAAAGCACAGCTCAGTTCAGTGATTGTTATTTCTCATTTCCCCCTATCTAGAAAATCTGATTTTGTTATATAAATAACAGTGGCAGGAATACATATAAAAAAGGTATGATTTCCACTTTTCTTTATTGGTGGGGAAGGTGCTGTAAAGGCTCATAGTTGAAGAGAAATCACATCCAGTGGACACTGCTTTACAAGGCCTTAGCTGATTTATGATGAGAAATATAAGCCATGAGGGATTTTAAAAGGCTGTGAATTCTGACACTTCTCTCATCAAGACTTGGTGTCTATGCTCTGTCTCCTTAGTCTGTGATCGCTTTGCCCAGTAGAACACAGTAGAAGTGACGTTGTGCTGGCTTTCAGTCCCAGGCATTGAGACACTGGGGCCTTCTCCTTCCTGTCTCTTGGAATACTTGTTCTTGGAGCCCTGAGACATCATGTAAGACATTTGACTACCCTCCTGGAGAGACCTGAGACTACCCAGTAAGAGAGAGGGGCCCAGCAGACCCCGCTCTTGAAGTTGTTCCTGCCAAGGTGTATATAAAAGAAGTCATTTGGGACCCTTCAGACCAGCTTAGCCACCAGCTGAATAACACCAAGTGGCCTGAGTTGGCACATAGAGTAGAATAACCCATTAGCTGAACCTTGCCCAAACTCCTGACCCACAACCTTGTGAGATTTAATGAAATGATTATCTCTATGTTAAATCTCTATGTTTTGGAGTGATTTGGTATGCAGCAACAGGCTCCTATAATACAAGCACCCTCTTCTAATCCTCAGATTTATTCTTTCAGGGAGGCCAGAGCCTGTGTGTGTGTGTGTGTGTGTGTGTGTGTGTGTGCGCGCACACATGCATGTGTGTACAGGTAAGGTCATGTTCAGAAATGTTCAGGGTTAATAAGTCTCGTTCTTTTCTGCTTCTATCTCAGTTCCTAATCCTGGCCACACACATACTATCAAACATCACACAGGTAAGAGCTTCAGAGTTTGTCAAATTCTGGCTTTGTTCTTTAACTCTTTCTCTGGTAGGTATACACAAATGTAAGCATGTCACGTCCCTCATGGGCTGCCTGACAGATCCAGTGTCCTTGTCTTCCCAACCACCTCTGTAGGAAAACTTCAACCAGATTAGGGTGTGCATTCACACTTTTCTCAGGAATCAGTCTCTGTATCCTAGCACATTTTAACATTTTCCCCCAAGTCAAAGCAGCGCTAAGCTGTGCTCATCTATTTTGCACTTCTACGGCACTTGTCAAGATCTGCTAATATAATTAAAGCTTGGGCTGCTGAGGCTCATACTCACCAGGCGATTTGCAAGGGAGATGGTGCCTGCGGTCACTTCAGCTTCTTGCTGACATTTGAGTTTGTCTGCTGTGGCTTTCTCAAACTTGGCTGTGAGTTTGGCTAGGTTTTCATTAAATTGCTATTCAGGAAGGAACAAAAGGTTCGTCAGTAATTCCAGCCCCAGTTACCTCAGTGCTTCTGAGTTGGGACTCGTGTGTAGGTAATTTTTAAGAAAGCCTCCCTTGAAGAAAGCTGTAAGGGACTGGGAAGGGCTGGGCGGGGGAGGAGAGAAAGGCAAATTAGGGGTGATCTTATGCAGAGTCCCAGTGGGGACTTCAGCCAGATCCTACAGGAAGAGGGTGGAGTGGAAGTCCAGAGCAGTCTTGACTGCTGAGTGAGGGAGCTGAGATTTCCTACTCCGGCACCTCAGTCATTGATTCAGGGCCAAGAAGGGTGATGAGCATAGTGGAGGGTGCATACTTTCTGTTTTTCCCTGTGTTTGGTGAAAAATGGGTTCTAGTAGCCTGCCAAAAAGGTGCAGGTGCTGCTTTTAAAAGCAAAAGCCAACCAAAGCCTGGGGCCTGAAAATGGCCAGAAAGATCCCAGGGAGTCCCAGGAGGCACGCATATGATGACTGCTGCAGCAGGTCTACAGTCTGGGATTAGGCTTCCTGCAACCTAAGTCCTCCCCTTGCTTTAACGTCCTAGGAGTACTGGATAACTTTTATTTAACCTCATTATTCTCTTCCATTATTCCAAAGTATAGGAATACTTTTTTCAAAAGATGTGGTTTGTATTTTTTTCTAAATTTATTAAGAATTTAGAATTAAAGCGCATAGCTTTTGTTGCCCCCCAAATACACATTTCTGTACACGAAGATACATGGACACATGGCAGATGCCTCCAAATGCACCTTATATTTATGCAGTAACTTGGGTTCAGGCTGCTCTGTGGGTCATTACCAAGTCAAAAGAAAAATGAATTAAGGGCCAAAATAGTTTGAAAACTGTGGTGAGGTAGTGAGGTGGTGAGGCATCCAATTAATGATGACAGACTGGCTACATTCATTTCCTTCCTCTTCTTCCCAATACTTGTCTAAAATGATTGTGAAGTAACATAAAAGTCATCAGCCCAGAACACCAAGCAAATGTTGAGAGCCATTGGAGGTTAAGGGATTCTAATACATTTATGGAAGACCATATTGACAGAGGATTGGAAACTGCCATAGCAGGGCAGAGGAAGCTGCAACCTAGAGTTGGCCTCAGTTCACCAAAAGGGAAGCCGATCAGCCCTGTAAAGTCTCATGTACCCTGAGGACTTGGAAATGTCATGTGTAATTGAGGGGAATGTTGAAAACAAGAGAGTAAATTGGAAGTTATTAATTCCTCACCCCATATCTCCATTTCTATGCCCAATATGCAGACACCTATGTCACCAGGCAGGAGATTCAACAGTGGTAGAGAAAATACAATATATCCTGGTATTTAGGATATATTCAGCATAACTCAGCAGATCTTGAAAGCGAATTCTGCTGGTCAATCAGCTCTGCCCTCACTTGCATAGCTATAATCAGCTTTTGATCACTACTCTTGTACACATGAAAGAACAAGAAGACATTTGATAAAAGCCTAAGTTAAGGTAAATAAGAAGAAAAATATGCCCTGGGAAAAAAAGATAACTTCAGTCATAAAAAAAAGACAAGCATAAAACCCTTCACGATTAGTTTCTCAGAGAGATTTACAATGTTTCATCCATAAAACAAGAAGAGGATCCTAGTAAAAGAAATAAAAAACAAAAAAAAATGTTGTGGAAATTATTATTGTTAATGTATAAAATAGTAAAATCCAGGGAAGGGTTAAAAGATGAATTTGAGGAAATCTAGAAAGTAAAAGAAAACAAAGTGAAAAAAAGATTAAAGAAAATAGAGGACTCACCAGGAGGTCTAATAACTAATCAATATATGTTCCAGGAAATGAAACTAAAAAGAAAACAGAAGGGAGATTACCATAGAAATAATACAAAATAATTTTTAGAGCTGAAGAAAAGTCTCCACATGCCAAGCATAATGAATAAAAAAAAGGATGACAGCTGAGCATATCAATGTAAAGTTTCAAACAGCAAGAAAAAAAACGGAAAGACTACCAAAAAAGATAAATATAATGCATCAACAAAGGAATGAGACTCTGTTCATCAGACCTCCCACCAGATGAAAGGATAAAGCATTCAATGTTCTAAGGGGAAAAATTAGCAATTCGGAATACTCAGCAAAATTGTCAGTTCAGTTTAAAAATAAAGACATTTCCAGACTGGAACTATTAAGAAAATTTACCTCTTCTTATCAATATTTATGAGAAAGTTACTTAAGAATGAGCTGTAGCAAAACAAGAGAAGAAATCAAGAAAGGAGAAGGCATGGAGTCTAGAAGTCACTGGAACCAACCAACTGAAAGCAGTGAAATGGGTTAACACTGGTTAGAGCTTGAATTAGTGGTAAGGAAGAAAAGTCTTGGGGGCAAAGAATGACTTGATAGATAACTAGATTAGATGCAGAGTTGAAAAGTAATTAAGGCTATGCCCAAAGAACTAATGGAAGAGAAAAATATAAAGGAAACTAGAAACTCCAAGGTGAAAAAAAAGGTTGTATAAGAAAGGCAATGTAATTATAGTGTGCCACTTAGATCTGCTATGAACAATATAGACATCTTCACAGAATATAAATGGAATTTATTCATTTTTCAGCTTTCTGAATCATTCAGGTAACAGAGCATGGAACACTTACTTTTGGTTATAGAACAGAAAGTAAGGTTTTTCGGTCCTGGTGATTAAAAAGCAATAGCAATGATAACAGAAGTTGAGAAGAAGAAGGTAGGGAGGAGAGCTAAAGGAAAGGGTAATAACTTTATCTTGAAAACGGAGGGCTCCAGGATGCTGTCTCTATGTGATGGAACAAGAAATAAAGGTTATGTCAACTAAATAAAGTTGCCTTAACTATACTGGGAAGACATGGAGATGAATACCTTAGAGTCTCATCCAGAAGAAAGTTAACTGCCTGAATAAGATACATTAAGAACAGGGGTGCTAGCATAGCACATAGATAGAAGTCAGAAATTAAAATGAGCGGAGGCCAGGAATATAACATAAACTGGTCAGATGAGTCTAGTGTTGGAAAAAAATGCGAATGTGGGGAATATGGTAAAAGTGTCTGCTTGAATGGAAAGCCAGTGCTTAACTCCAAGGTCAATTAATGATATTTGGGAATTTTCTGATTATTTTAAGATTTCTTGTATTTTTACAAGAAGCTCCTATTGTTTTAAATACTGGCAATCAATTAAGTCATTTTCAAATACTATGTGCGGGCCAAATAAAACATGTTTAAGCCACTAGGTAGCAAGCTCTGAATGGCATCAACAATCAGTTGAAACAGACAAAATATTAAAAGGGCAGGAGACTGTCATTTCTTATTATGCTCAATGAAAATGCCTTACTTGTTTTTCTGACTATTATTTTTATGAATTGTCTAACAGTATCATATAGTATGTTCACTATTAAAAAAAAAGAAAATATAGATAAACAAACACCATCCAAAATCTACCACCTAGAGATAACCATCACTATTCATATTTTTATGTATTATAATTATATGTATAATTACATTGAAAGTATATTGTATAATTTGTTTTAAAATATGCTTTTAAAAACTTTTATGCAACTTGAACTTAAAATTTACTTGGAATTATCCTAAAATCCTAAAAAAAATAAAGCTTAGAGTAGAGTGCAACTGGATAAGGCTAGCAGTGGCTTCAGTGACACACAGGGAGAAATTTCCTCACTCTGGGTGTACCTCTACATTAGAGATGAGTGCTAGTTAGTGCATGCCCTCTGTTATTAATGTGGGAGTGCCCCAACTCTTGGGATGTTGATAAGCATGCCGATAAGCAAAGGATGGAGAGGAGGTTGTTAAAAGCAAGAACGCATTTTTTTTCAAGAAATATTTTGGCAGAAAAGAAGTGCCTTTATAAGGTAGCCAAGTATTTTAAAATATTCTTATTGCTTTCACAGGTTGAGTGGGCCCATCATGTGAATGTTGGCTACTGAAAAGGTATAAACATTTGAAAACATTGCCTTTGCACCAAATGTTGCTTTAGTTAAAATAACTTGGGTAGGGAGATCTTTGAAAATGCAGTTTTGTACACTATTCTGGGAGAGACTGAAGATTATTAAAATTATCGGGAGGTATTTTCCCTGAAAAAGCAGTCTTGGGGATGTTATGGTGTTTTGCCTTTGGTGTTCTTTGAAGAGGATCACTGTTACGGTGATTATTACCTGTTTTAAGCAAACTGGCCCATAAATCTGGATTTATAAAGCAAATATATTGAGAGAAGATTAGTTACTTTGCCAAAAAGTATCTTTTCTTTATAGAGAGGCTGGTTGCAATGATCCTTGAACTAGTGCTTTTAGCCATAGAAGTTAATCTAATAGTCAATAAACCCATGGCATAAAGTGTGTGGCATGACTACACTCTTATTTTTCACAATCTGTAAAACCCTTTTTATCATCATGAGATATGTGCAGCAAGCATATATTTGCCCAGAATGCATGTGTAGAAATGAAAGATCTGGGGAAGGCTTTGGAGTGAACTGATCACAGTAGTGATTGATTACCAGGGCCTGTATGTGCATGTGAGAGCCCACGTATCCCAAAGAGAAGGAGAGGAAGCAGGAGGAGGGTAGAGATATAGCAGAAATGGTCATCGTAACCACTGTTGTAACCATTGTCATGGCAGCAGCTCCCTGTATTACCATGGGTCAGGCTCTGGAAGGTTTGATTTATAGGCATTCTCTCCTTGAATGAAGCGAGGATATTACTGTGTCCACTTTACTCCAAGAAACTGAAATTTAGGCATTTTAAAGACCTTCCTAAAAGTCACATATCAGCAAATATTATAGCTTGGATTGGAATGAAATCTGCTGATGGATCTTTAGCTGCTATGCTATCCTACAGGACTCTGATTTCTACCTACCATTTTGGTAGTATCCATTTTAACAGTGAAGGTGAAATTCAAGGGAAATCTCTCTCAAATAGATGTGAATCCAAAATTACCTTCATCCCCCAATCCTGGGTGAAGCAGATATGACCAAATATCAACAAGAGCATAAAAAAAACCTAATAACCCTCACGATTTTATATTTGTGGTCAAGAGGTCATCCCCCAAAGCACTTGCTTTTAAAAGCTTTCATAAAACAATGCAGATAACATAAAACATGCCCAGCAAGCCCACATGTCTACATTGCTGAGAGTGATACAGGAGGACAGTTGGCCAGAACTGAAGATAATAGGTGCAAAAGTTGAGATTAAGGGGCTAAAACCTACATTTATAAGGTGAAAAGGAATCTCAAAAATTTGGCCTTTTATTCTTAACTACCAGATGTATAAAAATGCTAAACTCGTTTCTGGCTAATAAGAAAACGGTTGACTCCATGGATAATATTGTTCATCTGTTATACATATCTACATTTCATCTTTTCTTTCCTTAGAGAAAAAGGAGAAAAACTTTTAGAGGCAAAGCAGAAACCAACGGTCCGGTCGATTTGTCTTGTTTGGACTATAGAGTGAGAAAGAAATGTAAAAAGTTGCCTCTACTGAAAAATCAGGAGACTTTACATAACAATCTGGTTTTCCCACTTCTCTTTAAAAATCAGGACATTAGGCACTGGGAAATGGTAGAGAGTGTTGTTTGTATTAGAAGCTGCCAAGCAAGGGCAGGGGCTCCAGCTTCACTTACAGTGATCTTAGCTTTAATGGCTGCCAGCTTCTCCTGGGCAGCTGTGAGGTCCGAGGTGGCTTTGTTCAATGCTTGGCGCTTGGGTTCCACATCACAGAATACCTCATAGAACCTCACGATGTTTATGACCCAAGAGCAGAGGCCTGCAGCTGCATAAGACTTGGTGGCCACGAACTCTGGATTGAACTCAGGGTCCTGTAGATATGGCCTGATGGCTTTGAGGCAGTTTTCATGAATGTTCTCTTTGTCAAAGTTGATTAAAGAGTCCAGGAAACCATCCACTTTAGCCATGGCGACTTTAGCAGCCTTCCAGCTCCGGTCCTTGGGCACCTTTCCTCCAGGGGCCATGAGTGCCATCACCGCAGCACTGACATTGCTGACAGCCAGAGGTGGAGAACCAAACGACTTCAGCTCTGTCAGGTTGGTCTAAGAAAAGAGAAGGAAGTTGTTAGAGGAAAATGAATGGGCTTTCTTTGTCCTTGGCCACTAATGGAGTTAGGCTCTGGAGTGATCAATCTCTGCTTTGAAGCCTGCAGCAGCCCTCTGAATTTTAAATATCATGACTCATCAGAAGGAAACCAAAGCTACCCCCTAGTGGTTTCAGACTTCCCTGAATAGTTGGCCAAGACTCAGCTATGTTCTTTCAGCACTTTAACAGACTCTCAGTCCATTAGAAACACACAGTTATTTCACATTCAGCTGAAAAATATAAGGAGGCCAACATACTCTCAAATATGCAGCTTACCATGAATAAAAGATAAGGTTATTATAAATTATTTTCTATCCTGGATTGAAGAGAATAGCACAGTAACCCAACTAATTTTTTTTTTTCTTTAATTAAACTGCTTTGTTCCATGAGCTTGTTCTAACTACACTTGACTGTCCGGATAACAAAGTAGCATTTTCTGCCAACAAATAATTCAGACAGAAAGCTAGGCACAGACTGTGCAGTTGCTGCCTCTGCCTGCATGTGGGTTTGTCCCTTGCTTTAAGTTTCACTGCTCTAGAAAGATAGGGCTGAAAGTGTTGATTTGGCAAGTCACTGAAACTTTCCAGGCCTCAGCACTTTAATCTGTAAATTGGGAGCAGGGGACCCATCACCCACCCAGTGAAATTGTGTTATAAATGTGTATGAAGTGGATTTATGATTTTTTGTGATTATTACTGAGAAGCCTATGACCTCAAAAGCCCTTGCTTCTGAAGCTGATTTTGTAAATGAGGAAGAATCTTGATTTCAAAGATTAGATCCTTGTGTCGCATTAATTTGAGATGCTCCTAGATCTAGAAATCTATGAACAAAGATCTTTTCTTAGTGACCAAAAGAAATACCTAAGAAGATGCTCTGTTTGCTTTTGCAACTCTTTTCGCATTTGGTCATGACAAACTTGTCAGGGGCAGGAATGAAGGACAGCACAGATGTGGGAGGTGACCTGGCAAACCTGTCATAGTGATCTCCACTGGGTGAAAGAGGGCAAAGTGAGTAAATACAATCAGAAACAAAAAAATGACAATTTAAAAATATTTTAATTATGCTCAATGTATTGAATTAAAAAAATATAAAAATATATAAAGATGAAATTGAATTCTATAACCTAGATATGTCATTGTTAATATTTTAATGTAATTCCTTCTAGTCTTTTTATATTCATATATACATCTATATATTAATCATAACTCTTTTGGTTTTAGTGACAGAAAATCCAGCTAAAGTACAAAGGGGGATTTTCTCATTCATGTATCTGGGGAGGATGAGTTTGGGGCTGGCTGGCTGTTAAATTGAGTGAAACTACATTTTGAACATTTACTGGACTGTCCAGATCTTTTCTTGTTTCTGCTACTACCTATGCATGAGTTTCCTTTTTGTATACTAGTTTTCTCATGTTGCAAGTCACATGATCTACCTCTCTGACTTCAACTTGGATCACTTTCTCCAACTATCACTAAGATCTAGACACAACCACCTCCTCCCAGCATGTTGATTACCAAGCTCATTCCCACCTCAGGACCTCGCCTAGAACACTTCTTCCTAAATCTTTTGCATGGCTGATCCTTTATCATCCATCATGATCTCAATTCAAAAGTACCCCCTTGGAAAGACTCTCCTGGCAACTTCTCCTCTCTAGTCATTTCTTGTCTGCCTCCCTGATGATCTTCACAGAACTCAAGGTGGCGGAGATCATTACTTTTTCCTTGTTGAATGACTATATTCCTCTTCTTTATGAAAACAGGAACCCCATGTCTCTTGTTAACCACTGTAGCCTCAGTGCTTAGAACAGAAACTGGCACACAGTAGGTACTAATCACCATGTGCAGTGGATGATGGAATGTAGCAAATGGGTGCCAGCAACTCCAGGTTCACATCGTTCACTTTGCAACCAGAAAGAAAGGAGACTATTTCTTCAATGTAAGTCAAAATAAAAAGGCCCTGGGAAGTGATCTTGTTTAGTTAGGTGGGGGTCCTATAGTCAGTGACCACAGGGCAGGTGATATGGTACTAAAAGGGACACAAGGATGGAAGAAACATTTCTCAGAAGACGGCAGACATTTAAGTGAGCAAACGTTAGGCACACTCTACTCCCTTCACCCTGCTACTGTCCTAAGGCTTTTGTTCTGGCTGCTGCCTTGGCCTTGACTGTGCTTTCTACGTATATGCCTGATGAATTCGCTCTTCTCCAGATTTTCAAACATCTCCTTCTCAATGAGGCCCACACTGATCACCTTTTTTAATACTGCAACCTGCTACCACCCTCCTCCCTAGCTGTTCCAGAGCACCTCCCTACTCTATGTTTTTTTTCCACAGCATTTGTCATGTTCTAATATATTGTACAAATTATCTTTTCATTATACTTCTTGTCTTTCACCCCTCCCAGTGCCAGAAAGGAAGCTTCATAGAGGCAGGTATCTTTGTTCATGGGTGCATCACATGCACCCAGAACAGTGCCTGGCACACAGAGGGCAAGCGATAAGACTTTGTTAGGTGATTAAATGTGTGTGCCAGTCATTCATATAGCAAGTGGGAATACAGTGACAAATATGAAAGACAAAGTCCTTTTGCTCATTCAGATGGGGGAGATAGACAACAAAAAGGTCAACTTTTGATATTTTGGAGAGTGATAATACTTTGAAAAAAAAAAAAAAACAGGGCTAATGGGCTAGAGGATTCTTGAGGAATGATATCACTTTAGCCAGAAAGGGAGGTCTGGGAAGGCCATTATGAGAACCTGATATTTCAATTGGGAAGTAAATGATGGAAAGAGGCAACTCTATAGCAGTCTGTGGACGACTATTCCAGACAGATGAATCTGCAAGCACAGAGGCCAGAAGTAGAACAAGCTTGGCTACTGTGTAGAGTGTGGAGGTCAGGAGAGTGGAGGGGATGAGAAGGGAGAGGCAGTGAGGGACAGACTGAGGGGGATACAGAGCCATGGATGAGAAGTGTTTATTTCATTCTAATATAAATGGGAAGCCATTGGAGGGTTTTAGGAAGGAAGTGAAATGACCTGGCTTTGCTTTGAGAATTTGTTGTGGTGTGAACCTACTGTGATAGGGCAGGAGCAGACACAAAGGAGAAAATGGGGAGGCTGTGTAGTTATCCAGGCAAGAGACTGAGGTCATTTGGGCCAAAGCCTTTATAGTGAAGATGCTGAAAAATGATTGGATTTGGAATATATTTCGAAGATAGTATAGGAAGAACTTATTGGTCACTTTACAAAGAGGTATAAGAGAAAGTCACTAGTTATCCGGGGACAGAATTTTTAAAGTTGGTATCCTAATAAATGGATGAAACAAAATTTATGTAAAATATACTTAATTTCTGGAAACTCAGGTCATTTCTATAAATTTACCATAGGGATAATGCTTTGCTGGACGTTCTTCTATATAAATCTTTGGGAAAATCTTAGATTAGTTCTTCAGGATAATATTCCTGGAAGTGAATTTGCTGGGCCCAAGGGAAGGAATATTTTTAGTGTTCTTTGTATATATTATCATATTTCCCAGAAATTCCAATTTCGGTCATTAGTATTTGAGTCTATATCTTCTTCAAAACCTGGTAACATTATTTCAAAATTTTAAATCAATTTGATAAACTTAAAATGGTATTATAACATTGGTTTAATTCATATGTGAGTATACATGTGCATATTATATATTTAGTAGTGATGTAAACTATTTTCTTCACATTTTTAAAATAGTTGACTTTGCCTACATTTCTACTGGGCTGTTTTGCTTTTTTTTTCTTTTTGATTACTGATTACTCAGGATACCTGCAGGAAAAAAGATGATAGATCTCACTGGCTAACTTGAGGAGAGCTAACTAAGAGAACTATTTATGAAAGTGTAGACTGAAGAAACCTTAGTGCATCACCCAGAACTAGTAATTAATATTGGTCTGAGTGGAGCTCAGGTGGCTCCATTTCATCCCTGAGCCTGGAGGGACAAGAGGAAGTTATGGCTAGCAGAACCTGGAGAGAGAGAGAGAGAGAGAGAGAGAGAGAGAGAGAGAGAGAGAGAGAGGGAGAGAGAGGGAGAGAGAGGGAGAGAGAGGGAGAGAGAGAGAGAACGCTCTGTGGAGAAGGGAACCCAATAAGAGCTGTAATCTTCAGCTGAGGGCCAGTTGGGGCCAAAGAAACGAATATAGTAGTCCCACCTTATCCACAGTTTTGCTTTCAGTTACCCATTAGCAATCACAGTCCAAAAATATTAATGAAAAATTCCAGAAATAAATAATTCGTAAGTTTTAAATTGTGCATCATTCTGAGTAGATTGATGAAATGTTGTGCCATCTATTTCCATCCAACCTGGGATGTGAATCATCCCATTGTCCAGTGTCTCCATGCTGTATGCTATCTGCTCATTACTTAGTACTGTCCTGGTTATCAGATACACTGTTGTGATATCAGTGTCTGTGGTCCCTGTGCCTTGTTTTACTTAATAATGGCCCCAAAGCACAAGAGTAGTGATTCTGGCAAAGAGAAGCAGTGAAGTGCTTCCTTTAAGTGAAAAGGTGAAAGTTCTTGACTTTAAGCCATTTTGTCATTTTGCATCATCACAAGAAGGATAAATATACCACAAGATATTCAGAGAGAGAGAAAGAGAGAGACCATATTCATATAACTTTTATTACAGAGTATTGTTACAACAGCTTTATTTTATTATATTTAAGTTCTCACTGTGCCTAATTTATAAATTAAACTTTATTATAGGTAGGTATGTTTGCACAGGAAAAAACATAGTATGTATAGGGTTTGGTACTATCTGTGGTTTCAGGAGTCCACTGTAGGTCTTGGAACATATTCTTCATGGATAAAGGAGGCTGCAGTGTGCTGATCTCACTCTCTCCCTTAGTCTTCTACTGATGATCATATTGGCCAAAGGTGACTGGGAGATAGGGATCAAGAGAGCACTTTTGATGCAATTGATGCAAGTGTCTCCCAGGTCACAGAAAAAAGAGTGGGGAAGGGCAACAAGAAAATGGGCAAAAAGGGGAAACAAATGGTAGATTTCTAGTACAATTTATAAGAGCTCTTTACACACTAAAGATATTAACCTCTTTAATTTAAAAATTTGTTTATAATATTCTGTAATATATAGAAGTTTAGTTTTTATGTAGTCAAATTTAATAAGCCTTTTCCAGATGATATGATGATATTGTCCTTTATTTTTATGTTTATAAGGGTCTTTTGCATAAAAACTGATCTGACCTTATGATAATTTTTCTAGTTCATTTATATTTTCATTTCTTTCTTAATATTAACTGTTTTACAAGGTAACACTGTGTTGAAAGAATATTTATTGTGAAATATTTAATGAAGATAAAGATGAAAACAAGAATCACACATAATTTTACTACCTAGAACCAAATATGAGTTATCTATATTAAATATATATATATTAGGTAGACTAACAGAAAGACATAGAATAGAAAGATAATAAATGTATATAAATATGAATATATATGAATAAATACATATCTGGCTTATTCATATGTATACATATATATAAAAACATATATACATACGCACATCAGTCAGTGTTTATAATATTTTGAATCTGATTTTCACTGAAAATTATATCCTAAACTTTTTGATATTATCATTTTTATAAAATTCAGTTTTAAGAAACACTATGCACAATTTTCTCTCATTTTGGTGAGCCATAATTTATTTAGCCAACTTCATACCGTTGCACATTTTGCTTATTAAATCTTTAATAGCTGCCTAATGTTGTGCCCTTTTAATGACATTAGAAACAACTAAACCCAAAATTAAATGAGTTAGATTATATTTATATTTAACTTTTAAGTTATTTGGAGTAGCGACATCCTTATAACATTGAATCATCCCAAACACACAGTTGGTATATGTATTTATTTGTCTATTCATATTTTATTTTATATCCCTTAACAAAGATATGTGGTTTTCTTCACATATTTTCAACAAAATTATTTATGCTTATTTGTACCTTGTGGTTTGGTTGCTATTTTGAAAATATTGTATTTTCTAACTGGCTACTGCTGATATTTATTTTTATGATATCTATGAATAATAATACATTTTTGTGATATTTTACATTTAGAGAGCGGCTACTTTTCATTTATTATTGCATTGGCTGGAAATTCTAGGACACTTTTTTATGATAGTAGTAAATGAGATCACAACTGTGCTATTTCCATGTTGATGGGAATACCTCCAATGCTTTACTATTGGGACGTTTTGCTCTTAGATTGGAATTAATTGCTATCTGTTAGCATGATAAGCACAATATCCAAATATCCTTTTATTCCTACTTTACTAAGAGTTTTAATAAGGAATCGATGTTAAATTATTTTAAGTAACATTTGGACACCTCTCAAAATGACTATAGAGCTTTTCTTCTTTGATCATTGGTTGGTATGTTTATATGAATAGACATATATGAGAAACTTATCAGCTAGTAGTATATTGTTGTTATACAAATAGTCATATATGAAAAATTTAACATTTAGTGGCATGGTAAACTTGATTTACTGGTATTTTATATAAATGTCTTACATCACTATTCATAAGTTAGATAATCTGAAGTTTTATTTTCTTGTGCTATCTCTATCACTTTTAGTGTCAAGCTTATCACACAATAAGGCCTTAAGAAGTCCTGTAGGAAAGAAGTCTGTTCAACTCTGTAGTCCTAGAATTTTCAAAATTATTCGATTATAAAATCTGATTTTTATATTTCTTGATGACATTAAGTAAAAAGTCAAATGATAGGGAGAAAATATTTATAACCAAGTGATTAATAGAACAATTTATAATGAAAAAAGTAAATTGATACAAGAAAATCTGTCTAATAAGAAAATCAACAAAGAACCTGAAGAAGAAATGTACAAAAGAAAAAAATCCAAATATTTGAAAAGACTCTCAGTGTCATTAGAATGAAACTACTTATAATTTTTTAAAAGATGAAAAAATTTTTTTCTCTTATTGAGCAAAATTAAAATGATTGTAAATATCTAAGATTGGCAAGGATGTGAGAAAAGCAGTATTCACAACTATAAATAAGAACAACCATTTTGGACAGATTTTTGGACAAAAAGAGCATATTGTTTACATGAGTTTTCCATTGCTTCTTTTACCACAAACTTAGTGACTTAAAACAATGAATTTATTATCTTACAGTGTTGGAGGATGGAAGTCCTAAGCACCAGGTGTTGGCAGGGCTGGTTTCCTCTCAGGCTGTAGGGAAGAATCTGTTCCTTGACTTTTCCAGCTTCTAGATGTTGGCCTCATTTCTTGGGTCATGGCCCCACATCACATCAACTTTTTCTACCCCCTTTGCTTCTGTCATCCACATGACCTTCTTCTTTTGACCTTTGTTTTCCTCTTCTAATGACCCACGTGACTGTACATAGGGCCCATATAGATTATTTAGTATAATCTCCCTACCTCAAGATCCTTAATCATACCTACAAGGTCACTTTTGCCATGTGAAGTAAAATTCACAGGTTCCAGAGATTAAGGCATGACTATCTTTGGGGATCAAAGAGGCATTATTCAGCCTACCATGTTGTTCTACCAAACAAGTATACTTTTTATTTGGCCTAGAGAAATATTTGCACATATACAATAAAGATGTATGCACAAGAATATTTGTATTGGTGAGAAAAAGAAACAAATTAATACTCAACAACAGATAAATAGCTAAATAAAATAGAGTATAATTATAGCATAGAATACTATGAAGCACTAAATAAGTAAACTTTCAATGTATGCATTGACATGAAACAATCCTGTTTCATAAGGGACATTCAGTTGGCATTATTCATTTATATTTAAAACTGAATATATTTTATATGTGTACTTCGATAAATATAAATACAGAGAACAGGAGTTCTCTCTTGGACAAGAACTGGACCTGGAGTAGAAAAGAAGATGACTTCATATTTTACTCTATATTTTATACTATTTGAATTTCTTTTTAAAAATGAAATGCCATTATGTGTTATCTGTATATAAAAAAGTTCACTGTAAAAAAATGCAAAGAAAATAAATAGAATTGTAAGTAACTTTTTAGAAAAAAAACACCATGAAATTGCAAGCAAAACTATTCCTCAAGTAAGGCAGGAAAAGTTTTATTGGATTTATTTTGGTTTAGCTATAAAATGAAATGAAACTGCCAAAGCAGAGACTTAAAATGTGTAGAGACTTACTACCAAGTGCTGATTTACAGTTGTTCTTTATGTATTAACTAAAGATTCATTGTTAACTTTGAAAATGATGAGAAAACAGGAAAGTAGTCTTTAAATACAGAGTTCTGTGACTGCATAGGGTTTGAGGATACTCCAGGGGTCCTTGGGTTCAGGAAGCAATACTCTCCTTATTACATGTGGTACAGTTTGATCTATTTTACTTCATCAAGTGGAAGGTGGGGGGGGGGGTGGATGAAATGGGTGAAGGGGTCAAGAGGTATAAACTTGCAGTTGTTAAATAAATAAGTCCTGGGGATGTAATGTACAGCATGGTGGCTATAGTGAACAATACTATATTGCATATGTGAAAATTGCTAAGACAGCAGATCTTAAAAATTCTCATTACAAGAAAAAAAAAACTGTAACTGTGTGGTGATATATGTTGGCTAGACTTATTGTGGTGACCATTTTGCAATGTATACAAATATCAAATCATTATGTTGTAAAACTGAAACTAATATAATGTTATATTTCAATTACATCTAAATTTTAAAAAGTGCTGTTTGAGACCCATTAATGGGTTGCAACCTGTGGATTGTAAACACTAGTCCACAGCTAAACTTCTTAAGGGTGCCATGGGGCTGTTAATGATCTTGCTCAACTTACCTATGTAAACTCATATCCACATCACTTTCCAAAGGGCCCACTGCACCCATGGGTCAGACACACCACAGCCTTTCATGCATCCAAGTCTTTGCAAATATTACTCCTCTCTGGGATGGCCTTTTTTATCTCCTTCTCCATCTAGTAAAATGCTCCTCCTGCAGTCCTTACTTCATAGCCTATTTCCTAGTTCTACATAGCCAGTTAGCTGTGCCTTCTTCTTTGCTCTCAAGCCATTGAAAATTGAAAAATTTTCTTTTTGTTAATGTGATACATTCACAGAATTTACAAACTCTAATACAGTTACAAATAGAACAAAACATGCCCACCAAACTTCATCTCCAGTTCTCTAGAAGCCACCGTTTACAATTTCTTTCATCATCACTTCTACATTTTACTCCTTATTGATAAAGAACATGCTTATGCTGATGTGTTTTTCTTTTTATTTTAGATGTTATTAAGTGACTTCTTATTGTAGAGTATGAATATTTAATTATTTTCACTTCTATTGGTCCTCCCTCCATTATGGTCATATAAATTTTTTTTAGTTAAATTAATGTTCAGTATGTAGTTGATTAAGATTACTAGTATCATTTACCTTGGGTTATATTTTTCTTCTTGTATACCTTTTGAAATTAATAAATACTTTTATTATTTGCTTCAGGAGAAGGTAACTTTTAGGCAAACACCTGAAAGAAGAGGAGAGAACCATGGGGATAGTTGGGAGAAGAGCATTCCATACAAAGTCAATTTCTCATTCAAAGGCCTTGGGGTGCAATTGTACTGGGAGTGTTTGAGACACAGTAAGATAGTCAGTGTGGGTACAGTGGAGTGACAAGAGGAAGAGTAGTAACTGATGCAGTAGAAAAGGTAGACCAGACAAAGTTATGGCTCTGTAGGCCACGGTGATGACTTTGGATTTTATTCTGAGTATGATGGGAAGCCAATGGAAGATTCTGAACAGAAGGATGACATGGTAAAACTGTTGTTTATACAAGATCACTCAGATTGCTGTAGTGGACAAAGGTATCATTGTAGCAAGAATATAAGCAGTGAGGCCAACTGGGAGGCTATTGAAATGGTCCACAGAAGAGATGATGGTAGCTTGGACCAGAGTGGTAGCAGGAGAGATGATATAAAGCATTTGAATTCTGAATATACTTTGAAGGTAGAATTGAAAAAATTTGCTAAGAGATTGAATGGGAGTGTGAGATAAGGAGCCCATTAATTCTTATTTTCTCCTTTCTCTGTAATAAAGAAACTGAGGATCAAGAACTTCAGTGACTTGTGCCAGGCTACACAGCTAATTAGAAGTAATTGTCATATTGCCTGGCACATAGTGGGCACTCATTAAAAATGCGTTTCACTTCCTTTGTGACAGATATATCTAGGCTTCAAATTCAGTGCTATTTTCAGAATCCTGTCCCATTATTTCCATGAGTTAAAACTCTATATGTTTATTTCCATCAATAATCAATTAACTAACTAGCCACCCAACAAATTACCAAAAGAATTTACAGGTATTCCCTTTGTTTCCAGTTTCATGGAAACAGAAGAGGTAGCTAATGCTGGTTATAATGACACCAACAACAAATATTTACTGAGTTACTACCATCTATAGCTACTTTTCACACATTATCTCATTTAATCCTTGTAACAACCTAATGGGGACTCTATTACTATTACCTCCACTTTATAGTTGAGGAAATAGAGGCTCAGAAAAGATAAAATCATTCCCAGAGCCACATACAGTAAATAGTTCAGCCAGTATTTGTACTCAGCTCATCTTAGAAGATAGAATTCCTGTGACAAAAGATCTTATGTGTCAAAAGATCTTTAAAAAGCAGTCCATCTTTGTGCTCTAAAAATCAGAAAAGGGGGAGATTAATATAGAATGTAAGTTTGATTTTGAAATATGAGTAGGATTTAGACAGTGAGTTAAAAGGAGAGGGAATCCTAAATAATAGGAATGGGAGGGGTACCATTGTCTGATCAAAGGCCTAGAGATTGAAGTAGATGTCACTGTGAAGAGTCAGAGAGAAGTCTGGCCTGGCTGTATTAAAAGGTTCCGGCTGAGACACGGTGTCATAATTGGGCTACACTTCTAATTCTTGGTCTATCCAATGATACCCAAAAGCTCCTAGTGGGGAAATCCTCTGTTTTCTATTGATATAGATTAGAGACCAATCTAAGGCCTTTATAGAGGCACTATATGCTCTCACTTTTAGGGAGCCCCCACCCCACATCATTAAAAATACTAAAATGTACTCATATCTCACATTAGGTATAATTTATATATAATATACATAACAGGATTTTACAATGTACCCAGTTTAGTGTCGGATTTGCAGAGGTCCTAAGTCAATAGATACTACCTTCCAAACAGGTATGAGATGGCTATGTAAAACTAATAAAAGGTTTCAAAAGACCAGTGTTTTGACTCTTTAACCTTTCACCTGCATTGAGGGTATAAAAGAGTCAAGAATTTGGAGATTAAGGGAGAATTTTTAGTGAGAATTGTTGGTGAGCCTTACCCACTCTGCTTTTAAGGATATGGGGCACATGCAAGTCTAGAGGGAGGGGCTTTAATGAGACCATTCAGAGAGCTTAAATGTTTTCCCCATAGTTTGAGCAATGCAGTGGCCTGGGGTCTAATTTATATCCCAGAAATATAGAGTGTGAGAATAGTTGGCTAGCCTCTTGACAATGGAACTAGGGGCAATATGCTACATGGGTGGCCATGCCCTCAAATTTTGTTTACAGAAAAAAGGCACAGGTGTCTCCCATGGACCAGAGGCAAGCTGCTTGCATGGCACATCTGGCATTGATCACCTGGTCAATGTGAAGGGTCAATTAAATTGCTAGATTCTCAGGGGAAGGAGAAGAAAGCAACCTGGGAAAAATCCCAATGACTAGTGGAGGGTCTCCAAAGAACCAGAGTGAGCATCCCAAAAGAAAAAGGGTCAGCTTTTCAGTCATTCTCTAATGCCAACTCCTGATAACATGAATCTGTGTGCTCTTTTTTCTCTTTCTTTCTTTTATCCCTCAGCCATGGTTATCCAAATGGGAAAAGTGCTTAATTGTGAAAAATGATAAACGGAGGTAGCTAACCACATGCTCCCCCAACACATGGAACAAATTTAAGGGAAACCAAAGTAAATTGCCTTATGAATACATCTCGAGTCATGCTTGTTCCACAAATGGTTATGCATTTGAGTTAAATTTAGTTGACAGTTACATGTTGTTAACTATTGAATGCTTGCTAATTTTGATTATGTAGATTTTTTCAGATTTTAGAAACAACACTTTATTTTACTTTCTTATCTCAAACACTTTCATAGGGCCTTAAAAGCCTTGTGTATCCCATAGTACATAATGGGTAAAATGGCCATAGGATGCATGGCTAAAAGATCTCTGGGCTTGGATTCTGAAGATGAGTTCAAGTCTGGCTCTAATATTGAGGTTTGTGACTCAAGGCAAGTCAGTTCTCCTTTCTGGGCCCTGGCTTTCTTATCTGTGAAACAAGAAGGCTCGACTAGTTGGCCCCTCCTGTCATGATTGATTCTAAAACTCACATCTCTGGATTCCATTGGTAGCTTGTGGAACTTGACATATAAGTTTCTTTAAATAAATATTTATTTGCTTAAAGAATAAACTAATGATGGCTGGATTCCACTTTACCCTTGTATCTCTTTGGAACAGTAGGATACCGAGTTGTCTTTGGGTCAGAGAAGGGATCTGCTCCTCTCCCTGAGGGATAAGCAGGCATGGCAGACAATCCTACCTTGTTGAGGGTGTTGAGAGCTGCTTGGGCTGCTGTAAGTGCTGGCTCTGCTTTGGCCAGGTCTTCCTCACAGTCCTTCTGCTTTTGCTTCACCTCCAGCATGATAAGGGCCACCTTGTGCTCTTCTTCATCTGCCATGGCTTTCTCTCTGCTCACCTTTTCAGTCTCTATACCCACCACCTGAATCAGCTTGTCTGCATCTTCATTCTTCTGCTTCAGTTCCACTTCCTGAGTGGCCAGCTTGGCTTTCAGATCATCCACCTGCAGCAGAGGAGTGTTAGGCTTATAGAGAGTAAAGGCATTTCAGACATGGCCCTGGCGATCTGACTCTGCAGAGCAGAGAAGCATGCTAAATCCTGATGTGATGGTGTAAAACTAAGCTCTCAGCTGGCACCAAGCTCCTCCACTTGGGAAAGGAAAGGAACACTGAACTCCCTCTTCCTCTCCCCTCTATAGTCAGCATGGTAGAAGATTCTAAGAAACATGTACACTCACCTTTCTCCTTAATACCCAAAAAACTCCAGCTGCTTCTTACTGACATTGGTGCCTATGTCATAAAACTACATGTGCCTAACATAATTCTTTGCACATAGGAGGCCCTTAATAAAAATCGGTCATTATTTAATTGAAATTGGCCATTGTGGAGTATACCAAGGATTTAGCTATAAAAAGTGAGTGTACACTGTGTATCCTGAGAGACCGAATATATGAACAGACAGTGGCCAGACCAGAAATGAAAGCAGAACTCTGACTTAAAATCTGCAGCAACCTGCTCAGGAAACCAAACATTACCTACAATAACCAGCTCAGGAAATCAGCTTGCTGTAAGTCAGACTTGTAGGAAATAAAACTACTGTCCAGGTAAAAATTCAGGAAGATAGACAATAACTTCTGTAACAGTTGACCCAAAATGGCCAGAACTTGATTAATAACTGACAACTTCCTTAGTTTTTGTCTCTGCCTCCAATTTAGGACAAACTAGAGAAAGTCAAACATACACCTCTGACCAATCACACAGGATCCCCCACTTCTAGTTAGCCTACCTGCAGCTTCTACAGGCCACAGCCTTCATTGGGGCATACCTGAAGACTTTCCTTTCTTCCCGCCATAGAGCTTTCCTACTCATCTTTCTGCCTTTGTGTCTCAGCCAAAATGTGAATGACTCCCTTGATAGAGGAAGCTCTGAATAAAGAGCTTTTGCTTGTTCTCATTTGTTTGGTCATTGTTTGTTTTCACATTCCTTATAAGACATAGCTGACCAAGTTTAAGTGGGACAGCAAGAATTCCAATGGTCCAGATCAGCGAGATTCCCCAACCAACTTCCATATTCATATGCATTTTGGAAGCAGTAATGAAGTGATGGTGATAGCAGTACCTAGTAAACTATTTCTCTGATCAGCTGGAGAGAGAGGAATGGTTTCCTATGTACATTTAGTTTAGTAGAATATGGTGGTTTGCAGAGTGAGGTCCAGCAGCATCAGCAGCATGTGGGTAGTTGTTAGAAATGAAAATGCTCAGACCTACTGAATCAGAAATTCTGGAGGTGGGGCTTTCCAATCTGTGTTTTAACAAGCTGTCTGGGTGATTCTGATGCATGCCTACATTTAGGAATCATTGGCCCAGTGTTATGCCCCTTTTACATGCAAAGAGAAGACTCAGATCTATTTATTTCTGGAAAATGAAAAAGCCATTTGTATTTGCAATATGGCCCATAAACTTTATATTCCAGAATGACCTCTTGTCTTTCATTTTTCTGCAGTCTATTTTATGCAGCAACCAAGATTACCTCAGAGCTCCTGGAACACGTCAAATGGATTCAAAAGCTTTATGATGCAAAATACATAACGGGAAATATAAAATGAAAGCTTAGACGCTGTTGATAATTCCCTTTTCATGGCAGATCAAAAGAAAAGAAAAAGAATGCTCTTTAATTTTGTGTATTCATAGAAACTGGAGACTTTGCATTAACCTCAAATGAAGGCCTGCTCCCTAGAACACATCTTATATCCCCATGTTGTAAGGTTAATCCATTTCCATCTCCCATTGTTCAGCTGCAGAGTTATTTCTACAAGGACAAAGATGCAATTGTAAATCAAAATGATTGAACCACATAATCACTCCAGTCAGCAAACACACCAGTAACTTTTTGTTTCTTTTTAAATCTTGGGAGATTTGAGAAAATTGAAGTAGTTTTTTCCTTGTTGTTGTTGTTATTTGTTTTATTGATTGCAGATATGGCTTATGACCTCAGGCCCAAGGTAAGTAATCGCCTGCATGGTGAATGGGAACTTTATTTTTCTTAAACTGTGACATGGTTTAACACAAGGGTCCCGTCAGTCAGAATTAGGCCATTCCCCACAAAGCTCTGGAGAAGGCATAACTCAGATTTATTTTGTGGCTCTTCTGCAATACAACGGGACATTGAAATAGTTTACTTAAAACTTATCCTCTTCTCTTATTTCCTTATTCAGAACATTTGAATCATATTCTGGATCTCTTTTAATTTAGACACTCCCACATTTAGATAGGAAGAATGCTATGAACACCAAAGAGACTCTTTCCCTCAGTTTTGCTAGCCCCATGAATATTGACCACGTGTGGTAAGTGGGGGGATGTTGACTGAGAGAGGTAATGACAAGAAGGTGGTGGGAGATCCTCCGTTTTTCAAGGATCAGGCACATGGTGCTAAAAAGAGAGGTCAAACTTCCCAGAAGCTTCTCCCCAGAGCTCCAGAAGGAGAGGAAACTTAGAATAATGAACACCAAAAAATACTCACTGAGGGTTGGAGGCCTAAAGACATCTTCCTTCTTAACTCTGAGTTCATATAGTTATCCAACACTTTCTGATATAAATTTGGACTTCAAGCAGGCTCTCCTCTTAGATATAGATGTTTCCATCTACAGTAGATATTTGATATGTTCGCATGCCCAATAAAAAGTTTTTATCTCTGTACCGATAACATAATTTAATTTTCCTTTGGTGAATTCACCCTTCCCAGTCCTTGAAGTTTAGGTGCAGTTGACTCCAGTGATTGTTGTCATTTGATCCTGGCTTAGCCAAAGAATACTCAACTCACAGAAATTGGTCCAGCTATGGGCAAACCAATGACCCAAAGAGGACAATTAGAGCTTGACCTTTAGCCCAGGAACTTGATGGAAAATACTAGGAAAGAGACACTCCTTTTTATACTGGGATTGCAAAGAGGACTGAATACAAGTCTGAGGTTGCCTGCCTGAACAGGAATATCTAGTGAGTATCTAGTACCAGCCCTGTCCAAATTAAGCTCTATCCTGTATTTTTCAGTTATATGAATCAATTCATTTATTTTTATTTTGGTTAATTGGATTTTGGTTGCTTGCCATCAAAAGCATTCTTAAATATATCACATAATCTAAAATTTTTCTCTTTCTCTTCTCTTCCTTCCTTTCCCTTCCCTCTTCCCTCCACTGTCTTGTCATTCCCTCCCCTCTGATCCTTTCCTTCTTTTTAATTTTTTTCTCTTTTTGCTACATGAATTTGAGTCCGTTTTACTTTTTCATTTGCAACCAAAAGAATCCTAATGAATACATCATTGTATTTACTGTCAAATTCAGGTAAGTTTGGTGGCCTGAGATTATTTGAAACCCTAAGATAAACTGACTTTAAAAGTTTTCAGATTGACAGACATGTGGATTAAATCCACGAGGAGTGGCCTATAGGCCTTTTGGGAACATTGTTTTAATCCAACAGCCCTACTTCCTCATGAATACACCTGAGATAGATACAGAAGTGAGGATGGCAGTGGGTTTTGAGAATATTAGTGAGAGACAAAGTGAGACTCAAGTTAGAGATTGGGGCTCTGACTGTATCAAGAGAGAGAAAACAATTTCTACTAACTGTGAAGACCAGCTGAAGCTGAAGCAGGCAGATGGTGCTGCCTAAAGACCTTGAAGGACCAGCTATCTATGATCAGAGCCAATGGAAACTGGAGGGCTATACCTTGATGTTTCATCATCTGCTTCCTGAAACCTGACATTGCCACAGAGATGAGGAGAAAAATACCCTTTGGAGGGAAACAGCCCAGAGGTAGAGTTAGAACTTTGAAATGACTACCCTCTAAAGACTAAATAAATTTTTAACCTGAAATGATCAAGTCAGCCTGAAATGCAATATTAAGAACTTTCTACTGTTAAATGAAAAAATGGATCCAGAGATAAATTAAATTCAGTTACAGAAAAATAGTTACATTTTTGACCAGTTGAGTTTAAGCATGAGATTATATCTAAAGTTTGCAAACTTTATAATTGTTAATTATTGTCATTATTACCATTATAATTACTACTTCTAATACCACTATTATTGCTAAATAAATTTGGAGTCTATCTGAGCCAAAGCTGTGAGATTTATTTAGTCTACTCCCATCAGATTATGAACACCAAAAGTGGTCATAATTGGGTGGTAGGATACTGATACAATATACTTCAAGTCATTATCCTTATACCAGATTATGATGATGTGCTTTGGTCCTTTTTACCAAAGAAATGATTACAGATGAAGAGTTTATATCAGGGTTAGGAACACTAAATATCATTTTTATAAGAAGAAACATCATTATGATGATCAATAAGTATGGAATATACACCATGTATACAATATTGCCAAGATTCATCCTCCATTCCTACTCTGAGCTTGTGGGTTATGTAGAACTTATTCATTTGATTTCTTTGATTATCCATCTATTATCTACCCAATCTATCCACTTATAGAATACCTAGTATGTGCCAATAAATCCTGATTTCTGCCCTTGAAGGACTAATGACAGTATAGCATAATATATGCAAAAGAATAAACATAATTCAAGGACGAAAACACAAAGAAGGGAATGCATAACTACTCGGAGCTATGAAAGGGTTTCTAGGTCTTGATAATGATAAGCTGATAAATGGGGCACACGTAAGGATAGAGAGATTAAGCTGCCTGTGGAATGTTGGGGGAACTCCATATAGCATTATTGAATTTCAGGGTACAATGTGGTTGAATAAAGAAAGAAAATAGTGGAGCAATATGCAAGGATATAATTTTAAATGTTTTAAAAAAGATTGGAAAATCTGAACTGTAATGTCTAAATCCTTAAGACCTATAAAAGAGAATACTCAGATGTCTGGCTTGAGCAATGATCACTCTAAGAGCAGGATAGAAGTTGGTCCATAGCCATGCTGCTTAGTTTGGTATACACTAGCCACATGTGGTTAATGAGCACCTAAAATGTGGCTTGTTCCAATTGAAGCCTTGTAGAAAAAAATGGAAAATTTTTCATTAACAACTTTTTACATTGATTATATGTTAAAATGATAATAACTTGGATATATTTGGTTAAGTAGAATATGTTATTAAAATATATGATTAAATTATATATAATTAAAATATTCTATTAATTCTATTAATTCTATTCTATTGTTTTATTTTACTTTTTTTTTGATGTAGCTACTAGAAAAATTTAAATTCGCATGACTTGCAGGATATTTTAATTGGAGAGTGCTAGTCTAGAGTGCTGCCAGAATACATTCAGAGAGAACTAAATAGAATGCTATTCATTAATTAATGCATTTATTCAACAAATATTTAATGAGTGCCCACTCCATCCAGACATGTTTTCAGGCACTTGAGAAACATCAGTGAATAAAACCGGCAAGGATCCCTGTCCCTATAGAGCTTGTATCCAACAAATGGAGAAAGACAACAAAAAATACGTATACCAAATTGGTAAATTACATAATATGTTAGACAGGGGTAAATGCTATAGGAAAAAGGTAAAGTAGAGTAAAATAAGAGGATTAGGGGTGGTATGGGGTTACAATTTAAAATGGGGTCATCAAGGCAAGATTCATTGAGAAGGTGACATTTGAACAAAGAATTAAAAGAGATGAGGGCATCTACAGCCATGCCACCCTGAATAAGCCTGATCCCATCTGATCTCGGAAGCTAAGCAGAGTCGGGCCTGGTTAGTACTTGGATGGGAGATCACCTAGGAAGACCAGGTGCTGTAGGCATAAAAAATAAAAAAATAAGGATTGTAAGCTGACAAGGTTCTTGAAATCTATGAGGTCAACCAAGGGTTGCCTCACCTAAAAACAAAATAAAATAAAATAAAATAAAATAAAATAAAATAAAATAAAATAAAATAAAATAAAATAAAATAAAATAAAATAGATGAGGGAGTGAACCATGGAGATGTTAGAGTGAACAACATCCCAGGTAGAGGGAATAGCTAATGCAAAAGCTTGATGTGTCTGAGGAAAGAGCAAAGAGGCAGTGTGGCTGGAGAGGAAAGTCACAGGGATGGGGTAGCAGGAGATGAATGGGGCAGGGTTGGAGAGGAGACTTGGAAGCCACTGCAATGAGGGAAATGAGGGGCATTGTTATTTCAGGGTTTTGAGCAGAAAAGTGACAAGATTTAATTTATGTTTTAAATTGATCCTTTTGGCTGCTCAGTTGATGATAGACTACAGAGGGGCAAAAGTAAAAGCAGACAGATGAGTTTGAAGGGTATTGTGACTTCCTGATAAGATGCCAGTGGCTCAGATTAGAGTAGCAACAGTGTAGAAGGTGCAAAGTGGTGGAATTCTGAGCATATGTGAAGTTAGAGCCAACAGTAATTTTTCTGGGTGTAGGCTGTGAGAGAAAGAGGGGAATGAGAAGAGTCAAGGATGACCACAAGAAATTTGGCCTGATGGGTAACGTAAGAGGTCATGGGTGAATCAGGTTAGAGGTGAGAGAGAGACTTGAGAGTTTGATTTATTGAAATAAGCCAGATAAGAAGTGTCTAAATCAAGACACTAAAAACAGGGGTTACAACAACAAGGGTACATTTGAGAGATATTTAGAAAACTTATATAATTGTTAATGCTTCAATGTGGGAAGAAAGGGAAGAGGAGTAGTCAAAGATAATATCCTAGTTTTTGGACTAGGTAACTGAGTAAGTAGAAGTGTTATTCACTGAAGAATAGAAGATAGAAGGAGAAGAAACTAAAACCGATGCCAAGACTTGGGGGGATTCTCCATTAACTATATGCAAATAGAGTTGGATTCACCTAATGGTATAAGCAGACTTCTCTTTGTTAAATGGAGACCATCTAATACAGGAAACAGACATTTATGCTTTCTTCATTGTCTGCTCCAAGACCTAGGGTTTGTATAAAATGAATAAGTTCTGTAAGAGTGTCAGAGCACCTTTTCTATGTTTGCTCCCTAGGAAATATCTCCTATACAACTGATCAGCGATTCCCAGAATATAAGTGGGTAGGAGGTTAGATCAGGGGCTGGTGGGGATACAGAATGTTCTGAGTGTACTGTGGGTTGGGGGAAACAGAGAGAGGAAAAGCTGGGAGATGTTAAATCTGGTAGCACTGCATTCTGGGATTCTTTCTTATGCTGCTTTCCACACATTCAGAGGTTCAGAGAACCAGAAAGTGTTTGGAAGAAAAGGTGCTATCTTCCTACAACAAAGGTGTACACCAGGTAAAATGCTAGGTGGGATCTGTATATTTCAATCTACCCTAAATTATAGCTCTAAGAAGGGGCATTGGTTATGACAAAAAATGGAAAGAGAGTAGAGTCATAGATAATTGTCACATGCTAACAATCATTGAGTTAGAACAGATGTCTTACCATGCCTAAAGATAATTTTTAAAAAAGATTTTTATATAAATACAGAACAAGGAAAGGAATAACATCTTGAAGACTAAGACGAACACAGTTCCGAAAATGACCTATTACTGGAACTAGAAAAAACAACAAGAAAGTGGTTTTACATCATCAATAAAATGATTTCTATAATATAGTTGCAGGAAAATAGGCCGAAATAAAAAAGCAATAGGGAAGTAAAAAGGATGAGATGAAGGACTGTTAGAATATTAAAAATATAATAGTATAATTAAATCTTCCTTGGAAGCATAGGAAGGAGAAGCAATATTACACACTATTAAATTAGTATTGATGAAGATAAACTTGAAAAGCTTGCCTACAATGTAGAGAAAAAGGCCAAAGGGATGAAAACAATGTGTGAGGACATAATAGATATGGGGTACAGGGAACCCATCCAGCTAATGATTGCTCCTGGAAGAGAGCAGAGCAATGAACAAAACCATATAAGAGAAGAAAAAGTTTCTAAGCAGAAGAAAGAACATGAATATTGAATGTAAGCGCTCACTGCATTCTATTAAGTGAACTGAAATCCTTTAGATATAGTACATCAGTGAATTCAGAAACTGAAGTGGGGAGAAAGGACAAGTCAGAAGAAGTTTTAATAGAGCTATTCTAAAAGCAAAGCTCTGAGTAAATGACAGTAAATGAATGACTTAGATATCTATAGGAACTTGTGATGTCCCATAGTTAAACTGACCATAATTTTAGTTTAATTGTGTAAATGCATGAACTTCACCACCTTAATGAGAGGCTGGCTTCAGGTAAACAGAGCACAGAAAGAGGCCATCGAATGATCAACAATGATAAGTATGAATAGGGGCAGAAAAGGTGCTAGAGTTATCCTCAGTTCTCAAGGGAAAAATAATATATTGACTGAAATAAACTTGTTCCCTTTGGAAAAAAGTAAGTAGAAAAATATAATAAGAACAGGATGTCAAGGGCTTTCTTTCAGTGACCAATCACTTAGGAATATATGAGGAAATGAATGAAATGAGACAGAATTTGTTTAAGAAATTAGGTTCCAATGACTCTTTAACAGATAACACTGTAAGACAAAAGAAACAAAAGAAAATGGGTATAACCTGTAACCATTTCTCTCAACCATTCACCTCTTTTCGGTTTTGAAGATGGAAGGGAAATGGGCTGGAAAGGACAGGAAAGGAATGGAAAAGGAGGAGATGGCAAAGAGAAAGAGAGAAAGGGTATTGTAGGGGATTTCAGAATCAGTGAAAGAGAGCTGACCCACCTCGAAGCTGAGGCTGTGCCGTTCTGCTGAGATAGCTCTGCCTTAACTTTTGAACTGTTTCTGATGATACTAGGGCCCCTGGAAAAGCATGAATAATTTTTGAACCTCAGTTGTGATCCTTCCAGTTCCCTGGAAAGGGATTGCTCCCACTCTCTCTGTGTCCCTTGCAGGAAGGAGAGATTGCAAAGATGTCACTCACCTGGGCAGCAGTGCTATGGAGCTTAAGCAGCCCGTTCTCAAGCCGCTCCATTTTGGTCTTGAGCTCTTTTCCGTTCCTGTGCAGCAAGCTCTGGTAGAGTCTGATGAACTCCAGAAATGACTTGGGAGTTGTATAGTTGTAGCGCTGCTCGTTGCTCAGATAAGATTGGGATGCTTCATTGACACTTGTGTGGACAAAAGCCATGAACTTGCTAATTGACTGCTTGATTGTGGGCTAAAATCAAAGAGCAGGAAATAAAGAAATAGTCTGACCACGAAGACTGGAGGTGACTCTCTCACTCCCCCATTGCTTCATCACATGGAGAGTTATTCCAACAACTCTATCTAAGCTTGAAGTTGAACCCTAAAATTCTGGACATGGAGTTCCTTGTACCTTGAGGTGGAAAGGATGTTGAGGAGTCTCCTTTTCCCTCTTACCTCAATACCCTCGGTGTTCTGCAAGAAGCGGAGGCTGACAGATTCCAAAGCCTGCTGAGGCCACTCATGAAACCAGTCAATGGCCGTGCAGTTCACAATGGCTGGGAACTTCCTACTGCGAACCCTCAGCTTGTTCCCCACAGGGGAGAAACAGAGAGTCACCTGAAAAGTCAGAAGGGTGGGAGAACCAAAAATGTATCAGAGAAGTACTCATAGATAAATATAGCCTTGGATTAATTTCATAGAAAATTGAGAAGCGCTTCTAACAGAGATGAAAATCTGTAAATGCTAGCCAGCCTTTTTAGCCAAGGCATGAAGAAATCTGAGCCTGCACAAGGCAAGAGGGAGGCTACTTCCCATGAAACAGACAAAAAGAACATCCTTGCAAAGGCTGAGAAAGGTACTGCACCCTCATTCCCAACTTCCAAGACAATCAATTAGGACAGCTGTGTCTAAAACATCCATAGAGACTCCCATGAATCATCTCTGCTCCTATCTACCTTGGGCAGGGAATTCTTCTATACCTTCAGTTGTTGTCGGACTCGATCTATAAAGAACCTCCAGCAATTCTCTCTGTTGTCAACCAGACCTTGGCTCTTGACTTCATTTCTCACATTGCTTATAATGTTTTCAACTTCATCATCAGAGTAGAGATCTGGGATCTCTCCTAAGAAGAAATGGAGTACAGATGGGCAGCTTTAGCATCTCCCTGCATGATGCAATTGTACATGATAAGTTATGTACCCTTGGGACACAGGCCTTTTGGTTTTTAGGCCATGTTCTATCACTCTTGCTGGTGAAACTAGACAGATACTGTATCTACTCCAAATCCAGGGTATGAAAATAATATGTCAAAGAATGAAACAAGGTGTATAGCACTCTCTTTTCCTGGGTGGGCAACTGGTAGCACAAGAACTTTTGATTGTCTTTTCCTCTTTTACTTAAAGCATGTATTCACTGATTACTATTATAGAAATTGTGCTTATAAGGAGCTTAATATTTAACAGGAGAATTAAAGCAGATATAAAATAGCTATAAGACTCGGTGAAAAATCCATGAGAAACACAAATAAGTCCATGTATTTATGCAGAACATGCTATCACATTTTATTAAACAAAAAGGAGAGAGAGCAGGGGTGGCTTCATGGAATTTAGTGTCAGTCTGACATCTAACTCATTGGCAAAAAGATGATAATTTAAGACATATTATTAGGAAATCTGGAATTTAAAAGAATTATGCTTGGATTCTTATATTTCACTGTACACTAGGAAAAATTCCAAATGTATCAATGATTTAACTGTTAAAAAAACACATAAAATGATAGAAAAATGAGGGAAATGCTTTTATAACCTCTGAATGAGGAAGGACTTTTTAACTATAACTCAAAATTGATTATTTAAAAGAAAGATAAATTGACACATGTAAGCTGATAAATTTTATATAAAAATACATAGTGACAACCCATAGGCAAAGTATAACAGCAGCAACAACAAAACTCAAAAAAACAATTAAGAAAATATGTTTTCCAAAGGAGACATACAAATAGCTAACAGGTACATGAAAAGATGCTCAGTATTACTAATCATCAGAAAAATGAAAATCAAAAGCAGAATGAGATATCACTTGACACATGTTAGAATAGTTATTATTAAAAAAAATAAATAAATGTTCATGACAGTGTAAAGAAAAAGAAACCCTCGTACACTGTTAGTGAGATTGTAAACTGGTATGGTCACTATGTAAAACAGTATGATGATTCCTCAAGAAATTGAAAATAGAACTACCATATGATCCAGCAATTTCACTTCTGAGTATTTACCCAAAGGAAATGAAACCAATATCTCAAAGAGCTATCTGTACTGCCATGTTCATTGCTGCATATTCACAGTAGCCAAAGTTTTAAAATAACTTAAATGTCCATTAATGGAAGAATGAATCAAGAAAATATGGTGTATATACACCCAATGGAATATTGTTCTTTCTTTAAAAAGAGGGAAACCCTATTATTTATGACAACATGGATGAACCTTGATCACATTATGTTAAGTGAAATAAGCCAGACACAGAAAGACAAATACTGCATAGTATCACTTAAATGTGGAATCTAAAAAAAAAAAAAAAAAGAATTCAAACTCATAGAAACAGAGTAGAAAAGTGGTTACCAGGAGCTGAGATGTGGAGAAAATAGGTGGAGGTTGGTAAAAGGGTTCAAACTTTTATAAGTTATAAGATAAATAGTCTGATGATCTAATGTATAACATGGTGACTATAGTTGATAACATTGTATTGTATAATTGACATTTGTCAAGAAGGTAGAAGTAAATGCTCTCACTAAAAAATGAAAAAAGAAAAACCTATGTTAATTCAGATTAAATTTACATAGCTAATCTCCTTAAAATACAAACTCTTTATAAACAAAGAAAAAGTTCAGCAATTCAACAAAAAAATGGGATGAAGGATACAAAAAGAGAGTTCACAGTACAGAAAATACAAATGTGGCTTGAATATATGAACAAATGCTTTACCTCACTTGTAATAAAAGAAATGCACATTGGAACTAGGCTTACTTTTTTGTTTGTATAAATCAGTTTGGCAGACATATGAACAAACACTCAACCTCATTCCTAATAATAAAAATGTACTTAAAACTACTCTTAATTATTATTATTTTTTTACCAGATTGGCAAAACCTGAAAGTTTGATAAAATACTGTATTAATAAGGCAATATATGATGAATAAAAATTTTTTAAATCTTAACTAAATATATAAAAATAAATATATAATGACCAAGTAGGGTTTATTCTTGAAATGTAAAGATGGTGAAATACTAGAATATATAGAAAAATAATTTACTATATTCATAGATTGAAAAATAAAACAATATAACCATCAAAATTAATGTGTAAAATTTCTAAAAACTGTTAGCAAACTAGCAGTAAATTAGATTTCTATTAATCTAATAGTAAATAACTATACCAGACCCAAAGCATACATCATACCTAATGATGAAATATTAAAATATTGTCTTATTCAAATCAAGAATAAGACAAGTGTGACAATCATATTTTCTATTCAACATTATATGGAGGTCCTAGACTATGCAAAAAGTCAAGGTAAAGAAATGAAATGTATAGGATAGTTAAGAAAATAATAAAGTTATATTGTTAAAAATCTAATATTCTACATAGAAAATCTCAGAGAATATATATATATACATATATATATGTATATATATATATATATATATATATATATATATATATATATATATAAACAATCAGAACTCATAAGCGAGTTTGATAATGAGGCTGCTGGATACAAAATCAAAATTGGAAATAAAATGGCATTTATGTACTTCAGCCAAAAAAATGTTATTTTTAAAGTTATTTAGAATACCAATAAAAACTGTAAGGCAGGCAGTCGTAAATATACAAAAAGATGTGCAAGATCTCTATGTAAAAATTATAACAAACTATTGAAGGGCATAAATCAAACCCTAAATAAGTGGAAAGAAATATTGTGTTTACAGGTGGATGATTCAATATTACCAGTATCACAAAGATACAATTCCAATAAAAAAATCAAACCGGTTTCTTTTTTGATCCTGACAAGTATATTCTAAAAATTATATAAAAGAGGAAAGGGTAAAATATGACCATGATATTTGCGAAGAAGAACCAGAAGGAGGGATTTGGATTTGCCTTATTAGAAATCAAGTCTCCTTGTAAAATTATTAGTTAAAACATTGTGAAAGTGATACTGGGGTAAATAAATAGAACAATGAGTGAAATACCTAGAAACAGATCCAGATATAAACAGGTAATAGATATTAAAAATCAGTGTACAGATAACTAATGGACTAATCAATAAGTGATGTCATGATAATTCAATATTAATATTAAAATATAAAATTAGAACACCATACAAAAATATATTCCAAGTGAATTAAAGGCATGAATATGAAAAGTAAAATTGTAATGATTTAAAAATAAAATATAGGAGAATATTTTTATGGCGCTGGATAGGACAAGATTTTTGAAAGAGCACAAAAAGCACAAAGCATAAAAAAGACTGAAGTTTTATAACATGTAAACTAAATCAGCAGACAAAAGTCAGATACAGACTTCAAAAAGATATTTACAATCCATATAATGAACAAAGGGTTAGTATTGGGGATACGTAAAAACACTTACAAACCCATAAGAACGAAACGGCAAACTATTTTAACAGGCAACTCAGGAGAGGAATAGCCAATAAATATTTGAAAGGATGCTCCAAGGTCATGAGTAATAAGGAAAAAGAAAATAATGATATTTCATTTCATACCTGTTGGCAAAAATTAATATATCAGATAAACTGAGTGTTGGTGAGGTTAGGAAGAAATGGGTAATGGTCAAAGAGAAAAAAGGTATCTCTACAGATAAGAGAATAAATTTGTACAACTACTCTGGAGAGCAACTTGGCACTTTTTAGTAAAGGGGAAATGCACAAACCAGACAATTTAGTAATCTATGTTTTGGGCACCTATTGTAAAGAAACTCTTGCATATGCACACTGAAAGTTTCTACTTTGCAATGTTGTTCATAATAGCATGGGTGTTCGTCTTATTGTTTTCTGTATATCTAATTTGTAAAGAAATGTAAAAAACATAAATGGAAAAAACATAAATGGGTGGTGAGAATGTGAGAAAGTGTCAGAAATGGAAAGAACAGATAGAATAGAACAAAATTCTGAATTAGGAACCAGGGGGTAGGCACCTGGCTCAGATGGAAGAGTTGACCTTGGAAAGGAGAAATAGTAATATGAAAAGAAAGGAGAAAACTGCAAAGAAATGGAGACAGACAGAGAGGTAGGTATAAGAATAGTTGTGAAGCTGATACTAAATGACACAAGTTTTCTCAATGAGAGAAATGAGAGTGAGAGAGGTAAGAATGAAGGAAGCACTGGTATATCTAAAATCTGAAAACACTGGATATGAAGTGATTCACTCCAGGATATTCTACAGGTCTCAGAAAAACTCTTTTACATTTCCAATACAAGGCTTTAGGTAGGTATTAAAACTATGTGAACCTGGACTTATATATAAGCTCCGCTTTAAAGTTCTCCAAATCCACATATTCTTCTTTCCTCCGTAACCAACAATGAAATGTTAGCATCATAGAAATGTTAGAGATGGCGGAAGCCACTGGAATCACCCTACCAATGCTACTTCCTTGTAGACTTGGGTGAGGTCCCCAAAGATGGGTGGTTTGGCAAATAGTCTATAACTAATCAGAATGATGAAAATTATAATTCTATTCATTATTGAGGCTGCTGCACTTCCTTGAAATACTATATATGGAGGAAATTCATGCCAACTTTTCAACAAATGTCTAGCACACAAATTCAGCCAGTTTACTAACAGTTTTATACTAATTAGATTTAATCATTTAAAAGGTCAAAATAAAAAAAAATTATCATGAAAATGATCATTTACTTTTTTCCTTAATTGAGCCAACTTGATTTAATTTCCATTCATTAAGATATTTCATAGCATGCATATAAAACAATCTGTTAATAATTTGTCAAAATTAATATCTTATTAATAGAATAATCCATTTCAACTTCAATTGATAAATATAGAGGTCAGAGAAAATGCTAGGAAAATGAAATGATATTTAGCATGTGTTGGGATTCAAAAAGTTCATGGCAGTCTTAAAAAAGAGAAAGTCCAATAGAATAGGCAGAAGCCACATTCATCTAACTTAAGAGGCTGATGGCCTATTCCTTTCTCCTTTACTTCTCTGATATCTGCATTTCCTTATCTATTAATATCTTAGATCCCTCCAGTGAGAAATTGAGTGAGTTCTCTTTGGTATTATCATTTTTAACAATAGAGTGTGCATCCTTCACCTTTCTTTTATTTGAAATATGTAGCTTTTATATTCTTTTGGTATTTTATGTATAAGATCACAGATATTGAGGAAATAAACTAAATCTGACCCTCTGCCTCTTTTTTGTATGACCTGAAAGCTAAGTAAGCATGGTTTATTCAATTTTTAACGGTTGAAAAATTAAAATAATAATATTTAATGACAAGTGAAAACTATGAAGTTTAAATTTTAACGTCCAAAAATAAAGCTTTATTGGCCACTCTTTCATTTAAGTATTGTCTAGTTATTTTCTCACTATGGTGACAGAGTTGAATAGTTGTGACAGAAACTGTGCAATCTGCCAAACTGAAAATATATATTTCTGATTCTTTATAGAAAGAGTATACTGACCTTGGTTTATGTAAAACCCTTAGTGCCAAGATGTTGAAAGCCTCCAGGCCACTGAGAGACTTTTTCCATGTTTTTATGATGGTAGTGCTTTTTGTCACAAGATTCTAAAAACCCATAAGAAGATCACCAGATGGAATATCTGGGGATAAATACCTCTGAATTGGGAGCAAAATATGCATTTTCAGACTTGTTTCTTCAATTTCTCTTGATAATATTCCTGTCACTTATTGTATGATATAGGTAGTCATACTGAAAGCAGACAACTGAATGCCAGAGGGAATTTTGTGATGTGGCAGATGCAGAGGTTATTTAAATATCTGAAAAGTTTCTTCCTGAGATCTAAAGTTGGGAAACCCTATTTCTGTCTCCAAGTGCTTTCAGGCTCCATGTGGTCATTAACACGTCCTAATATTCTGTAAGTCAGACTAATTATCCATCACCTTCTCTTTGTTAGTCTGAGCCTCTCAGAGGTGACAATTACTTTTGGTGGAGAAGATCCTGATAGTATAAGATGGTTCAGTTAGTAGAGCTTGGTGATAAAAAGGGCAAAGTTAAGGGTTAGATTCTCCATGAATCAGTTAGTGGCACACAGGCTTAAGGGCTTTGACTCCATCTAGGCCTAACATTTTTCAAAAACATTTCCCTGGCTTCATAGGAGAAAAAGCAAGAGAATGTAGGGACTATCTCAGTACTCCTGCCTCTCTCTATGTATGGCTATAAAACTTCTCTAAGCACATATCCAAAAGTAATATCTGATATGTAAGATAGCACATCATTCTCATGATGTTCTATACCTCAGTTTAGCAAACACCTCCTGAAGGCTAATTATGGGCCAGGAGATACATTGAGTGCTGGTAATATTAATCATGAAAACAACACAGTCTCTACAGAGGGTTTTAATTATATCAGTATTATTTTATTTCTTAAACTGGGTGGTAGGTATTTAATCTTTATATTTTGTATCACTGGATTATTTAATAACAAAAATTTAATCAACAATGGTCTCTGCCTTTCAGAAGTTTACAATGTTGTTTCAGTATAATGGTGGTATGTGCAACCACTGAGAGTTGTAGAAACATGGAAGGATGTTTCTCGTTTCTCAGGGTGACAGTGGTTCAATGAAGATTTCCTACAGAGATAACATCCAAGATAAATCTTGTAATCTAAGTAGAATTTAATCCAGACAAAGAAGGAGAAGGGCATGAGGTTCAAAAGGAACAGTGTAAGTAAGGATGTCAGGAAACAGTACAGTGTGTTATCTCAGGAAGTCAGGAATTGCTAGATTGTAATGGAGGAAGTGGGGCTAGTAGGGAGGGAAGGAAGCAGGTCAACAGCAACCTTTTTTTTTTTTTTTTTTTTTTTACAAAAGTATCTTATCCTGCATTCAGTTAGCAACTAATGTAGGAATTATAGTTTAGCTAAACCCTTTTGGAAATAGTAAGGAGAATGGATTGAAGGGAGATTTTCTGGGAGGTAGGGAGATGAGTTAGGAAATACCTGCATTTGTTGAAGCAAAAAATGAAAAGATCACTGGTAGCCATGATAGAGAAGATATGAATTCAGAAATGGTTAATGGTAAAATTGGTGGCAATTGATTATCTCTTGGATGTAAGTAGTGAGGGAGAGGTTAGCAATGTAGAAGAATGCACAGAGACATAGTTTCAAATAACTTGAATGAGAATTTAGTATTGTGATGAAAAGAAGAGGCTGATTACACAAGCATCTTTTTGCATTACTCTTTTGGCATTTCTGTTTGGCAGCTAGAGAAGCAACCAGGTGCTGGCTTAAATTTCCACTGTCTTTAGTTTGAGAATGGTATAGTGAACATATCCAGTGAGACCACAAAGTATGCTTAGGAGATCTGGTGCATGCTTGATGGGTTCTCTTTTGCCCTGCACTTTGTCTTTTTTCTTTTCAGGGAAATTGGGCCAGAATTTAGCTTATATAAAGCATAGATGGACTGTCAGGAAATCTAGTTCCAGGTACTTATGGGAGAAGAACAATCCAGTGCCAAGTTTGTTACAAATATTTCCAGATTCCATATTCTCATGTGATATGTGCAGGCCACTAACATGTCAATCTTGGATCTAATCCTAAATATGTTGGAGATAAGGTTATCCTTTCATGTTCTATATACCAAAAGAAGATTTGGATCAAATATTAAAAAAAAAATCCTGGTTCAGAGATAGAGAGGTATATGACTTTATGAGAGAGGACATAATTGGTTATAAACTATTCTAATAGATCATATAGAGGTTGTATGATACTCATTTTTGAGCACAGCACATACTGACTAGAACATGAGAGCTTAATAAATAGTTTTGATATGAATAGAAAATAATCTAGTCATGTCCAGGGAATAGAAACCTTAAATTTGCAGTAAACAAGCTTTTTGAAAAGCAAAAGGAAAGTCCTAAGATAAGATCCCAAAGTAAAATGAAGTAAAGTATGAAATCCGGCAGAGTTAGGTAAGGAAGAGATGCCACACCTGGAGCAGATTAAATCCTCTTAGCTGAGACTGCAGTAAAATGAGATTTCTGAAATGCTGGAAAGCTGGAGGAAGCTGTGTTATGTCAGAAAGCAAGGGAATAATTCTATTTTCTCCCTGTAGTTTAGGGTGATAACTTGCTGATGCTGAGTTTGGTTCAAGAACTAAGAAAGAACAAATTTTGCAAGAATTTTTTTAAATACTTGGGTTTAACGGCCGGTGCATGTTCTTCAGGAATTATTATATAGGGCGATAAGTACAGAGAAAGAACAAAACTTTTCACATTCAGCAAGGGCAAACATTTCAGCCATAGTTTCACCGGCAGCTATATATGACCTCCATTAAAAATTCTGGTAAGCCAAGGAAAATGATCAAAGATATGTTTCATTTGCTCTGATCTGGGTGTCACCTTACTTCTTATACAGTTATGTATCTTTTGTTAATTAGGGCAGGATTTGATAACTTCGTGTGTAAGATTTCTTCCTGACAATCTATAACCCACACTGAGATGCAACTGGAATAAAGATGACTTCTCAAATGTTTTAGTTGGTGTCAGAAGTAGGATTCATGAGCTGAGTTTCCATACAGGTTTGATTTAGGAAATGATATTAGGAAACCAAGGGATGAAACAGTGAGCTAAAGAAGTGTGGGAGGAAACCAGATAGCCTGTGGTGTGAGGTTATTAGGTCACTGAGGAAGATGTTTTTGGGAGAGAGCTGAGTCAGTGGAATTCACTCATTCTTCTTTTGTCTTCAACCTAATAGGACTTGTAGATAATCAGATAGAGATGAGTTAGTGAGTTAGTGGCAAGGTAGCCCGATGTATAGTTTCCTAGTCACTACTGTGTTATGCAAGAATAAAACGACTACACAACCCCATAAAATTGAAAAACTGATGGATGGGGAGGTTCTAAATGATCCTTGTACCTCTGCCTGGACTAGTAGTCAGTTAATTTCTAGCCAGAAATTATTTATTTGACAGGGAAAACTAGAACAAAGATATGCTCTATTCTCCTTGTCAAAGTAGTTAAGAAAAAAGGAAGAAAGATTAGAAAAGTATTACTTTTAATTGTATATACATTTTAATATGTGTGTGTAAATCTTGTTTTTACATAGAAGCCTTAAGAGGGAAATATGAATTCGAAACTCCATGACTTTGAAGCAGGCTAATTGTATTAAATTTTCACTAGATAGGGCTTCAGAAATTCAACTGAACTTGGACAAAAGTTGTTTTCTAAGTGAAAATTTAAAAAAATATTTAATTGAGAAATAAAATAAAATATCAATTGGTAAAAATGTAACATTTTCTATGTCTCAAATGTTATTTTAGGAGAAGGTGACCTGGCTAGATTGGAGCCAATTGAGATAAAGGGTGAGGCTGGAAACACACCTGGCCATCTCCAAAACTGTAAGTGTCTTTAGAAGCACAATTTTGTCTTTTTTAATTCTTTTAAAAATTAGACTTTAGGGCATAGCTTCGGGGAGGGGGGGGGATGGTAATTGGACCACTCTCTTATTATTTAGTAAAATGATAAAAGATGAAGCAATGTTACGGTGGCATACTGTTGTAGAAGATGGTAGGACGTTAAAAAGACAGTGTTTAGCAAAGGAAAAATTTATAGGATTGGAGGAGAAAAGGTATGAGAGTTAGTAGTCAGACTCCTGGATATAAAACTAACTTATTTTGGGTAGGTGGGAAAGAAATGAGACTCTGGGATCATTTTAATGCTTGGAGCCAGCACAGTAAAGAACTTGGAATTCTGGTCCTCATCAGAAACAAGCCAGAGTTTGCTCACAGAGCCTGCTAGTAAGTAATCTGTTCAAGGACCTGTGGCTCTTCATAGACATGATAGTAAAATGATCTGGGGTACAAGGGCACAAAATTTAAAGTTAACAATGATTCTGAAGCATTTAAGTTCCTAGGAATTACACAGCAGGACCGATCATGTAATATATATGGCATGAGATAGATATGAAGAAATATATTGTAATCACAGTCCTTGGACTTTATAAACTAAAGAGTAGTCAGTCAAAGAGACAGAGAGTGGACTAGGGAGAAATTAGTTTTCTGAAATGCTGGAAAACTGGAGGCAGATATTTTATTCAGGAACATTTGTGTGCTATTTCCTCCCCTTTTTAATTCTCCTCCACCCCCCATTTTCCACTCCTAACCCATGGATGTTGCCATTTCCCCTTAAGAACTGGATCTCTGAAGGAGGGTCATTCCCTCCCACATGCTTGCTGTGTGCACCCAGGGTGCCAGGCACACCCGAAGGGCCTGGTGCACCCAAGGGGCCTGGCCTGTGGCTCTACCTGGGGCGTGAACCCAGGACCTTCTGTATGCAAAGCAGACATGCTAACCTCTACACTGTGGAGCCATCCTACTATTTTCTTAACCCAGATGAAAAGGTGGTTTTGCAGATGCTGAATCTGATTTAAGAGCCATGAAATCTCTATTCTCCTTATAATTAATATAAATATATATACACCCCACCTTTCTGAAAAATGTATAATTTATGTATGATATTGTCTTCTTGGGTTTACATATTTATATAGCTTGGATGGAGATTATATATATAATTTTTTTTAGAATGGTTGACATAAGTCCTGAACCCCCAAATAAATAAGAATAAACAAGGACAGTAAGGTAGCAAGATGTGAACTTTCCACTGAAGTCCAATCTTGCATTGATAGTGTCACAGGACAATTGACAGCTCCTATTAAGTTATTAGGAAACCAAGGAAAACCATGAAGAGATACTGTTCCTGTTTCCACTTGGCTTCCATAAAGTTCTAGATCCTTGATTAATTGAATTGACAACCTAATCTTGCCATATTCTATCAGTTTTGTGTGTGCATGTTCTCTGTGTATTTTCCTGTTGATACCTAACCCACTTGAAATACTGCACACATTCTAATTTCTCTCTGTCTTAGCTATGGGGATGTGGGAACAGCAGGCCTTTAATCTACTCTTCTATTACCAGACCTAGTCCTACTAAAAGAGCTCGAAGATTATTGTCCATTTTGCAATGAAATGAAAATGAAAGAGCCATAAAACAGGCCCAGGACCAACCCTAGGACCTTGATGAATAAGTTCTCCACTGTATCAGTTTTCTCCCTCATTTATATGACCTAGCTTTTTTCACCGTGGACCAAGTCTCCACCTTAGAATGGCTTCAACTCCAGGGAGAATTTATTAGACATTCAAGTGCAGAGTCTCTTACCAGTTGCCAAGAGATCATTGATGAGCACTAGAAACTTCTCATCAGCCACTTGGGAATCAGTCATGAGAAACACTGTGCTGAGATTTTTTACCCCAGCTTTCAGACACAAGCTGGCCAGGTCCATCTACAAAAACAATCAATATCAGAGATCTCTGAAAAGAGAGCTTTCTTAAAAGAGATCCCCACCCACTTTTTAGAAATGGGCCCATTTTCTTATATACTTTCATGAGAAATAAAGCAAAATGGCAACAGGAGGTAGGGAGGAACTCTATCTTATACTGACAGAAAAATATGTCTCATTCCAAGGCCTCAATCCCAGTAGAGGTGGGCAAGTGAAATTAAATAGTGATGATCTTTAGTTCATACAACCACTATGGCACCTGTATTAGCTTCTAGAGCTTCTGCTTTGTACAAAGAAGTAACAGCTTTCTAAAGGACAGAGATATTCTCTTGTTTATCCATGTTACTCATATCATCACAGAAGTGAATAGCTTGCCTCAGAAAGCAATGATTGCTCTTGGTCTTGACAGAAGAGTCACGTCAAGTCATCTGGGGCTATTGGACTGGGAATGACTATATTTTATGGTGGCACTTCTTAAAAAGAGAACACAGACAGTGCATATGAGAATTTTGCATTTACAGAATGACCTAACAAAACTGTATATATCTCCAAGGTTGAGAACCATAGCCAAATCATCAAAAGCTGAGCTGCGGTTTTAGAGCAGCATTGAGCATCACTGGGTGAGAGATTATGAAGGCAGGTGGGTAGGTCAGGTTTAGTGTCTGCTAGAATTCCCCCAGGGACAGCAAGAGCAGCATCCTGATAGACGTTACATCATGACTCCCTACGATGTCTCTGTCATGGCCATGGATAAAAGGGTGGGGATTGGACAAAATGACACTTGAAAGCTGTATATAATGCTTTTCTCCACTTTCCAGAGCTCCTAAGTGCCTGACTTCTGAAATGAGGAAATGCCATTGAAAGTCCCAGAGGCTGGTGGTCACTGAACTTGTCTTTTAAAATATGAATTTCTTATAAAGCTTAGACCACCTATGTCTACTAGAGCTGCTAGAGAGCTGTATGCTGAATTTGATATAGATGTGCTTCCAATTTGGGCAAGAGCTGAGGCTCCACAGATGTAACTAAAGTAGCTGAGGTCTCACAAACACAGACTTTGAGAAGGCCGGTGTTATCAGGTTGAGGCTAATGAGAAAAGAGCTCCTTATGTAACCAGCCCAGAATCTAAGAAGAAAATGGATGGAAAATTAAGCAGAGATTAATGCACAAGAGAATTAAAGGGCTGATGAAGGGTGACAGGGAGCTGGTGGAAGGGTAGTTGAAGGAAGGTTGAGTCTCCTCCACACAGCTGCCTGGCCTTCTTACCTTGAAGTCTGGGATCTGGTAGCCTTTCCTCAGTGTGATCTGGAATATATCCATGGAGCTGATGAAAGCCGCAAGCCTTGTCAGACTCTGCTTGCCACTTCCCCCTACGCCAACAAGCAGTGCATTTCCCCGGGGAGACTCCAAGATGCGATTGATGTGGCAGCTAAAGAGAAGAAAGCAGAAGCATGTGGCTTCCATTAGACTTTCCTCCATAAGGAGCACGCACAATGAGTGAGAACTAGACTCCTCCATGGAAACTCATCATGGGCTGGGCTGTGGGAAACTTGAGTTAAATTGTTCCCAACCTGGCCTGACCTTCTTGCCCAAGTGGATTGAAGTTGCCACTGCTTTTCTTTAAGTCAAAGCCTCTGGTAAACTAGTGGCAGTCAAGTAAGAGTTGAGGGCAGCCAGGCAGGATTGGAGAGGGCAGGTGATGGGCAAGAAGGAGATGACCAGGGCTCATCTTGCAGCTCCTCCCCAGCCAAACCTGACCCTGCCAAATTTCTCCACTTTTTCCTCACCTACCTGTGCTTTTAGGCAAGAGGAGGGGGCAAGAATAAGAGAAAAGTAGAAGGTATACAATTAGAAAAAAAATCAGTTGAAGGATGGAGGACAAGAAGGAACAAAATAGTTTGTTCTTCTTAGGAGAGAAGGAACAAAATTAAAGTCAGAAGAATAATAGAGAGTCCTGACATAACTCTTACCTCACCTTCTTTTATCCTTTCTGGATGTTGATGCCCTTGTAATGAATATTTGTGGATTCTTAATGTTAGCCTACAAGATGCTCACTTCTTTGGCTTCTGAAGTATTCCCTTTGCAGCGATACTTACCATTATCAGTGTCCATGTTCTCACTCCAGCAAAGGAGAATTATTCCCAGGCCCCATGCCCTCCAGAGGAACCCACTCCTCCTGCTTCTCTTCAAATGGTACTCTTTCATCAAAGTGTCACAGCTCCCCCTTCAGAATACACCACAAATCTTCTCTTTGATTTCCCTTGGTACCAGCAAGAGTGATAGAACATGGCCTAAAAACCAAAAGGCCTGTGTCCCAAGGGTACATAACTTATCATGTACAATTGTATCATGCAGGGTGATGCTAAAGCTGTCCATCTGTACTCCATTTCTTCTTAGGAGAGATCCTAGATCTCTACTCTGATGATGAAGTTGAAAACATTATAAGCAATGTGAGAAATGAAATCAAGAGCCAAGGTCTGGTTGACCTACATTCTTTATAAGAATGACTTCTATTCCCTCATCTTTTCTCTTCTTAAAAACAATGACTATTCATTATACACAAATGCATAAAATACAGAAAGAACTATAATTATAGTATCTAGCAATAAACACTATTGACATTAATTATATGTCCTTCTGAACTTTTTCTACTGTCTGTATGTTTATGAGTATAAATTCTGTATATATACAGTTATATTTCACAGCTCATATTTCTATTCTGTACATTTTCAAAAATTAGGTTCACATTGCATACTGAACACAGTGTTTTGAAATCATTTTTTCATTTGATAGTATTCTGTAATTATTTCTCTATGCCACTGAGCAATCTGCTAAATCATGCTTTTAATGGTGAAATGATAATTCTGTTACATAGAATAAGTTCCTTGTCTGCAATAGCCTATGATTGGATATTTAGGTGGTTTTCAACATTTTCCAGTTATAAATAATGCTATATAAATATTTTTAGTTTAGATCTCTAATTATGTTCATAGGATAAGTTCCTAGAAGTAAACAGCTGAATCTAACAGTAAGACAGTTTTTATGGCTTTTGATATATACTAAAAAGCCCCAGAATGGTAGAACCAATTTATACTCTTCTTAAGTAGAATCGATCAAAAGATGAATCTATTATATTGGACAATAAGAATATGTTAGGTTATGTTAGTTGAATTAAAATTTGTTAAATCACTTAATTTGGGAATACAAAACACAGTGATCAAGCCACTGTGGAGAAATGGATAAGGAGAAAGAGACAACAAGTGTTGGTGACCTTGTGATCAAAAGAGTGTACAGAACAAGAACTCAGGTAAAGTCCAACCAAATAGAGCAGAGGATACATCTGAGATTGAATTGTATAGGATACAATCCTGTGTTCCTGTTTTTTTGTTAATTATATTATAATGAGAAATTCCATATTCAAATTAAGTAATGGTAATTAGGCACAGAACAACTTGGGGTCTAGCTAATCTTAATTTGGAGGAAGGGCTTGAAGGAAGTTTCGGTGGGTGGGATTTGACATGTCAACAAAATATGAGCATGTATGTTAAAGAGCTTATGTGGTTTAAATTTTATTACTGCAAATTTCTTGTATTTATTGATCACTTGGTCATAATTAGCATCAATAAACTAAATGTTCGTGGGTCCTTATTACCTCATTTCTCCTATGGGATGCATTTGCTGTTTGAAAGAAAACCCTAATAGAAGTGTGAGTCAGTAACTCCTACCTAAGGCAGGTAGGATAGTCTTTACCCCACCCTGTTAACATTGGGTCTTACATATTTTTTAAATATTTGCCAATTTAATGTTTGAAAATATCATGGTTTAATTTTTAGTTCTTTGGAATTGAACATTTTTCTAATTAATAATTATATATTTTTTCTTTTGTGGATTTTCTTTTCATGTTTATTACTCATTTCTCAACTAAAGTTTTATTCTAACTGTATAAGACTCCTTTATATGTTTCTCAAAATACCCCCAATTTATCACTTTTATATTTTAGTTTTAATATTTTAGATGTATAGAAATTTTTGGATTTTTAACTTAAAATTGTATGTCACTAAATTTATATAGTTAAAATTTATTCCCCTAAATTTTTAAGAGTTATTTATTGATCTACATTTAGTTCTTTTTTGATTTTAATTTTTTACTTTATAGTTATTTTATTGTGATATTTGTACTCTGTTTTGTATCAGATAGATTTAAACTTATTGCTTCCTTATTAAACCACAGTTCTAGACATTGGAAGAGTACGTATACTCATCATACATTCTCTATAGTGCTAACACATTGAAGGTATTCTATACATTTTTGAGAAGCAGAACGATGCATGCCTTATCACACCTTAGACTCAGCACCACATTTGGGGTAATGTACATAATTGTTGATGATGCTAGTTGCAGGTTTCATCTGTTTTGTGTCTACTTTAGATAATATGGTGCCTGACTACAATGATAGAAGGAGAAACTATGGTGCTAAGATATCCAGGTCCTCTCCTGATTCAGAAAAGAGGGAGCAAGAATGGATTAATGAAGGAAAGAGGCAAGCTGGAGGAGGAGGAAAAGGAGAAGAAGTCAAACTGGGTTCTCTGGGTTGCCCAATACCCAGCTGTATTCTGGAAGGCCTGACCCCAGCTTAGCATGGGTCATGCTATTCAATATCTAAATGGAAAATGCATCATTAGTGATGAAGTTTCCAAAGAAGAATGGTTAAGTTTGCAACTGTCAGCATTAGATTCCAGCTGGGGATTCATTAACAACCTCTGACGAGGGCAAAGGACTCTGCATTTAAATTACAAAATTTAAAAAGAAGATCAATATTCTAAAGGGCTGCTGGGCCAGAAAACCAAGGCAGTCTAAGTTAATTCATTACTGAATTTCTTGGAGATTAAAAACAAAAGCTGTAGATGTACCACAGCACAGCTGGAGGAAGCTGGCTTATTGAAGACCACACACACACACACACACACACACACACACACACGCGCGCGTGCGCGCGCGCACATACACACACCACTCTAGAGAACTATACAAAAGAAGGGGAATAAGATACACAAAAGAAGGGGAAAAAGAGAGGTACATGCAAAGTTACTTTTTTCCTAAGAGGAAAAAAAAGAAACAGAAAAATATATGTGGGAGTAAAAAAAAGAGAGAGAGAGAGAAAGATGGACTAAGACTATGCCAAAAACCAGGGAAAAGATCCAGTGTAAAGCAGTAGGAAAAAGCAGAACAAGAATTTTTTGAAAATGTGAAGGAAGTCAGCAAAATGGTATATTAAGGGAAGAAAATAATAGCACAAAGAAAATTCTAATATTTATGAACTGCTTATTAAGTGCAAAGGACTTCACACAGAGAGCAGCAACCCTACCACATAGGCATTTTTATTAGCCTCATTTTCCAGAGGGGGACATTGAGGCTTGGGGAAGTTAAGTGTCCTTTGTGAAGTACTGCAGCCAATTAGTGGTAGAACTAGGATTTGAACCTGAGTCTGGCTCTATCTCCAGAACATGTACCCATTACCACTCCACGGTGCTCCATTATTGGGTGACAAATAAAATCAACAAAGTTTAGGAAAGGTTTAAGGAAAATCAAACAGAAGATAATGTTAAGAACTCAAGGGGTGAGAACCAATAGTCAGATAATACGATCAAAACAGGCATAGATCTTATTGCACAATATAGGCCCTTTGGCTGGCCCAGTGGGTTCCTGAGAAAGAGCATACAGATTTGTCCTTCTCTGCCATGCTCTATTCACACCTTGGACCTTCTTGAGTCCAGGTGGGACCTTCTTGGAGTAAGTCTAAACCCCTCTGCCTCAGGCACTGTGTGCAGTGATGCAAGGCCAGGGAATCTTCTGAAAGTTTTAAGTAACCTGTGTTTCTTGCTGTACTGTTTGGTGTTCTGTGTTCTGGTGTAAAGGGCAATGCTTCTGTTCTCTCTGGGTTGTAGAGGCAGCAAAGAAGATTGAGGAGCCTCACGGAAGGAAGGGAAAGGCAGTACCAGAATGAAGTTATGGGACACTACTATTTTTAAATTATACATCTAAATACACTTTATTCTTCAGAATTGCCCCCTCAAGGCAGTTCATTATTCCTGTTATTTTTCCATTGCTAATGTAGCTCAGGCTTCTCTTTGGATACTACCTTTAGAGTTTTTTAGAAGACTCAGGAGAAAAGCCAGTTTTCATAGCACTATTTTTTTTCCTAAAAATAATATTAGTCAGTTTGATCACCTATGTTGGAAACCACATTGACTGAATCATTTCCTATTGTCCCCAATTTAATTTACTCTTAAAGGACACAAACTTTTCTCAATTCCAATACTATGACACAGGCTCTAGTAGCTCTTAAGGAGGAGGGAAAATACCCACTGATGTTTCAACAAAATCAGTGAATAGATACTTTAAAACCCTTATTTACTGACCACCTATTATGCACCAGACACTGTACAAGGTACGGGAGATTCAGCAGTGAGTGAGACAGGGAGTTGGCACTAGATTAGGGAGAGATAAAAAAGCATATGAAGCAGTATCATAGTGTGGTGGTTGAGAGCAAACATTCTGTAACCAGAATGTTAGACCTTCTTTTCTCAGGGTTTTTGTGAAGACTAAATGAATTGATGTATGCAAAGCACATGTACTAGGCCCATAGTGACTTCTGCGTTAAGTTTGTCCTTTACATGTCATACCAAATGTTGACTGCTTAGTGAGGCCTTCTTGACCACCTTGTATAAAATACAACCACCCTAAGCACTTTCTATCCCTCTTCCCTCTATTTTATTTTTCTACAGCATTAATTTCCACATGACATACTAAAAATCTTTGTTAAGTACCTGCTATGTTCCAGATACTGTCCTAGATGTTGGAGATTAAGCAGTGAATAAGACAAAGATCTTTGAACTCATATTAAGACTGTCTAATCAATAAATATGTATTAAGCAGATAGATAGACATAAACAAATAGAGTGGTTAATCATGATGAATGCAGAGGAAGTCAAGTAATATAAGGGAAGGACCCAGCAGTGACAACTGAATTTAGCAAAAGGTAGGTCTATGGTGACATTAATAAGAACTTTTTGTTTAAGTGGTAATAAGTGGAATGAGGAGAGGATGAGAAATGAGAAGGTATGACAAGTATATTCTTTTGATGAGTTTGGTTGTAAATAGGAGTAGAAAATGGGGTAGTAGATGAAAAGGGATATAAAAATCAAGAATACTGTTTTTTGATAAATGATAATATGGCATGTTTATATGTTAATGCATATGATCCAGAAATTAATGGGTTCATGATGATGGGGTAAGAAGGAAGAAAGGAAGAGAGGAGAGAGAGAAAGAAAATGAGAAAAAGAGAGAGAGAGAAAGAGACAGAGACAGAGAGACAGAGAAGGGGAAAGGGAGGGAAAGAGAGAGAAGATAAGAGAAAAGAAGGGAGAGGAAGGAAGAAGAGAGATAATTGTAGGAAAGGGTAAAGTGACTGAGAAGTGAGAGGAGAGGAGATCCAATGCATATGTGGAAAAATTGGCCTTAGGTATGAACAAAAACCGAAATGGTAGGAAAGTCAGTATGTGTGGAAGAAATCCAGATAAGCTGTTAGATTTGATGGCAGGGAAATGAGAGAATTCTCTTCTGGTTGCTTTCATTATGTCAGCAAAATAAGAGATGTGCTCATTAACCATGAATAAAGAAAGGGGAAGGATGTTAGAAGCTTTAGAAGAGAAGAAAAAAGTGTGATGTATTCATCACAGTATGAGGAAGCCAGCAAAGGTAGTGCAGGAGGATTTCTAGCAAAGTTGAGGGCTCATTTGACATTTGTGGCTGAAAACCTGGAGCAAACTAAATCACATGGTGGGGAATTTTTTTTCAATAATTTTCATATGCTTAGGGGCAGACATGGTATAAAAGACAGTGAGATTTAACTATAGTGGAGTTTTGTAACCTGGATGCAGAAAGTTAGGGAAGTTAGGGAAGCTTGCACTGGGATGAGGTAGTCTATGGTGGTTGAAGAAAGTAAGACATGGTAACAAAGGGATAAAGAAATTTGGGAAAGTAGTTGACTCCATGAATGAAGTAGTGATAAATCTGAAGAATAGCTGGAATGAAAAAGAGCAGGTGAGTGGAAGGGTATGAGGTGCAAATTTGAGAGTGGAATGTTTGAGATTGAGACTTTGGAAGTGGGTCCATTATTGATGATGGAGGTTCTAGGATAGGAACATGTGAGTGAGTAGCTTAAGTGGGATAGGTGAAAAGATCACTAGAGCTAAGGAGGCCAAGGAACAGAGAGACAAGCTGTTACACAGATGCCAGGAATAAAGAAATATATAATTGAGGAGAGGAGGATGGTTCCAGCACCAAAGTCACTGGCAAATGATGGGGAGTAACTGGTTGCCAGGAGATGACAGTAACAAGAAGAGGTAATAAGAATGAAAGTCCAATTACTTGTGCTTCAAAAAACTGGAGTCTGTGAAAGCTAAAAGGATAAATTGTTTAAACATGCCATTGGAAGTGAAGTGGGGGTAAAAAGGGTTACTTACTTCTCTCTAGGCCCTGAGGTACATACAATGGGAAAGAAAAAACAGCTTTTATCAACTCAGGAGTCAGTCGGGTTTCAGTTAGAATTTATCAATGAAGGTATAGTTTAGAGAAGTTGAAGATAATGAGTACCAGGGGATAGGTTGGAAGGATTGGGCCAGGCAGGGAGGGGTGGTAAATGAGACTCAGATTGGGGAATGTAAAGAGCAGTATAGCGATGGCATTGATGTGGTATAAATTATCTAAAAGGCTTGATAATTACTTCAGTTACTCATTCAATAGCAACAACATTTAAAAGGATATTCAACTTGTGAAATATGTGTGTACTTAAAAAACTTCAATCTTATTATTTTAAAACTGGTCCTTGAACTTAGTATGGCATGGGGATGCTGATCCTGAGCTTTCTGGTGCTCCTTTTATGATCTCAAATTTTCCTTTGGTGTTGCCATGATCATGCCCAAGGATTGTAAATGATGACAAGGAAATCAATTCTGTTCTGCCTGAGTTCAGCACTATGATGCTCCTTAAAGCTGTGGCAGAAGTAGCTGCTGCTGCTCTAGCAGTGGCCATCTTGATCTCCATGGAAGAAGCAGTAGCTGCTTTCCTGGTTTTATCAAAGTGTCCTCAAATGCCTAAATGAGACCCCTGATATTGGGAAGAGGAGGCAACTGGAAAAGGAAACAAGAGAAACACACTTACACATGGCGTATGGCATCCTCAAAGAGAACCAGGTCCATCACTGTGTTAACTTCATTGTGGTTCTCCAAGGCTTCCACCAGAGTCTGGGTCAAAAGTTCCCATGATTGTACAGGCATGTACTTGGGCTCGCCAATGCCATTAGCAAAGTGACAATACATGTTCAGGCTTTGGGTCTGCTCAATAGTATCTTCAATATCCTGGCAATGAGACACGGGGACAAGAACACTCCTTACTGACTCTAAATTTTGGTTCCACAAAGAGTAGAGACACTAGATTTACCTTTTCTCTCTGCATAGTCCCTAAAAATTAAATATCAGTGCTGATTTCAACACTTCCTTCTTCTTGATAAGCCCTCTAAAGTGGATGCTTAGCATTTGTTTATCAGTGCCACAAAGTCATGGGTAATTTTTGTTTTTTCTTTTGGACTGCAGAGGGAAATGGAAAGCGGGAGATACCCACCACACACATACAATAAGAGCCCATGTCTGAGCAGAGGATTAGATGGGGACACAAGAGTGAATTTCCTGAAGCAGAGGCTCTTTAACCATTGTTGGTTGAAGGAGATCATGACCCAGTGTCCTCATCTCCCCATTACAACATGTCTTGCTCCCCAATCCACAGCAATGCCATAAAATGTTCTTTTTTGTTTCCTGTGATGTTGCACACTACAGGATGCCAATCCCAACTTTATAAGCTTAGCATAGAGGGCTTCGTTGCTGAAGAATGTGCCACCAGCCATCATTAAATAACTGGCTTGTTTATAATGACATGATAATCCTAAAGCATTTTCAGTAGAATCTCCTATTTATAAAAGTTTCATAAGAATTTGGGCTTATTTAGTGTCAACTGTTGCCTCCAGGACAAATCTTATCATGTTTAATAAGTACCTAGTACAACTCAATTAACTAAAAGATATGAGATATAGAGTCTATGTCCCTTTAATGCCAGTCTATTCTCTAAGTATTGAAGATGCAGCTTTTTCTTTTTTTAATTTAGAAAGGAGCTACTTACTCATCAAAACCCAAATACAAGAGAGTTCAAGAGTAAGAAGAATTGTAGAGGAAGCAAATCCAAGAAAGAATAGGTTTTGTAATGCATAAGTAAAAATTTGTATCAGTACAAGCAATTGTCCTTATCTGCCACTCTTTTCTCCTAAAGGTCAAACTGGGAGATCCACCTGAAAAGAGGTAATCAGCATGCTCTTCACCAGCAGGGGCATTGCCCAGGGCAAAAGGGCACTGTGGGTTAGACTTTTAAGCTCAAGGGACAAGATTCATTAAACCTAATGGAGGGAAAGTGAGGATATCAGTAACATCTATAGAGAAACCAGGACTCCTGCCTGGTTATAAGAAAGAAGTGTAAAGATTTAAATATCAAAGAATTATTGTATTTTGAAGGTAGTTTTAAGGCCATAGAAAACTCTTCAACTATTCTGGCTTTGCCAGGCATTAACAAAAAATATCCAGACATTTGGGTAAGATTTAATGTAATGCAGAAGAGCCATTCTTGCTAGCTGAGGAAAACATGTGGGAAAGTGATGTGGGAGTACATTTACCCAGTTTGAAAATTAATTAATATACTGGGAATCAGTCCTGATGGCAGTAAATTTACACTAATGATCTAATGAAGAACAATGAAAGTGCAGGTCTGAAAAGCCTGGTCTACAAAGACTTTTTGATGAATAAAATAAGTCTCTAATTTTATGACTAGAGTCAGACTGTGTAAAGGGGAGAGAGAAAATCAATGCACACAGTGAATTCAAGATTTCTTAGTAACAACATCATATCACATATGGGCCACAAATCAGAGAACTTAAAGCTTTTAACAGTAGAAACTGTACTGTAGCACTTCCTTGGTGGAAATTTGGCAAATTTTAATAACAATACCAAAATTTCGTTCAGTTAAAAGTGCTTCAGGCTGGCATTTCAAATGTTGTTGGGGAAAGATAATGACAGTATCAATTATATTTAGATCTGTGATCAAAAGAATGTGTCCTTAGTAACAGACCCACATAAGAAACTCCATTTCAAAGACGTGTTGTCACACTGAAGTGCTAGCTTAGACCAATTTAAGAAGACAGTCAAGGCTCATTTGCAGAGCTAACAATGAATATATAAACTGACAAATTCCACAATGCTTAGAGAGGAGTATCTAAGATGTAAGAGTATTGAACATCAGGCCATATAAAAATGATGGCACATATGGAGGAATTGGGGGTGTTTGAGTTAGTAAAGAGCAGACCAAGATAAGTTACTTAAAATGCTGTCCAAACTTTCAAAAGGCTCTCATATAGACTGGGATGAACTGTAAATATCTTCAGAGATAGAGCCAGGATCTTAGAGAAAAAAATATGGAGTTAAACCTAACAAATGAGCATAGGAACAACTTGAAACATTTAAATGCAAGATTTTATTTTTAAGTTCAAGAGAGGACAGCCAAGCAGTATGTGTGGAAAATATAGACTTTGGTCAACAGAAAGCTCAGTGTTAGTTGTGGGGAATTTTGATCCTAAGAAATGTAATGTGATCTTAGGGTGTGTAAAACAAGCCATATCAGAAATGGCTAAAAGAACAGAGGGTATTTGGCTTAGAGAAGAGAAGACCTAGGAAGGACAGGATGAATGGTTTTAAAATATTTGAAGATTTGTCATGTAAATCTAGGATTAGTGGACATGAAGATAAATTTTAGATCATTATAAGAAATTTAAAGTCTTTAAATTGTTTCAAAATTTCCAAATTTCAAAACTGTCCAAATTTTCAGTCATTCACAGTTGTAAAATGGCTACTTTGGAAAAGATGAGATTGTGCATTTTCAAGGATGCTGGAGAATCAACTGGCATGACCAATCTGGGAAATGCTATTGAAAAGTTAGTACAAAAGGAGGGTTTGGATCATATGATTTCCACAGACCTTCTCAACACTGAGATTCTATGATTAATTCATATCTTCTTATCACAGCACTTTTCACCTCAGAGAAATTGTAATAGACCTTTCTTTCCTTATCTAATCTCTGATTTTCTCCAATTTATGGGAGAATATCTGCATAATTATCATTATTTTTCAAATGTAAAAGAATCCCAGGGCAATACTCACATCAAAAATTTTCTTGACCACTTCTGTTTGGATTTTATCAAAAAGATCAAAGTCATTTTCTTCCACCATCTTATCCCGATAAACTCGATTTGATTCATGCAGATAGAGTTTTACTAGGTCCTGTGGGGATTTTATACATTCCACTGAGGAGAAAAGAATGCCCTTTAAAGAGAATAAACAAAACAAACAAACAAACAAAAAGCATGAATAAAAAGTTTAAACTACAACAGCTTCAATTTATTGAAGTCAGTTATGTGATAGGTACTGGATTAGATGTTTTGCTAGACAAAGCTCAGTAAAACATCATGATGATCCCATAAAATAATTTTTATAATATATCTATTTTGCATAGTGTGGAAATTGGGAATCAGAAAAATAGGAAGCATGCCTAATGTCACACAGTAAATTGCCTTAGTTCAAAACAAAAGGTTTTGAAATCAGCTTTGTCTGATCTTAGAGCCTGGAATTTTAACCACTACATTCCAAATCACTACAATGAGGGGAGAGGTGGCTACTCCCACTACCAAATTTCCATTCCAACAGTGCCATTTTGAAAATTAGTCTAAGCGACAATTGCTTATGTAAAATCAGAATGATGACAAAGGGCTGAAATGAAAATAGCTAATCTTTGCAGGTCACCATTCTACTTATCTCTAGTAGGTTCTCTTTCCTATATACCATTGGGATTATTCTAGATATTTACTACTCTTTTCAAATATCTCTTGTTACATCTGTTACTATTAGCCAACGTTTTAGCTTTCTTTTTCACTGAAAAAAATGAAGACCACTAAGATTAGACACCCTCAACAATCTTAACAAATTCTATAACTTCAAATTCATTTATTTCTGTGTTTCCCTTCATTGCTTTATTTCTTGTCTTAAAGAAAAAGGGTTCCTCATTACTGACAGAATAATTCCAAGATTCATAAGCATGGCAGAAAGTTCTGGTCATAATATGACTACTAGTCTGCTTTCTCATGGTCACACTGATCACCACTTCCCATAAAATGTAGATTTCAGTTTTACAACATTCAAACTACTTTCTGACCCTACATACTTTGTGTCTTCATGCTTTTTTCTTTGCTTATTAGGCTAGTATTTCAAAGTCTAGATCAATTTATATCTATTTATTGAAGTCTTCCATTACTTCTTTCCTGTCTAACATTACTACCTCTGATGTACAGCATATAATGCTTTATATATAAATATCTATAATAAGAGAATTATCAGTTTCTGAAGTTATTTTTCTTTGTACAGCTTTGCTTCTCCTAGGTCATGATGAGTGTCTGAAAGGCAGGGAAATTGAGACATTTTATTTTGAATGTGGTTTGTTTTAATCATTGTATTACTAGCATCTAGTGTGGTTACTGACTATACAGGATTCTCAGTGACTGCTTGTTGAAAGAATGAATGTACTAATATTGAGTCCTTTAACTGAAAGACTCTAACATAGCAAGAACCTCCATCAAGATTTCTGCTTTCACTAATGGCAGAATAGCAGATCACGGACCAGCCCATTGAAGTCAAGTACAAAAGATACAAAATTATTTTCAAAGTTTTATCTTTATTTAGAGGCATTAGAGAGTAACCAAGGCAGTGAGAATTTGATGCGCTAAGATACTAGAGAAAGAGAAGCAAGAGAGATTGACCCAAAATTTGGCACAATTTTTTATCTTCAGACATTTGCCATTTCACAACAATTCTCCTAGCAGAATGAAAATTATTCTAAATAGAAAAACAGAAATGCAGCAGGAATAAAAGATCAATGGGAAGAGTAATATGTGAGTAAAGCTAAATAAATGTTGACTTAAAAAACATATTGGTGTAGTATAGAATTTCAATATACACTGAATTAAAATAAATAACAATAGCATAAACACTGATGGGAGGTAAATTGTTCTAAGTCCCTTTCATTGTATGGTAATTGATAAAAATACTGATTTATAAAAGAAAAAAAGGATAAGATGATGCATTTGGTAACCATTAGCTGAATAGTAAAAGGATGTATAGCATACTAAAAGAGGGAGAATATAAAAAAAATGTATAATTAGTTCAATAAAATATAGAGAAAAGATAACAATAGATAAGACATATTGAAAACAAATATAAAGTAGATTTAATCATAAATATATTATATAAAATAACAGCAAATATAAATGAGCTAAACTTTTTAATTAAAAGACAATGATTATCAGACAAGAGTTTTAAAAAATATAACTACATGCTGCCTATAGGAGATATACCTTAAATATAGGAATACAAAAAATCTAGAATAAGAAGCTGGAAAACATAGCATAAAAATGCTAAAAATACATAAACTAGCCATAATAATATACAAAGTTGACATTAAATAGAGAGCCAATTTTAGATATAAAGAAGTTCATTTAATAAGAAGAAAAGGGGTACTATACTACAAAGGCTGACAATGATCATAATAGCCATGTCAAGAAGTTAGAAAATAACAAACTAACCCCAAACCCAAAGTAAATAGAAAGAAAGAAATATAAAAAAAGAGTAAATATTAATAATATAAAAACACATCAAATAGAGACATCTACCAAATAAAGGAAAAAACAATACTGGTAACTTAGGTTTTTTGAAAAGATTAGCACAACTGAAAACTCTCTGGTAAGGCTGATGGAATATAGATATAAAACAGAAAAAGCACACATGATCAATATCCAGAATAAGAAAAAGAACATAATATCAGATACAACAGAAAATTAAAATATAATAGGATATTATAAACAATTTTGTGCCAATAAATTAGAAATCGATGACATCAAAGATGGGGGAATAGATAAATGCTGTGGTTGCCTCCTCCCATGACCACATCAAAATTACAACTAAATTATAGAACTACCCTTGAAAACCACCTGAAAACTAGCTGAACAGAACTCATAACTAAGGATATAAAGAAGAAGCCATGTCAAGACTGGTAGGAGGGGCAGAGATGCAGAATTTAATCCATGTATTGTGGTTAAAAATCAGGAGGGATATCTCAGTTGCAGAAGTCCCCACTTCATAGCAGACTCCCCAGCCCAAAGCACCAGTGCCTGAAAGAAGAGTCCTTACAACATCTTACTGTGAAAATCATCAGGGACTTGGTCTGGGTGAGATGGAGGTCTGGGGAGACTTAAGCATCCTCTTGAAGGGCCTAAGTACAGACTCACTTGCCCTGAGCTACAGAGAAGGGACAGCAGCTCAAAAAGTGCCAGAGTCATACAGGAAGGAACTGAATTGTCTGGATTCAGGGTAAAGACTGAAGGGGCAGCTCTTCAGCTAAAGTGCCTACTACAAGTGCCACTGTTCCTTTGTTGAGCCCTCCCCCCACCCAGCCTGCAGGCATAGGCAGGCGCTGAGTCTGAGTCTCCATTAACCAGGTTAACATCACTCTCGCCCTACTCTGGTGATTCTCTGAGACTCCTATACTTTTTTGCTAACTAGCCCCAAGCCTGCCACTAGTGGCAGCTGGTCCTGGTATCCAGAATAATCACTCCCAGGTGCCTCAAAGTCAGCATAGAAAACTACCAACTGCAGTTCACTTTGTATATCCTACCAGGTGACCTTGAGCCAGACACAGGCAGCTGCTGATCCTGGCCTGGACTAGAGCCCCTCTCAAGAGGCTCCAGAACCAACACTCCTGGTAGCCAGCTTCAGACTACACCAGAGCATTACACAATTAGTGTCACGAACAATACACCCAAAGGATGGACTCGGCAGGCACAAGAGCCCCACTAAAGTGAACCCTGCTCCATGGGGTCAGCCCCTGCACGACAATGTATCTGCTGTAGTCATGGCCAGTCCTCATAGCCAGTTAGCCTGAGGGTTCATCCCACCCACTGATATGCCAATAGCAATCAAGGCTCAACTACAATAGGAGAGCACACATAACCCACAAAAAAGCACCCCTGAAACATCTGGCTCAAGTGACCATGGAGACTGTGTCACTGGGCCCCACAGGAGACCAACTACATAAGGCAACTCTGCCAAGACTGGAAGTTATAGCAGATCTATCTAATACATAGAAACAAAAACAGAGAGGCAGCCCAAATGAGGAGACAAACACATACTAATAGAAAAAACAAGACAAAACTCCAGAAAAAGAACTAAGTGAAGTGGAGTCAAGCAATCTACCAGATGCAGAATTCAAAACACTAGTTATAAGAATGCTCAATAAACTTAGGAGAAAAATAGATGATCTGAGTGAGAACTTCAACAAAGAGATAGGTAACCAAACAAAAAAAGAGAGAGAGATAGAAACCACAAAAAAAAAATCAGTCAGACATGAAGAATACAATAACTGAAATAAAGAATACCTTAGATGGAATTAATAGAAGATTATATAAAGCAGAGGATCGAATCAACAATTTGGAATACATGATAGTGGAAAATAGTCAATTAGAACAGCAAAAATAAGAAAGAATTTTTTTTTGAAAAAAAAAATGAGGCTAGATTAAGGGACCTTTGGGACAATGTCAAGCCTAACAACATTTACATCATAGTGGTACCAAACAAAGGGTTTGAAAACCTATTTTAAGAAATAATGACAAAAATTCCCTAATTTGATGAAGGAAATAGACATACAAATGTAGGAAGTGCAGAGAGTTCCAAACAAAGGACTCTTTGATGAATCCAATGAGGCCTACATTGAGACATTTTAATTAAAATGCCAAAGATTAAAGACAAAGAGAGAATCTTGAAAGCAGCAAGGTCAAAGAAGTTAGTTACCCTCAAGGGAGTTCCCATAAGACTGTCACTGATATCTCAACAGAAACTTTGCAGGCCAGAAAAACTGGCACAAAATATTCAAAGTGATGTAAAGCAGGGACCTACAACCAAGATCACTCTACCCAGCAAAACTATCATTTAAAATTGGAGGAGAGAAGAGCTTCTCAGATAAACAAAAGCTGAAGGAATTCAGCACCACCAAACCAGTATTATAAGAAATGTTAAAGAAACTTCTTAAAGAAAAAGAAAATAATAATAAAAAATATGAATACGGACATATTGCAAGAAAAAATTCTCACTGACAAAGGCAAACACATAATAAAAGGAGTGGATCAACCAACACTAAAACAAGTAAAAAGGTTAAAAAGCAAAAGTAAGAGTTCCAGTCAAGATGGCAGAATAAGTAAATACTGCACTTGGTTCCTCCCATGACTGCATTAAAATTACAACTACATTATAGATCAACCTGAACAACCATCTGAAGACTAGCTAAACAGAACTACTTACTATATCTAAGGATGTAAATAAGAGATCACACTGAGACTGGTAGGAGGGGCAGAGATGCAAAATAAGTTGGCTCTTGCACCCATGGGTGGCAGTTGAACATCGGGAGCGATGTCCTGTCTGTGGAGGTCCCCCCGCAGAGGAGCAGGGGTTCCTAGCTCCACACCTGGGCTCTCCAGCTCAGGCTTCCAGTGCTGGGAAGAGGAGCACTCACAAAATTTGGCTGTAAAGATTAGTGGGGATTTTGACTATTTGGGTGAGACAGAAGGCTGCTGGAAACCCAGATGTCCTCTTAAAGGGCTCACGCACAGACTCATTGGCTCACAGGCAATCACCCTGGCCTCTAGCAGAGGGACAACAGCTCTGGAAGCACCAGAGACATAAACTGTGCAGTACAAGACTGGAAAGACTAAATTGTGTCTTCAGGGAGAGGGCTGGAGGGACAGCCGCCATTATTTCTGTGTTGTGCCTCTCTCCTGTGCAGCCTACAGGCAGGTGTCATCTTGCCTGTGCTGAGATCTCCCCCATGGACAAATCTGAATCTTCATTGGCCTGGTGAACTTTTGCTCAATCCACCCTGGCAACTCCCTGGTAATCCACCCTATCCCACTCACGAATTGCCAGAGGCATATTCATGGCTTGGCAACAAACCCCACCCTGCCCCCTTGGTAGGAGGCTCATTTAGCAGCAGTCAACAAGCCTCAACTTGAGTGCCTCCAGAGATACTTCTGGTGGTGAGCAATCAGCCTTGGCTCAAGCTGCAGTGTTTCTTGGGGGTCTTCAGACCCAAGGCAGGTGACAACTGGCCTTGGTGTGATCTGAGACTTTTGCAAGTGGCCCGGACTCAGCACTGGCACCAAATCTGAATCTGCTAATTTGACAAACACCATTCACCTCACCCTAATGGCTCTCTGGGTACCCACCTCACCCAACTCTCATGCTTTCTGAAGCTCTTTCAGCTACTGAGCCTCATGGAAAGCTGGAAGGCAGCCTCAGGCCTTGGAGTGCCCTGTACCACTTGCTAAGCTGCCCCAAGCCTGGTGCTGGTGGCAGCTGGCCTTGATGTGCAGCATGGTCTTTCATATATGCCTTCAGGTCCAGCACAGACAGAGACCAACCACAGATTGCCTTGTAGCTCCTATCAAGTAGCCCCAGGCCAGTCACAGGCAGCAGTTGACCTTGACCTTCATGGAAACCCCTCCCATGGAACCCTGGAACCAACACACCTGGGGGCTGGTGTCAAACAACAGAGAACCATCTGATTAGCCCTAGTGGCACAACCAAAGAATGGTCTCAATAGGCACGTGAAACCACTGGAGAGAATCCCACTCCATGGGGTCAGTCCCCAAAGAGAGCCTCATGCCCAGCTTGAGAGTCAGTCCAACCCACTGATGTGCCAAGAGCAATCAAGGCTTAACTGCAAAGCAGAGCAAACACAACCCACACAAGGGACACTCTTGGAACACTTGGCTCAGAAGAGCAGAGAGACTGCATGACTGGACCATACAAAGCACCTGCTACATAAGGCCACCTGGCCCAGACTGGAAGATATAGCAAATCCACTCAATACATAGAAATGAACACAGAGAGGCAGCCAAAATGAGAAAACAAAGAAACAAATGAAAGAACAGGAGAACACACCAGAAAAAAAGCCTGAATGAAATGGAAGCAAGCAAACTACCAGATACAGAATTCAAAACAATAGTTATAAAAATGTTCAATGAACTTAGGAGACAAATAGATAATCTCAGTGACAACTTCAACAAAGAGATAGGAAACAAAAATAGAGATTGAAAACATAAAAAAGAACCAGTCAAAAATGAAGAATTACAGTTATTGAAATGAAAAAATATACTAGAAAAAAATCAATAGATTAGATAAAGCAGAGGATCAAATCAGCAATTTGGAAGACAAGATAGCAAACACCCAATCAGACAACAAAAAGAAAAAAAGAATGTGAAAAAATTAAGTCTTTTTTATCTAGCTTTATTGAAATATAATAGACAATTAGTTGCTCATATTTACATTGTATTACAATTCAATGAGTATTTTTCAATTATAGTTAGCATACAATATTGGTTTTAGTTATACAGTATAATGATTAGAGATCTATGTCTCACAAAGTGATCACTCCACTAAATCTAGGACCTTCTTCCCTTTACATTGTTAACTAATTTGCTTATGCTACACTTTATAACTATACATTTGTACTCAATCCCTTTGCTCTTTTTACCATCCTGCCAAACCCTCTCCTATCTAGCAGCCCTCGAAATATCCTCTGTATCTATGAGTTTGTGTCCATTATTGTTGTTGTTGTTGTTTATTTTGTTCTTTAGGTCCCATATGTAGTGAAATCAAGTGGTATTTGTCTTTATCAGACTTACTTCATTCAGCACAATACCCTCTAGTTCCATCAAGGCAATATCTTTTTCTATCCCTTTCCTTTTAGTCTGTGTGAGTCTTTTAATCTGAAATGAGTCTCATATAGGCAGCATATGTAGGGGTCTTGTTTTCTTATCCATTCAGCCACTTTATCTTTTAGTTGGAGCACTTAATTTTTTTCCATTTGAAGTAGTTGTTGATAGGAATGTAGTTATTACCATTCTTTATTCATGTTTTTGATACATGGTTTTTCTTCTTAAAAAAGTCCTTCCAACATTTCCTGTAATACTGGCTTGGTGTTAATAAATTCCTTTAGCTTATTTTTGCCTAGGAAACTCTTTATCTGTCCTTCGCCTCTAAATGATAGCTTTGCTGCATAAAGTATTCTTGGTTGTAGATCCTGGGTTTTCAACACGTTGAATATTTTGTATCAAGTGCTTCTGTCCTTCATAGTTTCTTTTGAGAAATCAGCTGCCAGTCTTACAGGTGCTCCCCTTTAGGTAACTAACTTTTTCTCTTATTGCTTTTACGATTCTCTCTTTGTATTTAACCTTAGGCATTTTAATTATGATGTGTTTTGGTGTGGGCCTCTTTGGGTTCACATTTTTTGGGAGTCTCTGAGCTTCCTAGGGTTGTCTGTCTATTTCTTTCAGCAAGTGAGGGAAGTTTTCCATCATTATTTCTTCAAATAGCTCTTCAACTCATTTTGCTTTGGGTGACACTATGACATGAATATTTTTACATCTAATAGTGTCCCATAGACTCCTTAAATTATTATTGTCATCTTGGCTTCTTTTTTCTTGCCATTCTGATTGAGTGTCCTTGGCTTCCCCATCCTGTATATCAGTGGTTCAATCCCCTTCTTCATCCAGTCTGTTGATTCCCTCTAATATATTCTTCATTTTATGTTCTTTACTTCTGAATGGTTCCCTTTTATAATTTCCATTTCCATGTTTTTTATATCTCTTTGTTAAAGGTCTCACTGAGTTCATCTACACTTTCCTTAAGTTCACTGAGCATCTTTACAACTAGTATTTTGAACTCTGTATCTGTTAGTTTGCTTGACTACATTATTTCTGGATCTCTGTTCTGTTCTCTCATATGGTTTCTGCTTCTTTGTCTTCTCATTTTGGCTGCCTTTCTGTGTTTATTTCTATGTACTAAGCAGAGCTCCTAAGTCTCCTGGTCTTATTAGTGTGGCTTTGTGTGTTAGATGTTCAGTGACACAGCCCTGAGAGGGATTCAGCTGCAGGCCAATTTAGCCACAGTCTGTGCCCCTCTGGGGCCACCTGTTAAGATTCAGCAAGCAATCCACAGATGCTGTGCTTATAGTTGCTTCAAGAGGTCACACTAGAAATGGAGGCCAGCTGCCACCAGTGTGAGTCTTAGAATTGGCTCAGCAAGGAGCACTGGACTCACCAAAGACACAACTGGATGTGGCTTGGGTGGGGCCACAAGTTGGGGGAGACAGAGTTTCAGGGAATCCTCTGGGTGGAGTGACCTCTGTTATCCAGTTTGATGATATCTCAGCTATGGCAGCGCTGCATCTGCACACTGGGAGGGGGAGGGCTCAACAGAGGAACAACAGATACTGCCAGCACTTCTGCCTGGGAGAGAGCCTCATCTCTGGCCCTCGCTTCAGCAACTCAGTGTCCCCCTGTAAGCCCCTGATGCCCTCTGAGCAGCTGACCTGGTGCTAGTTCTCAAAGTGAGCAAGTCTGTCATCCAAGAGTCCACTGCAGATGCGGCCTCTTTAAGAGGTATTTGCAGCTGCCATAGCCTCTGTCCCATGCAGCAGCTCTTGCATCATCGCCCCTTCCTACCTTCTGCCATTGCAGGGTGATTTCTTATTTCTCTCCCTAGTTGTAGTATTTCTGTTCATCTAGACTCCAGGTAACTCTGCTTGCTGTTTGCTCCATGTTTCTGTCATGACTTTGATTTGGTTGCAAGAGGGATGAACAAAGCTTTTATCATCTATGCCACTTTTTCCTTGATTCCCAAGGAAAGTCTTTTAAGGGACTTCTGGGACATCAAACATAACATTTTCATCATAAGGATAATAGAAGGAGAAGAGAGCAAGGGATTGAGAACATATCTGAAGAAATAATGAGTGAAAACTCCCATAACCTGGAGAAGGAAATAGATATGTAAGTCCAGCAAGCACAGAGTTCCAAAAAAGATGACTCAAACAGGCTTATATACTCATCATAATTAAAATAACAAAGGTTAAAGACAAAAGAGAGAATCCTAAAAGCAATAAGAGAAAGGCAGCTAATTACTTACATAAGACTGTCAGCTGATTTTTCAACAGAAACTTGCAGGCCAGAAGAAATTGGCACAAAATATTCAAACTGATGAAAAGCAAGGACCTACAATCAAGATGGTTCTACCCAGGAAGGCTATCAATTAAAAATGAAGGTGTGATAAAGAGTTTCCCAGAAAGGAAAAAGCTAAAGGAATTCATCACCACCAAGCCAGTATTACAAGAAATGTTACAGGGACTTCTTTAAAAAGATGACATGAGGTTGAGGGAGAACATACATATGAATAATAAAATGGCAGTAACTATGTACCTATTAATAATTATTTAAATGTAAGTGAATTAAATGCTCCAATAAAAAGACAGGGTAGCTGAATGGGTAAGAAAACAAGACCAATATGTATGATGTCAACAATAGACTCACTTCATATTAAAATATACACAGATTAAAAGTGAAGGGATGAAAAAAGATGTCTCATGTAAATGGAAACAGAAAAATCTTGGGTAGCAATAATTATATTAGACCAAATAGACTTTAAAACAAAGGCTTTCATAAAAGACAGCAAAAGGACATTATATAACAATAAGGGGGTCGATACAAAAAGAGGATATAACCTAGTAAACATGTATGTACGCCAAATAGGAGCACCTAAATGTGTAAAGCAAATATTGACCAATATAAAAGGAGAAACTGACAATCATACAGTCATAGCAGAGGAGTTTAGCACCCATTGACACCAATGGTCAGATCTTCCAGACAGAAAATCAACAACAAAACAGTGGCTTTAAATGACACACTAGACCATATGAATTTAATTGATATTTTTAGAGCATTTCACCCCAAATTGGCAGAATACACATTCTTCTCAATTGTACTTGGGAAATTTTCCAAGAGACCACATGTTAGGTCACAAACAAGTCTCAATAAATTTAAGAAGACTGAAATCATATCAAGCATCTTCTTTGACTACAGTGATATAAAACAAGAAATCAATTACAAGAAAAAAAAAAACTAAAAAATACACAAACCCATGGAAGCTCAATAACATGTTACTAAACAATAAATGGGTAAAATGAGATTAAGGAAGAAATTAAAATGTACCTTGAGACAAATGAAAATAAAAACACAGCAACCCCAAATCTATGGGACATGGTGAAAGCAGTGCTGAGAAGGAAATTTATAGCAATACAGGCCAACTTCAAGACTCAGGAAAAATCTCAAATAAACAACCTAACCTTATACTTAAAGTAACTGAAAACAGCAATCAAAGCTTGAAGTTAGTAGAAGAAAGGAAATAATAAAGATCAGAGTGGAAATAAACAAAATAGAGTCTAAAAAACTCACTATAAATGATCAATAAAAGCAAGAGCTTTTATTGAAAAAAAATAAGCAAAATTGATAAATCATTAACCAGATTCATCACAAAAAAGGGAGAGAGGACCTAAATAAATAAAATCAGAAATAAAAGACAAGCAACAACTGACTCCACAGACACAAGGAGTTATAAGAAAATACTATGAGCAATTAATTATATGCCAACAAATTGGACAATATGGAAGAAATGGGTATATTCCTAGAAACATGCAATCTTCCAAGACTGAGTTAAGAAGAAACAGATAATCTGAGCTGACCAATTACTACTAACAAAATCGAATAAGTAATCAAAAAACTCCCAACAAACTAAGGTCCTGAACTGAATGTTTCAGAGGTGAATTTCACCAAATATTCAAAGAAGTAACACTATTCTTTTCAAACTATTTCAAAAAATTCAAGAGTGGGGAAGGCTCCCAAGCTCATTTTATGAGACCACCATTACCCCAATTCCAAACCAGAAAGACATTACAAAAAAGAGAAAATTATAGGGCATATCCCTGATGAGTATCGATGCAAAAATCCTCAACAAAATATTAGCAAACTGAATTCAGCAATACATTAAAAAGGTCATATACCATGATCAAGTGGGATTTATTCCTGAGATGTAAAGTTGGTTTAATATCCACAAATCAATTAATGTGATATACCACATTAACAAATTAAAAAATAAAAATACAATCATATTAATAGATGTAGAAAAAACATTTGACAAAATTCAGCATCCATATATGATAAAAACTCTCTGCAAAGTGGAAATAGAGGGGACATATTTCAGTATAATAAAGGCCATATAAGACAAATCCATGGCTAATATCATATTCAACAGAGAAAAGCTAAAAGTGTTTTCCTTAAGATAAGAAAGGATACAATGATGCTCACTTTCAGTACTATTATTCAACATAGTATCAGAAGTCCTAGCCACAGCACTCAGACAAGAAAAGAAAGGCATCTAAATTGTAAAGGAAGAAGTAACATTGTCATTATTTGCAGATGACATGATAGTGTATATATAGAGAATCCTAAAGATTCCACCAAAAAACTGTTAGAACTGATAAATGAATTCAGTAAAGTAGCAAGATATGAAATTAATATCCAGAAATCAGTTGTATTTTTACACACCAATAATGAACTATCAGAAAGAGAAATTAAGAAAATAATCCCATTTCCAAATGCATCAAAACCAATGAAATAGTTAGGAATAAAATTAACCAAGGAAGTAAAAGACCTGTACTTGGAAAATTATGTCATTGAAGAAAGAAATTGAAGAAGATACAAATAAATGGAAGCATATACTGTGTTCATGGATAGGAAGAATTAACATCAGTAAAATGTTCATACTACTTAAAGCAATCTATATTCAATGCAATCTCTATCAAAATACCAATGGCGTTTTTCATGGAACTAGAACAAATAATCTTAAAATTAATATGAAACCATAAAAAACCCTGAATAGCCATGGCAATCTTAAGAAAGAAGAACAAAGTTGGAGGTATCACACTATCTGATATCAAGCTATTCTACAAAGCTATAGTAATCAAAACAACATGGTACTGGCATAAAAACAGACACAGAGATCAATGGAAGAAAATAGAGAGCCCAGACATAAACCTATGCCTCTATGGTCATTTAATCAATGTCAAAGGAGGTAGAAAAAATAGATAATGGGATAAAAACGGTCTAGTCAAGAAATAGCATTGAGAAAACTAGACAGATACATGCAAGAAAAATTAATCTATATCACCTTGTTACACCATATGCAAGGACATATTAAAAATGGATAGAGACTTAAATGTAAGACCTGAAACCATAGAACTCCTGGAAGAAAACATACACAATAAACTCTATGACTTTGCTCTTAGTAATATTTTTTTCTGATATATCTCCTTAGGCAAGGGAAAAAAAGGAAAAAATATACTAATAGGACTACATCAAACTAAAATGTTTTTGCACAGCAAAGGAAATCATCAACAAAATTAAAAGAAAACCTACTGAATGGGAGAAGATATTTGCCAATGATTCATCTGATAAGGGGTTAATATCCAAAATTTATGAAGAACCAGAACTCAACCAAAAACCAAATAATCTAATTAAAAAATGGGCAGAGGACCTGAATAGACATTTCTCCAAAGAGAACATATGGATGGTCAATAGACATATGGAAAGATCCTCAGTGTCACTTTAGAGAAATGCAAATTAAAACACAATGAGGTATTACCTCATACCTATCATAATGGCTATCATCAATATAATAAATCTAAAATAACAAGTGTTGGTGAGGATGTGGAGAAAAAGTAATCCCTGTGTACTGTTGGTGGAATTGAAAATTGGTATAGCCACTATAAAACGGTTTGAAATTTCCTCAAAATATTAAAAATAGAAACTTATGACCCAGCGATGCTACTTCTGGGTTTTTATCTGAAGAAATTCTCAACATTAAATAAAAAAGATATATGCACCTCTATGTTCACTGCAGTGCAATTTACAATAGCCAAGATGTGGAAGCAACCTAAGTGTCCATCAAGAAATGATTAGATAATGAAGATGTGGTACATGTATACAATGGAATATTATTCAGCCATAAAAAAATCTTACCATTGTAATGACATGGATGGACCTAGGGTATTATGCTAAGTGAAATAAGTCAGACAGAGAAAGACCAATACCATATGATCTCACTTATATGTGGAATCTATAAAACAAAATAAATGAACAAACCAAACAGAAACAGACTCATAGATACAGAGAACAAACTGATGATTACCAGATGGGAGTTGTGAGGCTGGGTAAAAAAGGTGAAAGGATAAAGAAGTAAAAATTTGTAGTTACAAAGTTGTCACAAGGATGTGAAGTACAGCACAAGGAATGTAGTCAATAATATTGTAATAATTTCATATAGTGCTAATTGGGGGGATCACCTCATAGATTATATAAATGTCTAATCACTATGTTGTACACCTGAAACTAATATAAAATAACATTGAATGTCAACTCTAATTGAAATATAAAAATAAAAGAAGAAAAATTAAGATTATGTGTAATTATAACAGTAATTTAAGGAATACACACAAAAACATACACAAAAGAAGTAAAAAAATAATGACAAAAACATAAGTGTGGAAGGTGAGTAAAAATGGTAGCAATTATAGAATGTGTTCGAACTTAAGTAACCATTAACTTAAAATAGATTACTATAAACATAGCTTGGTATATATGAAGCGCATGGTAACCACAAACTAAAAATCTACAAGAGATATTCAAGAAGTAAAGAGAAAGGAATCCAAACATGACACTACAGAAAGTCATCAACATACAAGAGAAGAGAGCAAAAGAATAAGAAAGGAACAGAGAAGAACTATAAAAACAATCAGAAAACAAATTGCATACCTATTAGTAATTACTTTAAATGTAAATGGAATTAATGCTTCAATCAAAAGGTGAGTGGATAAAGAAGATGTGATATATATATATATACACACACACACACACACACACACACACACATACACATATATACATCAATGTGAATATTATCACTTGACCATAAGAAATAATAAAGTCTTATTATTTCCAATAACTTGGATGAACCTAGATGGTATTGAGTTAAGTGAAATAGGTTAGACAGAGAAAGACAAATGCCATATGATTTCAGTTATATGTGGAATCTAAAAAGCAAAATAAATTAACAAAAAAGACAGAAACAAACTCATAGATATAAAGAACAAACTAATGGTTGCCAGATGGGATGGGACCTTAGAGGCTGGGTGAAAAAGGGAAAGGACAAATTGGTAGTTACAAAACAGTCACAGGGATGTAAAGTACAATTTGGGGCATATTAATATTATAATAATATTATAATAATAATACATGGTGTCAGATGGGTGCAAGACTTATTGGTGGGATCACTATGTAAGTCATATAAATATCTAACCAGTATGCTGTATACCTTATATTATTGACATTCAATAATATAATATTGAATATCAACTGTAGTTGAAAATTAAAAATAAAAAAAATAGATGACATCAACATCTTGTCACAACTGGTAAATAAGGAAAAAATCTGAATTGTCTAACATGTATCAAAGAAATTGATTCACAGTTTAAAATCTTCCACAAAAAAAATGATTTCATCAGTAAATTCTTCCAACACTTAAAGAAGGCATAATACAATCCTTTACAAAATCTTCCAGAGAAGAGACTAAAAGGAAACACTTCCTAATGTATTTTATGAGGACTTTATAACCTTAGAATAACAGAAGAAAGAAAAATTATAGGACATTTTTATTAATATAGATGTAAAAATTATATAAAAAAAATAGCAAATGGAATCCAGCAAAATATAAAAAGTTTAACATGTAATAGCTAAATTGGATTGATCTCAAAAGTGCAAGGTTGATCTTACATTTAAAAATAATCAATGTAATTTATCACAGGAAAAAAGGAGAAAAACAATATATTTATTTCAACAGATACAAAAAATCATTTGCTATGTTTTGACATACATTCATGATTAAAACTCTTAGCAAACTATAAAAAGGAAGAAATTTTCTTAATCTGGCAAACAGTGTCCACAAAAAAACCTATAATAAGCATCATACTTAATGGTCAACTATTAAAAGCTTTCCCTCTCAAATTAGGAATGCAATGGGATGTCATTCTTACTACCACTCTTCAACATTGTACAGGCAATTGTAACCAGCACAGTAGGACAAGAAAAATAAATTAGAAGCTTTAAAGACTGGAAAGAAAGAAATTGTTACTATTATTATTTTTTACCAACAACATAATTGTATATATAGGTACAAATGTAATATTGAATAAACATAAAACATTTACCATATGATTCTCTTTATGTAAAGTCCAAAAATAGGCCAAAATAACTTATGGTGTTAGAAGTTCAGACAATACTCCTGGGAGGAGGAGAAAAGAGTGAATGGAACGGAGCTAGAGGGGGCTTCAGGGATGCTAAGAATGTTCTATTTCTTGATCTGCATTGTGGTTACATAGGTTTGATGACTTTGTGTCAATTAACCAAGCTGTATGCTTATGACTTATGTGCTTTTCTACTTGTATGTTATACTTCAAAAGTTCATTTTTTAAAAAATTCAGTAAGCCCCTTTAGTCCCACACGTATCTCTCAGTCTCTTCCTCCTCAGCTCTCTAAGGTATCAGCCATGTATGAGAGGTGGAGGGCAGGAAGAAGCACCAACCAGGAATCCTGACTTCCAGGACTATGTTTTACAGTGAGATGTGCTATCAGTTGAAGTTTATAAGCCCTGTTATAGTCAAACTCTCAGGCTGAGTGAAAATTAAGGGCTAAGTCAGTGTGAGCATGTCAAGTTACAAACTTTTCATTATCTCAGACAGTTAGTTATGTGTAACATTGAGATGGGAACAGTTAATGATTTCTGCTACTCAGAGCACTATCAAATTCTGTCCTGATTAAGACAGAGGGAAGTGTAGAGGCTGTCTGAATTACTGAATCTTAGATCAAGCTGGATGGAGGAGAACAGTGCTTGTCTCCTAGTGGGCCTTCAATCATACCCTTAAGTTCTTCTGTCAGGCCTTCAGAAAAGCAGACAGTCAGAGAGGGGTGCATAGGGAGGTTGTGGTCAAGCTTTGAGGAAAGTGAAGAGCTGTTTGGTTGAAGGGTGGCAGGTGGTGCATTGGGGGATGCACGTTCCCATGCTTGTAGCAGGTGGCTGACAGCTGGTTGGCTGCAGAGAGGCTTGCTTGGAACAGAGTTCAGGGGGTTGCCCTTCAGGCTACCTGAGTCAGGTAAAGAAATAGGCCAGGGGAAACAAGAGACTCACCCTCACTCCAGTATCTCATCTGGTTCTTCCTCAACATCATACCAGTAGCCACTAAAACAAGACTGGAATAGAACCTTCCTTCCTCAGGAAGCCTTTGTCGCCCCAAATTATCTGCACAGTAGAGCTGAATGCTCTAGTTTTGGATATCAGTGCTGCTACTTATCAGTTATGTGATCATGCTCAAGGTATTTTATTTGTCTGCAGTTATTTCTACATTGGAAATAATCTGTATTTTACCTTATGTGCTTGTTATGATTAAATTATTAGCTAATAGATGTGAAGGGCTTAGGATTGTGCTCAATAAATATTACCTATTATTATAGACTAAAGTAAGGCTTTTTATGAGGGCCCACTCTGGTTTCAAATTACTTTCCCAACCTCACCTACAATCAACCCCTCCATATTGCTCTCTGTTCCCACCAGACCAGACTACTTGTTATTCCACTAACATCATTTATACTTTTCTACTGCCATGAGCATTTATGCTATCATCTACTAGCTGATAACTTCTCTGAGTCTCTGTTAAATTGGGATAATAATGTGTATCCCAAAGGATTTTCATGAGTATAAATTTCAGGTTGTACAGGTGACATGGTGCTTCTAGTGAAAGAGGCTAATGTTTCTTTTCCCTTTGGTTCTGCCACTATGAGCAATGTGAATTTGATCAAATGACTTTAACTTCTTTATTTTTTTCACTTAGAAAATGAAGATGGTAACATCCCCACTTCATTGTGCTGCAGTGAAATTTAAGAGAGAGATTGTGTGATAAGACATGTCTTTCTCAATTAATATTCAATAAATGGGAGATAAGAGTGGGCATACACAAACTTTGTGATCATCTAGGTTCGAGAGCTATGGAATTGTGACCTTTATAGGCTTGAAGCTGAGTCTTTCTTGCTGCTTTAACTATCTTATGCTTCTTCTCCTTATCAGCAGTACAGATGAGAAGGACAGAATGATGTAATGGAAAGGAACCCAAAGACCTAGATTCTGGCTCCAGTTCCATCACTAGATGGCTGTGTATCTTAGGCAAATCTATATAATCCCTGTAGGTCTCAGTTTCCTCATTTTTAACTGAGGTTATGTTTGGGAGAGACATAATCCAACCAGAAATGCTGTCCTGAACCCGCTTACTTGTGTTCTTAGAAACTTGACCTTGCTGTAGGGCTCAGTGGTAAGACTTTCTGAGGCATAGCTCTTCTATCTTTTAACTTTTTAATGTTTAGTAGGTTTCTGCCACTTACAGATAAGAGGCCTGAGTGGAACATGTAGGCCTTATATCCTCAGGGTCTAGACTTTTGCTATTATTAGGTTCCCCAGAGTCCTAGCTCCACAGGTAGTGGTTGGGTAATTATTTCCAAATACATGTGTTCCTTTAGAGGGTCATGCCTCACTCGCTGATCTCACTAACATTTCCCTACAGGTGCGGCCTCTGCTTGGTGTGAAAGGCATCCTTCCCTCAGTAATAACTCAGTGCCATTTTGGGGAGAGGTTCCCTGAAAAGTAGTTTGTGTAGATTCTTGTCCAGGATGGGAGAGCTGCGGATGTCACCACATGAGAATGCTGTATCTGACCAAGGGGAAGAGAGGGCCAGAGTCTGCTACCTTGCCCTCTGGAAGTTTTGATAGTGGAGGGCCAGGCAACTGGAAGCAATGGGCAAAAACAGGCCATCCTGTAAGCAGCTGGAATGATTGGAAATGGCTTTGGCCTGGAAAAGAACCTGGAATATCTAGGATAGAGACATCCCAGGAGTTGACAGATGATGTCTTAGGAATGTTACAGTATGGCTTCTTCAGGAAGCAGATCTATCCTGCATGGTTTGTGGGACATTCTTTTTAATTCCAATAACAATAAATTTATGACCAGGGACTGCACCATACTTTTCTTTTTCTTCTGTGCCATTTTCCTGCCTAGGCATGCTGGAATCAGTATATAACATTGTCTCCAAGAGTCTTCTCCAGTCCAAAGGAATTAACTCAGAAATGGTTTCTGCTTACTGAGAAATAATTTAGTCAACAAATAGAACTCTGTTTTGTTGAAATTATGGAGCCCATGACACTCTGTTTACCTGTTTATGTTTATGACTATGTGAACTGTGCCTTTGCTAAAAGTTTGGCATTAACTATTATTTTACTAAGAATGGGAGGAACTGGAACATCACTAAACCTTCAAGGGGATATCAGAGAAGATGAACTCACCTGGAAAATGTTGGCAAAGTCTCTGAGGTTAAAGATATAGTGGAATTTGATTGCTGTGGGTAGGAATGTGGTGGCTATTTTCTGATGGAAAGTAAGGGCTAGGTTGATCAGCTGGGGGATGGATTTCTGCAGTGATGCTGGGAAGTTTCCAAGCTTGAGGTGCTGAGTCAGGATGGTGCTGTAGATGGAGGACAGGGCGTCTGCTCCCGGAAAGGAGAGGACAAACACACTGAAGTGACGCTGTACAAGGAAACAGGCATGTGGAGGAGGCCCAAGTTAGACATCCATTATCACAGAGTAAAAGTGATCTTTTCTGAATTTGGATACAACAATTAAGAATTCTTATAAGGACTTCAAATTCTATATTCTGGTCACATTTTCCACATTAAACCCAAATTCATGTTGAGTCTAAAATAATAGGCTTTGGACCTTGGGTCAAAGATATAGTAAGGGGTAGTAGGATGTGAATTGAATTTGGCCTCAGGGAATCTGAGTCCAAATCTGAATCTTATATTGAGTGCATCCACATAACCTTGGGAGAGTCATTTCATCTCTCTGAAGTTTTCTTGTTGTGAAGAGCGAATTAAATCAGATAAACTCTACAACTACTTCCAGCTCTAAAAGCTTCATGACTCTGGATCTATGAGTTTCTCTGTCTTCCTAGAGATGTGAGTCAGCATCTGGTATGATTTATCACTTTGAAAGGCTAGACAGGGGAAGGGCCAATTGTTATTTATCATCAGGTGACATCAGCCTGGTAAGGCAGTATTTAGGACCGCATTACTACAGCTCCTCCCATACCTGAAGCCGTGGGTTTATGGTGAAGCTGCCTGCAGTAGGGTTCATACAGGAAACATATTGTACATTCATGATCTCCTTTAGATACAGCTTGTTCCGATCATACCTGGAACAGTCAGAAACCACAGGTGAGAATCATGTGAGGGCCTAGGCAGGTGAATGCATTGTCAGGGTGACATGTGATGTGCTACCCTATCATTCATGTGTTTGGTAAAAAAAAAAAGTCTAGATCCATTGGTAGAGATTCAGAAGAGACAAGAGCCTAGGACAAAATCCTGATGGATCCAATATTTATGGAAATAGCATAGGAAGAAGAGACCACAAGGATGGACTAAGAGAAAGGGAAAAAATCAGGGGTGCATGGCACCCCAGAAAGCAAAGAAAGTCAGTATTTCCAAAAGGAGAAAGCAGTCAACCATGTCAAGTGCTACAGAGAGAATAATAATGATGGTGACCTAACAGGGTCTGTGGGACTTCATAATAAAGATACAGTTAGTACTTGAGCAAAAACAGTTAGTAGAGGAAATAGAAACTAAATAACAGTGCACTGAAAAGTGAGTGAAAAATGAAGGAGTGAAGAAAAGTTATATTGGTTATGCAGGGAGAGAGAGACAGAATAATAGTTAAAAATGATTTTTTAAGACAATAGAAGAAATTATACAAGTTTAAATAATGATGTGAAGGAGACAAGGGGAATAGTTAATAAAGTGAGGATTTCAAGAGGTAGAAAAAAGTAGAATCATGATGCTGGTGGGTGGTAAAGCCTTAGGGAAGATATCACAGGAAGAGGGAGAAAAGGATGCATGGGGATGCAAGTAAGTCGTATAGATGCAGAAGCAAGAGAAAGAAATGGATATGATTATCAGGTGAGGTAAGGTGGGAAGCTTGAGGAGAGGGTATGAAACAGTTATTTCTGAGAGTGGAAATGTAAAGATATGAAAGCAATAGAATATTCAGGAAGTTTCTACTTCCTGTTTAAGATTTGCAACCATGAATTCAAAGTAGAACTAGTAAGCATGGCTGATTTTTTTTCCCAGTATATATAGTTCAGCTGCTCAATGCTGGTGTGGAGATTGTGGATGGTTGTACATGGCAGGCACCCAACGAAGACTTAGGAATGAGTGAAAGTCAACTCAGGTTACCATTGCAAGTGTAGTTCCCTTTGAATTCCCTCTCACTACTCCCCATTCTTTTGCAGTGGCCCATTCAATGTGAGGTAAAAAGGTGAGCCAAAAGGGTCTCAAATCACTGACTTGCTTTTTTTTTTTCTGGCAAGTTCAGATATTTTGCCATTAAAAACTATACTGTTGCAAGAGATAATATGAGACCCTGTAAGTTGCTCTGAAGAGATGAAAGCTGTTTAGACCCTCAGACACAGGTGCACTATATGGTATGTTAGGTGTTACCATGGAAGTGCTTGTTCAGTGCTATGATCAAGGTAGGAGAGTGGTTAATTCTGCTTTGGGGGTTTGGAAGGCAACTTTTGAGATGAATATTGATGAAAAGAGTAGGCTTTTTCCCTTAGATGAGAGCGCAATACTTTCTTTTCACATAGGCAGTAAGGCCCCTGTCTGAAAGTGTACTCCAGGAAATGGAGAATTCCACCAGGAATGGGGTTTGCCATAGAGATTCTAATCTGGCATCAGAATGAAAATGAAGTTTGCAACTTCACTGGAATAATGACTGGCCTTCAGCCCTGCTTTAATCATTTCGCCCGCCAGCCCCAGTGCCTTTGTGTGTGCTCTTACCAATGGCCATAGTCCAGGTGCTGCCTGATGATGGTATGGGGCTGCACAGTTCCATAGGCATCTACCTCAGGCATATTCATGTCATCAATGAAATAGATAAGCTTTTTATTCCCTGGGGGACCATAATTTCTGCCAGCCTTCTTTTCTAGAGGTTTCTCCAAGACACCTAATGAGAGAGCCAGTTAGTGAGAAAAAGACGTTAAAACCTCAGATACCAGTACTAAGACAGTACTGTTGTCGAGGACGAGCAATGATGCTGTGTCCATTTGTGTGCAGATAACAGCCGCAGCTACTACAGATATAGGCATTCTACAGGTCCAGAAGGTGACGTTGGAATTACCTGGCAGTAATGGTGACAACATTCACCAGGCATTGAATGTCTTACTATGTGAAGTGTGTTAGGTTTTTACAAACATTGATTATCTCAGTTTTTCCTTACCATATCACTGTAAGATTAGTACTATTATCTCATTTTACAGAAGAGGAAAGTGAAGCTCAGAAGAACAAAACTTCTCTATGATACAAATCCAGAGCAGTTAAATGACAAAGTCCGTGATCCTTCTATGATACTTGTGGTCTCAGTTTTTTTCTTTTATAGACCAGAAATAGAAGATACCTTGACTGTCCCAAGGCCTCATATTCTCACTGTGAGGAAATCTACAAATAACCAGATCCTGAGTTGACCTGCTTTCTATACCTAGAATAGCAGAGGAGCATGAAGGCTGTGGCTACCATCCCAGGGCTGGGTGGAGGCCCCTCCCACCTCTGGGGTAAAAGAGAGGAATTAGTAGATACTTTGTCAACAGTGTTCTCAAGTAGTTCTACTCCTGGAGTTTTCCCTGAGGAAGAATAGAAACAACAGCCTCAACGAATTTTTCAGAAGCTTACAGTATCATGAAGGGCTCCCCCAACCCACCTTTAGGTTATCAGGTCTTCTACCAGAGCATCTCAATGTCTTTCTGCAGACTCAGTACGGACTCTCCTCTGGAGTTATTTCTTCAATTATCCAGCCAGAGGGAAGAAATCAAATAGTATCATTTCCTAGCCTGACAGGACTTGCTTAGAACAAACTTAATAGGGTAGAAGTATATATATATATATTTTCAACCAAGCAATTAAATATTTATGTATTGCAAGAACCAACACTTCCTATTACAGCTTGAAGCTCTAAGAACTGTCTGATTCCTTTTCTTGAAAAACAAGTTTGTAAACAAGGAGAAAGGGTCAATAGACATATGAAAGTGACAGATAGAAAGACAAGTTACTTCAAGAAGCTTGAATATTCTAATTTTCTGGTCCTGAGTTAAAGTAAGTGTTTAAAATATGAATTAAATTTAAATTTAATTAGCATCCAATTAGCATTCACTATCAACCTATTAATCACCCAACACCTTTTTTCCCCGCTAAGGATATAACAAATATATATATGAGATCTGTCAAAATGAAATATAATTAATGGACTGCCAAAGACATGTTTTTGAAAACAGTCCTAGTAGACAATCATCTCCTTAGGAAGACTTGTTTTTCCTCCTCCCAAAGCAGTGATATTCAAATCAACCTCTGGAATTAAGCAGACCCTGTAATTTGGGTTGATTAAGCTCTTTATGCTTCTAAAGGATTATTGAGGAGAAAAACATGTCAGTTAGCAAGAAGTGGCCTTAGAATGCACCAGATTATTTCAAAAACATGATGTTAAGTACCTTCAGGAGAGGACTTCCTGGGAAAAGGCACACACACTTTTGATCCCTTCTTGACCAAGCTATGCTCCAGTCACATCTAGGATGGAATGGTAGTAAGTTACTCTGTTTCCAGCCAAAACTGGAGGAGCAGAGTGGGTTTAAGTTTCAGCAAACATGTTGACGTTGAAGGTGCTATACATATGAGACATATAGAGAAACGTGACCCTCCCACCACGTTTCTGGGTTTAGCATTGTCATAAGTAAGTCCTGAAAGTCAAGCCCATACCTGCATCCCAAGTTCATCTGTACTATCTTACTGAATTTGTTCATATGGAATGAGCTGGCATTCAGCTAATGGTCATATGGAGCAGCACTAAGATGCCCTCTATGTTTTTATTCATGCTTTTTCTCCAGCACTATTTTGCTACCATTTTAAAGAGCAATTTCATTTTCCGAATGGGTTCCCACTTGTATCTCATTTCACTGTCTCCAGTTCTACCATCCTTGTCCAATGGCTCTTACCTGGAAACTACAAAATCCTCCCAAATGGTCTTCCTACTTTCACCTTTGGTCCCTTCACTATATTCTCAAAACAGCAAACAGGGTATCCTTGTAAGAGGTAAGTCAGATCATGCCAGTCCCCTGTTTAAAACTCTCCAGTGGCACTCCATCTCATTTGGGGCAAAAGCCAATCTGGTTACATCCACAGAATTTGCATCTCTGTTTTTCTCTCCTATTGCTCTCATCTTCACTCCCTCTGCTCCAGTCACCTTGATTCTGACAGACTAGCTGCCTCAGGGCCTTTGCTCTGGTTGTTTCCTCTGCCTGGAATCCTTTTCTCCTAAATGCTAGCACAGTTTGCTCTCTTGGTTCCATCAAGTATCTATTTACTCAAATGCTATTTTCTCAGTAAGCCCCTCCCTGGCACTCTATCTAAAATTAACCCCCTACCTCCTATTCCCTGCCCCCGCTTTATTTTTCTCCATAACACTTAATATCCTAAATGTCCTACTTATTTATCTTGTTTACTATCTCACCTCTTCCACACTCTACATTCAGAGAGGCCAGGAATCTTTCTCTGTTTTTTTTTTTTTTTCTTTTCACTATCATAACCCTAGCACATAGAATATTATCTAGCAAAAAGTGCATGTTCAAAAAACATTTATTAAATAAACAAATGAATGAATTTTATTATTATAACAGATCTCATCAATAGGCAAAGAAAGACTTATTATCTCCATTTTGTAGCTAAGGAAACAGATGCTAAGGCAGGTTAAATGCTTTGATGGAACTAGAATCCAGTTCTGTTGACAATGAGTTTACTGCTTCTTTCATATCATCAGAAGAAAGTCCTTGAAAGCCCTCACAGCCCAACCTTTCTCTAGGGTTGTCCCTGACAATCCCAGTTTTACTGATTCCTCCAGTTTTTGAACTCTAGAGCAATACATTCATTCATCCATGGAGCAATACTATGGAGGACTTGACGTGTATTATGTCATTGACTACTAAAAGGAGCCCTATTCCATATTATCATCAGTTTTTTAAAAAATCTTTTAACAAACAAGAAAACTGAGGCTTAGAGAAATTCACAGGCTTTATCCAAGATCATACACAGCTATTGAAGGCAAAGTCAGGATTCTAACCCAGCTTACCTCATGTAACCACCACTGCAAGCTACTTCTTAAACATGACTACAACATGGCTTCTGCCCTTGAGAAATCTCCAGTTTGGTTAACTCATTTTCTGACCATACTTTTGGCAGAGATCATTAGTAATTAATCATGTCTTACTTGGCATCAACATGATTTGTGTACCTGTATTTTCCTTCCACATTATCTAATTTTTCACGTGCTAAGATGTTTCAGTTATATTATGAGGGCTTTGAGTTTATTCTTTCAAAAATAACATCCTTTGCTTGATTATAAAAATAATACATATTCATTATATAGAGATTAAAAAGCACAAACAATCACAATGATGAAAATGAAAATTGTCTATAATTCTATAGCCTAGCAATAAGCATTACTTTCAAGTCTACTTGCTCTGGCAGATTTTTCCTTTACAAAATTAGAATTATACTGAATATTCTACTTGTATATATTTTTTTATTTTACATATTGTAAACATCTTTATATGATAATATATATTCTCCTAAAAACTTGATTTTAATGGCCACATTGTGTTCTATAATTTGGAGGTATCAAAATTTATGGAATGGTTTTTTTATTGTCTGAAATATGTTGTTTTCAATTTTTTTGTATGTTGGATCTCCTTTTTCCCATTCCAAGCAGAGTGTGTTGCCTACTAGAGAGAAATCTTTGGTGATTTAATTTTGTGTCATCTCCTTTTTGGAAAACATTAAGGTAAGTGGATGAATGTTGTCTACCTGTAATAATGAAAGCTCGACGCTCCTTTGAGGTTGAGAGTTTGATCAGATCTTATATGGTCCTGTCCAACCTTAAACTTTCAATGAACAGATGACAGAGATTCATTTTCCATAAAGACTCAGACTCCTGAGCTCCTGCCTAATTGGTATGATTAAGCACTCAAATATTTGTTGAACTAATAATTTAAATTGCAGTTGAGTGGTAAGAGAATTCAGAATTGTGAAGAGCATCACCTTTGGCTCATTTTCTCTTACTGCAAATATAAGCCCCTGGATGCTTTGATCAAGTTTTTTTGCTCATCTTTTTCCTTTTCTAAACTATCCTGTCTATGGGTCATTGCAAATTTTTTTTTATTAAAAAAATGATAATTTTAAAAAGAATGAGAGGAGGTGTAAGGTATATTAAGAGACATAAAACAGACCAATTAAAATAAAGACTAAAACGGATTCCAAAACAATATAGAATTATTTGCACTGATAATCTAAGATGGCATAGTTACTGTTACCAAATAAAAATGTATCTCACATTGTCCATTATGAAGTGCCTACTTGAAAGCTCAGAACTAAATCTGTGTTTAATTACAGTAATCATGTCATCTCACAATACTGGTACAAATTCATTTCTACTTTGTATGAAAAAATTTTTCAGGTACAAAATTCTAAAAAGCATATATCATGGATACTTACAGAAAGTTTATCAGGCTACAAATGGGCATAATCTTCTACTGAATTTTACAGAAAATATAAAAATAACTTAAAATTATCTTTTATCTCCTAACCTTCAACAAAACCCAAGGGTAGATCATTAAATTGTAACTCAGTGAAGGGAATGAAAACAGTGCAACTCAGCTGTAGAGTTTAGAGAAGCTAGAAGAACAGAGAGTGAGCACAGATCTCTGCCTCTCTCAACTTGAGATGCCAGTGTTGTTAATCTGTGCCTTGTGCAGCTGTTACAGAGCAGTCAATTGAAGTCTGAGTGTTTCCATGACCAACTAAAGGGCCTATTTTATTTACCATCAAATGGAAAGATATCCATGTGCTCTAGCTATTAGATGGACAGAAGGAATGTTGGCATTCTACTATGAAAATTCAGATATCTGACTTACAGTCTTATCAAAGCAGAAGGCCACTACATCTTGATGAAATAAGACAGCTAGGTTATTAACTCATTGTGGGACTTAGAGATAAGTCACTTCACACCTCCCAGCCTCATTTTCTCATCTTGTAAAGATAGGGACTACCATCTCTGTGATGGACACCATTTATAACTCCTTTCTCTTTAGTCACTTTCCAGTTGGGGTGGCCTTTTGATACAGTTCTGAATAAAAAAGACACAGACATAAGTGTATGTTCCTTGAGAGCTCTCATTTCCTGACATGGGCACCAACTTTCCCCCTTTATCTTTTTTGTTTGTTTGTTTTTCATTTAGAATGAAGATGCAATGGCTAGAGCAGCAGCCATCCTGCCACATTGAGGGAGAAGCTAAGAGAATAACAGATATTATAGCATTAATATCACTGAATCATTGATTTAGCATTAGCCACTGCCTACCTCAAGACTCCTTGTTGAATGAAAAAAAAAAAGTTCTGTTAATGCCACTATCATCAAATTTTCTGCTGCTTGCAGTGAAAAGCATTATGGATACAGTATCTCATTGGGTGTAGAAGATTAAATGAAGCTAAAGCACAAAGTCTGGCATATTATAAACATTAAATAAAGAATGCGTTATTCACACTGATGAGAAATGTGAATGCCTGGAAACAAAACCCCCATTTGTATGTAAAAGAGTTCTGAAACTCTGTTTAGAAAAGTACTCAATGAAGACCCTAGAGCTGGATATAATGAGAGAGAGGAGAGATGCAGGGAGTATCAAGAACCTACATTCTCTATTAAAAAAATATATGATTTTGAGAAAAATGGCATGTGATGGACTAGCAGAATGAGTAAGCTGTCAAATATTCCCCTGGAGACTGATGAATTGACCTTCTGTGTGGAATTATTGCCCATTTAAAAGTTGGAACATTTCTTCCAAAAACGTTATTTTTGTTTTAGCATAGTTTATGTTAAATTATTTTTTTCAAGCAAAAAGAGGTTTGCATGTATTCCTTTTGTTTTGGTAGTTGTGGCTTAGAAATTAATGCATAATATTTATAAATTCATAATTTGAAGACTTTAATATTATTATAATAACACCTTCCATTTACCAAGCACTTATTGTATGCTAAGAATCATTCTGAGTGTTTTACACATTTTATCTTGCTATTCAGGAATAAAAAGAATGAACTATTGATACACTCAACAACATGGATAAATGAGAAAATCATACCGAATGAAAGAAGCCAGGCCAAAAAAAAAAAAAGAGTACATATTGTATGATTCCATCATATAAAGTTCTAGAAAATATAAACCAACATATTGTGACAGAAACAGATTGGTGGTTGCCTAGACACGGGGCTGGGTGGGAGTTTGGTAAGAAGGAGGCATTACCAAGGGACATAATAAACTTTCAGAGGTGATGGATATGTTCATTATTTAGATTGTAATGATGGTTTCATAGGCGGGTGAAATTTTCAAAACTTATTGAATCGAATACTTTAACATGCCCCATATAGTGTATGTAAATTACAACTTAAAAATGCTTTTTTTAAAGTGAGAATATTTTTTAAAATTATACTGCCTTTTAGTAGGAAAATGGATAAATAGCTATGATTTATTCACACAATGGAATTCTATGCAACAGTGAAAATCAATGTATCAAAACAGATAATGATTTAAAAAGTTGCCAAAAGAAGTTAGAGTATGACATTTATTTACACTTTAAATGCACACAACAGTATGTTTGTTTATGGGTATACATATGTATCAAAAATGTAAATTTGGAATGATATACAACTTTAGTAGTCCAATTAATAAGGGGCGTGAAGGAAGAAGGGATGGGGGTGGTGTATTGGCTGTACATATAATGCTAAGATACATAGCAAAATGACAAAATGTTAACATCTGTGAAATCTGGGTGGTGGGTACATGGGCATCTGTTATATTATTTTCTGTACTTTTTTACATGATTGAACTACTTCATAATTTTTAAAAAGTTTAAGTAATTCTCCATCTCACTCAGCATCCAATTTCCTTTGCCAGGGGCAACTACTGTTATCAGTTTCTTATGTGTCCTTACGGAAATATTTTAAGTATATCTATAAACATATATAAATATATATGTGTGTGTTAATTTTTATATATCTCTTTTAAGCAAAACAGAATTGGGAGCATACTATGCACACTGTTCTGCATCTTTCTTTTGTCACTGGACAAAACTTTGGAGATAGTCCCAATTCTATTAATATAGAATTGCCTCAATTTTTGTAATAATGCTTAGCATTCCATCATATGGATAATTAGGCAATTTCCCATCTTTCACTATTAAAGACATATTATAAGCACACATTTTGCACACCTGTCTGGGTGTACTATCTGCTTTTAAATCAGACTATACCATATCACATTTGGTATTTTCTTAAGGGCTTAAGTACAAACAGCAGTGAAAACACTGGGCTGCAAAGAGTGATTGGCTCATGAGGTAGGTGAGACAGCTCGTCTCTTGTCTAAACGATAACAGAATATTCACTCTCTGGGTTCCTGTATTTCCTTTTATAAGTTTTCTATTTCTTCTTAGATATCAACTGGATTCCTGGCTCCCGCTTTTCTGTTAATCACATTCTTTTTCCATTTTAGAAGCCATTTTGTTGCTTCTAAAATGTTCTAGGCTAAGAAGTCAAATAATCAAAGTTGTTTGGGCTGTGACTAAAGTAAGAGGAAGGAGCTTGCAAGAAAAGGAAGTCAGCATTTTTCAGAATTAAGAGTTTGAGCTTTGCTGCATGGACTTTGTTACATTTATGCAAGCTATTCAGGGGCTTCAGGTTACTCTCCAGTTCCTAGTTAGTTCTAGATAGGAAAGGTGAAAGCACAGATGCTTCATCCATCATCACCTAGTGTGAGAGGAGGGATGGGACCCAGAGGCCACTAGGGAATTAAAAAGAGACAGAAAGTGTGTTTTAGTGTATTGCCAGCTGCAACGAGGAGCCAGTGTTCATCCTGGTTCTATTTGACAGCATCCTGGAACTTTTTAAAAAATAATTCTCAGTGTTATGACAGGAGGGAAGGACAAACTCCTCCAGGTGAAGTTCTGAGAGTAGGAACAAGAGGTCCAGGCAATGTAAGAAACTCATCTTCTCTTTCTTGGCTATGAATTTTTCTTCTCTATTTACAGTACTTTTTATATTATAAAATTGTAATAGGATTCTAGAAAATAACTCCTCAAAATACTCAAATAGTACCACTAATGATAATAGTAATAATATCAAATATTTATTGCAGTTTCCAATGTATTTTCTTACCAGGGAGGTAATATTGCATAATGGTTAGAACATAGACACTGAAGTCAGACTGTCTGACTTCAAACCATGGCTCCAGCACTTACTGTGCAGCTTAGGATAGCTTATTTAACATCTTTGGTTTTCTCATCTGTAACATGGGGATGATACAAGTACTTACTTCCCATCACAGGGCTGTAAAAGATTAAATAATTAAAAAATGTGTAAAAATCTAATCTGAGGTAGTACCTGACACATACCTGGTGAATGTTTGATAAATGTCAGTTACCACCATCATCATCATCATCAGTGTAGTTATAAGTAACAGTAAAAATTGGTGTAAATGAACAGAGCTGATAATCTGATCAGTCACTGGACTCAAGGCTTGCAAATAAGTGTAGTGGTAATATCTTTCCATGAACATAAAGAGAAATTATGTTAGGTAGACCAAACAGTGTTAACACGTGAACCAGCCAGGCATGTGAAGTCTGCTTATGACTACTGCTGGGAACTAATGTGATGGCGCCAGGCCACGATAGAAGGTTATGACATTGCCTGACATAATGGTAGCTGAGGTCTCACGGAATAAAGATGAAGCCAGTGATTTACCAGAGCTGGCTCTTGAGAGCTGATTGCTAAAACAGATAAACTTATAATTAAGTAAATTATATTAAAAACAGAGATAATAATATTCAAAATTCATTACATCTTAATTATTTTGCTACATTTTGACATTATCTATGCTCAAGATTGTTTTCACCTATTTTATCTGTAAATCAGGAATATTAATTATTAATGGTGTGCTAATGTGCATTTCTTCTGGATTCCATGTTCACTGACACATTGGCAGCTTGAAATTGGTCATTGTGGTAGAATTTACACTAAGAAAATGGATAAAAATACAGACCGGGGCTTGATTCGTTTTGTTGATTGAATAGATTCAAGAAAACGCTGGGGAAAAATGTTAATAGTGAAGATTAAACTTAAAAATATATCATTCTTGTAGCTGTTTACATTGTGAAGAGAACAAAAAATTGAAGTAGTCTTTCAGTATTCAAATAGAAGATGCTCACATTATTGACCAACCAGTGAAGTTTCAACATAAACTTTCATAATTTCACCTTGTCTTGTTAACATTCATATGGGAATTATAGTCAATTACAGAATTGGGACTGGGAGTGTAAAATACTTATCAGCCCAGTAGTAGACAAAACCCTGGGGAAATCTCTCTCAGTCACTGAGGGGGAGAGAGGGGATAATTTTAACTTCTATCAACAAGCTTCAGGCACTTATCTGCTATAAGAGGTAGAGAGCAGAGGCAACACTGCTTTCTACTAGGAATAAAGAGCTAGCTGGACCCTAATTCTGGAAGGGTTGGCAAAATGGTGCAGAAAGAATGTGAGAAGTGAGCTAGTCTCTCACATGGGAAGAGAACAGGAGAAAGCAGAGCGCTGGCAACACCACAGTGCTTGCTTCTGGGGCTCACACTAGGCAGAGGGTACAGAATGACCAGATAAATAAAAATGGTTCAGGCTGAGCAGGTGGTGGTCAAGGTGTAGCCTGTTCTGCAAGTCTGCTGGCCTAAGGCCTGATAATATAGTCAGGCAGGAAAAGTGCCAGGTTCACTTTTGATTTTATAAATGATGGCTTATAACTTGCTGATCTGTAAATAGCACATACACTGAATTCCTCATTTTTAGCAGATTTTGCATGCTAGGGGTGGGGTCAAGTTACAGAGAGCGGGGCAAGGCTTTTATAGTGTGAGGCATAAGAGTGGGCTTCCTCCCCAGCCCTGCCACTCCCCTTTTCTTTATGGGAGGTTGGTGTGGGCATTTCTTTGAAAAGAAGCTGTTTCAAGGGTTATTGTAGCAAGTGTTTCTATAAAAAGAGGAAGTGACTCTAGTGAGAAGAAAACACCTGTAGTGAGCCTCTGACCCTGAAATCACACCTAGGAGGCTTCATCTACCAGTGTGTAAACTCCCAGTGAAAAGTATGTTCCATGTGGTCAGATACTGGAAGTGCCACACCAGCCTTGCCATTTGGTGGTGACCTTGGGCAATCATGTACTTTTACCTAAGCCTCAGTTTCCCCCTTTATAAAATATGAAGGGTGAATGAAATGATCTCTAGATACAGGTGACAGAAATCTACAAGCCCATGCAAATCTCTCAATGGATCTTCAGCAGGTTTTGTCATCAAGGTGCTGAACTGCTCTGTGTTGAAATCCCTGCCCTGGAGTAATTTAGCAGGCCAGGGAGGAATGCAGGGAGAAAGGGGCTGTACTAAGGGTTGTTGGAGAACTGGGATGGGTGTTGTGGAAGAGAAAGAAGAAAAGCAAGAAAGGAATTGTGAGAGGAAATGTACTATCTAGCTGAGCAGGTACCTGATGCTCTCTCTACTCCAGCTCTGCATCAGGCACCGTGGCCACTCAGACACCCCAAACCTTCTCCTCCATGCCTTCTGGGCCCCTTACCCTGCAGCATCGCTGATGTTGTGTAGTAGTTAAACGGTACATTTTTCACAAGGTATTTCTCGGGGTCAAGGCTAGTCAGCTGAGCTCCCACCAGCACCGATTTGCCTGTGCCCGCGGTCCCCACCAGCATGACCGGCCGCTGCTTCTCCATGAGCCGCTCCATAAAATAGCACACTCGGATGGTTTCGCTTGTGTGCACCAAACAAGTCTGAAATGAGAACATGATGAGTGTGCCAGGGGCTCGTGGGAGAAACAGATGCACTGCCAAATGTTCTGGAGCATTTCAGAAGAAGGAATTCTGCTGTCATGGTAGAGATCACCACCTCAGGCAGGAGGGTCTTCCCTAATATCCATAGTAAGACCATCCTATCAATTTATTCTCTGGGTAGAGAGCATTCTTTTCCTTCTCTACCACCTCTGTCTGCCTCCCTGTAGCCTTTCTAACACATTTCAGAAACTTCTGTCTTTGCTATCTCCTCTTCCCCTCCCAGGTTGACAGTGGAGTCTAGTAGTTAAGTTATCTAGCCTTTTGGAGGATCTTATGACTTCACTGCACCTATGATTTCCTCCCAAAAAGTGAGTAGCAGGTGATGACTAATTCCTCTTGGATACTGATAAGGGGCTGCTACTAGAGCCATTGCAGATTCTTGGGGTCACTGTATGTTCTTGGTTACTCAGCCACACTCACCTGCAAAGGCATCTCAGGGTCAAATTCAAACTGGGGGATGAGCTTGGACCACAGCTCGAATTTTTTGGTCTCTGGATCTATGTAATAGTCAAAGATGGTTCCCTGGGAAGGGAACTTGACTGTCTTGAACTCTGTCAGCCACCATTTGCTGAATTCTGCCCGGAAGTCCACAAGCTGTCAAAACAAAGCAGGTCAGAGTCAAGGCTCTCCAGAGTTACAGAAGCCTGAACTGGCTGTCCTGGCATTAGGCAGAAGGTCAGGGCAGGGAACACAAGGTACTCCTTCTTATGTAGGCCTGCTCGATGGCCAGCTTCTCTAGGAAGGACACTCTTCTGGTGAGGATCAGCCCTGAACAAGGCCCAGTGAAACAAGGGTCTCCCTTGAACATGCACAAGTGCCTCTGCTTGACCACACAGCTGGGCCTCCCTGGCACTGGTGCACCCCACAGCCAATGAGGGGTAAAGGATAGAGAAAGGGTGGTATAAGAACATGGAGGAGAGTGGGAGCCTGCAACCACAGAATAGGCAAGTGTGGACAAGAACTCCTGAAGAGATAAATTGACCCCTATCTTAGACTCTTGAGACTCTGAACAATGTCCTGGATGGCAGCCAAAAATGAAATGAATAAAATGGTGAGTGTTGACACCTGGGGGCAGAGGGTCATTAGTTGACTGAGACGACTCAGAGGGGAGTCAGATACATAACCACAGACAAATCTCTGCTCTCTGTGCTTCAGTTTCCCCATCTGTAAAATAAAGATCCTAGAAAAAAAGATTTCTAAGGTTCCTTCAAGAGCTAAAATTCTAAAACCTAGGGGCAGCAGAGACAAAACTATACTGGTCTTCTGATAGAAGGAATAGGTGGAGACACAGTTTGCGTGAATACATATTAAATCATGAGCCCCTAAGGATAGGGCTCTGTACTCAAACTATCTTATTGTGTCTAAGCTAAAACATATGTATATGTGTATGTACACAAAACATACTTGAAGCTACTGGCAACCTTCTGGGGAAACAAATCCACTCCGAACACGCAGATCTAGGAAAAATTCTAGAAAGGAAAGAGGCCCAGATTGAGCATTTTAGGAAACATTCTTAGAGAGCAGAACAAAGATGGAGTTCAAAGTCTGGACAGACCAGGGAACTAGGAACATGGCTATGAGTCTGGACTTGAAAGAAATGGCACTCTTTATTTTGTTGTCAATTAGGTAAGTAGAATAGAATTCTTTCACTGTAAAATGTAAATGAAAATAGGCCCTAAGGTAAGAACAGATTTGTTTGCTGTTCTTATTCTGATTTTAATTCAGATTCAGGGGACACTATATTACCTCCATATTGCTCTCAGCAATCAGAAGCCTTAGGAAAAAAATTCCCATTTTTACTCATGGAATAAATTTTTGAAGACCTTTAACTTCCTATGATTACCAGATTTTAAGTTTCTATGAAAATACCGAGACAAGGGCCACCTCTGAAAAAAGGTCTTTTCTTTTTCTTAATTATACCTTGAGCTACCCGGTCAGTTTCTCAGCCAGACCATTAGCTGGATTGCCCAACATTGTATCACTCTCCTGTATCTGACCCTTGACCTCACCATCTACTATACTTGGACACTATAAAGACAAGGTCTCCTTTGCTGAGTCATTCCCACGGTCCTTTCTCATCTCAACAATTTTGGTGTGTCTTCAGCAGTAACCTCAATGTTCTGGTCCCCTTCTTGCTCTTTGAACTTGATGACACTAAGTCTGTACTGGTATAGCATAGCAGAGTTTTGCATGAAACATCATCTCATTTCTTCTTTACAATGCTTTAAGTTACCCTGGTTAGTGAAAACTATTTCTAATTTATATCTGAAAAGACAAAAATTCAAAAGGTTATACGTCTAGAAGCATATGGCAGAGTTGGCAGTTGAACACAGGTTTTCAGTCTCCCAGTACAGGGCTCCCTGAGAGATCATTTGCTTCTGAGAGATCATTTCCTGAAATTGCTACAAAATATTTACCAGTACTCCCTTTATTATTGGATCTTCTACTCAGCTATGGGCTGTATTTTGTATTTTTGCTTTGCTATGATGACAGCTTTTTAAATGTAGGTACCCTTGGTGTTTCTGGTGTAAATATTTTGGCCAACATCCTACTTTCCAATTTAGAGCAGGATTTTTGGTATTTGTCATGAATACAGACGTAGGGGTCTTGGAAATTCCCCACTGTTAAAAGCTTTCTTCATTGTCCTCTTCCTATGTGCCAGCATGGCTGACTACAGCTCCAAGTGCTAAAGAGTCGGGATGCCTGGAGAGGCGCTTTTTCCTCAGCTTTTAAAGAGTTGAGCGGATTAAAATTTTTCTATATAGAGATAGAAAAATTGACCAAGTATCTTCATCCTGATACCCCATTGCTCATTTGGCACCAACATGGAAGAGAAGTCCAGCAGTGGTTGCTGTCTGACATTTCAGCAGCTGAAAGGTCAGGGACTAAATTCAATGGAAAGTAATAACCTATGCAGTCTGTATCTCCATGCATTTCAGCGAGGTCTCACGCATCCTGCTAGACTCACTGTATCCTTGTCTCATAAGGAAAATGTAAAGGTGTCAAAGAAGCAGTCCATGGAGAAGCTCCGAGGAATGTAGAACAGATAGGATGAAACTCTCCAATGTCATACTCCCAGACCAGGCACCCTCTTGCTCTTACAGATTTCCCCTCTCTCAACAGTTCTCACTCTGGAGAGAAAGATGGATAAATTCACATGCCCCAAGAGCTTGTGAGAACTGCTTTCTGAATTTTGAGCATTAAGGAATGTTAGGGAATGATGGGAGGTGAGGTAAATGTTACAATCAGAGGATGAGAAAGTGGAAAATAAATTAATTGTTAATTCTAAATTAATTGTTAATTCTCTTGGCTCATCTTTATTTTGGGAGGCTGAAACTTTTTCCTCTTTCCTCGAAATAACACATGATCAACTCAGGCCAGCAAGAGTAAATCATAACTGTCTAAGAACTACAGCTTGGTTTGATCCCCTGTCATGAGAGAGGCACCAGATATTTGCTATGAAACTGAATATTTATGCATTAGACTATTAATAATAAGTACATATGTGTGCCAGCACCATCTTAAGTGTTAGGACAGTATCCATTTATTTAATGCTCATAACCATCCTCACTATCATCATCCTCATCTCTTTTGTTCACATGGGGAGAATAAGGTAGAGAGAAGTTAAGTTATTTGTCAATATCCTTCAGATAATAAGTGGCAGAGTTACAATTCATATCTAGAGTCCATGTTCTTAACCTGTATATGATATTTCCTGACAGCTAGAGTCAATTGTAAAAGACCAATCTACATAATTTTGAATATGTTGTTTCTAGATAAAATACCTTTTATTTAGAGGAAACTGAGTAAAAACATGGGTGGGAATGCAGAAGCATTAAGGAATGAAATGCCAAGATACTCCAAGCCAACATCCCTACCCCCAAAGAGCATGGGGCTACAACAGCCAACACCATAAGATCGATACTACTTTGATTTCCTACTGCTAGATGTCAAGTAAGCTTCGGTTCAAACTTCTATGAACAGATCTGTGTTTCAGGGGTATGGGACATGATGGTTAACTCTGGCCTGGTAAAGGTTGACACATGCTTATTCTGGAAGGTTTGTAGAAGGCTAAAGAGATTTCTCCTACTCAAGCTTCTACAGCATAGCATCATTTTACCTATAAAATACACATCACCCTGAAAAGTACTGTACTTATACCTCCAGTTGTTCAAACTCAAACACTGCAATTCTCCATGAAATCATGGAAACATTCACTAACTCAAAAAGCAACAGCTCTGAATACATTCCAATTTCATTTTTCACCATATGACTTTCTATGGGGACTGATGTGTTTAGCAGTGTAGTGTTTAGATAACTAAATAATTTGATACTCTCATGTTAATTCTGACATTTAGCAGTTCTACATTCCAAACCTTTTTTGGAAAGTAAGTTTTTGCCACTGTGGACTTGAATGTGTGTGTCAACCTCAGGACATCCTTTTACCTGATCTTGGATCATTGCTCCACCAAAAGCCCAGATGGCAGCAAACACAAAATAAAGTTCATAGGTTTCTTTAGGGCAGTCTGCAGGGATGTCTTCTGTGGTCAGGAGACACTCAAGAAGGTGGCACAGCATCTGTACCATGCTCAGTTCTGGGATTGGAATTATCTTCTTAAATCTGCAAAGAGAAACCCAATATGCTCTAAAACACTGCGTTTTCCAGCCTAGAGGCATTGTTGGACAGCTATGAAACCCACTTTGGTGTAGTGGACTCATGATTTGCCAAGTTCTTTGGGATTACAGAGGACCATGATGCTACTTAAGCCTTTTTTCTCATCAGTTATTTTTGGGCCAGCTCCCTTTGTAGAGAAGGAAGAAAGGCACAGAGTGCTCCTGAGAAGGTTTCTTTTCTCATCTTCCCTTCTTCTGATACCCTCTCCTTCTCCTCTCCCCTTCTTTGAACACTGATGATCCCCTCTCACTCCTTGAGAATGTAGGCAACTGCAACCAAATGAGTAAATATTTCAGTAGTTTCACTCCTTTCACAGTTTCAATTGTCAAAAAGTCAGAGTCAAAGTGGGTATAATTCTGAGGTTCCACAACTTCAGCTCAGAGGAGTTCCATCAATTAAAACATACTGAAAACATTTTCTCTGGGCAGTATTTTGTGTTAGCTCTTGTTTTAAATCTAGTTGCAGTCCTTACAACAATGCTTTGGAGTGGTCCAATAGTCTAGGCATTACTTCTGTGAGTAATGAGAAAACTGAGTACTTAATGGGCTTTCCTTCATTTCTTTGATCATATTTGTAACAGACACAGCCAAGAACAGGGAGTGAGCCCCACATGTTACTAACAGGTGTCATCTTCACCTCTAAGCCTGTTGATCTGGCCTGTATATCATTTGTAGGAGGGCCAGCTGCATGCCTTGAAAACTGAAGGACCACCCAGAATTGTTATTTGATATTGCAGCTTACAGCCTCTTTAGAATACACCCATGTGGCACTCATAAAAAGTACTTAAAATTTTCTCCTCTTCAATTTTCTAACTTCTTGCCTGAACTGATAGTAGGCATTTCATGGCCACCCTGCTATGTGTTCCTCTTTGCCACCTTCCATGCCTGGAGGGGAATGGTCTAGAGACATCTGACTTCACGGACAGGACAGAAAGAACATTATTGGGACATAAAGTGTGACCCAACATGCTTTTCGTTGCTGCTTTAACTTGCCACCTTCCTTATTTCTTGGCCTACCTGGTTCTGAGTGTGTCTAAGCAGATTGGAAGATACTTGTCAAACAAGATGGTTAGATTGGCTCTCTCTGTCTGGATTTCCCTCTTGTCAATCCAGCTGCTAACTGGAGGGTTCCATCCCAGGTCTCCAGGGTTGATGTACAGGATCCCTGGGAGCATAAGGAATGTTGTCAGTGAATTTTTCACAGATGTCAGTATATTTTTCACCCCAGAGAGTTATTTTATCTGTTTAGAAAATTGACTGATGATATTAGCTGATGGAGAGCAGTATTAAGGATCCCAAGACCAAGTATAGGCTCAGAAGGAAAGAAGGCAATGATTGATTAGAAATAGTTGTCATGGTATAGAAGTGTATAGTGGGTTGAATGGCAAACCTAAAAGGATATGCCCACCTAATCCCTATGTGACTTTATTTGAGAAAAGGGGCTTTGCAGATATAATTAACTTAAGGATCTTGAGATGAGATTACCCTAAATTATCTGAGTGGGACATTTACAAGTGTCCTTATAAGAAACAGAAACAAAAGACACACCGAGGAGAAGGTCACATGAAGACAGAGGTGGAGGTTGGATTCATAGGGCCATAAGCCAAGGAATCCTAAGCTAGAATATGCAAGGAAGGATTTGGGGTATTTGACTTCCAAAACTATGAGATAATAAATTTCTATTGTTTTAGAAGCCACCAAGTTTCTAATAATTTGTTATGGTAGCCTTATGAAACAAATACAGATTGAGAGAGAGCGTTCTTCTGGCCTGTGTTCTCCAACCTCAGCACAGGCCCTTGAAAGGGAATCTGATATTAGATTGTAGAGTTCAAACAAGGCAGTGGAGTTAGGGAAAGTTAAGCTATAAAGTAGTTATTTTCACCAGGGTACAGTAAGAATTGCAATGCTCGGTCATCTTCACCAACATGGAGGCTTGAACTGGCCTAAAAGTATTCTAATTTGAGGCACTTATATACAGAGGACAATTGTCCAGCTCAGGGGCCATTTCCTTTCCCATTACCATAACATTTCTGAAAAAAATCACATGGGCCTCGCCTTAGAGCACTTGCTAAGCCTTGTGGCAGTGCATTAGGACCGTGAATTAGGCCAGAGTTTTGGAAGATAGATATTTGGCTCCTGTTTGTAGCTTTCTTCAGAGCCAGCAACATCATAAGTAATGCTAGAGACACTTGTCTTCAACTGAGCTTTTTTTCCCCTTTTCTTAGGCCATACCTGCTCTGGAGACAGTTGCTGGTGTGGCCATGCGCAGGTGGCTGATCTCAAAGAGGAGCCTCATTGTGGGATTCAGAGGAATCCTCTCATTGCTTGCCAAGGTCAGCACCTGAAGACAACAGGGAGGGATACGCCAAGTAGAAAAGGGTTACGATGCTTGGCCAGCTGGTGGGGTTCTGGCTGATTACTTCTGGTAGGAACTATGAGTGATTATTTTCTTCTTTCGTGATTATAGTCAACCTTCAAACTACACAAGGATTAAGGGCACCAACTGCCAATGCAGTCAAAAATATGCATAAAATTGAAGCCAGCATTCCACATAAGCAGATTCCAACCATCAGTCAACCCTTGAACAACTTGGGTTTGAACTGAGTGGGTCAGCTGAAAAATCTGTGTCTAAGTGGACATGTGCAGTTCAAGCCCACTTGTTCAAGGGTCAACTGTATAATTATTTTCTAAGTTTTTTCACGACAATCATCTCTGCTCCTGTATGCCCTCTACCTCCATCCCTGTGTGTGTGTGTGCATGTGTGTATTGAATTAGGAAAAAATTTATTGAAAAAGTTTAAATTGATGTCAATGATTTAAATGAACTAGACTGTATTAGAATAATAATATTATTAAAGGAAAAAAACTTAGGCTTCATATCACTGTTGTTTCTTTTAAAGTAGTCCCTCTTGGATAGAGTACATTTATTCTAACGAATCTGTAAATGTTGAAGCCATCATACAACTTCTAATCTGGATGTTCTTTCCGAACAAGTTTAGGAGCAGCTATCAGCTTAAAAGCCACTTTATTGGCATTCAGTTAGTTTTCATTGTTTATAAAAAATAAAATATGCTCTCTATGAATAAAGATTTGTCACCATTGACGATGTCTGACAGGCTCAAAACGTATCTGATTCTCAGTTTCCTTATTTAAACAAAAAGAAAAAAAGTAAAGAAAAAAGATTTAAATAGATGATTTAAGACTCCTTTCAGCTTTAAATATTAAATTAATCTATTTGCAGAAGATTCTTAATTATAATCATAGTAAAAACAGTGTGAGCAATGGCAGTGCCACTGAAGTAAGTGAAAGTTGTCACTTGCATGAATCAGTTCCGAGATGTCTATTAAAGATACTGGTAATAAGTGAAAGTATGATCTTGAAGAGATACCTGCACTCTCACGTTCATTGCAACATTATTTACAATAGCCAAGACATGAAAACAACCTAAATGTCCATCAATAGATGAATGAATAAAGAAGACATGTTATATGTGTATTTACATATATACACACATATATCCCCTCCACACACATACAAAATGATGAAATATTAGTCATAGAAAAGAAGGAAATCCTGACTTTTGCGACAACATGGATGGCACCTGGAAGGTGTGATGTTAAGTGAAATAAGTCAGACAGTGAAAGATAGATACTGTAAAATCTAAATAAACCAGACAGAGAAAGATAATTTGTGAAATCTAAAAAAAAATAAATTCACAGAATCAGAGTAGAATGGTGCTTGCTAGCAATGGGGCAGATGGGGTGAGGGGAGGAAATAAATGAAGGTGATCAAAGAAAACAATCTTCTAGTTATAGGAGGAATAATTTGGAGGATGTAATACACAGCATGGTGACTATAGTTAACAATACCGTATTGTATATTTGAAAATTGTTAAAAAAGCAGCTCTTAGAAATCCTCACCACACACAAAGATAATCATTAGGTGATAGGGGTATCAACCAACTTTATTGTGGTAATCATTTTGCATTATAAATGTATTTCGAATTATCACATGGTATACCTTAAACTTACACATCAGTATATGTTAATTATATCTCAATAAAACTGGAAAAATTTTTAAATAAAGATAATGGTAATAATTCCTTAATCAGGGCCAGGCCTTGTGTGAAATTGAGATGTGCCTGGGGGACCAGTTTTATAGATGAGTAGGGGTGCTGTGGAAATTTCCCTTCCCTCTCAGTACCTTGTTATCATCCATGACAGTATTCAGAGACTCAATCCACATTGGATCTATGTCACCATCCAGTAAAATCCACTTGGGCCCATCATGGGTGATGTTGGCAAGCTCCCGCATGATGGAAGAGAACAATCCTGAAAGGAGCCACAGATAACTTATTTTCCTTTCACCATCAATCTTTCTCTCAACACAGCCTTTCCCTATTGGCTGCAACACTCAGAGGAGGTGTAAATAGAAAAGGCAGGTCAGAACAGGCTTTGTATTCTATTCTACCAAACATTTGACAGTGCCCAAAGTTCCACTCTGTGCTCCAGTCTGACTTTTTGCAACATGTACAACAGCAGCAAAACAACAAAACCTGATAGAGCTACCTCTTTAAGTAACAAGAGATCCCAGTGAATCATTTCAACAGGCAACAGTGACATGATGGAGTTACATAAAATCTTTTTAGGTAAGGTTTCCATCCTTAGTAATTGTGCCCAGGTGAATCTTGTCCAATGTAGGCTTTGAGAGAAGGCCTAGCATGATTCTAATAGGCATTACGTGAAATTTATATCTTTTGTAAATAGAATTGATTTTTATGATACTAAGTTTTCCTAATCGATAATATAGCATTTCTTTTCATTTACTCAAATATTGTTATATGTTCTTTAGTAAATTCTCACAGCTTTTTCAATATATCTCTTTGGCTAAATCTACTCCTAAACATATCATAGTTTCTACCTGTTGTAAATGGGATTTTTTTCACAATGTTTCCATTTTTGCCTGACTACTGCTAACATAGAGAAAAGCTATCAAGCTTTACGTATTTATTTTATATTTAGTTACCTTTGATACATTTTCTTATTAAGTCTAGCAATTTTTTAGTAATGCCTCTTGAGTTTTCTAGGTATACAGTTGTATAATCGGCAAAAAAGAAATTTTCTCCTTTCCTCCAATTTATACCATGCATTCCATTTTTTTGTCTAGTGCATTTTCTAGAATCCCAAGAAATGTTAAATAATAATGTTGATAATAGGTCTCCCTGACTTATTCCTACTTTTAATAAAAATGGCTTTAGTTTCTCATCATTTATAATGCTTCTTTTTCCTTATGGCTTTAGGCAAAAAGTTATCATATTTAAGGGATTTCCTTTTATCCTTATTTTACTTAGAATTTTAAAAATTAGGAACAGCTACTGAATTTTTAGCATCAAATGATTGATCAAATAATTTTCTGTTTTAACTTGCCAATTCTGTATGTTAATACTTAAAAAAAATTGATCTATCCTCACTTTCCTGGAGTATATTCTGCTTGGTTAAAGTGTATTATTCTTTGGAAATACTGTTGGATTTTATTCAGAATTTCTGAATCTACATTAATAAGTGAAATTGGGTTTTTGTTTTTGCTTCTATATAAAGATTGATAAGATTATTCTGGTTTCATAAAATAAATTAAGAGGTGTCTTTTTAAAATGACTTTGAAATTATCTTTTTTTTTGTTTTGCTATTTAAAATTTTCTTTTTCATTAGTTTATTTGTTTTCTACTTCTTATGGAGCAAATTTTATTAATTTATATATTGCTAGGGGATCATTTGTTTCTTCTAATTTTTCAAATATGTGTCATTTAATTGTTTTTTTCCCCTATTTTAATCTTGTCTATATTTACTATATCTTCTTTTTAATTCCTAATCTTATATACTTTTACTCTTGTCTCCCCCATTAATTATTCTCACAATGGATTTATTTGCCTATACAAAAAACATTTATATTGATTTATCCTTGCTATAATTTTTGGTCCCTTCCTACTAATTTCAGCTTTTATCTTTATTAGTTTCTTCTCCCCAATTTTCTTCAGTTTAATTTATTACTCTTTAAATAATTTCTTAGGATGGCTAATGACTTCATTTTCAGCCTACCTTCTGGAATAAAGAGAGTTTAAAGTGTCTCCTATTGACTCTAAATGTGTCCAGAAGTTTCTGTATGAAGTATTCTTCTTTTTATTGCTTCCTAGAGAGATTAAAATTTAATTTTCTTTTAATCCAGAGGTTAAGTGAGCATTTCTTGATTTGCAAATAGTAAAATTATTTTTCATAATTTTCTTGCTATTTGTTTCCAGTTATATTTCATTCTTATCAGAGAATGTAGCCTATGAATTGATACTTTTGGATTCATTATGGTTTCTTCTGTGGCCAACTAAATTTTTAATTTGGGGAAATGTTCCATGAATCAACCATGAAAGGAATATTTTCATATTTATAAGATCTAAAATTCTGTAACTATGTTATATTGAATTTTGTGATGCATTTCCAAATTTCTATGTCTAGGCCTATTTTTCTCTCTACCAGATCTGCCTAACTTTGAAAAAGACCTATTAATATAATTTATTTTATTTCTACTTTTAAGTTTTCTTAAAAATTTTAAAAGGGTATATAGTCCATTAACTTGGAAGTTCTCTTGTTAGTAAACACATATTTATGATCATTACAAGTCTTGTTTGTCAATTTCTCCATATTTAATGTATTTATTTCACAAAACTTAAATTAAAATTCCAACACAATTAAAGTTTAAGTTATATTATGTGAGCTTAAATTCAATATGGGGTAAGAAATGCCTGAGACTAGCTAAGAAAATTACAAAGATATTTTGAGGAGGAACTTACCTCATCACATATTACAATGTTGTAAAATAATTGTAACCAGAATAGATTTACATTGGTATAGGATTAGATAAATAGGTGAGTGGGACAAAGAAGACAACTGAGAATCAGAGCCCAGTATATACGACAAGCTGGTGTTTTGATTCAGAAGGAAAGGATAGTTTACTTAATAAATAGTGTTGCATTTTCAGCTATCCATCTGGGAGGAAATAAAGTTGATTCTCTACTTCGTCTCATACTAAGCCCCAAAATAAATCCAGATGGATAAAAAATGTTAATGTAAAATAAATCTTTAATACCAACTTTATGATACTATATCTATAGCTGTAAGTTAGAAGGAGCTATAAACTAAACAGGAATCCCAGATGCTAAGAAGAATAGACAGACATAATTTCCTATTTTAACAAGTGCATGGTTCAGGGAGAATGCCATGTATAGATGGAGGTAGATATTAAAGTGATGCATCAACAAGCCAAAGAATGCAAAGGATTGATGGCAACCACCAGAAACTAGGAAGGATTTTTGCCTAGAGTCTTTGGAGGGATTGTAGTCCTGTGAACAGCTCAGTTTTGGACTTGGCCTCCAGAATTGAGAAATTAAATGTCTGTTATAGTAAGCTAGGAAGAGAAAAATAAAAATAAAAAGTGCATGGTAAATATATCAGAAGTGTCAGTAGACAAATGGTAGACTGCGAAAAACCATTAGCAATGCATATAAACAGATAAAGGGTTAATATCTTTGATATTAAAAGAACTCTCAAAAACTGATAAGAAAATTATGAAGAAAAATAAAATTACAAAAGAGCCAATTACTAAGACCAATAAGAAAAAAAAGAAGCTAAGCCTCATAAAAGTTAGAGAGCTGCTTGTTAAATCCCCTTATTTTAGACTTCTGATTGAAGGCCATAAATTAGTGAAATCCAGACAGCTTGACCCTGATGTAGTCAGATATTAAGATGTTAAGAGGGACCTGAGACTTCCTCATTCCAGAAGCTATATCAGTTTTAGAAAAAGGTTACCATTAGCTCATAGGAAGTTTTCTCCCATTTTCTTTTCTGCTCCCTCCTAATTGACAGGAGACCTTTTCCAACATGTACCTGTGATTTTTAAGTCTTTGAAAGTGATGTTGAGTTGACACCAAGTAAACATGGTTTTAGGACTGAATTGCTGTAGAAGAGACTGTGGTTCTGGGTCTCTTCTGAGGTGAATGATATCACCAGCATCAATGGAACCTGACCTAGACAGTCTTCTTTAGCAGCCTCCCCATCACTCGTGGGGCAATGCTTATAGCAAGAGGTGCCCTCTGTGAGATGCTGGACTACACCACTCCTTTGGGAACGAGCTGCATACTTCTCCTCCTTACTCATGTCTTAAACCCACTTCTAAGCAGTGTAGAGACTCAATGACTTATGCTATAGAGTCACTAGACTACAACCGAATGCCTGCCTTGCTGTAACCTTTTTAAGTGCCCTCTTTCAAGAGGCAGTTGGAAGAGTCTCCAAGGAAAGAGAACATCTGAAAGGCTGTGGTTCCCTTCCATGCCAAAATCAGTTTCTTCCTTTCTTTAATTCTTTTCACCTCCTCTCATCCCAAACAGATCAGTCCGTTGTTCTCTTCACATCACCCTGCTATATTTAAGCCTGCCGCAGGCTCTGAGTATATGGCAAGAACTTTCTCCTAGGGTTATCGCACTCTTACCATCCTTCCATTCTCGTGTGGCTGGATTGATGATGCCAAAGAGCTCATCATTTGTGACTGCTTTGGGATTGAGGTCAGTCCAAACAGGACGGCGTTTCATAATCTGATAGGTCTTGTACAAGGACCTCAGCACCTGAGATTTGCCAGTGCCAGCACTGCCCACCACAAACACAGAGTGCCGTACTGCCAGAAGCTCCTCCAACTGGACCACCTGGGGAGACATGAAATTCATCCAAAGAAAGTAACCTGTCACTCACCTACTCTTCTGTGAGTCAGGCTGGTGTCTGAAGTGAGACCTCATGTCAACAAGAGAAGGGTTATTCACCAAAAAATGAGATGGGTCCTAAATGGAGGGCAACATGATTCATTTATTCACTTATTTATCATTCAGTCATATAATTATTAGTCATCTACTAAGTGCTGGAGAGTATACCAGTTGAGGATTCAGAGGTGACTCTTCTTTGCTCCATGATCTCATAGTATGATAGAGTCATGTTGAATTTTTATTATTATTACATTACATAATTACATTATTATTGTAATGTAAAGTGATAAGTGCCATAATAAAGTTATTTATAAAGTGCTATGAGAACAGAGAAGAGGGAACAATTGATTGTGTAAAGATAAAGGGAATAGGAAGGGCTTCATAGAGGAGCAGGCATTTGAACTGAGGCTTTAGGAATGAGTATAAGTTTGCCTAGAAGATGAACAGGAAGAATATTCCAGGCAGAGGTAAGAGCACAAACAAAGGCTGTAGTGTGGCAGAGCATGATGTGGTTGACCAGACAGTTTGATGAAGCTGGAGCCAATGAATTCCTGGGGACAACAATAGCCTTGAAGGTTTCATTACTTTTGTTGTAGCTTGCCCTCGTGCTCACTCTTTCACATCATTGTATACACTTACTGAAATGAAAATTCGATGATGTCACTGCCATCAGTCTGTTCCCTCAGTGTTTCTCCATAGCTTTGGCGATGAAATCCAAAATCTTTAGACTGATTTACAAGACCCTTATTCAGCCTGGCCCAAAGTAGCTTCCAATGTTATCTCTTATCCCCCAGCATGCACATTCTAGGTAGATAATTACTTGAAGTTCTTTAATGATGTTCTTTTTTGTGTCTACGCTTTTCAACACACTGTGCCTTCTGTTCAGAAGTTATCCTTTTTCCTTTCTTCCTCTGGCTGCCCCTACACATCCCTTAGTCTAAGGTAGGTGCCCATACCTACATCCTTTGTGTTAATACTTATCAATATTGCAATAGTTACTTTTCTGTCTCCCTATTAGATTACCATCTTCTTGAAGGCAGGCAGTACTTGGATTCTTATCTCTATTTCCAGTGTCTAGCAGAGAATCTGGCACATATAAATTGCTCAACAAATATTTGCTGAAAATATGAAGGATGGCTGGAAAAATTGTATGGGCCCCCTCATGAAAGGTCTTGTTTGTCATGACCTAAAATATTTGAACTTTAGTATAGGTCATTTCTTCATATTTTGCACTGCAAGATCCTTAATAGCAGAGAAAGTGAACTGAAGGGTAAATGTACTGAAATATTGACAAGGTAGTAGAACAGTAGAAAGCTTTCCCCCATACATTTTGTTTATTCTACATTTTAAAAATGGCAATAACACATATATTTCTTTTAAAAATTTTAACATGTTAAAAAGCATTCTAGAATCATACAACAAAGGAATTAGGAAAGTGATACTGCTAGACCCAATATGAAGGTAGCATATTAGTGACTGTTTAGGGGAGCAGGATGATTAGCTTCCATTGTGGCTGGATAATTTATTGAGATATTAAAGTTTTATTTTCCATACCATCAATATTTTTCTTTTCTCTATTCCAAGCCATTGCTGTTCTTCTGATTCAAGGCTCAAAAGCACTCAGAGGAGTGCTCTTGTTTCCATCCTTCAGGGACTTAGTGCAGGATCTTACCATAAGGATAGGGAAAGTGGTCAGGAAGGATCTCTGAGTAGCTGACATCTAAGCTAACATACAATTGAAAAAAGTCAGCCATGTAAAGACCAGTGGGAATAGCATTCCAGGTAGAGTGACAGTGAGTGGTATAGCCTTAAAGTAAGCTTAGAGAGCTCAAAGAAAAGAAAAGAAAAAGGGAGGGTGGTATCAGATGAGGTAAAAGAGGTATGCTGGGTCAGATATGTAGGAATTGGTCACTGAAATTTTATTCTAAGTACAAAAGGAAGCAATTTTAAAAATGAAATTGACCTGAGGTCATTGCATTAAAAAATATGGATGAGGAGGGGGTGGGGCAGGCGGAATGGAAGAGGCAGTAGCAGTGGTACTCTGGCTGTTGAATGGAGACTATTATTATATTCTTAGATTTTTTTTCACGAACAACCAATTCCCTGCTACTGGAAAGACTTAAAATTGTTTTAGTTCCATCACTACCTTTTTGTTCATTTCAACAGCTTTATTGAGCTATAATTCACATACCACAAAATTCACATTTTTAAAGTGTACAATTCAATGATTTTTAGCATGTTCACAGAATTGTACAAGCATCACTACTATTCAATTTTAGGATATTTTATTACCACAACAGGAAAATCCATACCCATTAGCAGTTACTCCTGATCCCCCAATCCCTACCTCTCAGCCCTATGCAACCCCTGACATACATTCTGCCTCTATAGACTTGTCTATTTTAGACATTTCCTATAAATCACTTATGATATTTTCAAGGCTCACTCAGGCTGTAGCATGTACCACTACTTCATTTCTTTTTATAGCTGAATAAGATTTCATTGTATAAGTATACCACATTTGTTTATTCATTTATCAACTGATAAACGGGTTATTTCTACTCTCTATTATGAATCCATCAATTTTTCACAGTATCTTTTGTAAGATAAAAATATAAATATCCCTATGCTACCTTCTATCTTTCTATAGCCTATCTTCTTTCAGATACATTATACTTTTATATTGTTATATTTGATAATATTTACATTCTATTCTTTACTTATATTTAGATGTTCTATATTTTTCATGATTCTAAGAGTTGAAAAACAATAGTTGCTTATATTTTTATGATTATAGATATTTTTCACTACAAAATAAAGTCGTTTTCCAGAACGTATGGTGTTTCCTATGGGCCTGGTGTCGTGACTTAACTGAGGATGTTCTAGGCATCAATCTAAGGTCAAATGGATACTCTTTTCCTACACTCCATATATTCATCAATATCAGGTGACATTTACTTTTTAAAATAAAATTTAGACCATGACTTTTTTTTTCTCTTTGTGTTTTTAATTGCTTTCCTTTCCCCATAACTTGGAAGTTAAATAAAATACATAAGAACTTTCATCTTGTTAATCTATTCTTGATTTGAATATATTCAATTTTGAGGTCATTTTTCTTGGACGTTACAGACTTCCTGCTCTAATTTTGGCTGATTGTTTTCTAGGTCTAATAGCTCTCGTTCTGTGATTCCTTTCCTTAATTCTTGATATTTTGAATCCCATGACTTTTTTTCTTGTTTTCCATCTTTATTTTGGTGTTGTATGTCCCCAAGTAACTTATTCAAAAAAGGTGCATAAGAAGTAAAATGTATTACTCTTTGAAAATATCTTTAATGATAATTTGGTTTATATAGAATTCTTGTCTTGAAATAATTTCCCCTCAGAACATTGAAAGAATGGTGTCCTTGTCCTCTAGTATCTGATATTGCTGATGAGAAGTTCTGATGTCATCCTGAATTTCATTCCTTCCTTGGGTCACTTGTACTATCACCCAACAAGAAAACTTACTTTTTTCTCTTGACTCTTGACTGCTGAAATTCTATTATCATGTGTCTTTGTATAAGTCCATTTAAATCCATTCTGTTCCAAACTGACTGAACCCATCAGTCTGGATACATGTCTCTCCAGCTCTAACAAGTCTTCTCTGTTCTTTCTTTCTAGAATATGTTGCATAACTTAAATTGATCCTCTGTATGTCATATTGCCTTTTGTACTTTCTGCCTCTTATGTGTGTTTGCGTATTATACATATTATATATTGTATTAAATGTGCATATTATATGTTATGTTTTATTATACAAATATTCGTATGTTATATTTCATTATACACACATTGTACATATTTATTAATACCCCATATACATACATACATACATACATACATACATACATACATACATACATATATACATATGTAGGTCATCTTAGGAGACTTCTTTGTCTTTTTTCTGGTCCTCTCACTGAATTTTGTGTGTCATCAATGACACAATTCATTTCAAAAAGCTCTTTCCAATTCTCCAAGAGTTCTTTTTTTTTATAGCATTTTATTCTTATTTTATGGATATCATTTTCTTTAATTGCTTCAAGATACTAAATAGAACTTTCAAAATGTTCTGTTTCTTATTTCTACCAGGATCAGTTGCTGTATGTGTATGTGTGCTTGTGAATGTGTGTGTGTGTCTGCCTGTCCATTGGTCATCTTTCTCTCATGTTGCTGGTTTTCTCCAGTATCCAGTGAGCCTCAAGTTTAAATGAAGAGCTTCATTGTGTTTCCTAGGAGATAGGATGCTGGATATGTGGTCTCCAGGGTGGGAGGACAGAGAGGGAGCTTTGCACGAGGTCAGATCTTGGCCTTTGTCTTTGTCCTTTCACTCGTGGGTGAGTGAGCAGGTGGCTGACCATCAGGCAAAGGGGCCCCAAACAGAATGGAAGAGCTTGAAAAGGTGGCCCTAGTATCCTAAGAGCAGCCATAGTTTTCTCGGACTTTTATTTTTTGATTACATGTTAAATGGCTGGCTGCACATAGTTTGCATTCTTGGGAACTGAAGACTAGAATGGGGAGCTGGGAGAAGAATCTGGTGAGCCAAGTGGCAATATTATAGGGTAAATAGACTTAATGATACCTCTCTGGCTATTCAATTCTCTTTCTCATCCCTGCCCTTCTTCACTACCAACTCCAAACCCAGAGCTTCCCTAGGATTCTCCTTCACAGGCTGGCCATGTTCTGGCCCACGGCTTTCTTGCTCTGTTTGATCTGTCAACCTGCTTTCACACTCTTTTCATATTTTCAGAAATTTATTGTAATATTTCTTTCCCAGTTTCCTCTTTTTTAAAATAAAATAACACAAGAAACCTAAAAACACTAAATTTATATTATTGCTTTTAAGGGATCACAGAACACCATCTCAAATCCAAGCCTCACTAGGATTTTTGATGAATTAACTTTCAGAAATTTTAGTGGACAGTGCAAATAAAAAGTGGGTAGAAAACATCATCTCTTCCAAGATACTTTAATATAGACCAGAGAGTGGTTATAAAAAGAAAGGAAGAAAACACAATGTGGGCCTACAGACAAATAAACAGAAAGGAATGGTAAGATTCCAAATAGGAAAAAATGCATAAAATGGGGAAGGAGGGTCATATTGCTTCAGCCGACTCTTAGTGAGCCTGAGAAGATGTGGACTATCCTGATCTAAGACATGAGTTCCAGTGCTCTTCATTTTAGGAGCCTCATTGGATTTAATTCATTTCTGGGGTCGGAGTGGGGGCATCTCTTAAGATCAGATCCTTTAAGAAGAAACCCCTCAGCTTGTCATTTAATGCCTTTGATATCATGGTTCCATATAATCTTTCTAGTCCTATTGCCCACTCCCTACCACTACCATCCCAATACCTTTTTTTCTTTAACAATATTGGATTTGTTGCTGTTGCTGGTACAATCTCTATGATTCCCCACCTACTTCTTTGTTGACCATTTCCTTCTACCTGGAAAGCCTTCCTGCCCATCCTTACTCTTAAAAAAATCTATCCACTGAACTTATGAGGAGAGAGGTTGGGAGTTAGGAAGAGCAAACTTGCAAAAAACAATTAACAGCTGTGAAGGACCAGGTAATGCTTTGTTTTCTTCTGTAAAAACGTTCCTCAAGAGGGCACACTTTGTCTCCCATGAAACAGCTTAGTGGAATATCTTGGAGAAGTAATAGCATCCTAGTTTCCTCATCTATAAAGTGTCACTTGTCTTGAGGGTTTGGGGAACCTAATGTGATACAGAATATAAAACCACTTGTAAACTCTAAAGTGATGTTCATTTGATTCTTAAAGATATTATTGTACAGGAAAAAACTCCACCCATGTCCCTGTACCCCAGAACCTTCTTTTGTGGCACTTGTCATATTCTGCTCCAAGGCATAGTTATTTGTGTGCAGGGACTTCTACTGTAACAACATTTATGCATCCTAAAAATGTTAACTGCTGCAAAATTGCACAGTAAAAATAACAGGCTTCTGGGAAAACAGGATTGGGGCAGATCACTCAAAATGTACAGAATTTTGTATCCTAAGACCTAAAAATTCAACAATGCCTTCTAATTCCAATGGAAATTCTAGCACAGTTAAATCATTAGAGAATTCACCAATAACCTCATGTCTGTTAATCCTTTGAAACTTTAAATTTGGGGGCCTGTGCTTTTTTTCAATAGGTAGATAATGGACATATTCTCTTCTAATAATGACTATTTTAATCACAACTAATGTTCTAATCTAAATGGAGCCTTCTTCATTATTCCACTGTTTTAACATACAGGGGAATATCTTCTGCTGCCTTGTACATCCCTAGAAAATAGCACAAACCATTATGGTTCCTACAGCTATGAAACTAGTTGTACTAAAGTTTTAGGATCTTTTTTAAGGTCTATATCTATTCTAAATGTATTCATTTTCTATTCTTGCTGTAACGAATTATTACCAACTTAAAGGCTTACACAACACAAATTTATTATCTATACATTAGGTGGTCAGAAGTCCAAAATGGGTCTTATTGGGATCAAATCTTGGGGTTGGCAGGGATGGTTTTTCTGAAAGCTCTAGTGGATAAATTTTTTTTTTTTTTTTTTTTTTTTTTGCCTTTTGCAGCTTCTAGAGGCTGCCCACTTTTGTGGGTTGTGGTCCCTTCCTCCATTTTCAAAGCCAGCAGTGGCTGATTGAGTCTACCCCATGGCATCACTCTGACACTCACTCTCTTACCTCTCTCTTTCACTTACAAAGACCATTGTGATTATATTAGGCTACCCATTAAACCAGGATCATCTCCCTATCTCAACATCAGCTGATTAGCAAATTTAATTCTATCTGCAACTTTAATCCCCCCTTGCCCTGTAACATAACATATTCACAAATTCTGGAGATTAGGCTGTAGGTATCTTGTGGGGGGGTGGTGTTATTCTGCCTACCATCTTAGGATTTTCTTTAATTGTAGAAAGCCTGATTCTGATCACATCAGAACATTTGTAAGAGAAGAGTACATATGATCTGACTCCATGTTATATTACTTTTTTGTTATATATTGCTCCATGTTACATCATTTTTCTATAATCATGTACAAAGTAATTCACATGAAAGGAACACATGCTATAGCAGAGAAGAATGTCATTCCTCCCATTGGACCATGAATTCCCTTACTGTTGGGGCTCTGTTTTTCTCTTGCATTTTCCAGCATGCATTCCACATTTCCACATTGTGAGTGCCCCGTTGTGGTTATTACAAAGTAGATAAATATCTGTACATCTAAAGCAACTCTTTGGATCGAGGATGAAATATAACCCATCATCCAAGAAATGACTTAAGAGACAAACATTGGGAGGGAAAAACCCGTGTACCTTGAGCACAAAGTTGTCCTCAGCCTGGAGCTTCAGGTCCACTACTGCCTTTTTAACCACAGCTTCAAAGTTGAGGTCTCTCCTCCGAGGGACATTCAGGGCGGGAAAGAGGTCCCCAATCAGGCCCATAAACACTGGGATGTCATCAGTCACGATCTTGGGGATATTGAAATCTCGCAAGGAGCGCATCAGGACTTGGTCTTCAGGCCGATCGGGGTCTCCTCGCTTCAGGGATCCTGCCACTACCAGCACAGACTTGATGGCTCGTAGGCCCCAGTCATAGTGATCCTGAGGGAAGGCAGCAAGGGTTAGACTAGAGTTTCTGGGATGCAGAACACCATAAGCTCAGGCTAGCGTCAGCAAAATTATAGATATCACATCAGTATTAGGTCACTTTTGAGGCCAAGGCAGAGGCATAGTAAAGAATGATGTAGGAAATCATGATCCTAGGATCCTGGTTCCTAGTTTGACATTAGTTACTTTTCTAGCTGTGATGACAACAAAGCAGACACAGAACATACCGAGAACTGGGGGTCAGGGAGATTAAACAGAATCAGGTCCAAACCTATCTAGCTACTCCTTGTACATCAAGGAAGGAGCCATGTTAACTCTTAGAGATGGTTGAGGCTGAGCTTATATGCTCCACCTTGGAGGTCTTCAAACTCTGAGAAAAAGAGTTAACAATCATTTTTTAAAAATTCTGTCAAAGGTGGAACTCAAAAGTCACAAGTTCTGATAGTAGATTCTGTGGAAGAGTGGACCATACTGTTGTTATCAGGTCTCAGAGCAGTCTGATAGGAGAAATGGTGGAGTGGGCAGTTCAGAGCACAGAATTTGAACTCATATAGACCTAGTTTCAAGACCTATCTCTGCTACTTGCTTCATAGCAGATTGTTATCTAATTAGAGCTGTGATGTATGCTACAAAAGACAACTCATTGTGTAATGAAGACAATGGACGTGGTGGCTATACCTGAAATTTTGACTGTCTTCCCTCTTCTGAGCCTATGGACATCCTGTTCCTTCTGGCTTTGATTGAACTTCTTTCTCATCTGTGTTTGACTGAATTCTACTCCCTTAGGTCTTCTTTAATATTGTTTCTTTAGGGAAGTCTGATCCTTGGCCTGGGTACTGCCACCACATCCTTTGTTTTCATTTCATACCAAACTCAAAGAAGACTAATGTAGGTGCAGCAAGCATGATATGGAGAGGGCTGTGAACTGAAGTTGTGGAAGTAGGCAGGAGAAAGAGCCCAACACACTTTCTTTCAGACAGTGAAAAGGATATTGGATTTTATTGTAGGAATGGTGAAGAGCATTTTTAAATGATCATTCTGGCTGTGGCTAAAGGACAAATTTGAAGAACTGGAGTAGAGGTGGAGAAACTAGTAGTAAGGCATTTTCAAGTGTTTATGCAAGAGACATGGGTAGTAGGGAATAAAGTGCTAGGAAAAAAGAGACATATCTGAGAAATATTCAGAGGGTAAAATGAATAATAGTTCATTCATGATTAGATGTGGAATTAAGGAAAAGTATCAAGGATAATTCCCAGGGTTCTAGAATTAACAAGTAAATGATAGTTCCTCATACTGAAGCAAGGAATGCAGGAAAAGTAGTTGTGGGGTGTGGGGTGGCAGGAAGATTAGTTTTAGAGGCTGAGTTGGAGGTGCTTTTTAGATATTCAGGGGGAGCTGTGGTATCCAATGACCATTGGATAGACCATACAGGTTCAGAGTCCAAAAGAGAGGTTTGGGATAGTCATGAAAGTAAGTCACTGGCATGGAAGTTGATGGTGGTAGATAACCCAGAGAGAGGATGCAATGAGCAAGGGGCCTGGGTACTGCAAAGAAAACAGTAGAGTTTTTTTTTTTTAATTTATTTTGAACAGATTTAACAGGGCTGAGGGAGCTCATGTTGTGGCAGCAAAGGTGATCTAAATAAGAGAACCCCAAAGGGAAGTGAAATTCATTGGGAACAGCCCAGGAAAGCCTAGTTGGCTTGATAGCAATGAAGAAATTCTCCATCCAAGGTATAAACCTTGAAGGTTTTTGTCATGTTTTAACATGTTATTTCTGTGAGTGGATCTGCCATAGGCAGTAGCCACCTTTAAGGCCAAGCAGCTATGAGAGGCATGGGTCTCTTTAATGCCTAACTCTCTCTTCTCAATGCTTTCCCCACCTTATGTCCTTCCAGGTAAAGATCATTCCATCTAAAGGTTTTCCTTGGCCACTGCAAGTGTGTCCTATGAGATGGTGATCTATGAGGTGCTGCATTTAAAACAATTATTTGACTGCAGAAATCTATTTTTTAATAGAATACTTAGCAACACCTCTTTATTATAGAAGTGTTCAGACTTTTTAATATACTGTGGGCACAGTGACTCTCTATGAAAAGGCTCTAATATGTTTCCATAATACACGAGCCCCAGAATCCATCCAGAATGAGGTAATCACACATGACTGATTTTTCAGTTTAACTAGGGAGTGTACCTGTTTGGAGAGAAGCTCTTTGCACAACTGGTAAAGAGTGATGAACTTTCTGGCTAATAATCGGGCTTCAATAAATCCTTCTGCCACCAGCATGATCTCACAGATCAACTCAAAGTCTGGAACAACCATTGCACAAGGCCTGAGTACAGGGAGACAGAAGGTCAAGACGGTTTTCCAATCACAGTCCAAGACAAGAGACACTGGTTGAGATCATGAATGAAGGCATCCGTGAGTGTAAAACCTTAGATCTTACCAATGATTTTATCTAAGACTTTCAATTCAAAGTTGAGCTAACTAAGGATAAAGAAAGTGAACTCTCTTGCCCAAGGTGATGGATGATGTTAGAAGAGAGGGAGAGAGTTGGGGCCACAACTCAAGTCTTGTAACTTGAGTCTAGTGTGCCTTACATAAGGCGCAGATCAGTAAAGCAAGTCATCTTGAATTAGGGGCTGAGGTTGAAGAACTGAATCTCTTTTGATATCTACAGAAAACTGACAATCTCTCTGTTCTTCATCCTCAAGAGAAATGTATCCTCCAAGTCTGAACACTTAGGGCTTATTCTGTACTTACTTGCATATAAATGTAAATATATAATGCTAAGAGTTAAAGTAAATACTTATTAAGCCCACCTTGTCACAGAACAGCATATATGAGAATACAGAAGGGGATTTTTGTCTATATTATATAAGGATTTACTTTTATTTTTTTTTCTTCTGGCTCTAGAAACATTTTATTTTAAAATTACTTGTTTTTAATTAATTTATTAGATATATAATAGGAGCCCAAGGTTGTTGCATTTTCTTAATTGCATTTTCCCTACATTGATACAAAATTTTAAAAAATATTTCATTCAAGTATGTTTTTCCTTTATTTTATATTACATTAAAATTCAAAGAAACAATCAAATACTTAGAAGTTCAAAATTATTTTGCAACATGAAATAAGGTTAACTATGTCTCCACACAATGGAAAGCAATGCAGCCATGAAAAATAATGCTGCAGAAGAAAAATTATCTAATGACATGGGAAGACATTAATTAATGAAGGCAAGATACTAAACTATATAGGCTATGATCCTGAGTTTGAAAAAGAAATACTCTTCCCACAAAACATTGGAAGGAAGAATGCCAAATGGTTACACTGATTATTTCTGGATGGTAGGACTGGAATGAGGAGGAGCAGAGTCTAGAGTCAGACTGGCTGGATTTAAATTCCAGTTCTACCACTTGCTAGTTGGACTGTTGCTAACTCTAGTAACTAGGGTTATTACCCTGGGCAATTTGCTGAATCCATCTATTTTCTCACTGTACAAAGGGGATACTAATAATATCCATCTCATAAGATCTTTATGAGAATTATATAAGGAATAATTTTTATCAGAGTAATAATCCACCTTCATTACTGTGTGTAACACGAGGCTTATTTAATAAGTACTTCGTATAAACAAATAGAAAACAACACAGAATTCTATTGCACCAGTTTAGACAGCCTGTTGAAATTCCAACAAGCTCTTGGTTAAAGTGGAGACTCGCTTGAGGAAGAGATATCCACACCACTCTTGTAAAATAAGAATTTGCTACCATTGGAACAATTTAAAAATGAGGGACTCGAGTACACTGGAAGTTTTCCAGTTGCCTCCTAGGACTCCATGTCCCCTGAGAGCACTGGGCCTCTCAGTCCTAAGATGAGACAGTTTTGTCATAGCTCCCATAGCCTATCTCTCTTAAGTAACAGTTCAGTAGGTAGAAAATCAGAAGCCATGAAGCATGTTTCAATTTTTTCTTTGTTGGGCTGTCTTTTCTGAAAAAAAAAAAAAAAAAAGATGGAGATTCCAGCCCCTGCTAGGAAATGCATTTGTGTTTTCTTATCAAAATAAAGATTTTAAAAATGGCAATATCTATGGTTGACAAAGGTAAAAAAAAAAAAGAGGTACTCTCATGCATCACTACTAGCAGTATAATTCAGCATTACTCCTTTTTGAAAACAATTTGGCAATGTGTATCAAGAGCCTTAAAAATGTTCCTCTCTGTTAACTCAGTAATTCCACTTCTGGGAAGCCAGCCAAAGAAGCCAGCATTATGCATGAATTTATTTTAAATGTTAGAAACTGTCTTAATATTTAACTATGAGAGACTAGTTAATTTTATTGTGGACCACGAACTTGATAGAATAAAGTACAATCATGGAATGAGATTTATTAAGAATATCTGACAGAAGAAACTATTTATGATATGATTATGATAGACTATGAAATGAAAAATCAAAATAATACAAAACTGTGTGTAGACCACAAATGTAGACTACAAATGTATGACTTTAAAATATGCATGTAAAGAACAGTACACAATTAAGTAAAAAAATCATTTTATTGATTATAGCATTAAAAGTGGTTTCTTAAAACTACTTTTCTATATGTTCCAAATTTCCTCTAACATATAGGTCATACTTTTCTGGTGGAAAAAATAAAAGCAGGCTCCCTTTGGGTCATCACATGGGGCAGGACTAATGCTCACCTGAAGAGAGCCTTAAGGTTCTCCGGCAGTTCTGTGCGGCCAGCGTAGCCTGGGTTCATGGTGATAAAGATACCCACAGAAGGATTCAGGCTAATTTCCTCCCCAAGGAAATTGAACCGCTGCTTTTTATCTCGAATTGCATCTTGAATACTTTTTACCTGGTGAACAAGTCAACAGAAGTTTCTCTACTGCATTTTAGGTTTGGGATGATAGCTAAAACTGGGAACCCACACAACATAAACATTTATTCTGTGGCCTCTTTCACTGAAGGACAGGTACAATGACCACAACCTGGACCCTTTACTGCTGGACATTGGGTGCCTGTCCAAAACAAATCTGGCTGCACAGGTCCATATTTATATCACAGAGGCAAGACCTTGGGAGGGAACAGCAAATAGGTGTTTTACTCTCTCTGAGCATTGTCCACTCTGTGGTAAGAGTATTAGCATTAACCATGTGCTGAGCACTTTTTATGCATCAACTCATTTGATCCTCACCACAGTCTGTTTAGCAGAGCACTTTAATACCATTATCCCCATTTCTCTCTGATGAAATAGAAGCATTGAGAGGTGTAGTTTGCCCAACTTTACATAGCTACTAAGTAGTGGCATCTGGATTTGAATCAAGTAAATGGATTCTGGGGCCTAGGCTCTTAGCCACTGTGTGATAGAAGAATACCAGTACCTACCTCCTGGGCTTGTTTAAAGAATTAAATTAAATGAAGTCATAAAGAATTTAGTATATAGAAAATATACTTAAAATTATAGCTTAAAATAACAGCTAACATGGAAATTGTTAATGTGCCTATCATCATCGCCGTTGTGGTCCTCATCTTAGTTTAACTTCTCACAGCCACTCACCAGTATACTCTCCAAAACAGACAGCATTAAGCCCAGGTTACAACTGTGTAGATGGAAGGTCCTGTACTATGAGGAGAGGAAAGAGCCATCTGGCAAAGGTAGGCTGGGGCCAAGTCATTGAGAGCTATTAATACCTTTCTAAAGTGATTAGGCTTTTGCTTAAATGTAGTCTAGAGTCAGAGGGGATTTAGGTGAAGTATGAGCTGGTCAGAGTTTTGTTCTAGAGTACTCTTATTAGCAGTGGGGGAAGGGACAGATGTGAAATTCACCCTTTTTTTTTTTTTTTTTTTTTTTTTTTACATTTGGTGCTTTGAAAAAACATGCAGAAATGATCAGCAACATAAAGGGTGCATTTGTTCAGCCAGGACCTGGAATGTCTCTGAGTATTTCCAGCCCCTCAGGGTTCTTGAAAGCAATACCTAAAAGCTAGGATCAGAGCAAGGATTTTTGAATGAGCCCCAAGCATGTCATCTATGCTTAGGGTGTTTAGAATAGCCAAAGTTTCTGTAGAGCTTGGCCTGCAGAGGCGTGTGTGTGTGTGTGTGTGTGTGTGTGTGTGTGTGTGTGTGAGAGAGAGAGAGAGAGAGAGAGAGAGAGAGAGAGAGAGAGAGAGAGAGAAAGCAGCTGGACCATCTCACCATCTCAAACTGGGCAAGCTGCGTAAGGCTCTTTCCAGTGTCTGAAAGGACAGAATTTGCCAGACATGTAACATGTCTACAATTAGGATTCAGCTCTTTTCCCAAAGTGAAGCTCTAACGACTGAGTGCATTTGAGCTCTAAGCAATTAATTTGAGATTGAAATGTCTTTTCTATGTGTAGACTATCAATGCCTTTCTAGCAGAGGTGGTCTTCAGCACTCATGCTGGCCAAAGATCAAGTTCTGCTGGTTCTTGTGGCACTCACAGCACAGCTCCGCCAAGTAGCCTCTCACCACCCTGCAAGCTATATGAGTGGTAAAGGCTGGGTTTGTTCCTTTGGTCTCAGTCCTCCCATCTGTAAAATATACTTAGTACTCATCTTGTTATGGAGTGGGGAGGTGAGATTAATTACCAGTTACAAGTTGCTTGATATCTCTGGGTAGAGGCAAAACCCAAAGCCTTTTCTGCTCTTCGCTCAGACCCAGCATGCCCTCTGGCAACACCAAGGCCCAGAAACCTCAGGCTCAGCAAGAATTGATGATGCACTTTAGCATCAGTAGCATCTGTGCTTTTGTGTAACTTCTGTAGAGGGGCCCTTGAGGGGAAGTGTCAAACAGACTTGAGGATGCAGTTAACAGTAGAACATCAGTGCAAATAATATGTCCTGTTAGCCTGGCTTCTATAAAACAGGAGACTTCTGTTGACATTTTCTCATTGTCTTCTCAGCAACTGAGGTCAGGGAACAAGCCATTGGAAGGCAACAGTGATCAAGATCCAGGAGGATCTGATAAAAAGGTCCTCCAGAATGCCAGGGAGAGAAGCAGGTGGACTGGGACTGTGTGAACTAAACTGCAAGCCTGACCAGGTGGAGGTACACATACAGGTAGGCACAGACTGATATCTAAGTCTGCCATGTATACTCCTCAGTTAGGGAAGTCTGTTTCTCCATTAAAAACTCAACATTTTTGGAGATTTTAAAGTCATAGGGAATTGCAACAAAATAATACTGATATTTTCTGAGCACTTGATATGTACCAGATGATATTCTGAGTATTTTACATGAATTATCCCATTCAATCTTCTCAACAGCTGTATGAGGTGGGTGGGTCCTCATTTAATAAATGAGAAAACTGGGACAGAAAGTAATTAAGAAATTGTACTATAGTTATATAAGATGTCAACATAAGAGACAGTGAGGGAAGGTATGTGGGAACTCTCTATACTATTTTTGCAACTTTTCAGTAATTCTAGAATTTGTTTAAAATAAAAAGTTAAAAGAAAAGAAAAAGATATTTGCCAGATATCTAACAGTTGGTAAGTAGGCAACTGGAGTTAAAAACCAGGCCATCTAGTGCCAAATCATATACCTTGAGATGCTTCCCCAAACTGCCTTCTGCCAGAAGGAGGTGCCCGCTCCTCATCAAATATATATGTTTTCAGAATAATTTGTATTTCTCTAAAAATAATCAAGTTCATTGTAAATTGGAAGGATAAGTTTCCACAAAATAAGAAAAGGTGCTTTTGCCATTCGTTAAACAAAACAAACAAAAATGGAAAGCTATGTAGAAACCAGTGTTCTCAACTGGAGGTGATTTTTCACCTGTCTTCCTGAAGGAACATTTGACCATGTGTTGAGATACTTTTGTTGTAACAGCTAGTGGGGAGGTTGCTGCTAGCATCTTGTGGATAGAGGCCATGGGTACTGCTAAATGCTAAATATCATACAATGCATAGGACAGACCCTTACAACAAAAAATTATCAGGCCTGAGACATTGATAGTGCCAAAGCCGAGAAACTATGATCTGGACCAAACATTTTACAAATTGAGGCCAAGAAGAAGTAAGTGACTTGTCTACCATTCCACAGCTTGTGTCCCTGGGTCCCACCAAATTCTCATGCAAATTCTTAGCCCCACCCCAGATTAATTAAATCAGAAATTCTGGGTGTAGTATCCAACCAGACTTGTTGTAATAAGCTTTCTAGATGCTTTTGATACATGCTAAAGTTCAAGAATAATTGCAGTGTAGTAAGTTCTTGGATTTCCACTCACACTCGCTTCTGCTCACGTGTCCCTATTCATAGCTGCAGACTGACCCCCTCTCTCTCTCCTACAAGCCTGGGGCTTCCATTCTCTTCTAACCACTTGTCTTGGAGAGGACTTGTCCCTGCAGCCCACTGACCTGGATCAGTCAGGCTCGATCTTGTGGGTCTTGATGTGAACCCAAGCTTCACAGTCCTCAAGATAGTTTCCTTACTTGGCAATCTCCCTCTTGGCTCTGGTTCTCAAAGTTTGCAGAACATAAAAACCATGTGAGAAGGTATGATGTTTTAAATTTTTATTTATTTGTTTGTTTGTTATTTATTTAACTCAATGCTCAGGTCCTGCTTCAGACCAATAAAATCAGAATCTTTGGGGGTGGAGACTATATTTGTGCATTATCATTTTTCACACTTGCCCAGGCAACTCTAATATTCATCCAGGGTTAAGATTACTGTGCCAGGCAGCACATCTGCAACTTTATTTTGTGTACGAAGCATTGGCATCTTGTGAAAATGCAGATTCTGTTTCAGCAGGTCTGGACTGGGTCTGAGGGTGTACATTTCTAACAAGTTCTCAGGGGATGCTGACACTTCTGGTCCACAGCTTGAGTAGCATAGAGCTAGATAACACCATTCAACTGACCATTCTCTGGACATCTGGTGGTCAGTTAAGTGTCCTTCCCACCAGACTCACTCTTCCACACCAATTTCATGACCTACCACTGCCCTAACCAGATGAGTTCACTTTCTCTTTTCAGCCTCTAAGGCCTTTAACTGCACCTCTCTAATGGAGCTTACTTTCTGCCTTATATTTTAGATATATGTATAAGGTTTACTTCTCTATATCACAGGCCAGATTTCAATGATCAGTCCTGTAATACACATAAGCCATGTGTGCTTTTCTGACTATGGGGGCTTGATTTGATATCTTAAGAAAGGTATCTTTCCCTCCAAAGACTAGAAGTTGTTGGTTATGGAGGGTTCCACCCCTGTATCCTCCCACTCAGGCTAGAGCCCTGTATCAGATGCATTCATAAAATATTAAAGTCATACTAACTCCCTGCAGGGGATAAACTTTAAGAGGTTGTCAGTTAGCTCTCAGCTTTTTCACCACACCCCTCTACCTTGATCCTTTCATTTTAAAAAAGTGGCCCATTCTATGGTCCCCTGTGGTCATTCTCTCTTCCAGCCTTTGCTGCAAAATGCCATGTGTTATTAAAATCCTGCATGATTCATTCCCCACTTCTCTCTGCAAGGGCAGACTAGCATCTGCTGCCTTCAGGAAGTGCAACCCACTCATCACTTTTTACATTTTTAAAAATATTTCTGTATTTTTACCCTACACCTTAAGCTCTTCTATGAAGGGTATTACATGGGAGGGACTTTTGGTTCTGAAACTCTAGGATTTGTTCAGCACCTTGAGTACTTGGAACACTGCTATGGTGGGCTCCCAAGTCCTTGCTGACTGATCTGCTGCTTCTAGCTGCTTCCCGCCTCAGAAAGGAGTGAATTGGCAAGGGTGCCTGGCCAGAGAATGTGTAGGGGAACAAGAGGCTAGAGATATAGGGTGGTGGAGTGTGCCCTGGTGGAGCATGTCCTTAGACCAGATAACATAAGGCCTAGTGAGCTGATTGCAGCAGTAATAGCAAAATTCTGAAAAAAAGGTAAGTACTGTGGTAACTTAAACATTTTAAAAATAGCAGAGTAATTGCTCTTGAATTGCCATGCTTTTCCCTAATTGGATATATAATTCTGCTTAACCAATTTGACAGAGACATAATAACATCCAGGTACAAGGATACTGAAGAATACTCACTTTCGCAGAAGTTACTAGGAAGAGGAGCACAGATGGGCAAGGAACAGAGAGGAGGAAAGGCCGAGAAGGAAAGGGAGGGCAAGGGAGAAAATGTTAATGCTGGTGTGACTTCTGAACCAATATGCCACCCTGGACTACTATGTGAATAATTAAGTATAATTTTCCCTTTGGATGATTTTAAATGTTATCAGCTCAGATTTTACCCAGGCTGCTGTCAGACTACTTTCTTCAGAATGTCTCCTATAGGTGTGTTCCTAGACTGGAGTGTAAAAGCATCACGGAATTCCAGACTGAACTTATTTCATTTAATTTCAGAAGCAAAAGGGAACTGGTCTTGGAGAATCCATTACTGACCTCATGTTGGACAGTTTCAAAAAAGGCAAATTCAATGTCTATTATCCATTAGGGACAATGACTTTGGGGCATTATCTCATAAATTAGGACACTGTTAAGTTTGTTAAGATAGCTGAGGCTGGACCAGCTGAGGAGTGAAGGGTGTAGAGAAAACTGGTGAGACCAGGGTGTGGACCCTCCTTCTCTGCCCTATGTATCCTATCCTTCCACTTCTCTTTAACCCTTTTACTGCAGTGTCCAGGTAATAATGATAACAATCATCCTCACCACCACCATCACTCACATCATCATCACAGCCATCATCTTCACAACCAGTATCATCGTTATTACCACCATAACCACCACCATCATTATAATCACTATCATCACCATCATCATCACCATATCATCACCAACATTACCATCATCATCATTATCATCATCGCCACTACATGACTACCATTATCATCATCATTATCACAACTCCCATCGATATCACAACCATTACCAACATTACCACCATCACCATCAACATCACCATAATCACCATCAGCATCACTGTCATCACCACCACCACCACCATCATCATCATCATCGTCCTCATCCTCATCCTCATCCTCATCCTCCTTATCATCATCACAGAGACTAATTTATTGACTTTCTACTATATGTAGGCCTTTGTTTTAAGTGCTTTACACATATCGATAACTATCACAACCCAGTATACTTGCCTAAGAAAAATGTCAGTCAAGCTAAACTTTTTCCTTATTCTTTGTCTGGACATAAGAATTTAAACAGAAGGCCTATAGGGACCAAAATATCCAGTTTTCTTTTTTTATTTTGCATACATATTGCTTTAGAAATAAAAGCAAACAATAAGAGGAAAATTACACTATTTTTGACTGTACAATGTGTGGGCACAAAGTAGAAACACCAGACATGCAACTGTTCTAAGACTTCACCACAGCTTTTATCACTGTATGGTACCTTGACATTTGCTTTGCTTTGTTGAGGCAAAAGGGGGTGGGAGGCTCTGAGACCACAGGCTTCCCATAGTGCGAAATGGGGGAACTCAGGTTACAGAGAGGAGCACAGGAACAGGTGCTAGCAAAGGATATGTTTCTCTGTGGTGATTGGGGGTGGGCTGGCAGACTTCTGTTTAGGCCTTCACAGCTATCAGGACCCCAGGAGAGAGCTTTGACATGACTATAGCCACTAATTCTCCCACTGCCCAGCATCTCCTTAAAACTACTGCCAAGTAAAGGGGTAATGTCCCTTTTAGAAATTTCCAGAGGTTCCTTGTTGCCTACTGAAGAAGGTATAATGCACATCGTGGCATTTAAGTCTGTCTACTATTTGGTTTAAACCTGCCTCTCCAGCTTTATTTTCTCTCTAGCATTTTACCTTCTTTACACCATATCTGTGCCCAGACCTGCAACCTGTCAGCATCGGTGTGGATGCTGGGTTGAAATCCTATATGTATATACAGACATATGTATGTACATATATACATATATACAGATATATGTATACATGTACATATATATGCAGATAGATAGATAGATGATAATAGTGTTTCATAAGACTGTTGGGATATAAGAGATGTAAGAGATAATGTAAGATACAAGGTATAAGAGAAGATATATGAGAAGTATCTGGTACAGAATAGACTTTCAGTAAAGGTTTATTCACCTTCCTCTCCCCAGTCTTCTGTAGCTCCCACTGTTTATGAGATTCTTGTCCAAATTTAAATCTTTTCTATCCTTTTAAGGCCCATATTTAAGATAACCTGTCTAGCAGTCTTGTCCTATACTTTCAGTCAAAATTCAAATCACTTCTAGTACTCATGTCTGTCTCAAGAACTCAAGTTTTGCAGGGATCATGTCCTATTGAATTGGGGACCCTTCAGCCTAGTCTTGAGCACAACAGCACTTACCATATCGTAGGTGTTAAATAAGAGCTTTCTGGATGATTTGAAAGACAAGAGGCATATGCTTACACAAAATCTGACCAAAAAATGACTTCTTGCATTCAACAACATTCACACTGTAATCCTCACCTTATTAAGTGAATTTGGCTGAGAGAGGTGGAGCAACTTGCCCAGACTCTCAGGAAATGGCAGACTCCAGTTTTAAGCCCCTGTTTGATAATTTCCAAAGCTTATGCCCCTTCTAAGAAACTGGGCTTCACCACCTTGTTTGATCCTTTCCTCATCCCAAAGAAACAGATGAGAAAGCTGTTCTTTATTCCACTTTTATGGAGGATAAAATGAGAGTCCCACTGCCAGTGGATCCGCACTGGCAAGGACTTACCCACATCCTGCACTTGGGTCTGATTTCAGAGGGTGGAGAAAGGGGCATGAAGTGCAAGGTGGTAGGGAAACAAAGAAGTGGATGGGGAGGGGTTGAAAACAAGAAGATATGGACTGCTACAGTGCTTGGCATGAAGACCACAGGGCTCCCACTAACTTCTGGTCCCCATACCTGTACTGCCACCACTGACAGGACCTCCACAGAGATTCGATTAAATTCATCAAAACAGCCCCAGGCACCAGTCTGAGCGAGGCCTTTATAGATGTTGCCGCAAGACTGCAATGAAATGTACAAAGGTTAAATTACTATCAGTATTAGGCTTATCAATATACATCTAAGTTATTTTCCATCCTCCTTATTGTAGATACTTCCAAAACTCTAAAGATCACTGTGGCTTCTAACCACAATATTAGAAACTTGTATTCAAATTGCAAGAACAATTAAATTTTTGATGGCCATGGGTGCCAATGTAAGTCACAGGATCAAACAGAACCTTTTCAAGGAACTTAGAACAAAATCCCTTTAAAATGTCATCAGGCTTGCATACTGTTGATTTTGTAGCTTTCGAAATCCCAGGAAATGTACAAAATATTATTATTTTTTGCACCATACAGACAAAAGATCTTCCACTCAGCCTTTCACATGTGCTTATGAAAAAGTATCTTTAAACCCATGCCCAAATACTCAGGTTTCCCAGAGCGATAGGAAGCTAGAGATGGGGTTAGGAAGTGATAACATCTATAGAAAATAAAATACAGGTAAGTCTTTCAAATGAGAGCAAAAGAGGAATTTCAGAGGGAAGATGGTATATATCTGTCCTAAAAATAAAAGCCATCCTGGGCATTCAACATGAACTAGTAAACCATGGAGCAATATAAAGGACAAGTTACTGGGAAATATTCTCATCATAATGAGGAGACATCATTAAAGTGCTAGGAAAATGCAAACACTAGAAAATACCATTCATTTACTGAATGGACATTTTTTTTTGACAGCTATGTGCATAGCTCATATGCCTGACATGGAGGCTCAATCTCTGTAAGAACTTCTGGTTAGGTTTGGAGACAAGGTACACAAATAAAACAAGTAAATTGCTACATAAGCAGTGGTTTCAATGGATAATATAGACTACGAATGTTATGGAGTTCAGAGAGGAGTGGGTCAAAGTGCTCTAGAATGATCAGTTTGCTAAATGAGCGAATTTCAAATAGCATTACAATAGCACTTTCCAAAGTTTATTTCATGAAATACTAAATATGAAAGATGTTCCCTGAAGACAAGGCTTTTTAGTCAAGCACCAAAAAGGCTTGGGAAATACCACATTCTATAACCATTCACTTTTGTCAATTTATAACATATGTTAGCATTTTAAGGGCACCAAGAAGTCCTCCACAATTAATTCGTTAATTTTGTTATATGGCTAGAATTTTTTTCCTGGTTTTCTCAAAATGCACTCTGGCAAACATTAGTGTAGAGGAAAGAACACAGAAGTCAGAAAACATGGAATATTGGTGTCTCACAGAACTGTATGGTATCTTCAAAACATACATTGAGAATGCTGGCTAAATAGGATAACAGTATCCTTGTAGGTAGAATGGAAGGGCTTTCCAGGAAGAGGGAAGATTATGGACAAAGAATGAGCAAAATCATATTTCCAGAGAAAAATAAAAAGGCATTTTGGCTGGAAAGTTGAATTACTAAAGGAGGTCACAGTCCTGAAAAATCTTAAATTATTATAAGGGATCTTTGGAGGTTTGAAACAGAGAAAAACATGATTGAACCAACATTTTAGAAGAACGAGTCTGACATTACATAAGCTACGTTGTGCATGGGGCAGACTTTGAAAAGGGAGGGAAGAATAAACCCCATTTTTTATTAAGCTCTTTAAATTAAATTATTCACCTTCATTCAGCAAATACTTTTTGAGGAAGTACTATGTGCTGAGAATTGTCCAAGTCATGAGGAATTAGCAGTGAACAAGGGAGACAAAGCCCCTATTTTCATGGGGCTTACGTTCTAGTGGGGAAAACAGAGATGATGGAAAAATAAGAAACTATCAGATAGTAATAAATCCCACTGAAGTCTTTTTTTTTTTTTTTTGGAGTCTTAAAATAAGGGTGATGTGGTGATATTGAGAAGTTGGTATCTCTGAGGAGGTAAAATAAATTCCAGGAATTGTTTTTGTATGTTCAAAACAATCCTAAAGCTGGATCTTATAATTATTACATTCATGAATACACACACACACACACACACACACACACACCAAACTATTTGAGAAATATATTTTATTATTATATTTGAGATATAGTAATATCTGTTATTATATTTGAGATAATAATAGCTACATGTCAAATTTCATGAATAGTTAAGTAGTTATGTGGAAGTTCAAGAATCAAACTCTAGGGTTTTCCACACTGACAGTGGTTTGGGAGGCTTTTTAAAGCTTTATATCCCTTTGCTCAAGTGGAAATTCAACATATTAAACAGAAAAAAAGTAGAGTTTTCATAAGTGGATACATGTCACCCCCACAATTTATTCCCTGAGGCCCTGAGTAGAACCACAGGACTCTACCTTGCTCCATTTTTGACCCCACCACAATAGTACAATGGTTGCCTTGCTATAAAATGGTGAGTTTCTGGGCTAGGATAAAGGAAATAAGAATAGAGTCAGAGACCTGGAAGCAAGAAGCCTGCTGAAGGAAGAATCAACATTGGTGACTGATTAGAACTATGGAAGGAAGGACATGAAACAATCAAGATGTCTCAAGTTTTCCAAACCCTGGACCACAGAGAAAAATGAGATTATTTGTATTAATGGAAAGAGAAATCTGGCCAGAACAAAGACAGAAGTCATTAGGAATGGCCTTAGAAGAGAGTGTTAATCAAGTATGACAGAAAGGTATCAAAATGGAAACCACTGTACTAGAACCTGAGTAAAGCTGGCAGATAAATTTGGGCATCTTCAGTACCCAGGTAAAACTTGAAACCATAAACTGCATATAGAACTTGGTCATATCTTTAAAGCTGACATTTTAATGGGTTTGGCTGTGTTCAAATGTCACATGCCCTGTTGGGCACTCACCCAAACCTTAAACAGCCTCAGGTCTCATATCTTCCACAATGTCTTTCTTGACTAGCACACTTTGTGATTCTCCCTACACTGTGGTGTATTCCAGGGCTCAGAGTTTGTGGAACACACATCAGCACTCATGCTGCCTGATATCTCCCCTAATTATTTCATATGTCTTTCTTGTCTCTCCAAATAGATTGGGTTACATTTTATCTATATATCTATGCATCTATCTATGTATATATCTATCATCTATTTATCATCTATCTATATCTGTTTATCATCTATCTACCTACCTACCTACCTACCTACCTACCTATCTACCTATCATCTATCTATTATCTATCTATCTATCTATCTATCATCTTCTATCTATCATCTTCTATCTATCATCTATCTCTCTATCACCTATCTATCTATCTATCTATCTATCATCTATCATCTATCATCTATCATCTATCATCTCTCTCTCTCTCTCTCTCTCTCTCTCTCTCTCTCTCTCTCTCTCTACTTTTGGTAACCTTCAGTAATGCCTAACACATGCCAAGCAGTGGCGATACTCAAATTAACTTGACTGCTGGACTGTGCTTTGTGATAAAAATAATTCTGAATTGCTGGACAACAAAGGGAAGAAGAGGCTGGTGAACAGCTTAATAAGATTGTTTAGCTACAAAGGATATTGGTGTCGAGGGAGAACTCACCTTCCTTTTTGTGAACTTCGCTGGCTATACCTATGGCCCTCAGATTTGATTTGTGTCTAGCCTAGACTTATATGACCGAAGCTTCGCTCACTGTTCAAACAAACTAAAGATGGACTCTTCCTCTCACCCTGTACTCCTAGGGGAATTGGTGGGGTCAAGATTCAATAATAGGTTTGAAAGAATTGAGTAAAATGGCTTTAGTGACCCCTGGCCATGGGGTCAACTCATCTCTTCCTGTTTGCTATGTTAGGCATGACTTTGAAGAAATTGGCTGATTTTCTTCAATCAATACACAAGGTCTTCTATATCTAAAGAGTGTCTTCTAGAATGTTCCCTTGGGAAACTATACTTATTTCAGCAGTGCTGCCATTGCTCAACTATAGAAGAATTTAGAAACTTAAAATAATTTTTAAGACTGAGTTTATTTCTTTATAAGGAAAAAAGACCTTTCTTCTTCTAGCCTGACTTAAAAAGAAACATTACCTTAATGTGTTTATCAATAGAAGCAACTATGCCAAAGTTTAGAGTGTGTAGACTATGATGAAGACAGCTATTTTGGGTCTGAATCCCCATTTTATTTGCTTGCTATGAGAAAACATGGTGCTGTAGAATTCTTCAACTCTCTGCACAGCAAAATTTTACATCTAAGATTGTTATTAAAGTTATAGTAGGCAAATCTCATTTAAAGTGCTCTAAATGTGGTAATTGCAAGTGTCATCTTGCAGACTCTAAAATTATTTTTAAATTAAATTTATTTTGCAACCAAAATATCACAGAATTTATACACATAAATATATAATCTATTCTTAATGCATTTGTTTTATTTTTTCTACTCTAAATTTATTTACATGCCATGCTGTTCTCAAAAGGGACTTAAGGCAGTTTATAAAAATACATACAGTAAAATAAAATAAAAATAATGAGACAGGCAAGCTGTTATTATATTTTTTTAAAAAGAACCTATATAAGGACTAGTTGTGAGTAGAATATTGTTAGCTAAAAGTGACCTAAGGGGTCTTTTGCTTTTCTCTATGAGACAGAACCTGGAATACATTAAAAAGTAAAAATGATGGTGCCTAAATGAAGAACATTAGCCTTGCACTTGTCTTTTGTGGGTGTCGCTTGTTAGAAGTAGAGGTTAATCTAGTCTGTCTTCAGAGGTCACACTTGCCCTTATAGAATATTTTGCCCTTGTGGGTATTCTGGGGGATACAAAAAAGCACAAATATAATTTTTATGTGAAGACTTTATGTTAGCCACTTATGAGCCTTTATGTGGTTCTAGGTCAGATAGGGAATTTAGGCCTTTGGATATATGTTCAACTTCCTCATTTTACAAATGATAATAGGAAAACCTCAGAAGTGAAATAACCCATTTGTAGTTGCAAACCTCACCAGTGGAAGCAGATTCCATGGTGCTGAAGTTTACAGGGAGGTTAACAAGCTCCAGTGGGATCAATGGTTCAGAGGTCTTCTGTGAAGAAGGAAGCAAAAATCTTGTATGGACCTCTGAGCTGGGCCAGGGTGGTATGGATAAACTTGGTTCCTTGTTTGGCTACTGCCCAGTTACTAGTCCCTCCCAATGTTGGACCTGTACCTTGTAGTCCATCTGCTCTGAACAGTTAAACACGTAGACCATGATGCCCAAAGCTCGGCCCAGGTCCTTGGTAGTCTCTGTCTTGCCTGTGCCTGCAGGTCCTGCTGGAGCCCCACTCATGGTCAGGTGCAGAGACTGGGTAAGGGTGATGTAGCACCTGTGGAACACAGGAGAGCATAGGTTGTCAGTGCCACAGGTGGTCAATGAATAACTCTGGCCCTGCTAGATCCTAGTGAGATAGAGTTGGGAGGCCCATTGGAGACCTAACACAGCTTCTGTAAAAGAGATCCCAGAGCCCTCCACTCCTATCTGTTCTCCACAGTGTATGGGGAGAACTTTCTAAAGGATCGTTTGATCATGATGCTGCCTCATGAAAGAGCATCAATGGCTCTCTCCTAGGCCAATCCTAATCTTGCTCCTGTCTACACTTCTAGCTCATTTCTCTGTGCTCCTCTCTCCCCATACCCAATACTCTAAAGCCCATTCATGAGAGCTATTTTCACTTGCCCAGTGCTATGGTCTGAATCTTTTTGTCCCCCCAAAAATCACAAGTTGAAATCTTAACCCCCAAAGATTATAGTATTAGAAGGCAGGGCCTTTGGGAGGAGATTAGATGGAGCCCTTGTGAATGGGATTAGTGTTTTACTAAAGAGGCTCCAGAGGGCTCTCTTGCCCCTACCACTCTATGAGGACACAGTGAGAAGGTACCACCTATGAGTCAGAAAGGGGACCCTCACAAGAACATTACCATGCTGGCACCTTGATATTGAACTTTCTAGCCTCCAGAACTCAATTTTTGTTTTTCTATAACCGATCTAGTCTGGCATTTTGTTCTAACAGCCTGAACAGACTAAAATATCCAGACACACTAGGGCTATGCTTGTTCCCCTCTCCTTCCTTCATCCAGCCCCAAACCTTCCAGTCTACCTGGATGATGTTCCTCCTTGACCTTTGCCTGGCTGATGGCTACTAACCCCTTGGGGCTCATATGTGACATTACTTCACCTACTAAATAGTCTCAGACCTCTCAACACTGGGGTGAATAAGCAGATGTACCTCAGCTGAGTTCCTACTCCATTTAAAACTTCCAACTACATGGATATATTATATATACATATATATTTAATATATATCTTCATGAAGTATATAAATTAGGGTTATTCTTTTTCTTTCAATTTTTTAGCCATTTCTTCTGGTATTTATCTTCCTACTTTTGACAAATTTTATTATATTGCTACTTCTAGATTTTTCAGTTTTAGATATTATTTATTAACTCCACATTATGGAAGTAAGAATTTAGTTCTTTTGTTTCCTAGCTCTTCTTTTCACACACATACACATACATTCACAGTTATGTGTACATAGTTATCTCACTATATTTAGGGAGTTATTTTTCAATGTTATATGTACCTATTTTTTTCCCATTGTACCACATACATTGCTTTCTTATATAATATTTCTGTTTTTGTGAAGCTAATATTTGCTGGTTTTTTATTTGCTTAGTTTTCTAAGTATGTATTTGTATTCTCTCTCAAAACCCTGCAGTTAAAACCTCTGAGCACATTCAAACATATCACATAGTCTGTTGGTTCATTTTATACTTGGAGATGCATCTGTTAGAATCTTTTGGCTCTGTTGTGCTTTAGGTTGCTGGGTATCAGTCACCTTGGGCCTGCCCTCCCCAGGAATTCTCTTTACCTCTCTTCTTTTAGACCTCAAGTCTTCACCTTTTTAAGTTTATTTCCATATTGTAATGGAATATGTCCTCATAACTTATTGAGAAAGGATGCACAGGAGACATAAATTGTGAGGTTTTATATAATAGGCAGAATGATGACCGTCCCCCTCCCCCCAATGTCTATGTCCTAGGCCCTGGGACCTGTGGAATATACCACCTTACCTGTCAGAGGGGACTTTACATCTGTGATTAAGGATCTTTAGATGGGGAGACTTTCCTGGATTATTCATGTGGGCCCAGTGTAATCACAAGGTTCTTATGAGAGAGGCAAGGGGGTCAGAATCAGAGATTTGAAGAGGCTATGCTGTTGGCTTTGAAGATGCAGGCAGGGGACACAGGCTAAGGAATGCAGGCGGCTTCCATGGCTGGAAAAGGCAAGGAAGCAGATTCGCCCTGGAGCCCCCAGAAGGAACACAGCCCCACTGACCTTGATTTTAGCCCAGTTAGGCTCATATCAGACTTCTGACCTTCAACACTGTAAGATAATACATTTGTTCTTAGCATGTCTAAAATTATTTTTATTTCCCTCCTTCGAGCTTGATTGATAGTCTGGGTGCATAGAATTCCAGGTTGGAAATCCTTTTTCTTCAGCATTTTGAGGCATTGCTGACCCTTCTAGTTTCCAGTGCTAAGTTAATACTGTTCTGATTTCTGCTCCTTTGTGCAGGACAGGTATTGTTCCTCTTTTCTTAGAGTGCTTTTTATTCCCTGTGTTCTGAAATTTCATACAATTGTGTGTGTGTGTTTTTTTAAATTTATTGTGCTGGTTACTCAGTGGGTTCTTTCAGTCCAAAAACTATGTCCTTTGATTTTAGGATATCTTCTTCCATTATTCTTTGGAAATTTTCCTTTCATTTTCTATTCGTGTGTGTGTGTGTGTGTGTTGTTGTTGTTGAAATTCCTATTAGGAATTGAACCATCTTCTAAGTCAGTCCTTAGTTTTTTTTATTTTTTCTGTTTTGCAGTTTTTGTTCTGCTTTCTGAAAAATTTCTGTAACTTTATCCTCCAGCTTTTCTTGAGCATTTAATTTCTGATATCTTTTTTTTTTCAGAAGCTATTTCCTGTTTTTAGATTATGATATCCTATACTTGTTTTCATGGATGCATTGTTGTATCTCTTTGAGCCTATTATTTTTCTTCTGTTTTTTATGATTTTTTAAATGTTTTATTCTGTTAATTGTTTTTGCTATTTCTTTTGGATTCTCTTTTTTTCCTCTGTTATAATTTCTGTCTTTGGTGTTGGAAACTTTCCTCAAATACCCCATGAAGCTTGGTTCTCTGTTCATATTTAAAGCACTCAGATCTGATCAGAAGCTCTTTCTGCAGAGGGAGATTACTGGGTAGTGGGATTCACTGTTTGTATCAAGTACTGGGTGGCTTCATTGGGGAACCTCTAAGTGTCATTTGCTTAGGGTCTTTTCTACTGTTAGTTGATTTCTCCAGAAAGAAAACCTCTGATTTCCTGCTTGGGAGTTGAGCAGAGAAGAGAGGAGGGCTCACTGTTCAGTAAGTGGACTTGCCCACCTCATTTTCAGGGCTAACACTCACCCTGCTGTGCCAACTATCCCTGAGTCAGAGACTGAGTCATCTCTCCTGAGAGTAAACCCCAGGATCTAAGATGGACTTATTCTTATTCATTGCTTCACCTCCAGAAACTAGCACAGTACCAGGTACATAAAGATTGTCATAATTATTTATAAAACAAACGAATTCATGAATGAATGGATCGATCATTCAATCTTTTTAACCCTCTGTGACTGTTTTTACTAATGACAATAAAATAAACTCAGCTTTAAGCTTGTTTCTGACACTTTTAAAAAGAACTTATAGTTCCATTTTGTTAGAAATGTGCCTTTGGGTAATAAGTACATGAAAATATGTTCAAAATCATTGGTTATTAGGGAAATGCAAATTAAAAGCACAATGAGATACTACGTCATACCCACTAGTAGGGCTATAATAAAAAAGACAGACAATAACAGTATCAGTGAGGATGTGGAAAAATTGGAAACCTTATACATTGCTGGTGAGAATGTAAAATGGTACAGCCACTTCAGAAGACAGTTTGGCAGTTTCATAAAAAGTAAAAATTACTGATTTCTGGTCAAGATGGTGTAGTAGGTAAACGCTGTGCTTGTCTCCTCTCACAACCACAATGAAACTAAACTACAGAACAACTATCACTGAAAATTGCCTGAAGTCTAGCTGAACAGAAGTCTTATAACTAAGGACAGAGAAGAAGCCACATTCAGACTAGTAGGGGGGCAGGAATGAGGAACATACCCATGTGTAGTGGTTGAGAATTGGGAGGGATATCTCAGCTGTGGAGGTCCCCCCAAAAGAGTGAGGAGTCCCAGTCCCACATAAACTACTCAACCCAGAGACCCAGCTGCAGGAAAGGAAGTCCTCACAAAAGCTGGAAGTAAAAACCAGAGAAGATTGTGGCTGAGTGAAATGGAGTTCAGCTGGAATCCCAGGCATTCACCTTAAAGGACCTGCAAATGGACTTACTCACTGATGGACTCCCTTGCTCTGAGTTTTAGCACTGGGGCAGTGGTTTGAAAGGTGTCAGGGACATATGGGGAGGAATTGAATTATCCGGCTTCAGGGTGAGGGCTGAAGGGGCAACTTCCTCTCAGACAGAAGTGCTGGCAGAAGCCACTGTTTCTTTGTTGATACCTTTTTCACTCCTAGAATTCAGAGGCAGGCAGCCACCATATCTGAGTCTTTATCAACCTGGCAAACACAGATCACTCCACCCAGGTGATTCCCTGAAACTCTGTCACACCCAACTTGCAGGCCCACCCAAGTCATTTCCAGTGGCTTTTCCATACAAACAGTCTGTCTTGGCTCATGTTGCGAACTTTCCTAAGATCTTTCAAAGGTTCATAAACCCCAAAAGGCAGCAGTCCCAAGCTCAGCACTAGAGACAGCCAGCCTTGGTGCTCAGCTTGGCCTCTGGAGGCACATTCAAGCCCGGTATGGGTGGCAGCCATCTGAGGATTACTACTTGGCTCATGCCAGTGAGCCCTGGGGAGGGCACAGACAGCAGCTGAACTTGGCTTGTCGTGGGGCCCATCCCAGAAGGCCTTGCAGCAGGCACACTCAGCTTTGGACTGAGCCAGATCACCACCCAGAGATGTATCTGAGAATGACACACCCAAAGGGTAGACTGGGCAGGCATCAGAGCCTTGCTAAAGTGAATCCTGCTCTGTAGCATCAGTGTCTGTACAATAGCTCCTCCACTGTGGTCACCAGCCAATCCTCTAAACCACCCAGCCTATGGATTACTCCCTCTCATTAAAGTGCAAATAGCATCCAAGGCTCAACTACCAATGGAGAGCACATATGACATATACAAGGGAGAGGTACCAGGCCCAGGTGACCAGGGAAACTAAACCACTAGGTGCCACAGGATACCTACTATATAAGGCCACTCTACTAAGACTGGGAGACATAGCAGCCCTACTTAATACATAGAAATAAACACAGGGAGGCAGCCAAAATGGGAAGACAAAGAAACATGTCCAAAATGAAAGAACAGAAAAAATCTCCAGAAAAAGAACTAAAGAAAATGGAGATAAGCAATCTACCAGATGTGGAATTCAAAACACTAGTTATAAGGATGTTCAATGAACTTAGGGGAAGAGTAGATGAACTCAGTGAGAACTTCAGTAAGGAGATAGCAAACATAAAGACGGAGACAGAAAACAAAAAAGAACCAGTCAGAAATGAAGACTATAGTAACTGAAATGAAGAATACCTGAGGAGAAATCAACAGTAGATTAGAGCAAGCACAGGTCTGAATCAGCGATTTAGAAGATAGGTAGCAGAAAACACCCAATCAGAACAGCAAGACAAAAGAACTGCCCCCACCACCACCAAATGAGGATATTTTAAGGGGCCTCTGGGACAACATTAAGCATACTAACATTTGCATCATAGGGGTACCAGAAGGTGAAGAGAGAACAAGGAATCAAAAACCTATTTGAAGAAATAATGACAGAAAAACTCCCTAACCTGGTGAAGAAAATAGACTTACAAGCCCAGGAAATGCAGAGAGTCCCAAACAAGATGACCCCGAAGAGGCTCACACCAAGACACTTCATAAATAAATGCCAAAGTTTAAGGACAAATTGGGAATCTTAAAAGCAGCAAGAGAAAAACAGTCACCTATAAGAAAGCTTCCATACAACTGTCAGTTAATTTCACAACTTTGCAGGCCAGAAGGGATTGGCATGAAATAGTCAAAGTAATGAAAAGCAAAGACCTACAACCAAGATAACACAGCAATCCTATTATTTAGAATCAGAGAACAAATAAAGAGCTTCCTAGACAAGAAAAAACTACAGTTGTTCATCAATACCAAACCAGTATTACAAGAAATGTTAGAGGGACTAAGGGAGAAGAAGACAATGACAAAGAAAAAGAAGAAGAAAAAGAAAAAAAATACAAATAATAAAATGGCAATAACTACATATCTATCAATAATTATTTTAAATGTAAATGGCTTAAATACTCCAATCAAAAGATAGGGTGGATGAATGGATAAGAAAATAAGACCTTTACAAATGCTGCCTACAAGATACTCATTTCAGATCAAAAGACACACACAGAATGAACATAAAGGATGGAAAAAGATATTTCATGAAAATAGAAATGAATTAAATAAAAAAAAAAACGGAATTAGCAATATTTATACCAGACAGAATAGATTAAAACAAAAGCTATACCAAGAGACAAAGAAGGACCCAGCAATCCCACTTCTGGGTGTTTATCCGAACCCAAACACTATTTCTAAGGAACATGTGAATCCATATATTTATTTCATGATATTTTACAATAACCAAGATATGGAGGCAAACTTGGTGTCCATCAATGGATGAATGGATAAAGAAGAGGTGGTATAGAGATGGAGATGGAGATAGAGATAGAGATAGAGATAGAGATAGAGATAGAGATAGAGATAGAGATAGAGATAGAGATAGAGATAGAGATAGATAGAGGTAGATACACACAATGGGATATTAGTCAGCCATAAAAGAATAACAAAACCTTGCCATCTGTAACAGCATGGATGGACTGGAGGGTAATATACTGAGTGGAGTAAGCCAGAGTAAGACAAATGCCGTATGATTTCATTTACCTATGGAATCTAAAGAACAAAATAAACAAATAAAACAGAAACAAACTCAGATACATAGAACATTTTGATGGTTGCCAGATAGGTTGGGGGATGGGTGAAAAAGGGTAAGGGAATAAGAAATACAAATTGGTAGTTATGAAATACTGATGGAGATGCAAAGCAGAGCATAAAGAATATTGTAAGTAACATTGTAATAACTATATATAATGTCAGATGAGTACTAGATTTATTCAAGTAATCACTTCTTAAGTTATATAAATGTCTAATCACCATGTTGTACACTTAAAACTAATATAATATTGTATGCCAACTAATTTAAAATTAAAAAATTATTATATGTATATAAAAAAAATAAAGATTACTATATGATTCAACAGTTGTTCTAGGAATTTACCCAAGGGAAATAAGAATATATGTTCACACAGACACACTTAGTCAGGAATGTTCATAGCAGCAATATTTCTAACAGTAGGAAACTGAAAACAACCCAAATGTCCATCAATAAACAAAATATGATATAGCCATGCAATGGAATACTATTTAGCAATATAAAGAAATGAAGTACAGATACATGTTGCAACATGAATGAAGCTTCAAAACATTATGCTAAGTGAAAGATATTATTTCATATATGAAATGGCCAGAAAACAGAGGTAGACATTAGGTCAGAGGCTTTTTGAGAAGGTGGGTAAGTTGGGAATTGACTGCAAATAAGGTGAATTTACTAAAAATCATTGAGTTGTACACTTGTAATAGATGAACTTTAAGGCATGTAAATTATACCCCAATAAAGCTTTTAAAAATGTGCCATTGGCCTAACTTTTTAATATCTAGCAAATCAATACATAGGCTCCCAACCTGCAGGTCAGATGGGGAGAGGCAGTTTGAGGGAGCCTCTGAAATGAATTCTCTTTGTTTCTGAATCTGATATATAGAGTTGACCAGAAACTCCAAGTTAAAACCTTTCATGCCAAAATGGTTTTGAAAAGACTTGAAGTGAGCTCCCCAATTCTCCTTTAATTAAGTGTGAAATTCGCATATCTACTTCAGCAGTTGAAAATGAAAAACAGGAAGGCAATTTCCCCAGGGAGAGAGTAGAGGTATGAGGAATTAAAATTTCATCTGGAGTTTTCCTGTGAGATGGAATGAGTTGATTCAAATGATGGGGGAGGGAGGAGCACATGGGCTGTATTTAATCCCTGGTTACCTGGGTTCATACAGCTGCCTTACTTTTCCCTGTAGACTAAATTCACGTTAGAGTTGTGAATCTGTCAGGTGGGCCACAGGGTGAGGTGAGTCAGAATTAAGGTGGAAAGCTGGGTCTCATTTCTCCTTGTAACCATTTGCCAATGCTTCTCTCCTCCCGCAAACATTTGTAGCTAGATTTTCACAGAGTCCTAATGTGAAACAATCATACCTGTCCTCCTGGGCTGAGTTCTAGCTCTAGATTGGCCCCCATGCTCTCCACTTCTTCCAGCCTCATGCATTTTCTGTAACAACTTGGGGCCTGCCAGCAACCCTGAACCTCCCAGAAGGAAAGGCAGCTGCCTGCACTGGTAGAATTCTGACCCTCAGGCAACTCTGCTCTCTCCTCTCTCTCTCAGCCACTTTCTGTCCCATGGCTGCTGCCTCCTGTCACCCAGATGGCAATCCCAGGCCTCTTCTCTTTGGAGCTTCAGGGTTCTTAAGGAATCTGGGAGTCCAGAAAGCTCAAGATTTCACGAATATAGAATTCTCATAGAAAACTCAAGAATTTCTCAAAAGAAATCCTTTTTGAGCATTTGCTGAGCTTCCGATTATCTTCAGAAGGAGCCCTTGGAGGAAAATGCGTGTGTGTGCATTATATGTATACATATATATTCCCCCATAATGATAGAATTTGAGAACTGGGAGGGATTTTCAAGATCAGCTAATCCAACCCCCCCTCCTTTTTTTTTTTTTTTTTTTTTTTTTACAGATAGTTAGATTTAGGTTCAGGAAAAGATATTGGTCTAAGTTCTAATAACTAAGGCAGGGACAGTGGTACTTCAGCTTGTGCTATGAGGAAAATGCAAAGAAAAAAAAGAAACGGTATTTCCTTCTTCTGCATGATGGGTTGCCATTATGCTCAGGTCGCTGAGCCAACAGAATGCCCTAGTCCTTTGGGACACATGCTCCTGCTCTAAGATTCCATCTGTAGTCTTGTTAGATTGTCCATCTCTTTAAGCATCCAAGCCAACTGCTTCAATTTGCTTCTATTTCCTAGTTATGGGGGCAGAACATATGCTATAGTGGTTTAAGGTAAGAACTCTGCAGTCAGATTGAGTTCAAATCTTGCCTCTACTACAAAGTGTTTATGAAACTTGCCCAAGTTATTAAAACTTGGTTCTTTAAACAATGTGTTATTAAGGTCCTTTGCACAGTATTTTTTTTGTACGAGGGAATTTAGATAAATTTGATGCTTCAAAAACAATAGCAGTTGTGAGAATGGCAAGGAATGCTTTAAGAAGAGCACTTGTCTAGCCAGCTAACCACAAATACAGAAGATCAATTTAGTTTAGCTGTTTTTGGGAACACAGAACCTTTAGTATTGGAAGAGATATCAGAGGTTTGGCTCTTTAACCATGTCCGGCTCTCTCCCATTAAATTCCTCAAATATAATCACGTATCCTTTTCTTCCAGCAAGGCATGGTTTATCATTTTAGAAGGCAGCCCCTTCCACAGAAGGCCAATTTTAATTGTTTAAAAGGCCTTCCTAATATCTAGCTAAAGTCTCTCTTGTTTTCTTTGGGCAAATGTCTTCAATAGGTTTTGTTCTTATCTGCCCCACCAGGCTTTTATGAGGATGAGCTAAGAGATATGAAAATGCCTTGAAAACTAGAAAGTGATTCACTTTTAAAGTATTATTTTTTTAAAGTAATAAATATATTTTAAGGTAATAAATATATAAAACAATGCTTTTTTTATAGTTATTCAATTGATAGAAAATATCAAAGATACTGTATCTTGACTTCATTTATGAATACCCTGTAGCTAGCATAGACTTGTGGTCTGGCTAATCTTAGAGCTGGTGGAATCATAACTGGTTTGTATTAATTTTCTATTGTGATGTGAGAAATTACCATACATTAAGTGGCTTAAAATAACTCTCATTTATAATCTTACTTCTATAGATGAGAAGTCTAGGTGGCTCTTGTCTTGAGGGTCTCACAAGGCCCAAATCAAAGTATCAGTTGGCTGGACTGTTATCTGTATACTCTGGGGAAGAATCTGCTTCCAAGTTCATTTGAGTTCTTGGATGAATTAATTTCCTACCAGATGTAGGATGACTAAGATCCTCATTAGTTGCTGTAGGCCAGAGGGATCTCTCAGCTCCTAGAGGCTATTCTATCATCCTTGAATATGGCTCCCTCCATCTTCAAAATCAGCAATGACATGTCAAAGTCTTCTCATGCTACAAATGTCTCTGTCTTTCCTTTCTGCCTTCCGGCAGGAGAAAGCTCTGCTTTTAAGGGCTCACATGATTATATTGGTTCCACCTGAATAATTTTCCTTTTGCCATAAAGCAAAATATAATCATGGGAATGAAATGATCATATTTGTTACTCAAACTCAAAGGGGAGAATATTATAAAAGGAAAAAGATCACTGGGGATTATTCAATAATCATAGCTGAGGAATGAACAAGGATGAAACAATATCTAACTGGAAGGAGGTCTTTAGTGGCATCACCAGGATTCAGGCCCTTGATATTCAATATCTTTATCGACAATTTGAATTAAGAAATAATTGATTAGATAGAAGATAAACTAAAAGTCTAAATAATTTTAACAATTGAAAATGATGGGGTGGACTCAACAAAGTGAAATTTAAGAAAGACAAATGCAAATTAATCTTCCAAGCACTTGCATATATACAGAATGGGGGAGATATGGTTAGATGGTACTTCACAGGAAAAAGACCCAGGGCTTTTAATATGTTCCAAGCTCAACACATGAAGCAGCATTCATAGAAGAATGTCCTCAGCATCAACCTTAAACAAATCTGTCCCTTTTATAACATTTTAACATTTATGTTTTGAAAATTATCTGTCCTCAGCATAAATGATATGGGCTATCCCTTGCAAAATTCTTAATCATTTTAGTAAACCTAGTTAAGTTTTTTCTTTCCTCCCTTCTTTGAAGAAGGACCCTCTCCCTCAAACTTAGATAATTACCATGAAACTGGTGGCTCAGGACCTCTGGCTATTGATAAGGATCTTTGAAACTCAGCATTCTTTTTGGCCCTTTTTAAGGAAGGAATGGTTTTAGGACAAAACAGGGCCCTTAAAGTCCTGGAAGAGAGGGAACCTTTAACCCAAGTTTTTTCTTTCTTTTATGAAATACATTAACCAAGCCTGATTTCCTTTACCCACTTAATAGGCAAATCAGTAACAGAAATATAGCTAGATATATGATTCAAGTAACAAGTTTGTATCTTTTTCCTTGTCTAGGGACTGAGGCGGCACTTTGATAGGAAACCCAAGACCTCATCCTAAGGCAGAGAGGGTAAGAGCATCATGAAACCCCAAGAGGCAGGGACTATCACCCTCCACAGCAGGAAGCATATACAGAGGAAGAGACCTCCCATCTCTCAACATCTTCACTAATAAAAGAGGTTAATGGCTCTCAGAAAAAGTGTTAGGAAAGTTAGATAGAGGGTTTTGGGTCCACCTTAAAAGATGCTGAGGTCTTCCTGTTCTAGAAAGGGTCTGCCCTAGTCTGCCCACAATTAGGCAAGCCAGAAAGCATTTTTGGGCTAAAAGTAACTCATACAAGGGAACAAGTGAGCAGAAAATTGGGTACTAGTTTCAGCCAGTCATGTACACTTGCTCAATGAAGACCTCAATGACCTTCAATTCACCTGAGCCTCACTATGTCATCATTATAATATAATGCATATGCCTGGCAGTTCATTAATATCATTCTAACAGACTGAATTCTGGGAACGAACATGCACAGAAAGCAAATGATGAATCATCAAGTCCTGTCAATCTTAGTTATCAATCAAGAAGGCCCATTCCTCTATGAAAAGTAACCACCCACAGAATATAGGGATAAAAACCCCAAAGGTTTTGTTACCAGGCCCTTTGAGACACTCTTCTTTTGCTCAGGCCCGCTTCCACATCTGGAAGTTTACTATCGCTTCTAACAAAGCTATTTTTTTTCTGCTGTATTTAAGTGTCTCACTCAATTCTTTAAGATATCAAGAACCTGGACAACACACAGAGAGGGGATCTTCATTCTCTGGTAACATAAATGCCCCCAATTCTAAGAGTTATTCTTTATGTTATTTGATTATGAAAGCCTTCATCATCAAGTGCTCATCTTTCTCTCTGCCTATACTAACTGGTAAATGTCTTTCTCAAAATGTGATAGAAATAACTGAGAGTAATGACTGATTATTGTTCTCTCCAGCAAAAGTAACAGCACATTTAGAAATTAAACCTGAGTAGTTATAATTATGCTTCATATTATGTGTTTGTCTCAAATATAATTAGAAATTCCAGAAGTGACAGAAAACTCAAGAGAATCAAGAGTGAAATTCTTAGAATTATTAATATAGGGCAGTAGACAGCAGAATAGAAGATATATTCATGAAAATCAATTTTCTCCAATATATAGAAGTGAAAAGAAAATTAAAGACATAGTGAAATTAAGCAGATTTCTTAGCTACATCAAAAGCACAATCCAGAAAAGAAAAAATTTAACAAACTGGACCTCACCCAAGTTTTAAACTTTTGCATTTCAAAAGATGCCATTAAGAAAATAAGAAGATAACCAACATATTTGGATAAAATATTTACAAAGACATATGCGAAATATCCAGAATGTGCAAAGAATTCTTACAACTCAATATGAATAAAAGCAGACAAATTAAATAGGTAAAATATATGAACAGAGAGTATGCCAAAGAAGATATACAAATAGCTAATGAGCACATGAAAAGATGTTTAGTATCTTTATTAGGGAAGAGCAAATTAAAACTGAAGTGAAATATTACTTCACACCTACTAGAATAGCTATAACATATAAGATAGACAATAACAAATGCTGTCAAAGATGTGGAGAAACAGGAACCCTCTTGCATTGCTGGTGGGGATGTAAAATAATCCAGCCACTTTGGAAAACAGTTTGGCAGTTTCTTGTAAAGTTAAGCATTAACTGCCATATCACCCAACAATTCCCCTCCTAGGTATCCACCCAAGAGAAATTAAAACATATGTCTACAGATAGGCTTGCACGCAAATTTCAAATCAACATTATTTATAATAGCCCCAAACTGGAATTAAGCTAAGTGTCCTTCAACTGGTGACTAGACAAAATGTGTCATGTTTGTGAAGAGGGATATTATTCAGAAATAAAAAGAAACTACTGACACATGCTCTATCATAGATGAACTACCAAAAGATTATGCTAAATTAAAGAAAGCCAGACACAAGAGACCACATGCTGTATGGTTTCACTTATAAGAAATGTCCAGAATAGGCAAATTTATAGGGACAGAAAATAGAGTAGTGGTTGTCTGGGGCTGGGGTGAGATGAGAATTAACTATAAATGTACATGAAGGATCTTAGTGAGAGGGATGAAAGAGCTGTCAAATGTATTTATGGTGATGGTTACGCCACTAAATAAAATTACTAAAAATCATAAAAATTGTATACTTGGAATGAGTAAAATTTTTGATATGTAAAACAAACCTCAATAAAGTTATTTAATGTATCTATCTATCTATCATCTATCTATCTATCTATCTATCTATCTATCTATCTATCTATCTATCTATCATCTATCTATCCATAGATGTAGACCTATCTATATATAGAGAGAGCAATCTTAAATAGCAACCAAAATTTTTAGAAGACCTAGAGATAATAATAAAAAATACTCAAAACCATAAAAAGATACTCAAACTTTTCTGAGAAACATGATTAAAGATATAAATAAGCAGAAATATATCACATTCAGTAAAGTGGCTATTATTTCAAAATTAATTTTAAGGTATTAAGTCTCATCAATTAAAATACTAATCATTTATATTTTGGAACTTGACAAAATAATTAAGCTCATTTGAGAGAAGAAATAGAAGAGCTAAACAAAAAATAGAAAATGAAGATAGATGATAGACTTTTACTATAAAAATATTATAATTCATGATAAGCTACAATCCTTAAATTGTATGGCATATAAATGGATTGACATACTGATGAAACAGAATAGATACTCTGAGGTGGTTTGGTAAACTCAGAATTTGAATGGGGACCACTGGTTACTTAGAAACAAACAAAAAAATTATACACTTTTTCTGTGGGGTTTCCTTGCCCAGGATTCCACACTTTGGAAACTCATTCTTCTCTACATCATGTATTCTGATGGGGCTGTCAATCAAAATGTTTCCCACCCTCTCAGGAGTGAGGACAAGGCTTACACTGAGTAAAATACTCTATCTCATAATAAAATATGGGTGAATATTAAACTGATCTTGAAATGGGCAGGGACTTTCTAAGCATAAAAGTAATAAAATGGGCAATGATGGTAGCAATTCACAGGGAGGAAAATCTAACAGTCAATAAACACATAAAATGCTCAGGCCCGTGAGCTATTAAGTAAGGACATCCAAATTCAAATGAGACACCAGTTTGATTTATGAAATTAATAACATTTTATATAATACTTAATGCTGGTGAAGATATTTTGAGATGAACACTCAAACTGCTAGTGAGAGTGAGAGCAAAATGTTGTTTATAAATAAGAGAGCAAAATATTTTTTAAGAATAATTTGAAAGCATGTATCACCTAATTATCCTGTTTCTTGGAATCTCTTCTGAGGAAATAAGGAGAAATATACTAAAAATGTATATATAAGCAAGTTTATGGCAGTTTTATTTTTAATAGTAAAAGTTTAGATATAACTTAAATATCCCATATGTTACATAAATTATGGGATATGTATAAATAGAAGGTAATTTTATTATTAGAGTGTTTTAGATGAATATTTTGAGAATAAGCATATGATGTAATGCTAGGTAAAAAAGCAATCTATGATATTTTAAACAGCACATGATTGTAATTTCATTTTTCAAAATATACATGTAGAAGGAAACAGACTAAATATTAACAATGGTTATTTCTGAGTGATTTTCATATTATTTGTTTACAGATTACTTAGCTTTCCAATAAAAATATAGAGGAAAACTTTTAAAAAAAAGTATATGGCTTTTGCTTGTTGTGTCCTTGTTCAGCAAATCACGTTCAAAGACTCTTGCATCAATTATATCTCACCTACTTGCAGTAGTTCTTGAGAAATTAAGAGGTACTTAAAACTGATAAGCAGTTGATTAAAACATAACTTAGCACAGGGCTGAAAGGGGCATTTGTGTGAAGGTGAGGGAAGGGAGCAAAGGAGGAGATCATCCAAAGGTTAAGAAACAACTTATGAGAATTGCTTTTGTTCAGCCTGAAAAAGCATTTCCATTTAGTTCTTCAACTCAGCATTGTACCAAAGTCCTGTGACAATGGCTGAGCCATTGTATCTACTTATATATTCAAGTCTCATCCAGGCAGTGGGAAATTCCAAAGAAATAGGCATAATTAGTTGGATGTGCTGTAATGCGGGTGTGCTTTTAATGAGTGTGCAAAGGTTGTACAGATCAACTGTCCATTCGATTAATTCCTCTGGCAGGAGAGAATTAAATGTACTTAAGCTACACAGCAGCAAAAGCTGAATGCTCTTTAAAATGTGATTCTGTGTTAAGGACAGGTTTTGTTTTGTTTTTTGTTTTTTTTTTCTGGGCAAAACATTTCTTTAAATAATGGAAGTCAGTGAGAAAATGGTATTTGCCATATAAATATTCACAACATACTAGTCAGAAAAGCGTCTAATGTGCAAAACAAGGTCAAGGTCTATATAGTATTCACCATTATTTGTAGCCAACCTTCCTTTCAAATTCTTATTTGCATCATTTCATAGAAGAGGTGATAAATTCCTATTTTAGAAATAAGTCATTGTCAAAACTTTACCCTTTCTTTCTGTAAGACATTCAGTAATAGCGTACTAGAGACTTCTAAATTTAAAAGAGGTAATTATCTTCTTCAACTCCTTGGCAGCTGTGAAGCCCCAGGAAAAAGAAAAGTCTTGTACTTATTATCACTTTGAATGATAATGTCTGATATGTCAGTGGAAAGGAAGGAAATATTCTGAATGGTATGGAGAAGTGGGACACATATTGAAAGTCTCAAAAATTGCTTCACTGCATTCACTCAAGTAGTATTTCTTGAATGCCTATTATGCGCCAGACATGGTGTTGGGTCCTGGGGGTAGAGCAGTGAGCAACGGATGCCATTGTTATCACAGAACATATACGCTAGAGGAAAAGACATACGTTAATCAAATTGCTCAAATATATAGTAACTTCATTATTTTCTTCCAAGTGATATAAATTCCAAAACTATTAGCTCATATTCCAAGGCAGGAAGAAAAAATCACTGCAAAAGAGAATACTGTATCAGATTATTTTTTTTTTTTCCTGTTTAGGGTAAGTATTTTGCTGAGAATCTTTATAAAGACAAAGATGCATGAGAGGGTCCATCTGAATGAAGCTTGAGGTGGGAAACCTTTTCCTTTAACCCCCACTGAATAATTTCCTCCAAATGATTGAACCCAAGTAAAGGCCAATAAAACCGTTAAGATGCCAAGAGCCCCAGATCTGCTTGCTGCCTTCACTGTCCCAGCTACAGAATAATCTGTTTCTCCCTCTGAACAAACATTATCTGCCTTTTGTCCTAAGCTGCGGCAGGGAAGAGGATCAGTCCCAGCTAAGAGCAGAAGACAGATTAGAAGACAGAGCATCAAATAAAATTTGTATCATTTCTTATATAACCTTATTCCCCTGTCTCCTTCTTCTTCAGGAGCAAAGACACAGACAGAGTCCTGTGTAGGTCCCTTCTCTGAGTCAACCTCCCCTTCTTGATTCTGTCTATTCTTATTCTTCAATATTCAAACACCATTCATTCATGTGGCAGATATTAACATCTAGGTGCTGTTGACACAGCAAACAAGACAGATAAAGGTCCCTGATCACAAACAGTTTAAGAAAATGCATCTAACAAGCAAGCAAGGTATTTCAGAATATGGGAAATGTTAGGAGAAAGATAGGTAGAGATATCTATCTGGGTTATTGCTATGTGTGTGGGGGAGGATGTCTTTTTGAAAGAGTGGTCATGGATGGTCTCTTCAGAACTGAGAGTAGAACCAAAGGGTAGGAAGGTGACAGTGGAACAGAGAACGTGAAGAACATGTCCAGGAAGAGGGAACTAAGTGTGTAAAAGGCTTTAAGTTGGAATGAACTTAAAAGGATCAAGGAAGAGAAAGGAGGTCAGTGTGGCTGGAGTGCTGAGAGTGAGGTATCAGGATGGTTTGTAGGAATTACTAGGTTCTATGAGGAATTCAGATTTTACTTTAAGCAACTGGAGATAGTGACGTGACCCTCTCTAGGCTTCCACTAAAAAGTAAAGTGGAGTGGTTTGAGTGGGACTCAGGGTAGAAGATCTTTCTAGAAGAGGCAGAGAAATGAATTAAAGAAATGAAAAGCATGGGTGTATATGAACCATGAGGTCTTACTTTGTGGATGATTGGATTTTCAACTACTCTGGATTTTCCTCATCCCTATTCATTCTATGAGCACAGAGATTACAATTCAACTAAACATTATATCATAATTTAACCATAATATGTGTGATAACACTTAAATTAAGCAGAGAGAAAATTAAGTAAAAGATGACACAGATTCTATTTGTGCATTTCATCCTTCAAAACTTATGACAACTTCTTTATTACCTACAAGTGTGAATTGTATTTGAGGTGAATCAGTCATTCAAATATACAATTCTTTTTGGGGAAGAAGAGATTTAGTGTTTGATGAAATTATAAGAGAAGGGTACCAGCTCTTACCGGAATTTACAGAAATTTCAGAAGAGTTAAAACATCATTTCTCACATGGGTCATAACATTCTCCCCTTGTCTTTTCTCTCCTTTGCCCAAGTTCTGTTGTCAAATAAATCTTCATAAAATACAGTTTTTATTGTTTTACTCCTCTGATGAAAATTTTTCAATAGTTTATCAATCTTCATTGATAAAGAATGTATTCTTCATACTTTATTGTCTGATTCTAAGCCATTTTTGCAGTCTTATGAACAACTACCTTCCCCAAAGTCAAAACTACTTCCTATTCTAGGAATTGTCTGGAGCTTTCCCATTTTCTTGACTGCCCACAAGAATGCCATTTCCAGAATGCTCATTAGTAGTTTTTTAATTTGCGGGGATCATAGATCACTTTAATAATTGATAAATCCTATAGATCTCCTTAATAGAAAAAGTGACATGTGCACAGATTTCTGTACAATTTCATGGATACCCTGACAGCCATTCTATAACCTTCTGAAATCCTACTGGAATCTCACACATCCTTCAAGGTCCACATCAGATACCAGCTCTTCCTTGAATGTTACCAGTCCTCTTCTTCCCACAGTGAATGGAACCCTCTGTGCTCAGAGGGCTTACACTGTTAAGTTACTTGCTTGGAAATTTGTAGCATATGGCTTTGAGTCCTGTTTGATATTATAACAGAGGTGAGCATTGCATTTTTCCCTTGTGCTATTTAAATTTTTATCTACATATGTCTTATTTCCCTTACTAAAATTGGAATTTTAGATATTCCCAATCATTAGTTCAGTGTCTGGCATGAATTCATTTATAAATGAATTAATATGAATGGCAATGAATATAGTTCCCTAAAAAATTGTAAGCTCCTTAACAATAGGAAGTACCTTGCTTTTACCTTTCTATTCCCAGAGTGAGAGGTGCTGAATAAATGTGCCAATTGATTGATAAGAAAATAGTAATAGAGATCATTTACTGAGCCCTTATATACCAAACTCCTTAAAAGCATTGCTGTCTTTTATCCTACAAAACTCATGTGCGGTGTGAGTTACTACATCCAATTCACAGATGAGGAAACCAAGAATTACATCAAGTTTTTTTGTGGTCAAATACCTGGCATGTGTTAAAGCTGTTGTTAAAATGAAGGTGTGTATGACTGCCTAGTGTTTCCTCAAAAAGTCACATCTCATTGATTTGCTCTGTGTTTCTTTTCTTTTCTTTTTCCTGAGAAGGGCTCTGCCCTATATCCTTTTATTTTACATCTATTAAGTTAGGCCCTTCCCTTGCAGCTCTGTGGAAAAATAGCAAGTGACAGTGGCCTCGATCCTGGATGGCCATTGGATAGCTTGAGCCAGATAGCAATAGGTTCTCTGTTATTAGCAGATGCTAGCACTCACCTGTCCGTCAAAGGTGTGATCACCAGGCGAGGTGTATTTCCCAGGTACTCATAGGAATATAGAAACTGGGCATCACAGATATTGGCAAAGCAGTGTTTGGCCTCATCATCCCAACGGTGCCGCAGCTGAGACAGCCAGAGGAAGGCCTGGGAATTGTCTACCTAAAGAAAAAGTGGCAGAGTAGGTAGCTAAAACACAGTATTCAATAGGTAGCAGGTGTTCCCTTGGCCACAGGACACACAGGGCTCTGGATGACTTGGACATTGTCTACCAGCCTAGGGGCAGCACACTGCACCTACCATAGCACAGAAAGCATGAGATGCTCTGATTATACTGTTCTTTGGGGCATTTTTAAAGGCCAGAACAGCCACCATGCTCCTCTTCCAATTCTCTGGCTAGTACAGAGTCTGGAGGCTCCATGTTTTGATTGTATGTGAACTTCTTCCTAACCCCAATATTTATGGTAGAGCTGTTCACAAAGAGGGATACTCCTGAATATTTGGGACTCACCTTCTGAGCAATCATCTTGGCCACCACATCCCGGGCATGCACATCAATAGTGCATATGGTCATGATCTTCTGCCGGTCCCCTTTGGAGAGTTGGCCAATCAGCATGGTGATGAGGGTTTTGAGCTGGGCCACTTGCTTTTTGTAATAGTCCTTCATGGCATTCTCATAGCCTTCCTCTAGCCTAGAAAATGCAATTCCCACCTCCATGGTCCACCAGATCTGAGTGCAGGTCAGGGCCACCTGTGGCATAAGAGTTGCTTCGTAAAGCCATTACCAGGACTATCTCCCAAACCAGCCAACTCATCACACAGAAAGGGCTCAGACTGTAAGTAACATAAGCCTCTTCACTCCCTCTTCCACCAGCATGGACTAAGTGAGCCCCATGCCTGGAAATCCTTGGCCATGTGAAGTGGTTACAACACAGTGGGGACAGCAGTTTCTGCTTTTGAAAAATGTATCATTTGGTTGAGAACTCTGGTCAATGTTAGTGGCTTTTAAAAACTGCTATACTGATCATTCCTTTTTGCAGCATCTTTCTTGGACTTGTGAGGATAGCAATATGTTGACTGAACATCTCGACAACACTCAGTCTTTGCTGTGTTCTGGAAACTCTTGTGGTCTGAGTATTCTAGTTTAGTGAGTCACTGCTCATCATTTGTGGCATATTTTTGTTTGTCCATAATATTTTCACTATGTTTTTTATTTCTTAAAACCTATACAACTTTGAAAGACCTACTCTTGAAGTTCACGGTGGATTATACCCAAATCCAATGTGGTAATATGATTTGTATTTTTCAGAGATTCAAAATAAATGAAAAAAAAAGAAACAATAAAAAATGCACAATTTTGATTATTCATGGTGGAGAATTTAGAAACACACTGATCATCTGTAGAGTCATTTGGTTTGGGGAATACTGCTCTAGATGGTATTTGTCACAATAGTAGGAGGTGGCAAATTTTCTTGCCTCAAAATTCTGGTTCAGGTAAATAAGGGATCATGCTGAGAATTATTTCCTTTGTAAAAGAGAGAACTCTATTTTTGTAAAAAGTATCATTCTCTAATTTATCTGTTTTTGACTTTGGATTTAGACATATTGGATTTTTGTTAAAGAAGTTCCTCCTGCATTGTTTGGACAGTTTGAATGTGATGTGCCAACTGTACTGTTAAAAAAATACCTTTTCCTGCTGCAGCACTAACATTTCTCTTTTCTTCTCACTGTCTGTCTACACTTGCTGTCAACACCTTTTTCTCATTTCTCAACCCCATGCAATGTAGCCTCTTCTCTATCACTCCACTGAAATGGCCTTACCAAGTTCACAGACATTCCTTAGCCTCTTTATTTTGCTTGATCTCTTAGAAGTACATGGTATATTCACATCTCACTGCTATTAACAGTTTCTTTATTTGTTTTCCATCATTACTATTTACTGGTTTTCCTTCTATCTAAAAAGGTATTATTTCTCATTCTTCTTGACTGGCTCCTACTTGCCTACTCAGCTTCTGTATGATGCTCATATCCTCATCTAAATCTACTTATCTTCCAAGAGCAATCTTATCTACTCCTATGAATGCAATTATCACCAAATATCTGCAAACCTCCAAAATACCAACACTAGTACTATGCTACCAACAGTGGAGGAGTAGCATATTACAGGCAGAGTCATTTAAAAAATTCCCATTAGTTCTCCTCTCTCTCTTATTACCCTTCTGATAACCCTCTTAAAGATTTAAACATGATTTAGAATCATGTCAGACTCCCTAAAGTGGTCTATAAGAACTGATTTCAATTTTCCTCTCCAGAATTTATGTTGCCTCTTGCTCCGTCTTCCTCTTACTCTTGCTTTAATCAAACTCAGTTCCTCTCAGTTCCTCAAACACATTATGCTCACCCATGCTCTTTCTCATGCTTTGTTGCTCTTTCCCTTCATCTTTAACTTGTTAAGTTCTTTTTCAAATCTCAACTTAATTATCATATCTTTAGGGGACTAGTCCCTAGACCCCACTACCAAGCTATATGCTCATAGAGTAGTACCCTGAGCCTCTTTTATTATCATATCAGGTCCTATTCATAAGTGGCTGAATTTCACACTAGTCTGTATACTCCAGCAAGGCAGGGTTTATTGTTTTGTTCCCAGCTGGTGTGTCCTGTACTCAGCAAAAAGCTTGGCATAGAGTAGGCTGGGTCGACAAGTTGAACTGTTTACATTTTCTCCCTACTGAAGCCAATGAAGCCAATCATTCTCCAAGATTATGGCTAAATTAGGTGACGGCTGACAATTCTATTTTTCCCTCTTGCTGACCCCTGACATATCAGTGAAGAAAATAATGAGTTTAATGTCTGATAGCCCCTGAAGCCTGAAGGAGGTCATTGAGGGAGAGAGCCTAGTGGAGGATGAGGGCCCACAAAAGTCCTGGTTAGGGGAATACCTGAGCTGGATAGTCAAAAAGCCACTGTTCCCTCGGCTTTTCTTCATAGGCAGTTACACCTTCTGTCATCTCATGCCTCACAGTGGCCTTCATATGAGCAAGCACACGGTTCAACCATATCTCTACCTGAAAGAAGAACCCTACATTAGACACTGGCTTCCTAAGGAGATGTCATCAGTTATAGGTTTTCTTCCACTCAGCCTGAGGGTGTAAAGAAAATGGAGCCCAGGCATGATGTACAACTTTGAATGGCTGCTAGAGACACAGGAGATATTTTGTTTGTGTAACTCAGGACAGTGACATGTGAGAACCAGGTTTAATTAACAATAGATGATGTGTTCCTTTGGAACATGCAGGACAGTAGCAGATTAAGATGTTGGGGGATAGAGGTGGGTACTGCCATCTAGAGTTCATACAAGGAAATCCTTATCTGGGTTGAGCTAGGTGTAAATAAGTCAGTAGATTTTCATGACCTTCTCCATGCTGAGTATGGAGATGTAAGCCAGGATTATACTTTTTAACTAAATGCTTTCTGGACCTACAAAAAAGAACATTCTGAATCAACCCCTAGGGTCCCTCTCATAAAACTGAGAATATCTGATTATTTCTGGTACTAGAATTGCTTTTCAAGATACATGTGGATGAAGGTGGAACTCTATAAAACAGTGGTTTCCAACCTTTTTGCCACCAGGGTCTGGTGCTCCAATGAGAATCTAATGCCTGATGATCTGAGGTGGAGCAGAAGCAGTGATACTAGCACTGGAGAGTGGCTGCAAATACAGACAAAGCTTCGCTCACCCGCCACTCACCTTCTGCTGTGCAGCCTGGTTCCTATGGATGGGTACCGATTTGCCAGTTGGGGGTTGGGGACCCCTGTTATAAAAGATATTTTCTCCAAGTGTTACTTTGGACTAGATTAGAACCCCTAGGGATAATGTTTTGTTGGATCATCTAGGATAATAAAGTACTTATACCTTACTGGTAATGGTGAAGGATGGGAAGGAGTTTAAACGAGAGAATCGTTGCATGTACACTGGATATTTGGAGGTAGTAGTTCTAGGAACCTGGTGGTAGCTGGCTCTCCAAGGGGTAGTAGGACTGTGGGAGAAAGTGACTCTGAGGTGTATTTGTAAAGAGAAGTGACATCTCAGGAAAACGATTAACTTTAAAGGGTATTTTCTCCCAGGGAAAATGTCAATATTCATGATTACCCTGTGGGATACTCCAGAGGTTATCATGTTAAAGTCTCTTCGTGCTGCTAATCATTTAAAAAATCCTTTTCTCATTGACTCAGGGAGTTGTTTATGTGCATTTTATTCCTCTGCACAGGTCTTTTGTTAATGAAGATACATAAATATCGACACATGCCCTTCCCAGAAAGAGGAAAGCAAGCACTAGAAGCTGCTCCAATGTCAGCTCAGGTCAAGGGAAGCTGGCAGTCTCAGGGCACAGACAACAGTTCTGGTCCAAGGTCAAAAACACCATCCTGAAGGTTGATGCTGACTATACTTGGATATATACATTTGAGAGAGAAAGGCATAAAGAGGAGAAAGGACTTCTACATTACCTGCCCACTGCAGTCACAGGGCTCACTGAAGGCCACATACTCTTCTTCCTTGCTGTACATGCCGAGACTTATCTTGGTTGGTTTCTCACTGGCATCCAGCTGGAACTGCATCTTGGCCATATTATCAAAAAGTTTGGAAAGGTGGCGTTGAGCCTATGAGGGAAACATGCCACAAGACTGGAGAATGTTTTCAGGATTACTTATTAGTATTGTTTAGAGGTCTACCATGTGACAACTATTAGAGTGTTGGGTACAAAATTTTAGATGGAACCTTGTGGGAATGATGGTGATGTGAGCATGGGAACCAACAGAATTAAGTAAAAGTGGCCACAGGAATGTAATACTAGTGGGAATTATGCATTGGCTAAAAACCAATGAAGCCACCAAAGTTTAATTAATTTCTGCTTGATCTACTATGGATGGGAACAGATTGGAGAAAAAAAATAATGGTTAATTCATAAACCCTCTTTCTAAGAAGCTACTACTATGTGGCAGAAGAGAGGCCCAGGGTAATCTGTAGAAGAATACTAACACGTCTAAATCTGGAGGGTCAAGCAAAGTGGTGACAGTGGCCTGTGGAAGAAGTCACCCAGTTGTTGGATGTGCTTTGGTGCAGCAGACTATCATCTGAAGGGTCCAAATCAAGGACAGGCATGTTCACCCAAAGCAGAAAGCCTAGTTGTGCCATGCTTTTCCCTAGCATGTTGTCTTATGATACAGAAACCATTCACAGGATGCCTTGGGCAGAATCTCTAGAAGGATGCTGAACAGCCACACTGTGGTTCTGAGGTGAAGGAAACGGCAGGCTTAAGAAGAAACAATAAACAGAAAACTGCCCTCTGCTAGAGGTTTTTGAAATATAAGGCCCTTTAGGCTGCTAGTACTCTGAGTGTAGTCTTAAACTTACAAACACCTTTTTATCTTATGAGATCAGATGAAAAATTTTGAGTATTTAGGTAAATTGTGAAAGTTTTCGAGATCTCACTTATGGTGACTTGGGACAAATATCTCGATGAGATGGACATTTTTATATTATTATTATTCAAGAACAAACAACAGATTAAACAAAGAATATGAGACCTATGAAATTATCCTGTAATTTAAAAGATGAAGAAACTAGGATTCAATATATATAAAAATATATATGTAATATTACATTATATATTACATATAATATTTATAAATATAAAGCTTTAATGAAAGAAAGAGCATTATGAAAAAACATAACCTTAAATTGTTTTCAATTAATGAGTTGGTCAAGGTAAAAAAATAAGATAAGGAAATCAACAAATGACAGCACAGTTTGTAAAAATACTAGCAATACTGAAGGACTGATTAACACAAGCAAATTAAATAGATTGGGTAAAATTGAGAAACTATTGCAGAATGCCAAGGAAGAGGACTAGGAGATAAAAATAAATATGAATATATGAAGGTAATATATATATAATTTCTTCATGATATATATTATATGTTATATATATATATATATATCATATATACATATATACGATATATAACATATACATGATATGATATATATAACATATATATATGATATGATATATATGATATATATATATTAGAATCTCTACTTACAGAAATATGATAAACCTGAGGGAAAATTTATCCAGATTGATGGAATAGAAATTTTAAAAGCTTACTGAAAGAAAACTTTTTCAAGATAATGGAACTCTTGGTTTTCAACTCTTATGTGTTGGAAAAATTAAAAAAATAAGTGAACATACACAAATCTTCTAAAATTAAAATTTAATTTATATTTTGATGATCCAGAGAGAAAAAAATTAAGCTACCTAAAAAGGTTTAAAAAATCAGGCAGGCAGGCCTCAGATGACTTCTCTGTAGCAAGACAGCAGAGCTATGCTTACAGGAATTTGAAGAGAAATTGCTATGACCCATGAATTCCAAACCCAACCATTCAATCACTCTTGTATGGAAACTAAAGAGGCACAGATATAGAAGATATTGAGGATTATTCTATCATGCTTCATCTCTGGGGGCTTGGGTATGGGGAACCACTTAAAGATTTACTCAAACCATATGAGATATAAATAAAAATGAATATTTAAGATTGAATATATTATGTATAAAAAGTATAAAGGTCTGGCAATGATCTTTGACCTCTCCTATACATAGAATTAATGAATATATAGTTACAAAATGCTAATGTGATAAATATTTCAACTCTACTGTGCCTGGGCTACATTGAAAATACTTCAATCTATAGAGAGAAAAAAAGAAGGAATTAAACTATTAGGGTCAATCTTTCTTTAGTACTTGCTTCTTACTAACAAACAAAAAACATAATTTCACTAATTTAGAAAGTTAATGACAAAGATAGAAAACTCATGCATGCATACCATCTTTTGGCTCAGTTAGAGAAACTTTCATTCATTGCTAGTGATGATGCAAAAGGATATAACTGCTCTGAAGAAAAATATGGCAAATCTAACAAGCCCACGTGTCGTTTACCCTTTGACCCAGAAATCCTACTTCTAGGAATTTACATGGAATATAAACCTCCAATAATACAAGACCCAAAGTTATGCTGTATTATTTGCAATTGCAAAATATTATAAACAGCCTATTGGCCAAACTATAGGCTATTAGTCCATGGAGTATAATGCAAATGTAAAAAATATGAAGGAGATATCTTTGAATTGATATGAAGTGATATGGAGTGATTTCTAGGATATAAAACTAATTTAAAAAAGAAAAGCATGCTACCTTCTATGTAAGAAAAGGGAAATAAGACTATGTACATGTACAAATATAAATGTATATCTGCTTATTTTTGCAAATATGAGTATAGGAAAGGTAAAACAAAAATTAATGGAATTAGTGACCTACAGGGGTGTGAAAGGGAGTTGGTGATGGCATGGAAAAAATGGGGAAAGTTTTGCAGAGTTTGACTTTTAGAATTCTACATATTCAAACAATCAAATAAACAAGTATAGGAAAAACCTTAAAACTGAAATCAAAGAGAACCCAGTCATACTTCAAATGAATAACAAAATCACACTGAAGGAGAAAGACAACTCATCCAAGTAACTTCTGAACATGGTATTTTGACTGTATATCCTCAGTCTAAAGTATACTAAAAGATCTACAAACAAATCTTGAATTCTTCTTAGGATAAAAATGGAGGAAAGATAATAGAGCATACAGTAGAGACATCATCCCTTTCTCCTATCAATTATTTTGAGACTCAGACTCTGTGATCTATAGCAATAGTTCTCAAAGTATGGTCCCAAATTAGCAGCATTACTTGGAAAATCCTTAGTAAGGCAAATTTGTACTTACTGAATGAGACACTCTGGGGCAGAGCCTAGAAATCTGTATTTCAACAAGCTTTCCAGGTGATTCTGACACACTGTTTTAGGACCACTGACTATAGCTCCAAATATCAACAGGGCTTCAATTAGTTACTTTAACATTAAAATCTTGTAACACAATAGGCTTCTTCTATTTTACATGAGGAAAATTTGTTTCAAAGAAGTAATATGCCCAAATTATAGAGCTAATAAGTGGCTAGAACAAGGTCACATAACCTCCAAATTTGGGCATCTCATATATACACCCTTTCAACTAAACCATCTAATTATCCAGTTAATACAACTTCCATCTTAACTCCCCTTGGAAGTTTTAGCTATAACTTTTGATGATTATTTACTGGATCTTTTTTCAGAATCAGATTAAAGGCATTCCATTTAAAGTCCCTCCCAACTTTGTCATCCTCAAAGCTTCTGCAATTCTACTTTAGGGAGTCAGAGCCACTTGGAGGGAATCATGAGAAGTAGTAATGAGAATAAAGAAGCTCTGAGGTTATGGATGATGCTGGTGGCAAAAACATAGGACTGAAATATGCACACTGCTGGAGAGAGGAGACATAATAGGAAACCTGAAACCCTCTTGCTGAGAGCTCTTCAGTCCTGGATGTTTCAACAAGTGTTCCCTCAGCTTACCTGTTGTGGAGCTGTGCCGTTGGAAAGAATATCTAACAGATCAGAAGAGGAGAGAAAGTAAAACCTAGGAAAGGCAAGCCTTTTGGTATCCAGGTATTCCGTCAGGGCCTTCTCACACAGGTACAATCTGAGGGCACAGACAGAGAACTTCCTAAGTTTGCCTAGACTCAAAGGTATATAGACATTACCTAAATGCAAAAAATATAAAATACACTGAAAATATGCAGAAATCAGAGCAAGGAATGTGTAGGGGTATTTGTAAACATACATACATTTCCATCAGAATAAACACCTCTATTGATACCACCATAGTACCCCAAATACAGGCAAATCAAGGCACACAGACACACATACTCTCTCATTTCCTTAGGCAGTTAAAAATAAAGTAAGGATCTCAGAGACAGAAAGGGTGAAGGAGATATTGCCTCCTTCCTTACAAAGGGGGCAGAAAGCAGATTATCACCTTCTCTGAATATCTTCTAGTTTTTCATAAAGACCTGATTTGTTGGTGGCTTCTACTACATTTGGAGTTTTCTGGGCATCAAGAGCTAGCTCTTTAAAGTCAATGTCAATGCCTTCAAATCTTTCTGAATCCTGCAAATAAAAATGTGGAAAAAGTTAATTACCACTCTCCTCAATTCCAAGAAGCTCTCCTTATATAGCAAGTTAGAACAGAAACCTGTTCTTAAGTTGTCCTAGGAATCAAAGAAGGAAATGCCGTTAGCTTAAAATGATAATTCTCAAAAAGTTTGGTTTTAAAACCCTTTCTAAAAAACTATTGGAGTATAAAGAGCCAAAGCTGTATGTAGGTAATATTAAATCTATCAATATATCTTCTATATTGGAAGTTACACAAATTTCAAAGTTAAGAAATTTAAAATTTGTTAATTTATTTAAAAAGTAACAATATTAAACTCATTAGTTAATACAATAACATATTTATCTAAAATAATTCTATTTCCCAAAACAAAATAACTCAGAGAAAAAAGTGACATTCACATATATATACTTTTTTTTTTTTGCAAATCTTTTTCATGCCTGACTTAGAAGATGTCCAAATTCTCTTTTCTGTTTCTGCAGTCAGTCTGTTGTGATATTACATGTTATGTAGCCTCAGGAAAACCCACTGTATCCTCATTAAAGAATGAGCATTAAAAAGGCAAATAACATGTTAGCATTTTTTTAAGATAGGTTTGACCTTGAGGATACCCTAAAAGGGTCTCAGGGATCCCTCAGAGGTCACTGGACCACACTTTGAGAGCTGTTGAAATAAAACACATAATTCCTAAGTCAGGTAGTGGATTCAGTGTTCTTTCTGGGTCCATCCACAAGTTTATACTATAACCAAAGTAAGTTTTTCCTCAGCAAATGTGATGTCAGAGTTAATTATCATTTCCCCAAAACACATACACCCTTACAATGTTGAAATTACTGAGACAATAATATATGCAAAGAACACTTTAGCCCAATACCTGGCACCTGCTTAGAGTTGCGGTATTAATGTTACATAAAAAGTATCATGATCATATATGCTATGTGAGCTATTTTAATTAACTTTCAGAAGTAGGTACCGGTATTAGTTTTAATTTACATATGAGAAAACCAGGGCCGAGAGAAGTTAAGTAACTTACTTGCCTAAGGTCCCACAGCTGCAAGTGCAAGAGTTAAGACTCAGGCCTGCCCCAGTTTGCTACAGACCTCTCTAACCCACACATCTCTTCTAAGAAGGTTTAAAAACAGTGGCCAGGACATGGAAGCAACTGAAGTGTCCTAAAATAGATGATTGGATAAAGAAGCTGTGGTACATATATACAATGGAATATGACTCAGCCATAATAAGAGATGAAATACTGCCATTTGTGACAACATGGATGGACCTTGAGATAATCATGCTAAATGAAATAAGCCAGACAGAAAAAGCTGAAAATCACATGATATCACTTATATGTGGAATATAAACCTAAAAGCAACAAATGAACAGGACAAATAAACAGACTCACGGATAGGAACTATAGACTAATGCTTATCAGAAGATAGGGGATAGGGGAGGAGGAGGGAGTTAGATCGGGGAAAGGAGGTTAAATATAGCAGGGTTGGGGGAAGGTAAAGTGGGTTAAAGGGAATCAAATATATGGTAGCTAAAGGAAACTGGACTTTGGGTGGTAAACACACAATAGAATATATAGATGTCAAATTATAATGTACACCTGAAAATTATATAATTGTATTAATCAATGTTACCACAATAAACTTAATTTAAAAAAAAAAAAACAAGAGAGTAGGTGAAAGTAAATTATTATTCTTCAAGGAGATATTTTGCTCCAATTAAAGATGAAGAAGTATCAGTTATAGAAGTATCAAAAATATCTGGTATAATGTTTAAATAAAAAGAGTTGAATATAAAATTCTAATTATACCAAGAACTATTATGTAAAAATATGCATATACATGAATAAAAGTTGGGAAGTATTCATAATAAATGAAAATAGTTACTAGTCAGTGTGTAAGATTATAACTAATTTTGTCATGTTTTGAAATTGTCTCTATTATTGTATTGCTAATACAAAGAAAATAAATGTAGATTTATATATTTAAATACAAACTTGTGTTGAAAAGTTAATGATAGTAATTCTTTATTATGTTTAATTGAAAGTTCTCAAATGCTTCCTTTAAAGTATCTACAAAAACTTCTACCTATGTCCTCACCTCCTTCGAATTAAACCTGCTCTTTTTCAGTCACTAGCATTGGAGATAAATAAGATCTGGCTTGTTCAATTGGCTTAATTACAATAGCTATAACAAAATTGTTTTCTGTTATTTTTCATTCCAAATGTACAACTTTGAATCCGTATTATTACATTAAATATGCTTTTGTGAGATGACCTGAAAAAATATAATGTTTTAATGGACTGTGCTTTAATTTTTAAGCAAGGCCTACACATGTAAAATTTTGGAATCAAACAATTTGTAAGCAAAAAAACTTGCTGTGCTGAAGAGATAAAGTGTGCAAAAATGTTTGTTTTTAAATGAATTAGTCCATTGAGAGGAGGGTAAGTTAATGGCACATTAATTAGGATAAGAAGCAATCAACCACAGGGAAGTAGTAATGAGACCACATATTTTAGAGAAATTCATTGTTCACTATTTAGTTGAAGACTGGTATTTAGTATCTGGCACAGGCCAGGGTTTTACAGAATGACTCACTGTTGAGAAGGAACCTAAACTTGCCTGGAAAGAATGCTCTCTTCTAGTCTATACCTGCACTGTAATTATCTGCAGAGCAGCCCATGAGTAGCTCATCTCAAACTACAGTAGTAATATTTTTTATCTCATTCCTTGTATATAATTGTTGTTAAAAACAAACAAACAAACAAACAAACAGGTTCTCCTTTCCCACCTATCTACAAACAAAGTGGAATGGATTTCACTTTCTCTCTTTTCCTCTGCCTGACATTTAGTGGCTTGTAAGGTAATGGTTGTTGGAGGTGCCTTTGTGTGAAGCCACAGCAGGCTGGCAGAAAAGGAAAGATCTAGAGGATGCAGGAATAGAGCGCTCTTCCCTTGACTCAGGTAAGGGAATAGAGCAGGATTTCCTTAGCAGGTACCTGGGGCAGCTGAGCCCGGATATCTTCAGAGCCAATGAATATACTTTCCAGATGAGACCATGTCTGTTGCACATCAAACCAGATAGAGATGACAGCATCAGCTGTGGATAGCTTCTTCTGCCAACCTGACACTTCCTCTAGGAAAAAAGCTATGTACTTGGACATCATCAGGTTCTGAAGTTGGACTTGGTTATCCTCCAGAACCTCAATGAGGTCCTCATCCAAATGCAGCAGGGGGATGTTTGTCCGTGGGTGGGGCTCATATTGGAATTCCATGCTGGCCCAGGTGGTCTGAAGCTCCTTTAAGGTCTTCTCCATCCCCATCTCCTTCACAGCTTTGTCCACAATGCCTCGGACCTCATCCTCAAAGTGGTGCAGCTGGAGCTGCAGGAGATGAGCTAGGGTGGTACCCTCGTCCATGGTGAAGCTTACACCTGTGGCCTGCATCAGCTGCCTCCAGTGCCGGTCCCGAATGGCTGAATTCTGCAGCTCAGCTACTGCTCTCAGGGAGGTCAGGGTGTTCAACACAGTGCTTTCCAGGCCTATGAATGCATCCCAGGCCCTGACTTCCTTGTCGAGGTTCCGGATGTGCCTGATAAACCGTTTGCACTCCAAGTCCATGGCTTCCACATTGATGTTCCTCCACGTGGTGGTTTCCCAGGCATAGATACTGGAGATCACCAAGCTAATTGTGTCCCAGAGCTCCTTCAGCTGACAGACCTCCTTCCTGCACTGCTTCAGCTGCTTGTAGTCAGGAACGTTGACCTCAAACAAGGTTGCAGAATCAGAAATGGAGGCCATAATGGATTCCATCTGTTTGATCTCAATGTGCTTTGCATCCAGCATTTGATGAGGGTCAGTGCTATTAAACCTACAAAACACAATGTGTTCTCTTTGTAAGTATAGCACACAAGTACCCATTATCTATCACCAAAGTAATACTAGCTCAAATCTTTAAATGCTAAGTATTTTAGCAAAGAGCAGTGACTTTCACCAAAGCCTGGGAAGAAAAGACATTCAGGGTAGGTTGAAATGGAGTGAGCATAACCAGCTTGAGGAAAAATAATTCAAAAGGAACATCATGCTTGGATTCTTTCTTTACATCCAAGGAGTTATAAATACTCCTCTCATCTTCTACTTTCCCCCAATTCCCTCATCCAGGTATAGAGGAGAACACGTATTTGTTCAAGCCCATTTTAGGCTCACTTTCCACTTGTTGTCTTCCACACCAGTTGACACGAAAGAGCACTATCTTGTTACCATAGATGCTATAGAGCCAAAGCTCCTGCCAGGAGATACTAATGATAGTTAGTCTTTAAGAGAGAGAGCTGGCATTTAGAAATTCAACCCTGACCCAACCTGGCATTGCTCTCTCTAGGGCAGTGACTCTCAATCTGGCTGCATATTAGAATCTCCTGGATACTTTAAATGATAATGGTAAGGCTGCTCTCTAGTCCAATCAAATCCTTCCTACATTCTACATCAGTCTCTGGTTCTGTATTTGACTCCTATAAGCACTATACCTAGCTTTATAGTTTTAGTTCATGTTTCTTCTTCCTCTTCTCTCTGGTGCTTATGGCATGCATCCATTGCTCCTGATACTCACTACTCTTAGCTTACTTTATGCTATTACCCCTCCAGACTTGCATTCCTGGTTATGCCTATCCTCCAAAATAAGAACTCCGCATGCAAAGGACTCTATGTGGGCAGATAACATCTCTTTGGTCAGGAGAACCCTGAACTCACATATTCAGGGAGCCTCTCATCTTTCTCCCCTAACCTCCCTTTACCCTTTCTCTCCAACTTCATTACTCATCTCAGTCTTTCTTGTTTCTGTGTGCTTAGAGGGCTAGAATTTGAGTATACCATGACTTAAGAGTGAACATTGTGGTCCTCTAAAATCAGAACAAGGTAACATCAAGGAGAAAGTTAAGAGAAAATGAGTGACTAGAGAATTGGCCATTTCCTCTAATCTAGTGTGTAAGTGTGTGTCTGTGTGTCTGTGTGTCTGTGTATGTGCACATGTTGGCTGGTGGGTTGTGAAGAGGAAGGGAAAAGAAAGAGAATGACATACAAACTCTTTTTCTTGAAATGTCTCTTCTCTTGGTTGTCTTTGGAAAGATCTGACTTGACCGATGAAAAGTAATCCTAATTAAAGTCGTTTACCTGAACTGCCCACCTTAAGCCTAATTACCATGCAACACAATAACAGTTATGCATACCATTAAATTAGTGTCAGATTAACTTTGAGGCTTGCTATGTTTGATTCCTGCTTGTTCAGTCCAAGTAGTTTTTGGCTCATGAGCTATGACTGTGGATTTATATCTTATGAGAATAAGACTGAACATCATTGCACATCTTAACTCTTCTCCAGCTCCCAAGTATTTCAAAAAAAATCACAAGGTTAGAGTTCTCATAGTTGAAGAGGGCCTTCTGTTCATATAGGCAAAGAACTTTCTCTCTATAAAGGCAGTAGAAAAAGGCCTAGAGGAAAGAAAGGTAATGTCTTATGGCAAGTGGTCCAGCAGGAAAGATTGCCATGCATGAATGGTCCTTCTGCTTGTTCTTCATTTCCAAAGACTAATTATTTTTTCTTGACTAGAGTCAACTTGAAAAGTGAACTTACCCTCTTGGAATTAGTAAAAGCACTACTAGACAAATTCTAAGAGCCCACATTTTGTTTAATTTATTAATGGAGTATAATTCAGGAATAAATTATTAGGTAAGATAAGAGTTATTAGAGTGTTTGGGGTATACACAGAAGATAAATGGTCTTTCCAACCATTCTTTTTTCAGTACATATGACTATCCTTAAATCAATATTGGTTCCTCAAATATTTATAAGAGGTGATCATTCGTCATACCTATTCCAAACTTCATCTACTTTGTGGCATAATTTTTGTTTATCATTTACATTTATAGATAATCATTGCCTGTAGCTGAGAACACATAAAAGTTAATTTGACATAGATAGTGAAAGGAACCTCTAGACATGAGGGCAGGTAACCTTCTTCCCACTTCAAAACTCTAGTATAAATTGTCAGGATATTCGTAGACATGATTAATGTGCCTAATAAACTTGAAGCAGTTCTTCATACCCTGAGGGAGCAATATAGTATAAGAACAAGAAAGTAATAGGAGGGAAAAGGGTGTAGTGAGTCTTTGAAATGGAAATAATAATGCAAGAGTATTTTAATCTAAAAGAGAATGCCTGAAAAGTCTAACTGTATAAAACTAGAATTAAGAGAAATGGAAATATGGTGCTCATGTGTGTGATCTTAGGAAAATGATTGATTCAGGCCTGACCTTGGCATAAGCATAGAGGGAAGGAAGGAGGGAAGGGAAGAAGGAGAGGGAAAGGGAGGGAGAGAGAGAGAGAGAATAGAAAAGTGACGTAAATTAATTCTTGGAAAACTAGCAGTTGGTAAATGTTAACCTCAGTACCACACCTGTGTATACAATGAACGATGGTATACCTGTGCTTGATGCTCCACAGGTATCATAAAACTCAACATGTCCAATCTGAATTTGTGATCTTTTAGTTTTTTCCACTCTTTGATCACCATCTCAGTGAATAGTGAAACAATACTTTCCCCTTACTTGTCTAAAATGAAAAATGGAGAATTATGCTAGAATCTCCTCCCTGTTCATCTCTCATACTCAATCAATCCTGCTAATTCTCCCTCCCAAATCTCTCTCAAATCCAGTCTCCCCTCTCCATTCTCACTGTTACTGCTTCAGTTCAGGTCTACTGCTTCTCATCCAAGCTGTTGTAATCACTCTCCCACAGGGCACCTGATCTTGAATCTGTTTCACCCTCTTCTATTTTCTACAGACATGAGAGCATGGTATTTACATTATTTTGTTCTCAGCTTAGACTCAGTGTTTGATCCTGGTCAAAAACTGGGCACATGAACCTTTCTGTTCTCATCTACCACTTCTTGCATTCCAGACATAGAAACATGCAGTTCTTCAACTATTTCTTACATTTCCATCCTCCTGTGTTGTTGTATGTTCTGCTTCTTTTGCCTGGAATATCCTCACTTCCCATGACTCTTTTTCAAGTGGTTAATTCTCATTTGTTCATTAGCTCAAGTACTATCTTCTATATAGGACTTTGTAAATCATATCCTCAGTGGGGTTAAAGTTGGAACCCAATGAACTTGTCTAGTTACTCATTTTTGAAATTGCCCTTGATTCTGTAAGCCTTGAGGTCAGGGAATATGTATTATCTTAAAATCCTAGCACTTATATCATTTTTTTTTTTTTTTTGCTAACTCCACTGTTGAGACCAGAACCTCTTCTGAATGAATCATGTGAATGAGTCAGATTAACTGGAAGAACAGGGTCAAGCTGAACTAATGATGTATCTTAGGATATTGATAGGTCACTGAAAGATTTAATGACTAATATAGCTCTTTCCTCCAGCTATCAAAGAGACAACAGACACGTGCAAGCATGTCTGCTACATTGGGTTATTTGGAAAGCTTTGGTTTCTCTAGTTACCATGCAGGACAGCACCCAAAGAGAGGATGTCTCAAAGAATGCTCTCCGAACCATTCATAGAATCTGGTTGCCAGCCAGCTGAAAGCACTGTCTCCATTGAGCTGAAATTCATAGAAACCAACTGGTTTGGCTAAGAAATACTTGGATTATCTTGGCCTGGATGTGGGGAAGAAGAATATATGTCATGGCATCATCCCTTAAGGTCAGGAAGACTAAAGAAGAGAATGCAGCTAGAAGCATGGAACACTCCTTTCAGTCAAAGGAGAGAGTCTCCAATTTTAAGTTGTGAAAATTCCTTGAATCTGAGTATGATGATTTAGCCAAATACTCTGGAGTGAGAGAGCTCAGCTAAGAAAAGGCTGATTCAGTTTAGAGTTGAGAACTAAAAGAGAAAGTAAAACTTGCCTTAGACATGAAGAAAGAACCTCAGTCCAGGCAACCTGACTTCACTCAGCACCTGTCAGACTACAAGGGCCTAATGAGATACTTTTTTTTTTCTCCTCAAAGACATGTGTGAGCTTAACCTGTAATCTAACCAGAAATAGAACCTTACATTCACAGAGGAATATACCAGGGTTTGCATTTTAGTAGCTCGTAAGTGATCTAAAAGTGAAGAAATCAGAATTAAACTCATTTGCCACACACAGTCCTTAAAAATTTTAAACATACACATTCATACACACCAAACTAAGAAACAAGACAAAATATGAGCTGACACCCTCTAAGATTCCCTTCAGCAGTAAAGCTACAATTCTGCATTAGTCCTGATAGTTTTCTTGACAAGAAGAGAAATACATCAAAATTGCAGTAACGTTTAGTTTTCCACACTGCTGTGAGCAGTTCTTTTGAAAGTATTCTTTTGCAAAGATTCATCTGCATGCTAAATTAACAGATGTGAATTTGGAAAACCCAGCAAAGGGTAGCGATATCCTTATAGCCAGCAGATACAAGTGCTGAGAAAGAAAGGAAAAAACAAACAAACAATGCAGCTATCAAATGAAAAAAACACCAGCTGATCGATACACATACACAATGTAATTACGAAGGAGGAAGAGACACCAGATTTCCAACAGATATACAAAAACACACCAGCAAGTGAGTGTTGTTTCCTTTCAAGCAATCTCAGAAGTCTGTTTGGGAAGATATTTTACCAAACATTTTTGGAATTCCTTTTTTGAAACCTTCTTAAGAGATGTTTGATACAAAGATATTAGTGTCATTATTTTTATGGCTGCTGCAATTGATATAATTGTTGTTAACATGAAGCAGTACTACCCAGCTTGGTAACCCACCTCCCTTACTAGTTTTGGCTCTTCATGACCAGTGTTAAATTTCAAAACTTCAATTCATGCCAAAGGAGAGTCAAAAGAATGTGCCTGAGACTCCAAAAGAAAAGTCTCAAAAGGAGTTCCACAAATGTTTTGAGCAATAGATGTTTCTTTGGAACAAGGGCATGTTTCCTAAGGCAGTTATTCTAAAGGGATAAAGACTCATTTGGAGTCATACACCCTGGCATGATTGCTTAAAAGGAAACCAGTTACTTTGCCCAGGGCAGCAGTCTCAAAGTTGACTGTACACTGGAATCACTTGAGGAGCTTTACAAAATACTGATAATCAGATGTTATCCCTGTTAGGTCCGTGGGGGAAGGGCCAGCCAAATGCCTGCCTGGAGGCTTCCCAGCTTGATATCCGAATCCTGACCTTCCAGCCAGACTTTGAGGTCCATCCAGAATGCCCAAAGGACCCACCCTAAAGCCCCAGGCAACACCACCCTAATCCGGATGCTCAACTAACATTTGATTAACATTCCCACCCTATACCTTACCCCCACATAACCCCATAAAAACTGTGCCCTCCCATCCCAGGGTGCGACTTCTCTGGTCCCTCTCCTCTCTGGACCAGAGAACCTCGCCCGGGAGCCCCCTCCCAATAAAGACTTGCTTTTAAAACTTCTCTCAGCGTGTCACCTGTTTACCATACAACCCCCAGAGAGTCTGATTTAGTTGGTCTATAGGACGGTCTGGACATTTGAACTTTTAAATGCTCCCCAGGTGATTCTAACATGTAGTCAAAATGGCAGCACACTGCTTTAGGGTCCTATGTTGTGCATATATCTTAAGTGTGGTTTACATATCTGTCCTTCCTTGACTCTTAATATACTCATCTTGTTTTCTGTAGCCGTAAGCATAATGTTTGGAAGATAGTAGCTGCTTCATTAATGTTTGATGAATGAATAATAAGAATATGTAGGTCTTAACTGTATGCCAGATTGGGTGACCAATAGTCCCAGTTTGCCTGAAACAGAGGGGCTTCCTGGATGTCTGGCTTTCAGTGCTAAAACCAGAAGAGTATCAGGAAAGCCAGGAAGGTTGGTCATCCTAGTGCCAGGTGCTATGCTAAACATTTTCAAAGATTATTTATTTAATCCTCTCAACAACTTTATGCAGTGAATATTACTATTAACCCCATTTAACAGATGAGAAAACTGAAGCACAGAGATATTTAGTAGGTTTCTTGACATACACAGTAAGTTGTAGACCTGAGATTAGACACTAAGCAGCCTGAATGCATATACTAATAATTATGCTATATTTCCTTCCGATAACATTGTGGTTTTTTTTTGTTGTTGTTATGATTGTTTTCTTCTTGTTGTTGTGTTAACCTGTATCTCTCAATAATATATTTCTGCAGGTAAGTAACCCTTGAAAGTGAAAAAAAAAATTTCCTCCCTTTTTACACAGGGCATTTTCAAGTTTGGAGACTTCTAACTTTGTCTATCCAAAACTATAGAGGAGAGCCAGCAAGAAACTCAGCTACGGAGACAGAAAGCTAATCCTAGAGCTGGAGTGAGGGGACAGTACACATTTTAACTGGCACTTTGGCAGACACAAGACCATTAGAACAACATGTTCTACTGGCTGGAGTCCCTAATGCTGAGCAGTGGACTAGAAGCATACCCCAGGTAGACTTTTCCGCCAAGGAAGGAAGCTCCTGAGAAAGGAACCTGTGTGTGTGTGTGTGTGTGTGTGTGCATTTGAGCACATGTGAATGGAATTGCTTGTCCTATAGTTGTTTGGTTTATGTAAAGTTCCCTAATCACAAGCAGGGAGGAGTCTGAGGACTACTAAATAGAGAAAGCACACCCTGAAGTAAATCCTTTACCTCACATTTTTCTCTTAGATTACCAGAATGCCTTCCAAAATTATTTTTAAATTCTATCATGTATTTTTTAAACCAAAAGAAGTCAGTGAGAACTTAGAATACAAACAGCTTAGTAAAAACCTAGTAATTTTAGGTCTAACCACTATGGAAAACAATATGAAATTTCTTCAAAAAATTAAAATGATCTACCATATGATCCAGCAATTCCATGTATGGATATGTAATCAAAGAAAATGAAAACAGGATTTCAATGAGATATATACACTTCCATATTTATCATAGCATTATTCACATTAGTCAAGATATGAAAACAACCCAAATTCCCATCAAAGAATAGAGAAAAAGATGTGGTACAACAGAGTATTATTCAGCCATAGAAAGGGGGATATCCTTCCACTTGCTACAACATGGAGGATCTTTAGCACATTATCCTAAGTGAAATAAGTCAGAAAGATAAGTACCATATAATATCACTTATATGTGGAATCTAAAACAGTGAAACCTATGAAAACAGAGAGTAAAATGGGGGTTACCAGGAAATGGGGTGGGGATAAGAGTGATGGTATTTAAAGGTATAAACTTGTAACAAGTAGTAAATAAGCCATAGAGACTAATGCACTGTATAATGAATATAGAAAATAATCTACTATAATCATGTAATGTGATAAATATCAGCAACCATACTACATTGGCAATCATATTACAATATATAAATGTATTAATGTAACACAATGTCCATCTTAAACTTACCCAATGTTATGTGTCAAATTAATATTTTTAAAAACCTTTAGTAATTTCACCATGTTAAATCTCTTTATAGACCTGGAGACATAGAAAATTCTAGACTTTTTTTTTTTTAAGCCAAGTATTTGTACAGGCTTTGGTCATCTAACATAGGCCATGATAGAACTCTGCTCACGTTACCACCATATTCTAACCAATGAACTTAAATGGAAGAGAATACTGTTAACTAGTCTCCATCTGCTAAAAATATATACAAACTCAATGGAAAGATCATCAGTGACTCAAAGATTTTCATGTTTTAAGGAAAGGAGGCAGTGGCAGCAACTTGGGTTCATACCTGAAGGGAGCTTCTTTGTGGAATCGCTCCCAGAACTGCTGCTGTTCAACTTCGAAGGCTGTGCACCTCTGGCGGAGAAGGGTCACTTCATTCGCCTGCAGGGGGGCCACATTCTGCCTCACAGTAATGGCCAACTTTTTTATATTGTTCCATTTCTCAGGCAGCTCCTGCAAACGAGACCTCAATGTGGTCAGACTCACATTGATCTCCCCCTCCCCCACAGTCTTAAAGCTGGACAGTACCCAGGTGGCTTCATTTCTGCTACAACACCATGTAAGGGTGTTCTTGTATCATTAGACCATTCCCAATCCTTTCTCCTTGACTTATTTCTCTTTGGTTTTGTTGTGTTAATCTGTAACTCTCAATAATATATTTCTGTGAGTGAGTAACCTTGATTTTCACCTGCTTCTGACTCAACATCAGTCTTTTTGACCTAACCTAATAATCTGTGCCCTTTTCTATATCTTTAAGAGTGCTGGTTATTTTCTTTTATGTCCCATATTTCCTTTTAGAACATTTTAACATTTCTCAGATGTGCTGTTTTTCTCTGAATCCAAAAGTTGGCTCATCCCTAATTCTGGGAAAAAATCCAAAACACTTCATCCACATCAATCCTCCTATATATTTCCAGTATTATATTGTTTCATACTTATCAAGTTTCAAGCAAATGCTAGACATTACACATATGTTACACATATAGTTCCAAAACATGGACCTTGAGGCATTACCAAATCCTGGTTTTCATTCACTTCAACCTACCTCACTCCAATTTGAAAATCCGAAACTTTTCCTATATTACTTTTATTTAAAAAACAAAACAAAACAAAACAAACAAACAAACAAAAAAAACTCCAAAACTTAAACTTTGCACTGACCTCTAGCTGTTTAAACACTGTTTCTGGCAATTCTTGTTCATAAATCTTCAGCAATTCAATAGTTTGCTTTAAAGGTTCAAACATCTTGTCAGTGCTGCTCTGCCGTTCTTTAAGAGCCATGAGGTGTCTCATAATCTCAACCAATCCTTTGGAATCTCCTTTTTCAACTTTCTTGAGCAAGCCGTTCTCACTATTTTTTATAAACACTTCAAGGTCGGCCAAGCTAGTAAAACAAACAAACAGAACATCAGGAGCCATTTTCCTTCTACTCCTCAAAAAGAAGATTTATTTACTTCTCTAACAATAATAGCTATTATTATGGAAAACTTTCCATGATCTCAGCACTCTACATTGACTATACCATGATAAGAATTCAGCACCCTTCAGAAGTGTCAATCATGAAGCACAAAGATTGAGCCTCCATGCTGTAGGAGACTCAGGAGACATGACACATTAGTGGGACAACTAGTGAAATGTGGAGAAGGTCTGCAGACTAGTTACTAGTTCTACATTAATATTAATTCTCTGGTTTGGATAATAATACTATGGTTATACAAGATGTTATTATTTGGGAAAGCTAAATGAAAGCAAAAGAGAACTCTTTGTACTATTTTTATAACTTTTTTTTTTTGTAAATTGGAAATTATTTCAAAGTGAAAAGTTAAAAAATTAAAATAAAAAATACAATGATCTCTAAAATCATATACATTTGGATTTGATTTTGACACATGAGATGTGTAACCATGGCCAAGTTATTTAGATCTCTGAACCTCAGTTTCCTCACCTATAAGACTGGAAAGATCATTTCTGTTTCATTGGTTATTGTGAGAATTAAATGAGATTTATTTTTAATTCAAAAAGGTTTATTGAGCATCTATTATGAGCCCTAGCATGCTTGTTTTGGAGGATGGAATGATAAGTAAGATAAACAAAGTCTCTGCCCTTATGAAGGTTACATTCTGGTAGGAAAAGTAAATAGGAAACATCAGTAAAATAAATTGTAGAGTTTCACATAGTGATGAGTGCTGTGAGATAAGGAGACAGAGACTAAGAATATGGAGCAGTCAGTGAAGGCCTTTTTTCATGAAGGAATAGTTGAGCAGAATGTGAAGGAGTGAGCCACAGAAAGTAGTAGGAAAAGAACTTTCTAGGTAGAGAAAGAAGCACAAGTAAAGGCACTGAGATTCAATTAAGTTTGATTTGTTTGAGGAGAAGGTAAAAAGTCAGGCTGGCAGAAGCATAAGTGGAATAGGAAGAAGCATGGAGGGAAAAGAGGTTAGAGAATTACCAAAGGGTAAGATACTGTAGGGCCTTATTGGCCATAAAAAGCCCAAATTTAATTAAGCATGAGAATTATGAGTAGGAGAATAACATGACTTGGTTTATGTTTTCAAAAAGATCTGTAACTGGAGGAGAACAGGTTTTAGCTGGAGGGAGCAGTGATGATGGTGGTGATGGTGCCATTGGTGATAGGGGTGTTTAGGGACTATAATTGGCATTCAGGTGACAGAAGATATTGTCTTTGACCTGGATGGTGAACATCAGAAGTTGTCAGATTTTAGATAATTTTGTATGTAGAGCCAATAGGACCCACTGATGAATTGGGGGAAATGAGAGAAATAAAAACTTACTCCTGTCAAAAGGGTAAATGATGATGCCCTTTAAAGATATAAGAAAAAATTGGGGAAGACTAGGTTTTCTTTTTTTTTTTTCTTTTTCTTTTTTTTTTTTTTTTTTTTTTGGAGGAAGAGGAATAAGTTTTAAACATGTTAGGCTTAAGATGACTCACAGACACGAGACACCTAAAGGAGATATTTATTAGGCAGTGGAATGTAAATCTAGAGTTCCTAAGAGATGAGGCTGAAAATATACATTTGGTAGCTGTCAGCATACAGATGGATTTAAAGTGTTAGGTTAGGTATCACCTGGAGTAGAATGTAAACAGAGAAGAAATTTCAGGATTGAGGTTTCAAGAATTTTAATATTTTGAGGTCTAGAAGAGATGAGCCCAGCCAAGGAGACCAAGAAGGCGTAGGCAGTGAGATAGAGGGAAAACAAGAACAGTAAGGTATCCTGAAAACCTGAGAAAAAGCTGTTCCAGAAAGGGGAAGAGATTAGTTGTGCCAAATCCTGCTGAAAAGTATAAGTAAGGTAAAGACTGATAATTACCACAGGATTCGGCCATATGAAAATCATTGGTGACTGCAGAGTAAGTTGAAGAATTGTGGACTTATGTTTCTAGCTGTCTGATATACACAGTAATATGTATAACCCCTCCGCTAAAACAACCAAAATGCTTAAGCAAATATTTTAAAATCATCACTAAGGAGGCATGAAATTAAGGAATCTCTAGAGGTTGAAAATGTAGTGAAAGCAAGAACTACGCATGGTTCAAAGCTGGCTTTCATATGATAGTTTCTACTGAACCCTGAAGAACTTGAACCTCTATTTTGATTACTTTATGGCATATGGGGAACAAGCAACTAAGCCTAGAACCCACATGAGGTGAGGAGGCTAATAGGAAGCTGCACACGAAGCTGCAATACCATAAGGGTGAACAAGAAATAAATACGCTGCCTAGAAAGGGACAGTATGGAAACTTACCTGCCTTAACCTGGATACTAAGTAGACACTGGGCAAGTAGAAATACAAGTGGTCTGAGGTAGGAAGAGTCCAGAAAGAAATACAAATCCTTTCTGGAGAGGTACAAGTAGAATCCAATCTTTAAGGATTCCCACAGATGAGATTCCAAAGAACATTATTTTTATAACCAAAAGTCACAAAATACACAAGGAAGGAAGTTACCATAAGTAGGAGCCAGCAGAAACAGCAAAATTAAACCTGTGACATTTCAGATATTAGAATTCAGATGCAAAATATAAAATTGCAAAATTTGACATATTTAAAGGTGAAAAAAAAATTCTTGTTTAAGCACCTTACTTCACTGTTCTTGATCCACACAGTAGGGTAAAGTGCCTTGTCTGCAATTTCTCAAACATCAATTCAAGACTAAGAACACCTTCATATTTTTAAGTATGACATATCAGCTTAGACAGAAATATTTTATTTAGAAATTACCCTCCAGAAACCTAGATAAGCTCTTACAGTTTCAGTAGGTTACAGCCCTTTTCCTCAACCCAGCTTTATGTTAAAGTATAAATTTAGCATTGTTTCAAAGTCACAAATGAAAGCAATTTCAGAGGCTCTTCAAATATGCCTAGAATCTGTGATAGTGTGTGAACATTTTTATTGAATGATGGATTCTGAAAAGTGACAAAAGTTTTTGAGGCGAGTAACATGAAAATTATGGCCTGTGATGGCGTTACTTTGTTAAGAGTAGCATAAGAAAAGCTTTTGATATGTGTTTTAGCAAAGCAAAAATAATCATACTGTGCTATATGGGCAATTCCAGGAGAAATAAGCTAATAATTTTCTGTAGGCCTTTGTTATTTTTAATATATGGCATGAAAAAAGAAACCATTTTTAAGTTGACAAATCAAATGTTATCTTCAGAATACCCTCTAATTGACATATTATGAAACTGAAAAAAAATGAATAAATAAAACAGAAGCCTTAAAACTTGAACAAAGAACAAGAGGGTATAAAAATGAGCAAGCAAAAATTACACAGTAATCAAATAGGTCTAAAAATAGGAAGTATAATTAAAATCTAAAGCTTGTTGAATGGATTAAACAGATTTAGACAAAGCCAAGGGACAGAATTAGACTGCTGTATGATAAAAGTGGAGAAGTTACTGAAACTGCAGGATAGTAAGACAAAAAACTGAAAATTGTTAAAAAACATAGAGGACAGTGAAAAGATCTCACATAAGTGTATAAGAGCTCCAGAATACAGAAAGGATGGCCAAGAAGCGATCTTTGAGGCTGAGAATTTTCTTGAATTGCTGAAGGACAGCAAATATATAGCCTACCAAATTCTGGGTGAGATTATTATAAAGAAACTCTCACAGAGGCACTCTAGTAGGAAACTATAGATGATCAAAAAGGACAAAAAAAATCTGAAAATTAGCTTTAGAGCAAAGACAGATTTCTACAAAACAAAAACAAGACAAACAAACAAACAAACAAAAAACATTAGACTGATGGCTGACTACTTAATAACAAAGATGGAAGTTAGAACCCCATGGGATATTTTCAATATACTCATAGAAAATAACTGTTACTTAGAATTCTCTCTTTCACAAAACAATTTTTTTCAAGGACATGGTCAAAATACATGCTTTTCAGACAAAGAAATAATGAGAGGGTTCTACTGATAGACCCTTATTAGAATTTCTAATGTATAGATAATAGGTCTGTAATGTAATCAGCAAAGTTATCAGTAAGTATTTAGGTAAATCTAAACAAACATTGAATGTATAAAAAGAAGTATACATTTTGGAGTTTAAATAAATAATAGACAACAATCGAAATGACTGGGAATGTTGTCTACAGCCATGCCACTCTGAACATGTCCAATTTCTTCTGATCTCGGAAGCTAAGCAGGGTCAGGCCTGGTTAGTACTTGGATGGGAGACTACCTAGGAATACCAAGTGCTGTAGGTGTTAAAAAAAAGAAAGAAATTACTGGGAATATAATTCAATGGATGAACAGTTGAGATCAAACCACTCTAAAGTCTTTGTATTGGTTGTGAGGAGAGTAACAATACTGATAAATTATTCCTTTTAAGGATGCTTATTAAAATAGCTATAGTATTCATCAGAATAATAAACCTAGATAGTCCAACATGCAAATTAGCAGAAGGGAAAAAAGAACAAGAAGAAGTAAAACTTAAGAAAACACTAAAAAAAAACACATTCAACCCAAAAGCAGACAAGAAAGGAGGAAAAAAAGAAAACAAATATAAAGTATATAATAAAATAGTAGAATTGAATCCAAATCTAGCATAATAGATGTTAATGAACAAAACACTCCAGTTACAAGATCAATAGTAAGGTAGATGAAACATTCAATTCTATGCCAATTATAAAAATCTCTCCTAATATGAAGGGATAGAAAGATTGAAAGCCAAGGGATAAAATGAGAGACATCAGGCAAATATCATACAAAGGAAATTTGTTTAATTATAGTAATATAAGACAAAACAGACATTACTACAAGAAATATAGCTAGTGATAAAGAAACCCTTTAATGTGTGGCTGAAAATTTCAATTTGTCAGGAAGATATAAAAAGTCAAATTCTATGTGCTCATATATCATAAACTTAAAATATATGATACAAAAAGTGACAGAATTACTAAGAGAAATTCACAATCTACCATAAAACTGGAAGGTTTTTAACACAACTATCTCTGTAATTGATAAATTAAAGCAGACAATAAAGGAAAAAAACCCCAGGCAGTGAGAATACGGTGGATTTGAATAAAGCAATTTACAAGTTTGATCAAATAAGCAGGTATAGAACATTACACCTAACAGTTATAGAACACACATTCTTTTCAAATAAGTGCACAGAACACTTATAAAACTGACCATACTGGAGTGCATAAAGCAAGCTTCAAATAATTCCAGAAGTTGTTATTACATATTTCACAACTGCTGACCATAGTGCAATTACAAAAAAATTAATAACAGAGATGTAACTAGAAGAATTCCATGTTTGGAAAGTTAAAAAATATACAAAAACATCATAATGGATATTAAACATTTTAGAAGAAAATTATAATAAAAATATTGCATACTATAGGCTTGTGATATATAGGTAAAATTGTACTGAGAATGGAATTTATAACTTTAAGTGTTTCAGTAAAAAAGACAGAGGGCTCAAAATAAATAAAGCATCCATCTTAAATCAGCCAAAGTAATGAAAATAAATCCCAAAAATGTAAAAGGAATAATAAACATAAAAGAATAAATTATTGGGTTTCATACTGAGTGGACTAAGTCAGACAGAGAAAGACAAATGCCATATGATTTCACTTATATGTAGAATCTAAAGAACAAAATAAACAAACAAACAGAAAAGAAACAAACTCACAGATACAGAGAATATTTTGATGGTTGCCAGATTTTTTTAAAAGGCAGGGATTAAGAAATACAAATTGGTAGTTACAAAATAGTCATGAGAATGTAAGGTATAGCATAAGGAATATAAACAATAATATTGTAATAACTATGTATGGTGTCAGATGAGTACTAGATTTATTGGGGTGATCACTTCGAAAGTTATATAAATATCTAATCACTATGTTGTACACCTGAAAGTAATATAATATTGCATGCCAACTATAATTGAAAAATAAAAAAATTTAAAAAGAATAAATTATTGAAATATAAATAAAATTATAATGAAGAAGATCAGTATGTTCCTAAGAGAGTTCTTTGTAAATCTGTGGCAATGTTAATCAAGAAAAGAAGCCAGAAAGCACAAATAAAATTTAATAGAAATGAGAAGAGGGGCATAACCATAGATTCTATATAGATTAAGCAGGTAAAAGAATATTATAAATTTTATGATAATAATTTGAAAATTTACATGAAACAAATATATTTCTAGATAAATATAACTTACTAAGGAATATAAATCCTTAATATCTCTACAGACATTAGAGAAATTATAAGTAAAAATTTGCCACAAAGAAAATACCAAGACAAGATGGCTTAATAGAAGATTTAAATCAAACTTTTAAGGCAGAGAATTCCAACCTCACACCAACTCTTCCAGAGAATAAACAAGAATTACTTCTTACTCATTTTATGAAACTAGCAAAGTCGCAGAACAATATCAGACAAAGACAGTATAAGAAGGAAAAATTGAAGGCCAATCTCAATTGTAAACATAGATGCATCAATACTAAACAAAATGTTTGCAAACAAAATCATCTAGTGGATATATTGGAAAAGATAACACTTTGTATTGGGCTTATCTCAATATTGCCAGGTAGGTTTAAAATTAAAAGGAAATAATATGTTCATCTTCATCACTTTAATATTGAGTAAAAAAACAGAACTATCTTAGTGGAATTAGAAAAAGCACTTGATAAAAAGTTATTATTTATTTATGCTGTTTTCTTAACAAACTTCTTTAATCAGATAAAGAGAATCCACAAAAACTCACAGCAAATATTATTATTCTTAGTAGTGAAATGTTGAAAGCATCCCCTTTAAGATCAATTACAAGGCAAGGATACTTGTTATTATCACCTTATGGACCATTGGACTGGAAGTCCTAAGCAGTATGGAAAGATAAGAAATAGAAATAAAATACATTTAAAAAAAAAGACTGAGAGGGAAGATATAAAACTATCATAAATTTGTAGATGATGACTGTATATAGCAAACCAGAAAGAGTATACAAATTATTAGAATTAATAAGTTAATTTAGCAAAGTTGTTTGATGCTAAATCAGTTTATAAAAATCAATTCCATTTCCAAAGAAAATATGATTTTAAAATATCATTTATGCTAGGAACCAAAAAGTAAAATACTAAGGAATAAATCTTAACAAATACATAGAAATATTTTTAAAGTATGAATACAAAATTTCATTAAAGAACATTTAAAATGACACAAATAAATGAAGGGATAATGTGTTCTTGGACAGGTATACTTGAAAATATAAAAATGACAATTCTCCTCAAATTGATCTATTGTCACTGCAAATACGATTTAAATCCCTATAGACATTTTCATTTACAAACTGATTTTAAAATTTATGTAAAATAGTCTTCTAGTCAAGATGACAGAGAAAGTAAATGCTATACTTGTCTCCTCTCATGAACACATCTAAATTACAATTAAACAACAGAAAATCATTATGAGAATCACCTGAAGTCTAGCTGAACAGAAGTCCAACATCTGGGGACACATAGAAGAGGCCACTTGAAGACTGGTGGGAAGGGTGCAGATGCAGAATAAGCAGGTCCCATACCCATGTGTGGCAGTTGAAAATTGGGAGGAAATCTTGACTACAGAGATCCCTCTGGAGAAGCAAGGGGTCCTGGGATGACACCAGGCTCCCCAGACCAGGGATCCAGTGCTAGGAAGAGAAGTCCTCACAGCATCTGGTTGTGAAAACTAGAGTAGACTGTAGCTGAGTGAGATAGAGGGATGCCTCTTTAGGAGACCACACACTTACTCACTGACAGAGTCACTTGCTCTGAGCTCTAGTACTAATACAGCAGCTTGATAGATACTGGAGATATATGGCGAGGAACTGAATTGTCTGGCTACAGAACAAGGGCTGGAGGGGCAACTGTCTACCAGACAAAAGTGTTAGAAGAAGCCACTGTTCCTTTTGTGATACCCTCCCGCTTCCCAGGTACAGATGCATGTGGCTGCCATATCTGGTCTCCATCAACCTGGCTAACCCAATTATCCCTATCCTGGTGATTCCCTGAGACCCCAACCCAACCAACTTGTGGGCCCATCTAAGTCACTTCCAGTGGCTTTTCCATGCAAATGGCCTATTTTGGCTCATGCTGCAGACTTTCCTAAAATCCCTCAAAGGTTCACAAAACTTAAACAAGCAGCATCAGGCCTCAGCATGCCCCATACTTCTTGCCAAGCATCCTTAAAACTAGCACTAGCAGCAGCTGGCCTTGTTTGTGGCTTGGCCTCTTGAGGCAAATCTAAGCCTAGTGCAGGTCATAGCCATTTGCAGATTGCTTGGTGGCTCAAGCCACATGGCTCTGAGCAGGGCACAGGCTGTGGCTGAACTTGGCCTACAATGGGGCCCCACCTGGAGACTCAGGCCTGCATGCCCAGCAGCTGCCTTTGGTCTGAGCCAGAGCATCACCAGGGCCATATCTGAAGATAACACACCTAAATATCAGACTGTGTAGGCACCAGAGTCCTGCTAAAGCGAATCCTACTCCATAGGAATGGCCCCTGCACTATAGCTCCTCTATTATAGTCACAGCCATTCCTCACAACCAATCAAACCGAGGGCCAATCTCTCCCACTGACAAGCAAAAAGCAATGAAGGCTCAACTACAACAAGCAAGGACACACCCAACCCATACAAGGGACACACCTGAAGTACCTAGCTCAGGTGACCAGGGAAGACTGTACCACTGGGCCCATAGGATACCTACTATATAAGGGTACTCTGCTAAGACTGGGAGACATAGCAGCCCTACATAATACATAGAAACAAACACAGGGAGTTAGTCAAATTGGAAGACATAAAAACATGTCCCAAATGAAAGAACAGAACAAAGTTCCAGAAAAAGAACTAAAGAAAATGGAGACAAGCAATCTACCAGATGTGGAGTTCAAAACACTAGTTATAAGGATGTTCAATGAACTTAGGAGAAGAGTAGATGAACTCAATGAGAACTTCAACAAGGAGATAGCAAACATAAAGACGAAGACAGAAAACAAAAAAGAACCAGTCAGAAATGAAGACTACAGTAACTGAAATGAAGAATACCTGAGGAGAAATCAACAGTAGATTAGAGCAAGCACAGGTCTGAATCAGCGATTTAGAAGATAGGTAGCAGAAAACACCCAATCAGAACAGCAACAAGACAAAAGAACTGCACCCCCCCCCAAATGAGGATATTTTAAGGGGCCTCTGGAACAACATTAAGCATACTAACATTTGCATCATAGGGGTACCAGAAGGAGAAGAGAGAGAGCAAGGAATCAAAAACCTATTTGAAGAAATAATGATGGGAAATTTCCCTAACCTGGTGAAGGAAATAGACATACAAGCTCAGGAAATGCAGAGTCCCAAACAATATGAACCCAAAGAGGCCCATACCAAGGCACATCATAATTAAAATGCCAAAGATTAAGGACAAAGAGAATCTTAAAAGCAGCAAGAGAAAAACAGTCACCTACAACGAAGTTCCCATAAGACTATCAGCTGATATCTCAACAGAAACTTTGCAGGCCAGAAGGGATTTGCAGAAAATATTCAAAGTGATGAAAAGCAAGAACCTACAATCAAGATTACTCTACCCAGCAAACCTGTCATTTAGAATCAAAGGACAGATAAAGAGCTTCTAAGACAAGAAAAAGCTAAAGGAGTTCATAATCAGCAAGCCAGTATTATAAGAAATGTTGGAGGAACTTCTTTAAGAAGATGAAAAAAATATATAAAGAATATGAATAATTAAATAGCAGTGACTACATATCTACCAACAATTATTTTATATGTAAATAGATTAAATAAATGCTCCAATTAAAAGAAAGTGTGGCTGAATGAATAAGAAAACAAAACCCTTACAAATGCTGCTGAAAGACATACACAGACTAAAGGTAAAGGGATAGAAAAAGATATTTCATGAAAATGGAAACAAACAAAAAAGCTGGGGTAGCAATAACATACCAAACAAAATAGACTTTAAGACAAAGCCTATAACAAGAGACAAAGAAGGGCTCAGTAATTCCACTTCTAGGTATTCATCTGAAACACCTAAAACACTAATTTGAAAAGACAGCATTCATATATTCACAGCAGCATTATCCACAATAGCCAAGATATAGAAGTGACCTAAGTGTCAAACAATAGATGAATGAATAAAAAAGAAGTGGTACATATATACAATAAAACATTACTCATGTATAAAAAAGAATGAAATCTTGCCATCTGCAACAAGATGGATGGACCTAGGATATTATGCTGTTAAGTAAGTCAGAGAGAGAAAGACAAAAACCATGATTTTACTTATACGTTGAATCTAAAAAAAGCAAAATAATCAAACAAAACATAAAAAACTCATAGATACAGAGAACATTTTGATGCCAGATGGAAAGGGGTTGAAGAGAGGGTGAAAAAAGAGGAAGGGATTAAGAAATACAAATGGGAAGTTATAAAATAGTTATAAGGATATAAAATACAGCATAAAGAATATAGTCAATAATATTGTAATATGGTGTCAGAAGGGTACTAGATTTATCTGGGTGATCACTTTGTAAGTAATATAAATGTCTAATCATTATGTTGTACACCTGAATATTGTATGCCAACTAAGATAATATTGTATGCCAACTGTAATTTAAAAAATTGTTTGAAAAATTATGTAAAATAATAAGAGCCAAGAATTGTTGAGGCATTCTTAATGAAAATGAATGAAGTGTAGTATTGCCCTGCCAGATGTTAAAATTTATTACAGAGCTAGTCATGAGGACTGTGTCATATTAATGCATCAGCAGACAAGGGGATACTTAACATGAAAGATAAACTATAAAACTTTTAGGAGAGGATATAAGAGAGTAACATTAGGATCTCAGGAAAATAAAGAATTTATTTAACAAGACATGAGGAGCTACATAAAGGGAAAGATGAACACATTTTGGCTACATTAAAATGAAGAACTACTCTTCAAAATATACTGTAAATGCAATGGAAAGACAAGCCACAAAATGAGAGCCTATATTTGCAATATATACAACTAGCAAAGGATTAGATATAGAATACTTGTTACTTCTAAATATCAAAAAGAAAAATATAAAGTCCAATAAAAATAGGCAAGAGCTATGAATATAACAGAAGGAATATAATGACTCACCAAAAATATAAAAGATGGGCCACTTTAATCCTAATTAGAGTAATGCAAAATATTTACCATAATGAGATACCACTAAGCTCCCACCATAATGGTTAGCATTAAACAGTCCATCATCAAAGAAGTGGGGCTACAGGAATTGTTACACCTGGCCACTCTGCCTTGGAGACACTTGGCATTATATGCATTCTATTTGACTCAGCAATGCTGCTCTTATGTATATACATTAGAGGAAAATGTGTCCATGTATACCACGATACATGTGTAACAGTATTCATAGCAACACTGTTGATATTAGCAACATCTTCTGAAACAACCCACATATTCATTAACCACAGATAAGTTGTGGTATATTCATATGATGGAATACTCTATGGCAATGAAAATGAATGAACTACTGCTATACTCCAAACATAGATGGATCACAAACATAATGCTGAGTAAAAAAATGGAACACAGAAAAATATATAATATGCAAAATTGTTTTACTTTCATAAAGTTTTAAAATACAAACTTACATATGTATCTATATGTATGTGTGTGTGTGTGTGTGTGTGTGTGTGTGTGTGTGTGGATATAAAACCACATATAAATTGTTTTATTTTCATAAAGTTTTAAAATACAAACTTACATATGTATATGTGTATGAATGTGTGTGCATCTATATGTATATATGTGTGTGTGGATATATAACCACATATAAAGCCATGAAGAAGTCATGAAAAGGATTATGTCACATTTAGGACAGAGGTAACATCTGACAGGGAGGGAGAAGAATTTATTTGATCAGGGAAAAGAGTGCGTAAAGGAAATTTAAAATATAGCCAATATTCTTTTACTTAGCTGGATAATGCAAATACAAGTATTTATTGTAATATTTTTCTCTAAATTGTATGTATGCTATATTTCATAATAAAACTTTTTAAATGGAGAGAATGGAGGAAGAAGTAAAAGAATTAAGTATAAACACATCTCTTTAAGTTTTGCTGTGAAGGAGGCCACAAAAAAAAATGGCGTTGTAGCCAAAGGACTTGTGGGGCTGTGTTTCTTTTTATTTTAAGATGGCAGATGTGATAATACATTTGTGTGCTGTTGAGAATTGATAGGGAATATTTAAGGAGGTAAGTCTTAAGTAGATGAGAGGAAAGAGGCTAGACTTAGAAAAGCAGGCATAGTTTATCCACTGAAACAGCTGAGGTAGTTGAATGTATGGCTTCAAATGGAAGTTGATTGGTAGATTTTTCCATGAAAATGTGAGTTCATTCTCTTGTGATTGCTTCTAATTTCTCAGTGAAATGAGAAGCAAGGTTATAAGGGCAGAGAAGATATATGAGTTTCAAGGAGAGAGAAGAAAAAAGAATTTGGGAAGCATCTATGAAAATGCAAAAGACCTACTTGAATTTTATATTTATAAATGTAATATGAGATTGGTCAGAAGAATGGTTTGTTTTTCCTTCATCAAGGATAAATAACTCAGGTGCAGGTGTGGAACACTGAGTTTAGATAGAGTCATAGTTTTATAAGGTGCAAGTGGGAATGGTGAGCAAGAGTGATAATCACTGAGAAAGCATAGGGGCCAATGGATGGGAAATCTGGAGAGATCTGAAGAATTTTGCATGGCAGGGTTGCCAAGAAAGTGACCTGGAAAGATATCAGGTGGTGGTCAGAGAATGGAATGCTTAAACCTGAGATTTTGAAGGGAGAACAATTACTTCCACATCTTTCCCTCTGCCCTACCAAGAGTATAATATGGAATTAGGTAGCAGAAGTATGGTGGAGAGAAAGGGCATTGGAAAGGGAGGTCAACAAAATGATTAATTGAAAGGTTTAATGAAGACTGTATATGGCTGTTGGATCACTGAGGATGATTATCAGCAGAAGGCTGGGAAAGGGAGACTGAGCCAGATGATACGATTTGCAGTGATGGGGAAGAATGACTAAAAGCTTGGTAGGTGACTTCATAAAGACAAGTAGCAGTTGGTAGTGTCTAACAGAATTTGCTCCAGTGGAACTGAGGATTTTGAAGAAAGAGTGTGGTGAGAAAGTCTGAAAGAAGCATTGAAGAACAAGAATACCTTATCTACATCTAGGCCACTGGTAAGAGGGATACAGGAGAAAACTCAGCCCCTACTTGGAAGTACTACAAGGCAACCAGTGTCCTCAAGAGAGGGCTGGGTTTCTGGAAGAGCAAAAAGAGGGTAAGAGAAGACATATAGTGGGCATTTGCTGATGAAAGACCCTGAGGTCTAGGGGAAGGGTACAGGAGAAGGCTTTGCAAAGGCTTGGGGGTTGAGTCACATTAAGGCATAAAGAGCTAAATGGGGTGAGAGTTTAGATAATGTTATGGACTGAATGTTTGTGTCCCCTACAAATTCATATGCCGAAGCCCTAACCACCAATGTGATAATATTTGGAGATGGGGCCTTTGGGAGGTAATTATGATTAGATGAGGTCAAGAGGGTAGGATCTCATAAAGGGTTAGTGGCCTTATAAAAAGAGATATAGCTCTTTTTCTTTCTATCCACTTACCCTTTCTCTCTCTGCACAGGCATGGAGGAAAGGCTATGTGAGGACACAATGAGAAGGCAGATATCTGCAAGCCAGGAAGATAGCTCTCACCAGGAATCATATTAACTGGCACATTGATCTTGGACTTCCTAGCATCCAGAATTGTGAGAAATAACTTTCTGTTGTTTAGGCCACACAGAATGTGTTATTTTTTTATATAACAGCTACTAAGATTCTATTACCATTTCAATGTATGTGTGGGAGTAAAGGGGTTCCCCACACCACCAAGCAATCCTCTGACACCATGTGGATGCCCTAGCATTTAATACAGTTCTGAAACTTTGTACCAGGAGATATCATCAAATTCTACAGGTTAAGGGCTCTGTCCTACCAGACTGCCCCATACCTGTCAGATAACAACTGTAAATCCAGATGGTCACATCTGCCTCTGACTGACTGACTATAGATCAGAAGTTTCAGTGACCTCTTGCTTGGGTTCTATTAATTTGTTAGAGTGGCTCACAGAATTCAGGGATCCTGTTTACTCACTAGATTACTGTTTTGATATAGAATGATACAGGAATGGAAGAGATAGGCCAACATACAGGGAAAAAGTATGGAGCTTCCATATCTTCTCCAAGCCTACCACTCTCCCCAAATCTCCATATGTTAACCAACTTGGAAGCTTTCTAAACCCCATCCTTTTGGTTTTTATGGAAGCTTGGTTACATAGGCATGATTGATTTAATCTCTGACTATTGGCAATTGATTCAACCTCCAGCCACTGTTTCTTCCCTAGAAGTCAGTGAGGCAGGACTGAAAATTCCAACCTCTAATTACATGGTTTGTTTCCCTGGTAACCAGCCCTCATCTTTATGTGGGGTACAAGTCACCTCATTAGTATAACAAAATACATCTTTATTAGTCGCAACACTTAGGAATTTCAAAGGGTTTTAGGAGCTGTGCCAGAAGTGGGAACAAAGACCAAATATATATTTCTTATTATAAATCATGATATCACAGCAACCTACCCTGAAAAAGACAGATGACACAAAAAAGGTTGTGCTTCTCACAGTAAGTAAAGTACATAAGATATAAGGCAAAATGGGATTAATCCTGGCATCTACTAAGGGAAAATGGAAATCACAGAATTACATAGCACATAATAAATGGTTTTTATTGTTCTTATATCTATTTTATCCAATCCTTGACAACACAATAACACATTCTCCTAAAGTATAACAAAATGGATAGTTTATGGAATCACTAACTAATAAAACTGGAAGGTAGGTACCTTAGAGAAATCTGGTCATACTGTCTCCTCTCAGAGATAGAAGATAGGGCTCCAAGAACAAGGACTAAGTTCTTCTAACTGATCTATCATGTGTTTATCCTGTTAAGCCAACTATTAGATCCTGCAAAGCCTTTCCCAGTAGAGTCACATGGCAGCTGCTATCACTATTCCCTGTATCAATCATGTGTTTTTGATGCTCTGACATCTGGGGCCCTGCTGACCCTAGAGAAATTGCCCATTCCAGGGTTAGCCAATTCCTAGAGATAGTAAATGACTTGCTTTTGAGCATGCCTTTCATATACAAACCAATCAATCCAGAGTCTATATCCCCAACCACCTCCTCTAACTGGCTCTCATATTCCATGTCACTGTCCATTTGCTCTAATCACCCCAAGACCACGTACCAGACAACTAAGAACATCCCCTATGCCCCAGTGCCTGTTGAAATTATTCAAACTAGCCAATCCTAAACCTGCTTACCCTGTCTCATCCATTCTTTTCCATGGAAACCACAATAAAGGCTCTTCTTCATGTTTCCTCCTTGCTCCCTCTGCCTCCTGATGCCCCTGGTGCTTTCTGTGTGGCCCTGCATGGTATGGTGTGCCCCCTCTTCTTGGGATCTATGGCTTTAACAAACTATCTTTTATTACTGGAATTCATGAATTGATCTGTTAGCCTTGCCAAACCTAAATAATAATGAAATCTAAATTTTGAGAAATGTTCCTATGCCCTTGGATCACCAGATCTACTGATGGAGAGGGACCACAGAGCAGCTATCCCTTGAATGGTACTCTATTCAAGGCATCATTGTTACCTCTCCAACTTCTACCGTTGCTTCCTTTCCCCCTCTCGCCTCCCTGAATATGAAAAACTGGCTTCTTCTTCTTAAAGAACATCTGTGTATCCCTATTCTAAACATCCCATACTGCCTTCCTGTGGTTTCTAGTGGTGGCCCATCACCCCTGTAAAATTTATTTGTAGATAGACACATCCTTGACTTGGCTGTTTCCTTTCTAGATCATGAAGCAGGATGGCTGTAGCACTAAGCAAGACTAGTCCCAAACTCAGGGGAGGGATCACAGCTCCCCTGTAGCATCAGCTGACACACCAAAAGCTGATCACTGAATGGAGGGGGACTGCGCCACCCCACAGGATTCTGTAGGGAGGGAATAGAAGTTAAGATTCTGACTTTGGTGGATCTGTGGGGATAAGGCTAAGGGAAAGTAACCAGGAGACTACTAATCAACTTGATTATTTATTTAGAGGGTGAAGCTCTCACTTATAAAGTCTAGTGCTAGGCTGAGTGGTCTAGGTCCATAGCAGAACAGACAGAATTTCGGATCCAATCTGTTGCAATGCTAGAGGGGCACAGAGAGGCATCAAGAGTGTAGGGATTTAGTGACTTCTACATTACACAGCTAGATAATCTGAGACAAGGAGTGAGTAGTAAAAATAAAATCTAAGAGGCCCATTAGACCCTGTCTGCCTCTCAAGCTTAAAGCTATTTCAGTCAGAGTTATGAAAGGAGATTGGATCTGCTATTATTGTATTGAACATTATTTACCACTTACTGAGTGTCTTTCACATAGTGGGCACCAAATGGAAAATAAAACAAAAAGAGGCCATGTCTGGTGAACAGAAGAAAGGGCAAGACTAAAGTTACTACTGGTGTCTAAAAGCCTAGAACTTCAATGAACCCATGGAGGAAAACATGAAGAAAATTAAAAACATGGAGTTTCTGACAGCCTGGGATGCTAGAAGAAAGCTGGAACAATATTACCTGTTAGTGACATAGTCAATAAGATGCTGTTTGAACATGAGGCTCCACCTCTTAATTATATTCAGCAAAGATGCTTTAAAGGGTCGCACATCAACCTTCATCCAGTTGTCAAACACCTTGATGGGCTCCAGCCTGCACACATCTTCATAGAGTTTTTCATAGGAGTCAATCTGTGTTTTAAATTGATAGAGGAGGGGAGGGTTCTCTGGGATGCTGTCTTCTGCATGAGCTTCGATCTCCTCAGGTGTGAGGACATGCCCATACAACAGAAACTGACTCAGAATCTCCTTCCTGTCCTCAACATAGAGGTAGGAGTATTGACTAAAGGTGTTTTGATAGATGCAGCAGACAGCCATCATGCTCTGGACTCTCTCCATGAGCATGTTCCGCATCCTTGCCAAATCAGCCATGCCCTCCATGTCAACCTGAGAGAGCAAGACAACAGCAGGTGGGTTATACACCAGCACTTTGCAGGAAGTCCCAGATATTTTGGAAAGCAGGATGGTTGCAGATCCAGTACCTGATAGTGGGGAGAGCTGTTTTGTGAGGAAAGCCGTGGCACCAAAGACGATATTCGAAAAATGCTGGTGATAAGACCCTCAACAATGTCATAGAAGCCACCCTTCACTCCAGACTCTAGAGATGGAGAGAAAACTATTTCTGGGATTTCTAAGCTCATCTGTGCTTCGAATATTGGGGTGAGTCCTGCCTTACATTCTGAAAAACAAGGAGAAAAAAAAAGAAAATGGGTAAAATAGGCCAAGAGAAATTTCATTTTAAAAACACTCAGAGCATTGAGCATTTCTTTCCTTTAGATAAGCTGATTGGGTATAGAAAATTAAAATGTAAAATTTGGTAAAACTCAGAATAGGTGAGAGTGACAGTCCTACAGTGTTTATCAACAGGGGAACCACTGACATTTTGAACAAGCCAGTTTTTAAGCAGGGCTGTCTTGGGCATTGCAAAACATTTACTTTCCTTGTATTCAGAGACAATCCCAGTGACTGATCAATGCAAGCCAGTCCTGTGCCACATTCTCAAATGTTTTCTGGGAGGCAATACAGCCTCTGCTTGTGAAGAGGTTGCCAATTTATTGGAAACAGCTGATTTCCTCCTAGGCACAAACCAGGCAATTCCATTGGCAGCCACTAGGGGGTGGGGGTAGGCTCACCCATGGTTGTAGAGGCGTGAAAAACAGAGAAGTTACAAGCCTGACAGTCTGCTTTTTTTTCTGTAAAAACAAAATTTATTTTAATTCTGCAGTCCTCTAGTGATACAAATTTTAAAAACAGTATAAATAACAAATCCATGATTACTTGCTAGATTAACTTGTCTTGATAAATATAAACCAAAATATAATATGGAGTAAGATATTCCAAGTACAAATAAATACCAAACTTTTATCAGTAACTACTTGCTTTCATATTTTTTTGATTGTAGAAATACTTAAGGAATTGTTATGTGCTGAACAGTGAGAGTGGCAGAGACTATTCATTGAAATCCATTAACCTCCTCTCCCCTAGAAACAGAGTTATAACTAACTGCACATGTGGCATTTCACAGCTTACAGTCAGGTATAGCAATACCATTTCCTAACCAGTGGAATGTGGGAAGAAGTGATGAGTACCACGTCTGGGCTGCAGCCTTTGAGACAGTAAGTAAGCCTTCTCTTCTCTTCCCACAGGCTAGAGCCTGGATGTGGCAGTGACCCAGCTCAACCACAGAAAAGAAGACCAACCCCTAGAGAGTGATATAATTACAGAGTGGAAGAAACTTTCTCATTAACTGGGAGCACTCACTTTGTACTAGTATCTGGGGGATAGACTTCTCTGTCCTTTAAGCTGTATTATTGATGGGGTTTTTGTTACCATACCTTAGCCATAGCTCTCTAACTAAAAACCTGTGAGACCCTCAAAGATATGTAAGACTATGATCTTGCCTTCAAAACTTCAGGAATGAAAAATTTGCATTATTGGACTCAGAAGTGTCCTCTCAAATACACTTTTAACTTAAGGGAAAGCAAGTTTACTAATATAGTAAGTATGCTACTATTGTACAACAGTTTTTTTAAAAAAACTTTAAGAGTATGGTTTGCATGTGTACTGATAATATATTCTGTATTCCTACATGCATTAGATACTTATAATTTGTATATCACATTGCACATAATTTAAAAAATTTAAAACTTTTTTCAAGAATATTTTGACTATATATTTTTTGCATTTTTATTTTTTAAATAATTTTTTTTATTTTTCAATTACAATTGGCATACAATATTATATTAGTTTCAGGTGTACAACACAGTGATTAGACATTTATATAACTTATAGAGTGATCACCCTGATAAATCTAGTACCCATCAGACATCATACATAGTTATTACAATATTATTGATATAATAAATAACTATCAATTTGTACTTCTTAATCTCTTCCCCTTCCACCCAACCTCCAATTCCCCTCCCATCTGGCAACCATCAAAATGTTCTTGTATCTATGAGTTTGTTTCTGTTCATTTATTTGTTTATTTTGGTCTTTAGATTCTGCATATAAGTGAAATCATATGGCATTTATCTTTCTCTGTCTGACTTACTCCACTCAGCACAATACCCTCTAGGTCCATCCATGTTATTGCAGATGGCAAGGTTCTATTTTTTTTTAATGGCTGAGTAATATTCCATTGTATATATATACCACCCCTTTTTTATCCATTCATCCATTTATGGATACCCAAGTTGCCTCCATATCTTGGTTGTTGTAAGTAATCATGGAGTGAACATATGGATTCACATATCTCTTCGAAGTAGTGTTTGAGTTTCTTCAGATAAATACCCTGAAGCGGGATTATGGGGTCTTTCTTTGTATCTTGTTGTAGCCTTTGTTTTAAAGTCCATTTTGTCTGGTATAAATATTGCTACCCTAGCTTTTCTTGTTTAATTCATTTCCATTTTCATGAAATATCTTTTTCCATTTCTTTACTTTCAGTCTGTGTGTCTTTTGATCTGAGTCTCTTATAGGCAGCATTCATAAGGTTCTTGTTTCTTATCCATTCCATCTCACTATCTTTTGATTGGAGCATTTAAACCATTTACATTTAAAGTAATTGTTGATAATTATATAGTTACTGCTATTTCATTATTCATATTTTTTATTTTTTCTTCCTTCTTCTTAAAGAAATTTCTCCAATATTTCTTGTAATATTGGCTTAGTGGTAATGAACTCCTTTAGCTTTTTCTTGTCTGAGGAGCACTTTACCTGTCCTTTGATTCTAAATGATTGGGTATTTTCTGCTACCTATCTTCTAAATTGCTGATTTGATTCTCTGCTTCTTCCAGTCTACTGTCGATTCCCTCTAATGTATTCTTCATTTGTTATTGTATTCTTCATTATGACTGGCTCTTTTATGTTTTCTGTCTCCATCTTTATGTTTGCTACCTCTTTGTTAAAGTGCTTAACGAGTTCATGTACTCTTCTCCTAAGTTCATTGAGCATCCTTATAACCAGTGTTTTGAACTCTGCTTCTGGTAGATTGATTGTGTCCATTTTGTTTAGTTCATTTTCTGGAGCTTTGTTCTGTTCTTTCATTTGAGACATATTTCTTTGTCTCTCCAGTTTGGCTGCACACCTGTATTTGTTACTATGTATTAGGTAGTGCTCCTAAGTCTCCTGGTCTTAGTAGAGTGGCCTTATGTAGTAAATGTCCTGTGGGGCCCAGTGGTGCAGTCTTCCCTGCTCACCTGAGCCAGGTGCTTCAGATGTGTCCCTTCTATGGGTTGTATGTGCCCTCCTATTGTAGTTGAGCCGTTGTTGCTTTTTATATGCTAATTGGATGAATTAACCCTTGGGCTAATTGGATGTGAGGACTGGCTGGTGAGCAAGTCCTCCAGAGCAGAATTCACTCTAGCAGGGCTCTGGTCCCTGCCAAGTTTGCCCTTTGGGTGTGTCCTCCTGGGATGCAGCCCCTGGTGGTGCTCTGGCTTCAGTCGAAGGTGGTCACTAGGTGTGCCAGGCCAAGGGCATCCTGGGAGGTGCCCCACAGTAGGCCAAGTTCAGCTGCATTCTGTGCCCTGCCTGGGTTCACCTGGCAAGAGTCATCAAGAAATCCACAGATGGCCACCATCTGTGCTGGTCTTAGCAGTGCCTAGAGAAACCAAGCCATGAACTGAGGCCTGCCGCTAGTGCCAAGCTTGGGACTGCTCAGCAAGAGGTATGGGGCATGCCGAGGACAGATGCTTCTTGTTTGAGTTTTGTGAACCTTTGAGAAATTTTAGGAAGTTTGCAGCATGAACCAAGACAGGCCATTCATATGGGAAAAAAACACTGGAAGAAGTTTAAGTGGGCCTGCAAGTTGGGAGGGGTGGGGTCTCTGGAAACCACCTGGGCAGGGTGACCTGCATTAACTAGGTTGATGGAGCTCAGATATGGCGGCTGCATGGGTCTGCAAACCAGAAGGAGGAAGGGCTTGACAAAGGAACAATGGATTCTGCCACACTTCTGTCTGGGGGAAAGCTGTCCCTCTAGCCCTCACCCTGAAGCCAGACAACTCAGCTCCTCTCTATATGTCTCTGGCACTTCTCAAGAAGCTGCCCTAGTGCTAGAGCTCAGAATGAGTGGGTCCATCAGTGAGTAAATCAACATGCAAGGTCTTTAAGAGGAATGTCTGCAACTCCTGCAGCCCTCCATCTCATTCAACTCCAATCTCCACTAGTTTTTACAGCTAGAGGGTGTGGAGACTTCTCTTCCTAGCACTGGAACCCTGGGCTGGGGAGCCCAGTGTGAGGCCAAGTTTCCTCATTCCTCCAGGGGGACATCTGCTCCTCTAGGTGGATGTCTGCAGCCAAAATAACCCTCCCAATTTTCAACCACTCCACCAGCCCATTCTGCATCTCTGCCCCTCCTACCAGTATAAAGGTAGCCTTTTATGTATGTCCCCAGTCATAGGACTTCTTTTCAGCCAGAACTCAGGCAACTGATTCCTCTTGATGGTTGTTCTGTAGTTTAGTTGTAATTTTACAACTATATGAGATTTGTGCCCTATATGCTGTCATGAGAAACTAATCCTTATGTTAGATGCAATGCCAACATAATTTCCATACAAAACAGATGGTCTTGATGGTTCCACAACATTAGTATGAGTAAATCACTTTATGCAATCAGAAGGGGAAGAGCATTTCTGGATAGATTGCGTAGAATTTAACTTAGGAGGGATTTAGAGCCTGAGATGTGCATGGGAGGCCAAACCAAGACATGGGAATGATATTAGTTTGACCAAATAAGAGAAGGTGGAAATGGTAAGGTGGACCAGGGAGATAAAATTGGCCATCTGGGCAACGGCGAAGGCTCATAGTGATTTTCTTCTTCTTAGAGGTTACTACTCTCTTTAGGCTCCTTTACCTTTATCAGTGCCTTTTAAATTTTATCTAGCTCCTCAATTCAGGCAGCTGCAAAATCTAGCTCCTGCCCATTTTATGTTGTGAAGAAAATGTGTTCCACTGCCCTCCCAGAGGGAAGAAAACTTTGACAATCTTGGAGAGACACCACCATCTCCTCTCACTATCCTCTTGTTCCCACTCCTTCTCACAAGAGGAGGTCAAATGACACATAAGGCAGTCCAGATCAGGAGAGCTAGTGATTGGTCAAAGGGGAGTCATTACATTTAGTAACCATCTCTCTCACACTTCCTGCAGTCAAATGTGGCTGAGGCATCTTCCTAGATCTTCTAGAGGGTTGTGGGGCCAGGAACTCCAAACCTCCAACATCAGAGAAGGTTTGGTTAGTTCACTAAGGTGAGCACTGTTGGTGCCAGTCCCTAGGAACCAGTTCTCCAGTCTAAGGGCCTGGGTTCAATTGCTCATTGGTTACTTGCCTGCAGACTCTAGAAGGTGATCTTCCCCTTGCTAACTATGCTGAAGCCCATTTCCTGCTACTGCACTTCACTGATTTGGAGCACCCCTGCATCCTGCAAGCAAACACTTTGCCTCTGATCTGTCACTCCACCTTCAAAGACCATGGAGGTTTGCCCATCTGAGCTACACCCAGCACTGGGCCTCGCCTCTCTCTAATCTCAGCCTAGGGTCCGCATGTGCCCTTTCATGTTGGTAGGAGATCTGGGCACTGATCTTGGACTACCTATTTTAACTCTGCATTTGATTTCTCTCCTTGGGTTGTATTTAACATCTTAAAGTCTCATCTTATCTTTATCATCTGGTTTCAAAATATTCACTTCTGCCTTTCCATTTTGACTAATTCTTCAATATGATCCTTGCTGCACTCAAGACCTATCAGAATGTGAAAGGTTAAATTCAATTTTATTCCTGAACTTTTTTGTCCTTTCCATCCATGTTACTTATTACTTACAAGCCAATGTTAGCCCTTACTATAATATCTTCAACTTTGTATACCTTAACCTAGTATATCTACCATACATTCAAAGCCCTTAGCTATCTTTTTAACAGCTTCAAAGAATGCACAATACCTTATTAACATTCTTTTTCCACTTGAAAGCTACCTCAGGCTTCTTGTCATTTTTTCCACACAGAAAAACTTCTGTGTCTTCCACTTAACCTGGCTACTACACCTTTACTGTGTTCTCAAAAAGCTACAAAGATAGAGTACATTAAGCTTGAAGGCACAGAATGCTTTCCTCCCATTGCCACGAGTGAAGTCCAGATGAAGCTGACATTACTAATCATGCTTCTCGCTATTCTAACTCAGTCATTCCTCTCTACTGAAGCTTGATTTCCATTGAATTAGCTTTTATGTTTTTGCTTTTGCTATGACCTTCACTATTGAAGAGCCTGGTTTATATCTGAGTTTTTAAAAGAAAGAGGTCTTTTCTCTTTGAACAATTTAGAAATTCAATACCTTTGCTACTTTACTGTGTATCATTCACAAAATGTCTACAATCTTTTTGGGGAAAATCATAGACACTCAATTGTACTTTGCTGTAACTCAACAGATGCTATTACTGTTATTGTTCCAGTAATAACCTATATCCATAAGCTAGTAAATACCAGTATTTTCCAGAAGGTATTTGAGGGAGCACTCAATGGCAAGAAAGAATCCATCCAGCAACATATCATCAATATAGTTTACATAAGTCTTCCAGATATTGGAGGTTGAATCCACTGCAAAAAGATGCAGGTTATCCTAAAATAATAAAAAAAAAGGAGAGATGTAAACGATGTTTAATAATATGGAAGGACTGGTCTAATCATAAGTAGTGGGATTATAAACAACACACGGAGGAAAAAATAGCATGATACAGGTGCTATTACATGTGTATCAAATTCATTCTGTCTAATGGTTATAACGATTAATCCATAAAGGATATGGGGGTCTCATCCTGTCTCTGGGAAAAAAAGACTGGATCAGACCACCTTCTCAGCAGGAATGCTGATAGATGCAGTGTATGCTTCATAAATGCTGACTGATGTATTGCGAAGGAAGCTGCATCAGAGCTGATATTAGGGTAGGTAAAGGAAGAAATAATAAGGGTAGAAGGCATTATTATCCAAAGCTTATAAGAAATTTGAGGTTCAAACAAGTAAAATATTTACTGGAAAATCCTTAGAAATGGGCTACAGTGTTTTGCTGTTGGTATTTAATATTAAAAATCTTCAACATATTGAGTAACTTAGAAAACACATATGTATAAACAAATGTACATCTCTCTCTCTCTCTCTCTCTCTCTCTCTCTCTCTCTCCCTCCCTCCCTCCCTCCCTCCCTCCCTCCCTCCCTCTCCTCTCCTCTCCCTTGATAGTATGGCAAGTACAGATACCCCATTCACTCTTCATCATTTTCATTATTAAGCTTTTTTTTTTTTTTTTAAATGCCTACAGCACCTAGTATTCCAAGGTGGTCTCCCATCCAAGTACTAACCAGGCCCAACCCTGCTTAGTTTCCAATGTCAGACAAGATCAGACACGTTCAGGATTGCATGGCCGTAGACCACTATTAAGCTTTTTCATAGCAAGTTTTCATTTATCTTATATAGTCAAAGAAAGTAGTAACTACTTTGCAGAAGTAAATTGTCTAGGTGACTCACAATGACCGCTTTATAAACATTTCCATATTGTTAATCTCCCTGGTCAAGAAAAAAAAAAATCTCATGATCTTGCCCTTGAGTGACAAAACTCTGTGATTAGTTCAAGAGACATACTGAAACCAGAATAACCACTCCAAATATAATGCAACAAGGTAAATCTGGAATGACAACTGAGAAATGAAATACTCAAAAATGGAATACTAAAAAAATACAATTAATAACAAGAAAGTGGGAAAGTAGAGCAGAGAAACAAAAAAGAGATAAAGCAAATAGAAAACAAATAACAAAATGGTAGACCTAAATCCACTCATTACCAACAATTACATTAAATGTAATAGTTTAAACATTCCAATTAAGAGGCAGAGTTGTTAGACTTAGAAAAGTAAGTTTATACTATCTGCTCTCTATAAGAGAAAAATTTGAATCCAAAGAAACACATAGGTTGAATATAAAGGGTGGAAAAAGATAATGAAAAAGTAGAAATAGTAAGTCTAGAAGGAAAGACTACAGTATTACCAGAAAGAAAGAAAAAAAAAAGCCTTCAGGGCAAAGGAGTATTATTAGAAATAGAAACGACATTTCATAATGATGTAACAGTCAATTCATCAGGAAGTTATAATAATTATAAATGTGTTTGTACCTACTAACAGAGATTTAAATACTTGATAAAAAATCTAACAGAACTAAAGGATTAAACAGACAAATCTAAAATCATAGGTGAAGATTTAACACTCTACCTTTAGTAATTAATAGAACAAACAGATAAAAATCAGAAAGCATAAAGAAGATATGAACAATATTATTAACTACTTTGGACTAATTGATAATTCTTCCAACAATGGAAGAATAAACATATTTTCAAGTGCACAAGGAATGTTCAATAAGACAGACAATATGTAGGTCACGGAGCAAGTCTCAGTGAATTCCAACTGATTGAAATCTTAGAGTATTTTCTCTGAACCACGATGGAATTAAATTAGATATCAATTTCATTAAAATATCCAGAGAAGCCCCAAATATGTGAAAATTAAACAATACACTTCTAAATGAGCACTGAGTTAAAGAAATCACAAGAAAAAAATTAAAACTAAATGATAATGAAAATAAGGCAGATAAATTTTGTGGAATGCAAGTAAAGCACTGCTAAGAGGGAAATTTATGTCATCTAATGCTTGTGTTAGAATTAAATAAAATCTTAAAATAATACCCTAAGTTTCTACCCTTATACCCCAGAAAAAAATAAGCAAACTAACCCCAAATTAACTAGAAATAAAAAAATAATTAAAAACAGAAATCGATGAACTAGAAAATAAAAAAAAAATTAACAAAGTCAAAAGTACAACGTCATTGTACTTCAAACCATAGATAACCCCCAAATAGCAGCTGTAATTCATTCCTGACTTTGTGTGTGAGATCAACGTGTCAGAACTGCTCCATGACTACTTCAGCAGGGTTGGAGTTGGTGGCCATTTATAGCTGTTTTCCACTTTTCAGTCTTTGATGACGAGACCTGAGGTTGCCCTGATCGTAATGCTGGGCAGAGCTTTACTGCCTTCAGTGCAGCACTCTGAATTTTTTCTTCTCCTTATCAAATTCAGTTAGGCATCACATGGTAATCTTTTACTCTTCAGGTTCTATAGAGCCAGTTATGAAGATGATGCTGGAGGTCCACACTAGGATGTGTGGGTAAGTTGGGATGGGGGAGTTAGTACAGTAAATAACTTAGGATTCTGTCCTTAACTTCTCCTTCTGTCCCCTTGAGGCTTAGTGTGGAACTTAAATCATGTTATGACTAAGTAGTGTCACCATTAAGATAGTATTAATTTTGACACACTGATACCAGAATGTGACTTTTCATAACCTCTATTAGCTTTAGTTCTTGTATTATCAGTATAAACTATCCCTGACTGCAGAAGACACAGTACCTATTGATTGTTCTAATTTCCAGATCACTTCTGGCACCATACACATTTCTTGATTCTTTCCCTATACTCGTGGTATGTGTTTGAGAGTCTGCTTATTACCTGAACAAGGGCATGAATCTTAAGGCCAGATTCTTTGATGTGATTATAATATTTTTCCATTCGTTCATGCTGATCATCCATGGAAAGAAGGCATTCCTTTTTTCCGTCCTTTCTCTTAAATATTGGAGACATCCATGTTTTCATAATGTTTTGAATCTCTTCCACATTGTCTTTAGTTTTCTGAATTCTTTGTTCAAGATCATGGATACTGTTGGTGATTCGAATGACGTAATCCCAAATGCCTGCTCCTCAAAAGAAATATAATTAATTGAAATAGCTGACAGTTGCACAGCTTAAAGGTCTAGTTGCTATGAAAGATAGAGATTTGATATTCATGGGTTTTATAAGACTTTTCCGCACAGGTTACTTCATTATAATCAGTCTTTTTCTTCTTAGTTGTATAAAAAAGCCAACTCTTACCATAACTCTGATTATGGAGAAAAAATAGGTAATACTTACCTACCAAACATACAAAAGTTGATATATTTGCTAGGACATGCCAGTGCAACTTGGTGACTTTATTTGGGTCAATGAATCTTATTTTTAAAGCACTTTTCCTGTACTAAATATTAAAAATATAATTTCTTCTTCTTTAATATGGTATTCCAAAACTTCCATGAGTTGACTGTGACCTTCTTTTCGAACTTTAACTCTTCTGAGGACCCTAATGCAAGTTAATCTCCCTTCCCTATGATTTATTACACTCTATTTTTTACTTTATTATGACTCTTTATCATAGCTTGCCTTGTGTGATTTATATTGTATATGTCTGTTGTCTCCACTAAATGTGAGCTCTTTGAGGGTACAGGCCATGCCCTATATACCTCATATCTCATATTCTTCCCAGTCCCTCCCAGAATAACCAATATATGTTAATCCGTTGATGAATGTTCATTGAGCCGAATGGGTGGATACAAGAGAAGTAAATGCATAGTTCCCTCATTTAAGAAGTTTTTGGTCTAGTTAAGAAAATTAAGTAATGGCAATTATATAGTAAAAACTCTCATTCTTGGGGTGCTGGAGACTGTGGGAGATCTCATGCAAACTCTGAGCCTCCCCTAGTGCATGACAGCAAAGTTTTCTAAATTTACTAATCATATCCAAAGAGAAGGAAGAAGAGGAATACCAATCCTCCTTGCCTTCTCTACTTTGGATATATGTCTGCGAGGATAGACTGTGTTTGCAACACAACCCAGATTACCAGAGAATCATTTGAGAGTCTACCAACTTTATCAGAATCTTGACTCTCAACCTTTACCCCAGACTCCAAGTGGTGTCCTGTTACCTTCTGTTTTCCAGTTCAGAGTCTCTTCTGCAGCTCTCAAGCAAAGATCAATATTTTGCAGCTCTTCCTCCACTAATGGAAATTCCACCTCTAGCAGAGTTTTCATAACCTTGTTGTACCAATTTGCCATCAACTCCAAATTAGCCACGAGCTGTCGATAGAATTCCCTGGAGGAGAACATAACTGCTGCTGTCTCAGGGATGTGCTTCATCTGCCTGGGTTGAAGATAACTCATTTCTTTCAGCACTGAAATCAGCTGAAAGAAAGAATCAACATATGTGGCTGTAGTTCAGTGGCAGTGAATAGCAGCAATTATTGGTTAAGGACTAGAAAACCCCAGGGGACCCAAAGGCCTCTAGGTCCTTTCTTAACTTCTGCACCTATCCATTCCTTAAATCTAGTTTCAGAGAAGGGAAGTTGAGTATTTGGCAGAAAGAAGATGACTTGGAAAGCATCAAGGTTAACTGAATTATAAATCACAAAGATCAAGAAGTGGAAAACCTGGGAAGGGGACATTAGTGATAGCAGGAGAGGGCTCTGCCTTGATGCTTTAGGGCATGTGGCTGATAAAATGATAGGCTCATGCTTCTCGAGCCAGTTTCCATGGAGGGGTGATTGTATGGAGGAGGAGGATCATCTAGTTGGGGATACCTGCATGCATACGAAGCCTCAAAATTAGACTTCTGGTATTCTCAAACGTCACACACATAGTCATAGCCACTGACAGGATTGAGAGAAGGTGTCACTGTACAGCTTTAATACAATCATTTGAAATGGTCTTTCATTTCTATAATCCTGTGCTGGCATGTATTTGTGTTTTAATATACTAGGAAGTCAGGAGGTGGAAATCACCCAGGCCTCTCTGAACTTTAATGGGGTGCTGAATTTAGTGGCAACTGCAAAAGTGAGAAGCCAAGCAGATGTGGTCCATCAAAAACACAGAGAGCCCTCAGGCAGATGTTACTAAGCACCCTGTTCATCATCTCTTGCTTATTTATTATGTTTACCTCTGAACCTACAAGGACTAATGTGTATAGCTATTTGTGACAAAACAGATACCAGGCCATAGATTCTCCCCTGCCTCCCTCCTCCACACTTCACCTTCTACCTCCATATCAACACATTTTGGCCCCCAGTTCTCCTTCCAGTGGCTCTGGACCATTTCTTCTTGTCACTCAACAAACTCTTCTCAAGGTTAAGACAAATGCTAACCAGCTGGCAGGGAAATGAACTCAGCCTCCTAGTTTATTTTGAACTAAGCTCAAGATAGATATTAAAAAACTAAAAGTAGGAAATGAATACAAAAATTAAAAGAAAACGTGGGACTATTTATATAATATTGAGGTAGAGAAGGCCATTCCAAACATACAATCACAAACTATAAAATTTATATGCCTAAAATATCATACACATAATAAAATGGCATGCTCCAACTGGTAAAAATACTTACAGCAGATTTTTTAATATCTGACAAATATTTCAGAAATATTCTAACGAATTCACAGGAAAAGAAGGCACTTCCACTCAAAAGTAGGCAAAGGACATGAACAAGCAATTCATAAAAGATGAAGAAATATAAATAGCCAGTGAATACATGAAAAAGTTCTACTTTACCAGTGGTCAAATAAATGCAAATTAAAACAACATTGAGAAATTATATTTTTTCTAGTTCAACAGGCTGGAAGTGATTAGAAGAAATGAATATCTTCCTGGCAGGAGAATGACTAAATTTCATCTTTCTGAAGAACAAATTGATAATATACATTTAAAAATCTCAAAATGTGAGCACCCATTAGCCTAACAATCCCATTACTAGGCATTTATCCCAAAAAAATATCAAGGACAATGTGACAATAACTAAAGATATATATTGTAGCATTAGTTATACCATATTTTATCTCAGTGTAAGATGTCAAGGATGGTAAGATTCACTATTATTATACATCCAACTAAGGAAGAAAAAAAAAGGAGTTTTTTAAACTACAAATACATGTTATCAGAGATAAGTAAAAAACATGTACATCCTAGAACCAACAAAATACATGTTAAAAAAAAACTAGAAAATAACTTAAATGTCCAACAACAGGGCATTTAGATAATTTAAACAAATTATATATGCATAATTTATTTCCCTATACAATTCTTATCCTGACCTCAAATGGGCAAATCTCTGATCATGTCCCTCTAGAATGATATATATGTTACTGTTCATTTTTAATACCATAGTTATTGCCACTTGCTACAAGCTGGAAGTTAAGGGATATCATAGCTTTTCTTTTACTTGTGTTTGTAATTGTCTCCCCTTGACTCACATAATTTAGGTATTTATTCCCACTCCCTTTTTTTCTTTTTTCTTTTCTTTTCTTTTCTTTTCTTTTCTTTTCTTTTCTTTTCTTTTCTTTTCTTTTCTTTTCCTTTCCTTTCCTTTCCTTTCCTTTCCCTCTTTTCTTTTCTTTTCTTTTTTCTTTTCTTTTCTTTTCTTTTCTTTTCTTTTCTTTTCTTTTCTTTTCTTTTCTTTTCTTTTCTTTTCTTTTTTCTTTTCTTTTCCTTTCCTTTCCTTTCCTTTCCTTTCCTTTCCTTTCCTTTCCTTTCCTTTCCTTTCCTTTCCTTTTCTTTTCTTTTTTACTCTCTTCTCTTTTTGTTTCTTTTCTTTCCTTCTTTCACTTTTCTTCTCCTTCCTTTCTCTTCTATCACATACAAACACCTATAAGGCACTGACTACGTGTTGTACATTGAAGCAGATAAAGTCTTTGCTCTTGAAGTATATAGAGGAGTGGTCCACACTCCATACCATTTTATAACAAGGACATAATTACTACAATTGGGAGATCTAGACTGTGGCCTAGTTGGTGAGCCAGAAACTCATTTCTTTGGACATTTAATATTCAATATTGCTGATGGTGAATGATGATAAAATTACTACAAGGAGTCAAATAAATTAACTAAATGACAGACTCATGTCTTACCAAAGAAAAGAACTACATCCTCCAACTTTCTTTGACAGTTCAGTTAGAATTGATGTTCTCTTTAAACTGTAGTTTTCTCAAAAGATACCAATATTCTATCAGCTCAGTTTTCAGCTCCTCCGGAGAACATGCCATCAAGACAGAAGTAGGTGACTGCTTTCAGCTTGGTGTGGCCAATACTTTTTATTTTTTAACTGAATGATGTGCTTCCTGATATAGGCTAACTTTTGGTTATTGTCTTCTCCAGTGTTAAGCTTTCCATGGCTGCTACAACCCACACTGATCTTCCACCCTTCTGATCTAGAGAAGGGTTTCTCAACTTTGGAACTACTGACATTTTCAGACAAAAAAAAACCCTCTTTGCTGTAGGGTAACATCTTTTGCATTGTAGAAAATTTAGCAGCAGCACCCTTGGTTTCTACCCACTCTGTGCTACTGGCACTTAGTCCATGTTTGACGACCAAAAATGTCTTCAGGGGGAAAAATTGCCTCAGATGAGAATCACTAATATAGAGTCTTATTTCCTTTGAGATTTGTCATATTCTATCTAATAAAGATAGATTTTTGCATGTTGACATTCTAGCTCCCAACTAGCTATGCATTCCTTACACTTGGTTAGCCCTCCAGTAACTAGTCAATAGCCTTCACGTGTAGCACACATTCAAAGAAGGCCCGGTCAGCTCTGGTACTAAGTAGTCAGTAATGTTGTTATTCTATCTGTCTGAAGATAGGTAGCAATACCTGTTTAAATGCCTTCTGGAACTTTAGATAGTACATATCTATAATATGACATTCACACTTTTTGCTGAGTTAATCTTAAGTGTAATATCATTCTAAATTTGTACATGTGAAATCAAGTATATAATAAAACTGTTGTCATGTAAAAGTTTAAAAAAATATTTGGCAATATTTTCTGTTGTTCAAAATCAAAGCAAAGATATTGGCTAATGCTGGAGAAAGATGTGATCATTGGACAACTTAAGAAAACTGCATGGCAGGATTTATCCCAAAAGAGAAAAATCCAAGGTGCAAATTCTTTTGAGCAGCTTTTGTATTCTTATAAGAAGTTTTTTTGCCTTTGAAATCAGAAAAATGAAGCAAAACTCTTCAGGAACCCTATAGGAAATTACTGCTGCCCAACTTACCTGCGGGTTAAAGTTAACAGTAATCTGCTTCGTCTCTGGGTCACGTTTCAGAAGTGGCTGAGAAAGATTGTACTGTGACTTCTCTGATACTGTTTGACACCAGTCTTCATAAAGTTTTGTCTCATATCTGTAAGAATGGGAAATAACAGCCATCTAATAAGTATCCCTGCTCCCCAATGCCTGGCAATGATTAGTTGAAGATATAGATAACATGGGTCTGTCTGTCTGTCTGTCTGTCTATCTATCTATCTATCTATCTATCTATCATCATCTATCAGTCATCTACCTAATGAACTAAAGATACTACTAGTAAAATACCTGAATACATTCTTATGTCAAAGTCATTGACTCAGCCAGGCATGACAACTCCTGCAGGTAAGCCCTCATTTTTAAACAAGAGAGTAAGAAAAGAGACTCCATGTGATCACTTTGGGCAATAAGAGAAGTTGTGATTAGTCTGTGTAAACACTGGAAAAAGCTATTGGGTAAGATCTGCTCTTATGCTAATCTTCACATAGCTCACAGACAATTGTCATTCAGTCATTGTGTCCTGACTGAGTACCTACCATGTACTGGGCTTGGGGAATAAAATGTTGACTAAACTCCTCATGTTAAGTTCAGGTAATGGTGGGACCAGAGGTAAACAGAGAATGCAGTAAGCACAATCCATGAGAAACATACAAGGCATTAAGCATCTGGTGGCAGGGGTGGGTGTGTGAGTAGGTGAGGGAGATAAGGAGAATGCCAGGAAGGATTCATGGAAGAGGGGCTAAAGTGATGTTTGACTTGAGTTTCAGAGGCTGGGAAGATGTTGGGCAGCAAAAGGGGAATGAATGCTCTTGGCAAAAGCAACTTTGGGGCCAAAGGGTAGAGGTGAGAAACAGACAACTATGTACTGAGACTGCCTGAGGTGGAAGGGGGCAAAAGTTGAGGCTGGTGAAGAAAGATAAGGCCAGAGAAGGCTTTTCATGTCATGTCAAGGGGGTGATGGGAAACACTGAAATGCTGTCCATCCAAGGGATGTGGTGACATTATCGGATTTGGTAACACTGTGGGCAGTGTGGACACTAGACCTTGTTTCCCCAAGACTTACTGCAGCTTTAAAGCAGGGACAACTATAAACCCATGTAAATTTTTCATTCTTATGCCTTCTCCATAAAAGGATACAAGAAATATTTTTAAAATTTATTTTCTCTTTGTGCCACATGAACTGTTGCTTTCTGCTTGGTGAGCAGCTGCTGCAATTTTCCATGACACTGATCTCAGAGTGCCATGAGGAGTGTCCCACTTCTAGCTCTGCCAAGTTCATGCTTCCAACAAAACCACACTGGAAAAGTGTCTGTTTCTAGAATAAAGCTGCATTCCCCAGAGACACTGCATTTGTAACCCAGAAGCACTGTACTCACAGATAACATGGTTATAAAAACACAGAGTAACATTTCACGGCCACTGTGGAGTATACTCAAATTCAGAAAAAGGCATTGTAGGGGCTATGCAATTTGCAAAACAATATGATCCCAGAGCTGCTTACTTTCCCAGTAATAAGAGCATGTCTTCATATTTTTGTATCATTCGCTTTCCTTCGGGAGATTCCATGCAACTATCCATACAAAAAAGAAAAAATGGTATCGAATTAGAAGGTTAGAAGTCAAAATTATGATCTGAGTAACAAACTGCAGCCTATAAAAAGAGGTTGAGTAACTTCTTGGGCTGGTTTCCAAATGTCAGAAACGAGCCTGCATACTTATTCCTGAACATCCTCCATGGGCCACTAGAGGGCATCTGTACTTCCTGAAATGCAGGCAGCCCCATAGGTAATAGGGATGGTGGAACATTACCCACCATGGCACCATCAACCCCTTCACCCTAGCGCAGCCAGTCGTGAACGGGTAAATGAAGTCCTTCAAAACTCTGAATAAAAGAGAAATTGAGACATGAAAGAAAAATTCTGGGTTCCACAGTTTTCTGTATATAAGAAAATATTATATGACATTATACATTATAACATTATAAAAAGTATATAACATTATATATAAAACAATATTTTATATATAAATGCACATATATACCACACACACAGAGACATTGTTATATATGTATAATTTCCCCTTCTCCAAAATCCAACTAGGACATGTTACGAGGAGCCCTGTTACTCATTACTCACTAACATGTTTACAGGAGGTTCCCTCCAACATCTCATGCCTCCAAACATGTGAACACACATGCTCACACGCACAGACACTCTCATAGGCTTCCACAGGAATGATGAGGATCATAGGGGAACATGAGCAGAGTCTAGCCCAAGGCACTGTTACCCACATGTGCTTCCCTAGCTTAACACTCCTTTACAACACAAAATGAAAGTCCAAGTCCTGGGAAAATGGGCAAAATATCTGTGATTTTCAGAATCCTTCACACTGTGTTGGTGGGTCTGTTTTTGTTTGTTCTGCTAGAAAAATGAGGCAGCTTATTGCAAAGATTCATTAAAATCCATTTGCTCTTTAAACCAACACAAAGTTTCTTCACAAGATCCCCTGAGCTTTCAATGTAAGCCCTCAAGCCTGCAGAGAAAGCACTGGATTTCCAGTTGCTCAGTTCTTATTCATGGTGAATGAGCAGATGCCTCTGAGAGGCAGCCAGGAGAATGGAAAGATTTTCAGACCAGGCAGGTGGGCTCATGCCCGGCCTTCTCCTCATGAGCTATGGGATTTCCGCAAGCCTCATAGCCCTGATCTCATTTTCATATCAAAAAAGAATGAGATTAGAAGAAAGAAAGACAATAATGTTGGGAAAAACAGAAGGCAGCAGGAAAGAAGACCAAACATGAGATGCATTGACTCCACAAAAGAAGGCATAGGCATGAGTCTACAGGAGCTGTAGACTCATGTTGAGGACATTGTGGACATCACTCATTCACAGAGTCACTAGGAGTAAGAGTCAGATCTGACTCAAGGCCACACAACACACACAGAGGAGAGAGAGACTTCGCACACTAGGGCCTGTGGCAGTCACCTAGAAGATCTGAGAGGTCAGAAGAATAAGTGCTGTTAAACTCCCTGCAGATTCTACTTCACTTCATGGTGAAGAATCTAGAACATTTTTAATAACCAATAAATATATATTATAGGGCATAATACAATTTTGAATTCAATTTTAAAACAAAGGAAAATTTCCATGGGAATTGTAGAGGATACAGTGGGGTGCCATTCAGATCCCCTCTCAGAACCACCCCCACCCCTTAACCTGGCTTTGGCTAGTGAAGCAGGGCTGCCTCTCTTTTGGGGAATAACCTCAGCCGAAAAGGGCGACCTTTCTCAAGGTCATGCCCCTCCCCCAGACAGCCCATATCCATAGACTAGCTGATGTGGGAGTACCCTAGAGGGCCAGAGTTCCCCAGAGGATGGGCTGAAGACTCCCTGCAACTATACTGCAACTCAACTTTTCCCTCTGCCCATCCCATCCCATCCCCTCACTCCCTCACATAAGCTGTTCCCAAGAGCATCCCCATAAATTTCTGTACACAAGTCTCCAAGTCTGCTTCCAGGGAACAGAAATTATGACAGCTACTGTAGTCCACATACCTAGAAGCAGCCCTGCCACCCTTACTGCACTCATATATCTTCTCCCTTCCACCTTGGGGGACATATTTGAGATGTACCCCCAGCCAAATTTCCTATAGCAGGGAAATCTCTGGGAAGTGGTCTGGGTTAGAAGCTCTGAGAATCAAACTTGCAGTTTCTTCCTTAGCTTTTTCTAGGACTTTAGGCATGTTACCTCACTTTTGTTTACCTCAGCTTTTTTTTTTTGTTTTTTTTTTCAACTGCAAAATAAAGCATTTGCTCAGACCAGAGCAGGGGCTGCAAATGGGCAGACCTGATCCACAGGCATGTGTGTTTGATCTGTGAGAAGTTTGAGAAAAAGTGGAATACTTGCTAATTTTAAAGTTGGGTGTTTTACATAAAAATCTAGATTTTTAGCTTCTTTCACATTGAATCTGTCTTCTGCTTGGCAACATTGGATTCTGTGATGTATGCTCCCTTTACGCCCCATCCTGTTGGTCTCGAATCATCTTCCTAGCCTCTGAAAGTGTTTAGTCTCTTTAAACATTTCTTTCCTAGTTTTATTGAGATATAATTGACATACGACACTGTATAAGTTTAAGATATACAGTATAATGACTTGACTTACATATATTGTGAAATGATGACTGCAATTAATTTAGTTAACATTCATCATCTCATACAGATAGAGAAAGAAAAAAGAAAAAGTCTTTTTCCTTGTGATGAGAACTTTTAGGTTATATTCACTTAAATTTCAAATATAACACAGTAGTGTTAACTGCAGCCGTTATGCTGTACATTATGTCTCTAGTATTTATTTATCTTATAACTGCAAATCTGTATCTTTTGAAAACCTTCATCCATTTCTCCCACCATGCACACCCTTTCTCTGATAACCAGATAACCACAAATCTGATCTTTTCCTATGAGTTTTTTTTTTTTGAGATTCTACATATATATGAGATTATATAGTTTTTGTCTTTCTCTGTCTTATTCATTTCATTTAGCATAATGCCCTCAAGGTCTATCCATATTGCAAATGGCAGAATTTTCTTCCTTTTTATGGCTGAATAATATTCCATTGTATATACCATTTTGTTTATCCATTTGTCCATCAATGAACACTTTGGTTGTTTCTATGTTTTAACTAATGTAAAAAAAAAAAATGCAGTAATGAACATGGAACACAGATCTCTCTTCAATATAGTGATTTCATTTCCTTCAGATATATACACAGAAGTGGAATTGCTGGTTCTTATGGAAGTTTTATTTTTAATTGTTTTGAGGAAACCTCATACTATTTTCCACGGTGGCTGCACCAATTTACAATCCTACCAATGGTGTACAAGACAGTACTCTTTCTCCACATCTTTACCAACACTCGTTTTTTCTTGTCTTGTTGATGATAGCCATTCTAACAGGTGTGAGGTGATATTTCATTGTGGTTTTGGTTTGCATTTCCCTGACAATTAGTGATGCTGAGCACCTTTTCATGTACAAAAGTGTTCAGTCTTGCCACCTGGGCCAGAGAATCTTTTAAGGCCCTTTCTAGCTCCGAAGAACCTATGATATTAGTGTCCAAAATTCAAGTCTTGTTTTGTATTTGAAAAAGCCAAGTGCTTTCAACATAATCAGTTTTAGAAAGAGGGATCAGAGAGACTGTCTTTCCCTAGGCAGCATCCCAATCATGAGCTCTTCTCTCTCACTTTCAGCCCCCAAGATGCCTCTAATTAGCTCAATTTTCAGAATTAGCTGTGAGCTGTGAGGTAGGCCAAACCTGGTCACTATCAGAATCACAGGGGGAACTTGCAAAGGGAGCAGATTCACAAATACCCCTCACCCCCAGATTCGGATTCAGTAGATGAAGGGTGAAGTCTAGGAATCTGATTTTAAGGCTCCCAAGATATTCTAATACATGAGGACCTCAAACCATGCTTTAGGAAACACTGGGTTCCATTATTTCCCAGAAGCCTCAGTAGCAGAGAGACATTGTGTCAGAGAGAAACATGTAGAAGAACTCCACAGAGCTTGAAAACTCTGACTTATTTTCCTCCAGAAATAAATTTCATGCAGGAAAGGGAGTCAGGCTATTGTACATCAAGACTCATTTAACACCAAGGGCCCTACTAGTCAGCCCAAATGTACTGATCTCATTACTATTTGACCAAGAGGTATCTGGTTGCTATGGACTGAACGTTTGTATTACTTCCCCTATTTTCATTTGTTAAAGCCTAATTCCCAATGTGATGGTATTAGGAGGTGGGCTCTCTGGGAGTGAAGGGCCCTTATGAATGGAATTAGTGCCCTCATAAAAAGAGACCCCACAGGGCTCCCTTGTTCTTTCTGCTGTGAGAGAACAAAGTGAGAAAATGGCTGTCTATGGACCGGAAAGTGGGCTCTCACCTAAGGTGGAATCTGCTGGCACCTTGATCTTGGACTTCCTACCCTCCAGAACTGTGAGAAATAAATTTCTAATGTTTACAAGCCATTCAGTCTATGGTTGTTGGGAGCCCTTTGTAAGGAATTATCAGTTCCTGGAAATTCCAAGGGAGGAGAAGTATCAGTTCCTGAAATTCCAAAGGAGGAGAAGCATCAGTTCCTGAAATTCCAAGGGAGGAGGTTTCTCTCTCCTTATGTTAATCCATGTTAATCGCAGCTATTGTTTCTGGATACTTGTGGTTTTGTTTCCAGCAGTTTGTTACAAGCAGTTTGTCACTTACTCAAACTGTATAAATATATGGTGCTAAATAAACTCGGTGCTGCAGCTTTGACTGTATGCCCTCCCGAGATCTTTTTCTCTTCTCTGTCTTTTTTCCTAACCCTCGCTCCCCCACTCAGGACTGTTCGACTCCGTCCGGCGGGTTCCGGCAATGGTATTTTGTTATAGCAGTTCAAATGGACTAAGACACTAGATAATTGCTGGAAATGGAAAGAAATAAGGATGATTTTCACGTCTTAGGTAAATGAGTTGCATTTCTACAACAGTCAAAATCTGGACCAGGAGTAGAAGCCTAAAATGAACATGACTTTCAGGAACAAGATACTCACAGATGTGTGAGGCATCTGAAGTTGGCAAAGGGACCCTGGATGCGCTGCCTCAGGTCCTGCGCCCAGCGGAGACCCCCAGCCACAGAGGGCATGTTCTTGTGCACCAAGGAGAACCCTGGGGACACATTATAGCCAGTATGAAGTGAGTCCCTGGCCCCTCAGTCCCTGCTTAACTTTTATGGTTTCTGTGAGAATTCAATAAGATTATGAATGAGACAGGCCACGTGGATTATGAAGCACTTTGCCAGAGTTAGCACAGTTTGGGTATTTTTACTTTGGTCCATAGAATTAGTTTGTTTGCTTATAATTAGTTATCAAAATTTAACAATTATGAGATTTGGTTTTAAATAATCAGTTTCCAGCTTCCTTGGTAAAATTATAAGATCTGGCAAAAAATCAGCTGCCACTTCTAACCAGCAATTGGAGTGGAATAGTGGTCTCTTCCTTTAACTTACTATGGACTCTATCACTTCCTGAGGTCTTATGCTAAGCTCACATCTATGGTAGACAAAATTCTAAGATAACACCGATTGACCCTCACACTTGTATAATTCTCTCTTTTTCAGGTATAGGTGGAAACTTAATATAATTAAATATCACTCCTATAATGACGTTATGTTATATGGCAAAAGATAGATGACCTTAGGTAGACCTTTCTTAATCAGATGAGCCCTTTTAAAGTAGAATGTTTTCTATAGTTGGTGGCAGAAGGAGAAGTAAGGGATCTGAAGCATGAGAAGGATACAATATGCCATCACTGGCTTGATAATGGAGGCTGCTACATTTCCAGCTTCCCCACCTGGAAATGAATGGGCATGACTTCTAGACACTGAGTGGATCTCAGCTTACAGACAACAAGGAAATGGAGACTTCAGTCCTATATCACAAAGAACTGGATTGTACCACAAAAATGAACTTGGAAGTAGTTTTCTTTCCCCCCAGAGTCTCCAGATGAGAAGTCAGCCCAGCCAAATCTTGATTTCAGCCTTAAACTTTGAGTGGAGAACAAAGTGACATCAAGCTAGGCCACTGACCTACAGAACTGTGAGCTAAAAGGTAAGTGTTGGATAAGCCACTAAGAGCGGTATCACGCCCAGTGTTGCAATAATTTGTTATGGAACCAGAGAAAACTAATATGGCCTTTAAAGGTATTTGAGTTTTCAAATTCTGTATCTGACTGGACTATGTCATGAGGATGGTCCCAAATAAAACAGGCCAACTGATTTTCTGGGAATGACTTCCTAAGCGGAAGCAATTTTTAATGACCTCAGTGTGAAATCTGTTTTTCAGACACACAGTGGTACTGCTACTCCATCACTTAAAGACCTTGGAAAATTTCCTATCGCCTGAATAATGAATTTAGATTCCTTAATATGGCACTCAGACCACTTCACAATCTGGCCCCAAACTCCATGACTGACCTAATCTCCCTCTATACATCTTGTTTGGCTATAGGGAGTTCTAACTGGTACCTTCCACATAATCAACTGTCTTCGCTTCTTCAGAAGTCTTTTCCTCTTCTCCCTGGCTGTCAATCTCCCCACGTTTCAGGGCTTGGCTCCAGGCCACCTTCTCCACCAGCTCTCCTTGGAGTATCCCAGTCACAGTTCATCTCGTTTTGTTATAGTTCTTTATAATTCAAGCTGGAGACTACTATTCTTCTATGTAACTGTTCCTACCTAGTGTGTTCCTTGAAGAACCACTTTTTAATGTTAATTAGTTTATCCCTTACCCTGGCCTGCCTCTGCATATCATTCCCACAAATATGTCCTACATATAGCAAAGACTTAAGATATGTTTTTAAGCTAAATTGAACTTATGTTTCATTTTCAAACAGATAAGACAAGGCATCTAAGAATTGCAATAAAACTGGAGACATCATATTGTGGTTTGGTACCACCCTTTGTCAGGTTCCTGGTGGTTCTTCCCTACAGAAGCATGGTTGCTATGGCATTGAAAAGGATTAGAAACTTTTTTTCAGGAACCTAAAAATCTACTGTGGAATTGAGGTATGGTGAAACTTAATCAGTGTGGCAACATGGATCAAGGATCAACTCATACATTATGCTAAGATCTCAATCCACCAGAGGCAGTCAAGACTTCACTGCTCTGGGTTATCCTGCCAATCTCAGCCCCAGATACAGTTCAGTGAACTCTACAATCATCCAAGATGGTCTGGAATATCAAGCAAAAAGGTTGTTGTTGCTTTTCTTGGAGAATGCCATAGATTCATATTAAAGATTTAACAAATACGTGAGCAGTGAGTTTCACCCATCCCAGAAGCAGAACTCTACCATCCAAATCCCCTGGCATCCAGCCTACCAAATTCTTCCTCCTCCTGGACATGCTGACTATAGATTATCCTCACTGTATCCAGGTCTTTGTTGAACATTTTGATGAGTACCAGGTACTTATCAGATATATCCCGTGCTACCAGTGGCCTTTCGAGGAGGCTTCCTGCTATGTCTAACAGCTGTAGAAGAGATGGAGAAAGAAGAGGGAAAAGTAATCAATTCAGGATTTTCAAGGTTACACAAATCTTGTTTCTTGGATTTTCTTTCACATGTCTATCAATGTAAGAAGGTCAAAAATTTGTTATTGTGCAACTGGGTCAATAATTATTAATAGGTAGATATTCACAGTCTGCCTCCTTTCTCCTTTGTTTCTAAAGGAGGATTTCTGTTTGCTGAATCACATATCAGATTCTTGTGGATGTAAGAATCTGGATAAAGGGTAAAACATAGAGAAAACATAAATATATCAGAAAGGTTAAGCTGATCTACATTTAAAAAACCATTAAAAAAAAAACTTCCAACAGAGAAGGATGGTAGATAGAGAAGCTAAGTGGGCTAGGTGTTGGGGAGAATTTGAAAGGCTAAAATTTGAGAGTGCGGTAGAAAAAAGTTTCAGAGAGAACTGACTCTTGAACTAATTTCTGGAATCAAATGGTTGAAGAGAGAAATCCTAATAGGTTTCCTATGTGAATTATGGAATAGCAGGTATTTATTAAAGGTCATTCTCTCTCTCTCTCTCTCTCTCTCTCTCTCTCTCTCTCTCTCTCTCTTTCTCATCTATGGCTAATGAGGCCTGGCAATTTGGATTACCCAATATTCTAGAATAGCATGGATTCCAGTCCATATTTGGACATTTTCAGTGACTAGAAACTTAACTATTTCTCAAGGAAGTTCACTTCATCTTTAAATGGCATTGGTAAACATCTCTTTCCTCTACTGAGCCCAAATCTGTTTCCTTGTAATTTCTACCAATTAGTTCCAGTTCTAACACTTAAGGCTTCACAGATTAAGTCTCTTCATAGTTTATAGATGATCTATCATGCTCTATAAGTCTTCATATCTCATGACTCAGAATTATCAGTTATGCAGCCATTTATCTATGCATTGTCCTAAACCTTTTCCATATTCTTGTACCATTTGATTTGGGCAATGCAGGGAAAGGCACAAGTCTTCTTATTCTAATTACTTGTACTTGAATCCTGTAATCAGTTACCTGTTAGGTGGTTTGCATCAGTTTGAATCAACCTGACAGCAGTTGTTAAATAGCCATGGTATTAAAGAACCATGATTTCAGGATGGTGACTGCAGTAGACTTCTTCACTTTTAATGCGTAAAGCCCAAAGAACATATTCCAGAAGAAACTCTTTTGAAAAGTATTTTTATATCCTATTTTCAGAAAAGCATTAGTAACCAACCTGAGTGCCAATTATACACACTCCCTTGTTCTAGGACATTCACAATACCTTCCTATCAGATTAATAAGAACAATTAATATCTGCAGGAACAGAACAGTTGGAAGAGTATCTCTACCCTCCTTGGATGAGGGCAAAGGGAGAACTGATCACAGGAGTGGCTCCCACCCAACTTGTACAAACCTTAAAGGCATGTTCCAAATCAGGTGCATCATCAAAGGCTTGAATAAAGATAGTCCCCAGTCTTCGGTCAAGATCTTCTACTCTCTGGTTAAATTTAGAGACATCATTTTCAAATTCCTGAAGAGACATCACATAGACATAGAAAAACATGATTTTCTGAAAGACAGTCCTACTATGCCCTCCCTTTATTACTAACACTTGTACTTGAATCAGTTATACCAAGGATTTATTTTCATTTTCCAAAATCCACCTGGGCATGACTTAGTTTTTATCCATGTAGACAGTTATCTGATTATTGCAGCATTTCTTTCCCTAGACACTCTAGGCCAAACAGTAGAGTGAGTCAAATTGTGAGGTTGGCACCCTTTTACCTCCCTCACTGTGCCCCCTCTGCCACTCTCAGAAGCCCCTTCTCTATCACCCACAGTGCCAACTCATACCACCCTGAAAGTCACCTCAACAGCAACAGCCCCAATAATGGGGCATCTCCATCATTATCATCTACTTTACTTCCTCCACCAGGCCAAAATCTCATTTTTCAATGTAACCAAATTAATCTAGCCATTAGGAGAAAAGTAAGCTAATTAAACTAATATACACCATTTCTTCTAAGTATATTTTAATTGGTTAAGACAGCAGTTAGTCATTGCTCCTAAGGTTGCCAAATTTAGCAAATAAAAACACAGGACATGCATTTAAATTTCAACTTCAGATAAACAATTAATTTTTTTTAGTATATATCCCAATTATTATATTCTAGCTGACAACCCAAAGTGTGTTCTCCTACTTAGAATGTAGCAATTATCAGAGAAACTTTAACTCAAATCTCTAATTTGTGGAATTATTATTATTTATTATTATTGCTTTACATAGTAATACATATACTTATAAAAAGACAACAAAAAATAGAAAAACATAATATAGTTTTACTTTTCAAACTCAACCACATTAACATTATAGTATGTTTCCCTGTGCATTGGATTTTATTTTGTTTGTTTTATTTTCTCATACAGTAGCAAATACATGGAATGGATCCTGCTTTGTAATGCATCCTTTTTTCCTACTTTTGATGAATGGAATTTTTAAGAAAGCAACATCTCCCTGGGTTTGCTAAGATCTCCCTAGACATTTGAAGGTGCTCAGAGCAGATTTCTGCTCTAATTTATTTCTCCTCTTTCCTCATATGCTCTTAAAATTCTTTCTCCAGTAATTAGCCATTCCCTTCTCAGGGAACTCCAATACCTGTTTCAGTCTGGCCCTTTTTATTCTTTTTGTCTCCTGTGGGCTTGCACTCACAGGCCTCAGCTTTTTTGGGCTGTGGATGAGACATCAGCTCTTGTGTCCTAATCATGAAAAATGCATCTCTGGCCTTTCCCTGATCCTGAATACTCCCTTGAAAACCAGAGTCAGATTAGAAAAAAATAGGCTATTACTTCACTTAGCTACCTCACCCCACTCCCAAGCCACTAATAAAATTCTGTCCAGGTATGCCTGGTCTTCATGTAACAATCTGCTTGAAGTTTCAATTTTTGGAAGCTGCAGAGTGGCCACACCCTCCACCATCATTCCACATCCATCTCAGCATCTCTGAAACCTTGGGCGTCATTAATCCTGAGCAGTCAGCAGTTGGAAAATGCCCTCCCTGATCTTTTTCTTGACATCAAGAATAATTAGGAGTGGGTCTTCCTTCATAAAACCACTTGGACCATAGAGCTAAAGGAAATGCACAGGGAAAAAGCCCTATAGGACAGAGGCATCTGAGAAAGAGACAAAACTTGCAAGTTAGCCCTCTCAAGCCCTACCATGCCTTGGGGATCCAGGCAGTCACAGGAGAACTCTGAGAAGCTCCTGTGCATCTCTTGAAATTCATCATACATTTTCTGGACCTGCTGACTGAGGGCATTCCCTCTGATGCCACTAAACTCAAGCTTTTCCAGTTTGTGAAAATCCAAGATTGTCTTCAGAAGATCCTATAGGGACAATTCACAAAGAGTTAAGATAATAATGATGATGATAACAGCAGATCATTCTCAAATTAGTATGGAAAGAGCTGGAAATCATACAGGGGTGGTGGTTGCTTAGGAAAATGTGAAGCCTGATTTGCATTGTTACCTTATTAGATTGGGTTGGTATAAATAAATATTCCTTAAACTCAGTAATGAAGTAAAGAGAAAGTACAAATAAATAAAATTCACACAAAAAGGATTGAACTTATACTTCAGCCTCTTTCAATGTTTTCTAATAAATATAATAAAGCATATTAATAACAATATTATTTACATGATTGGTGACTATACTATCAATTTAAACAAATCAATTTCAAATTGACCATGTTATCTAGCTCTAGAATGGTAGCTATCTTACGAATATTGACAGGAAAGTCAATCCTCTAAATAGTCCTAAAGACAAGCCCAGAGGGTGACACCAATATTCTGAGCAACTACTACCAAGAAAATAAATCTGTTGGGTGCTCTTGACAAGCATATGCAGCACAGTCTAGCATATGGCCAGCTGGGTGGCAGTGGGAAATTACTTGATATCTATGTGTTGAGTTTCTTCATCTGTTTAATAAAGTGAGAGGTAAATAAGTTGATGATGTAGGCTTAGGATGTAGGTCAGTGCCTGGCATGCAGTAAATACATAGTAAGTACGTACTACTGTTTCTGTTGTTGGTATAGCAGTGTTTCAGCTGTGCTCAGAATTAAGTGACAGGTAGACAACACAACCAGAGCCTTGGGGAGAAGCCCCTCCCGAGTCCATGGAAGTCACTTCACCGCTGATAAAACAGGGGCCTCCAGAACACACCTAACATGGCAGATCATAGTATTTCTCTCTCATGAATACTGGCCTAAAATCATAAAAACTCCACATCAAAGCATTCTTCCCATTACAACTTTCAGTCTGTGTGCATACCTCTTCAATAGGAAAGAGGAAGATGACAGTTACCTTTGCATGATTTTGGCAAACATTTGGTGTGGATCCCCAGGAGGGGGTCTTCTCTCTTGAGGAAGTTTGAAGGGCAAGAAGAGGGAACACTATGTGGTGATGTTGAAAATCTAGCAGGTCCTGGTTCCACTCCAGGAAATTCCTACTGCCCAGTGGTAACCGTTATGTGTCGACCTATCAGACTAGCAGAAGGCTGCCTGATTCCTTCTTCTTTCTGGGACACCAAGTTCAGTAGCAGCAACAGAGGCATTGGGAGGAAGTGATGAGAGGTAGCTGACTTTCCCCACATTGCAGGAGGGCAGCCATGCAGCCGTGGCAGCCATCTAACAACCTTTTATTGCTCAGCCATGTTCAAACATGGCTGTCAGCAAGTGGCTGGAGTAGGAAAAGAGAGAAGAGGAAAGAACAAACCAAGGAAAGAAAGACATACACCCAAAGCAGGGAGTCTTGCCACCAATGGTGGAAAATGAGCAGTCTTTATTTTAAAACATGCTCAACTTTATACACTGAGAAAAAAACAGAAATGAATTAGACTTAAATGAAATGGACTTAAATAGTAATTAAATTAAATTAAAACATGTTTAATTATAAGCAGTGTTATAGGAGAAACGTATTTGTGCTGTGGAGTGTCAACCTAGGTAGCCATTTTTCATAAGTCCATGGATGCCAATTTTAATATTTAGGAAATACTCTCTAACCATTTTAAAAGACAGATACATCTTGATATGTTTGATTACATCAGAAAATTAGATGATAGTTTTGTTACATTATTTTATTTCTCAAGAATACTTGAAGCATGATCTTGGGTGGCCACTAGAAGATTTTTATCTCCAATCTAACAGGTAAACCATAGGTGTTAGATACATATTTATTTAATCATCCCAGTTTTGGATAAATTCTGATTATTGAAAACAATGGATGTTTACTTTGCTTTAATTTAACAGACACGTGATAGACAACACATTTATTTAGGGTCCAATTCAAGGTCTTAGACCTTTTTTATTTATTATTAAAAGTGTCCCCAACCTCCACTCCACAATTCCCCTGAATTCTCTCTTCCCTTGACCTGCTTAAGCTTGTTTCATAGTTCTTACCATGCACTGGAATCATAATATAATATTTGGCATTATATTATATTATTTGTTTATTTTATATCCATCTTTCTCAGCAGGTTGTAAATGCCTCAGAGGTACCACTGTATCTTCAGTCCACGAGAGAGTCCCAGATGCCGAGAAATATTGGTTGAATGAATAAATGTATGATCTTTGACCTTCTACTTAGCTACAACACCTCTAGGAGAAAGTGACAGAGTGGTAAAGAATCTAGGAATCATGGACTCAGGAGAAATTGAGAAAATAAGGAAAATTAAACAGGTGAATTACCAAGCAAGGCCAAACTGTGTGTTTGAAGAGCTTTGGTTAAGTGCAAGACAGAAACTTGCATGGTCCTACTCTGAGGGCAGAAGTAAGACAAATGAGCAAACAGGACAAAGAAGTAGATTTGGCCTCAACTTCTAGGTTGAAATTATAAAATTTCTCATATTTGGCCATTTGATCTGCAAAAATGATAATTTTATGTGGTTCCACTTAATAAAACAAAATCATCTAATGCCTAGAAATGTCCAACTATAGAATGAACTGCTAAGAGAGAGAGTGAGCTTTCTAACTCTGCATGGATTTTAGTAGAAGTTTGACATCAGAAGTATTGTAGATAAGATTCCTGAACCTGATGGGAAATTGTCTTGCAACCATAGAAATAGATTTATCATAATAATCATGACTATATCTTTGATTCTTAAAATATTTCAAGGTAGCTCTTCTTATTGTTTATTTAGAAGTCTCACAAAATAGATAAAAGACAATTTAAACCAATATGAGGTTTAAATAATATTTTTAAATATCCATTTTTATTAATCACAGTTGTAAACATGTGAAATTAATTACGCCACATATAGGCTGAAAATGTCATCTTGAGAGGTAGTGTATGTAGCACGTGGAAAGAGTCTAGCATAGTGGCAAAAACCATGGGCTGACACAACACTGGTCTGTCAGTTACTAGCTATGTGGCTTAAAGCAAGACACAACTTTTCTAAGCCTCACTTCCCTGACCTGCAAATGGATTCATTGATACCTGACTTGCCATGGGGTTACTGAGTTACTTGAAAAGTGTCTTGGTAGGATTGAATAAATGATAGCCATTGTAATTAACATCACTCTGGTGTCACTGGATCAGATTAGTGGATAAGAGAAGTGTAATGGTTGATATTCAGGTGCTCCTTTCCAGATAGCACAAAGAGCATGGATTCCAGGCAGCTGACTGGACCGACTGGGTCTTATTCTTATGAAAAACCATGCAATTGTTAATGGGGTGGTGGGAGGGGCTTCCATTTGTGCTATGGCCCTTGAAGTGGAGAATCAAACTTGGGGGTAATGGCAAACCCCACAAATACAAGCCTATTCTCGAAAGAAAGGTCATAATGCCCACCTTAAAAGAAATGCCTTCAGAATTCATGAAGGGAGAACACAAAGCAGACATTCATAGATGAAAATCTCAAAAGGTCATTGGGAAAAAGATTGTTTACCGGACAACAGAGGCCAACCTTATGCAGCTAATGGTCTCCTACGTGAGCACATGCTCAGGCAGGACTGAAAGGGAAGGCTGCCCAATTAGGCCTGGATGAAAAGAGGCGGTGGAGTGACTGGAGATGGCAGAAAGAGCAAGGGAAACGTGGTGTATATTAGGTCAGCTTATTACCTATCTCCCTGCTAATCACCTCGCATAAAACCTCAGCAGGAAATCATTTTGCCTCCAAGTGAATCACAGCTTTACAGAAATTTTATAATGAAAGAAATGAGGGCTCTCTTCAAGCTGCTTACTTACTGCATTGTTAGGAGGGAAGAGGCTGCAGGCAGAAACATAAACAGGAGATCTGCAGCATCTACAATATTATGGCACAAAAATGAACTCTGTGTGTACGGCGTGTATATGTACATGGTATGGGTATGCGTGTGTGTGTGCTGTGTGGGGTGTGTGGAGATGTATATGTGTTATGTGTATTCTGTCTGGGGTCTGGGGTGTGTGTAGTGTGTGTGTGGGGTATGAGGTGTGTGTGCATGTGTGTGGTACATGTGTGATGTATGTGATATATGTGTATGTGCAGTGCAGCCTATGTATGTTGCATGAGCCATATAATGTGTGTGTTGTGTGGTATTTGTGTGGTGTGTATGTGATGTGTGCATGGTATTGTATGTATGTGTGTGAGTGTAGTCTATGAGTTGTGTGTAGTGTATGTGTGCAGTGTGTAATGTGTGCATACAGTGTGTGTGTATGTGTGTGTGTGTGTGTTTGTGTGTGTGAGCTGGAGCACTCAGCAGGAAGGCAGGGTGAGGGAAGGAATCAAGAGGTAGCTGAAAGATTCTTTTCCTCTTCGATTTTTGACTGTTCATTCAAATTGCAAAGATTTTATATACTTTTGGGATTTCCTTAGTAAGTTGTAAAGTCAAATATTTTCCTTTCATGGAATGTGAATTATAGTTTCACCCAAATTACTTTCTTTAGAAAAAAGACCTAGAAATCATGTGGTAAAAACAGAGTCTGCAAAGGCAAAATAGAGTGTATAGGGCAGAATAAAATCACAGAACCAGTTTGGGACCCTCAGAATGGAGGGAGGAAGGAAAGACACCTGTAGAACCCCCTGGGGAGGTATCCAAGTTTGGTAGAAAGATGATACTTGGAACCATCTGCCTTTGGGTACAAATCCCAGCTAAACCTCTCAGAGCCATGTCATGCTGGGCAAGTGAATTGATGTGCCATGTTTAACTGCTGCTCATTTGTTACAGTAAGGGTATTGATACCTATCTCTTCTGATGGTTGAAAGGGTGCAGATTCTGGCATGAGATAGGCACTTGAAATATGTTAGTTCTTTATTTTTCTATTATTTTTCCTTCCCCTGCTCAAGGGTTATCTTTCTAAGAGATTAGCTGTATCATGGTTGTGAGGAGAAGGAGGAGGATGGTATCTTGAGAATGCAATTACTCCACAGGCTGTAGATCTGCTTAAAAATGCTCAGCAGCATACTGCACCCCCGTACCCCTTCCCCATCATTTTAACAGGCACCCGAGGGGGAAGAGTCGTCTGCACAATAAAACTTTCTTGTGAAAAAAAAAACAAAAACAAAAACAAAACAGATAAAAGCAACACAAATCAGAGGGGAAAAAATTCGAAAGAACTATGGAGATTAAAAACTAGCCCTTCACGGCATAACCCTGGGTGTGAGCAGGTAGAGGGTAAATACACTGATGTAATTTTATTAACTCGGCTTCATGAATTTATTAATTACAGCTACCCACATCTCAGTGGCCACATACTGTATTAGAATAGCAAGATGAATAAGGCTAGACTCATGCTAATTTCTTGCTGGAGAGAAGTAGATTAATCCCATTTCAAACAGGCATCGATCACAGAGATACACAGAATGTTAACTAAAGGGCTGGGTACATGAAATCTGCTTGGAGACAATCAATAGTCCCATGTCTTGCTGCACCGAGCTGAGTAGGAAGAGGTGGGGGATGAGGCTGAGCAAACAATTGCTCCCAAGAGCGAGGGGAACAACTACTAGAACAGGGGTAAGGAGCAGCCACAGGAAAAAAAAATCATGGAAATTCAGGATGAACAAAGAGCTAAAGGGAAACAAACCAACAGAAAGATTGAAACAGAGAAGGGGAAGGGAGACAAGTAGAAAGGGAAAGAGGAAAAAGAAAGGAAAAAAGAAAAGCAGTAGAGAAAATAGTGGAGTTTGGCCTAAGAGCAAAGAAGTGAAGACAGAGTGTGGTGACATTCAAGTCATCCTCTAATTAAACTGGGGCAACTGCTTTTCATGTGTCTGTGCCCTTGAGTCAGAAAGAAAAAGCAGCCTGAGAGCTTACTGTTGTGAAGGTAAATGACTCTGAGGAGACTGGTGGCCATGGCTGCATATATTTACTGAATATACCCCTCAGATTAGGTACCCTAATGTTAGAATAGTTGTCTATATGTAAAGTCACATCATTAGCATGTGTGCATAGGGCCTGAGGCCCCAGCCCCATAGTTATTTTTGAGCTATGTTCCACTTGCACTCCCAGAGACCTCTGTAGGACTGAGGAGCCTGCAAGGTAAACGGTAATGGCACCCTGGTGAGCCAGGCCTGGGGCAGATTGGAGCTGGAAGTCTGTCACCTTGGCTAAACAACATGAGAGAAAGAGAGTAGAGGGGAAGGGAGGAGAGACTGAAATAGAAATGCCTGCAGATAAAGAAGACATTTAGAAAAAACCAGATATCAATTATTTATACTCTCCATGATTCAGATGAAGGATTTAAGGTGGACTTTTCATAAGTTCTAGCTTCTGGCTTTTTAGCTTATATATTTTCTGTCTCTACACCTTTTCTCACCTTTCCCTGCTGAATTCCTACTCCATTTTCTAAATTTACTTCTCACGCTTCCCATTCTCTCAGAGTCTCTCTGTGTTAGGGATTTCTCTTTCTTGTTCCCAATAACACACCAATTTTGTTTGTATCATGGCTTTTAATATACTTCACTGAAATTTCTTGATTCCGTTTCTTTCCATCTCTGAGTCTCCTCCACTACTCTGTATATCTTCTCTTGTGCTAAAGATAGCTAAAAAAATGATTTTATTTCCTTCTCAGTCTCTTTGGCTACTTTCCTAATCTTGAACTTGACCCTGATTTCTTTAAAAAGTTTTAAAATAAGTATGCATTTCACTTTATTGTGCCCACTGCCCTCCCCCCACTAAGTTCATCAGCAATATAGTATTTTACAGTGTTAAAAAGACCTGTTAGCCATATTAAATGTTGAAGACAAAAACAATTTTTACAAGTTTCATGTCTTCTCACCCTGGTCCTTGACTAATATTCATATTAACTTTTAAATAATTGGGAAAAATACATAATTTGAACAAAAGTCACATTTCTTTTGCATGGAGATTCAGTTAGTCTTATAGTTTTTGGAGCTACCTTCAGGGTAAGGGAGCATAGAAGGATAAGGTCAAAGCAGTAGCTTTGGCAAATGGCCAGCTGTATACAGATTAGCTCACTTGCATGTTGCATATCAGATTTTCTAGCAAGAGTTTATTTAAAATAAAGTTTAAAGTTATGGGCAATTTAAAAAACAATTAGTTTGAATTAGTTGACTGATTCCTTGAGCCTTATTCCTAAAATAGTCTATGATCAGAATTTCTTAAAATTCTAATAGACCCACCATTGCATGGTAATCAATACAAATGATCAATACAAATATTTACTGAATCTTATTATGAGTTCTCCAACCAAAGGAGGGTTAGCCACCATGTTGTGTTGGTCATTTTCCTATTTCATTTTTTGGATCTCTAATCTGCTTACTCCAGCATAGAGCTGAGAGCCTGAGGTGAATGAACACACTCACCTGCACCATGTGTAGTCGTCTCAGGAAGCCATCCAATCGCACAAAGACCAAAGAAGACTGGAAATCCCATTCCTTGACTTCCTGGTCCTCTTTGAAGTAAGTGTGGAGATTATCCCTTCTGTCCTGAAAAACTTGCTTGAAGAAGTTCAGGGTGTCCATGACCACTTGAAGTTTTCTCTGACTTTCTTCTACCTCACTTCTCATGAGGTCTTCTGGGCTAAGATAATCAGAAGCCTGGAATGCAAACACAATAGTGTCACTAAGCTTGGTTGCAAGTGTAAGACATCTCACAACTTTGCCAAAATGAACTCTGAAGTGAATAATTGCCCAGGTCATGTTTTTCGGAAGCATATTATAGGAAACATCTGACTCCATGCCCAGCTCCACAGGAGGACTGGGACCTGGGCTCAAGCTAAATAGTCGGTGATTAGCTCGGAGGTAGGGAAGTGACCAATCAGAGATGAGGAAACACCATGAATCTTTTGTTGGTCTAGCTGGGGATGGGGCAGGTGTTCTTTCCCAGGTTTCTTTTCTGACTTACTGACTTTCTACAGTAAAATAATTTGAGTGCAAGAATTCTGTGAACCACAATTATTTTCCTGTCTCCTAGAGGCTTAAACCTGGAGAGCTGTGAAGCTGAAGCTGTTAGACAGCCATTTTCACCACCACAAGGAGGACAAGAAATAACTGAGTCCTGATGACATTATGTACGGCTTAATGGTAAGTCCGGGTTGAAGCTAGTCTTACTATAGACTTTCAAGGTACCTGAGCCAATAAGTTTTCTACTTGTTGATACTAGTTTTGGTTGAGTTTTCTTATATTTTCAGCCAAAAAAGTCTTGGCTGACAAACATGGAGTGATGGAAGAGCACTGGTCTAGTAGTCAAATAACCTTGCTTCCAATCCTAGGTTAGGTAACCTCTAGCAACTTAGTTAACCTCTCTGAGCCTTAGCCCACATTTCAAAATCATCATCATCATCTAAATAAGGCTCTTCCTGCCCACAGGGTTCACCTGAAAATGACCACGATCATGAATGTCATAGCAATTGGAGCCTGTAATGTGCACCATAGATATTGTTATTAGTTACTCTTTGAACTTGTTCATTGTTTCTTCAGGGTCACAGTTTCTTAGGGGGAAAAAATGCCGATTTTGGAGAAGGTCATCCAAACCTCCTTAAGGCCTCCAGTTCTATTCACAGACACACTCTTTGAGGTTTATGCTGCCCTGGTTGATGCTATAGGAATCCCTAAGAAGGGAGAGCATAAAGTGTGTGATCCAAGAAGCTGATCTGTAGCTCATGGGCACCGAGTTCTTAGCGGCACAGGGGACACTGTAAGCTTTTCCATGTATGACTGCATAGGAGCCTCACAATCACCCAGCTACGCTGTGAGATGGTCCTCTTCTTTTTACCATTGCACAAAGTAGAAAAGTGAGACACAGAGCAGATAAGTGACTTGCCAGATACATACAACAAGAGGTGATGCAGGATTTGGCACAGAGATGTTTGACTCTAGAGGCAGCATTCTTAACTGTTAGATTTTACCTCTGACTTAATACCAGTCTGTCAGCCTAGATCATTAAAGAGGTCGAAATTCACCACCCCCACCCTTCTTCATCAGACCCTGGATTTGGGACAGAGAGGAAAGGAAGACCAGGCTTTCCATGTATTCCAGTACTATGAAAACATCTTTGTGTATTACTGGCTGGTGATTAGTAAAATAAATCAACTGGGAGAACCCTTTGAATGATAATTATTCCCATGCCCTGAAAAAATGCACACTTTACTCAATGTCAACCAGCCCCTAGGGAGATGTCATTGGGAATTCTGGGGCAGCCAACCTGCTGGATGAGAAGATTGCAGATCTCCTGGAGCAGCACAGTGAGCCGCCCTGGGGAGCGGTAGGACTTGCACGAGGCCCAAATCAGACAGACCACATGGAGCAGAGGTCGCAGCCATGGCTTCACCTCTGGAAACTCCATGCCCTCTAGGGTTTCTAGGTGACGGTAGAGTGGCATCAGGTGCATGTGGATGTCCTGCGCCTCTGTCAGAGCTGGAAGGAATGGAAGACAGTTACTCTACCCTTCTTAGGGCCCATACCCACTGAGTTGGAGCCCTGGTGCCTGGAAAGAGAAGGATCTGCAAAGCAATGGCTACAATTTCTACCTAAACTGAGAGAGCAGAAGGTAGGCTGATCCCCATAAACTTTCCAGCTCTTATGAGGAAATACTGAAATCTGAAGGGTCCGGATCAGCTAGGATAATGGTTTGAGGAGCCTCTCTCATATCATTCCTGGCCCTCCCAGCACCAGTCGAGTGTCTGTGTTTGGAATAAACTCATTAATTATTTGCTGATTCCTTGGTGTCTGGTATCTGTTGAGGCAACACAAAATAGATGACAGAGAATAGATTTTAGAGTCTGAAAGATCTGGCTTCAAATGCCTACCCAGACATTGGGCACATTCAACATCTCTGAACCTCAAAAATAGGCTGGAGAGTAACTAATGAGTTCTTGTGAAGGTCTGAAGGTAGCACAAACAGAATCTTCATACATAACTAGCACAGTCATGAACTAAAGCAGGTGTTCCGTAAATGGTAATGTCTCTGATAAATATTTGCTAATGAAGAATCTCACTGAGTTATTATGGAAGATAAGTCACAGACTGATGATGGCAAGTTTTACTGGTTTTCAAAGCCAGGAAAATTTCCTAACATTTCTTTTAAATACACCCAAGAAAAGAGAGGTGCCTTTCACCAATGATCTTGTGGTGACTGAGAGGGAAAAGTAGGAAAACCAGTAGCATTGGGTATGAATCTGTATAGCAACTTAAAAAGAATGTAAAAGTCCACTGAATAAACTAAACTGCAAGGGAGTATTTATAAAGGCTGGTTCTTTCCTAGGCAGATCATCAGGCACTATCATATGAGAGCAGGTTATATTACGTGGATGAAGCTCTGCTTTCATTCTAAAGGAAGCTCAAAATATACACTATTTAGTAAACAGTTTTACTATGCCAGGCATCGTTCTACTTACTAGACATATACTATCTCATAGAAAACCCTGCAAAGTAGCTTTATTATTCCTACTTTATAAATGAAGAAATTAAGACCTAAGCAACTTGCCTCAGGTCTTCCTGTGAATTGGCCAGCTCTGCCTAGCTGAAAAAAAGCAATATTGTTCCAAGTTTATTATGTTGAACCCTTAGATTGATGGTTGTGAGACTCACTTCACACAAGAGTTTGTGATGTATACATTTGTACTTTATATACAAATGGAGTTGTGGATAGTATGTGAATTGAATTGTTGAAAGTCAAATATCATGACAAATTGATTAGAACAGTAATTCTTAAATGGATGAGCTGGGAGTATCAAACTGTTGTGTGGGGCTGGGGGATATCAGAATTCAACAGCCATTCTAAAGAGTATGTGCTCTAGCTTTCACAGGTGCCATGAGGAAAGAGGCTGAGACCATCAGTTCAGAAGAACTTTTTCTTTATCCTTTTTTTTTTGTTGTTGTTAAGCTAAAACCTCCTTTAATCATGCAAATAAACACTCCACTGATTTTAAGAGCATAATATTTGAGGGTTGGCTCATCCAGTCCAGGATGCAATCAACCTTGGCTTGGAAGGCAAATGAAGAAAGAGAGATGAACAGAGTTAGGCTCACACTTTTTAAAACTATAAATATAAATGGACAGTTGTACAGTGATGTCCAGTAAATTTTTAACAACATTTTCTTCTGGGACAAAAGACTTTATTCGTAGCATTCACTGATTTCTGTGGTATACTTACTACCAATATTCCCATCATGCCTGGTTTCAAGCTACCAACTGAACTTCACTGAGTGTTGGAGAGGAGGAGTTGAAAAGATTTGCATACAGTGGGCTCTCATGAAAAATTGCAAGCCAATTCAACTCTGCTCCAGAGCATCACCGGACTTTGACTTTTCTTCCACACGTACCCACCTACAAAAATCCCAATGGGCAACCAGGTTGTACTATGCCAATCTTGACCCCTAGTGGCTAGAGATGAGAACTCCCTGATTAGTCTATATTGCCCTTACTGTTTTCCCCTCCAAGGTACTGTTGCTTCCTATTTTCCAAGGTTCTTCATTGCTCAACCAATTCTACTTCAAACCATTTTGTTCCCACACATTTTCTTACATTCTTTTAACCTCCTCCTTTATTTCTCACTCTTTCCTAATTCATACCTACAAATCCAGAAATATTTCTTTTCCTCTCCCTCTCTCTAGTCCATTAGTGGGTCAATGAAAAACTCTGATTGTGACTAATATGAATAATGTACACAGTATATCTATGGAGGATAAAAAAAGACAGATGCTCTGAAATTAAATGAGAAATGAGAAAATTCATTGCCAGCCTCTAAAATATTTTTATTCTTCCAAGATCCCACCAAAATTTCTGACCAAATCTCTACCTAACTCTTCTAATCAAAGTTTTGCTTCCATCATCAGAATTGTAATATATTTCAGGGATTTCTATTTTTACAGTAGTGTTTATCTGGTACTACTATAATTACATTGTTTTTTTTTTTTTCTAAGTTCGTTTCATTGCTGTCATATACTCTATTGCAAACAACTTTTTGAAGCTGGCGTGGAAAAACAAATCTTTTAAAATAAGTAACCAATGTGAATGATCATAGTCTATTAATCTATTAATGTAAAAAATATACTTGGGGATCTAAAAAACCAACTCGTAAATATACTTTTACTATATGTTTTATTTCAGAGTCCCAAATTATAGCCACTCGCATATTTCCTTTAGATATTTGTCATGTCGGCATACAATCTATAGTATTATTTAATACTTTTCTCTGAACTGACTCCCATTTTAATCTAAACAAAATCATATAAAATGAAAACTTCAGATCACTACCATAAATGGAAAACTGGTATCACTTGCCAAAAATAGTTACTATTTAACACATTTTTAAATATACCTATCCATATGTTTTCCACAATCATCTCTCATACCAATAGTGATATACATACCCCTTTTTTAGACACTTGTACAATTTTTATTAACCTATAAATTGGGAACAACATTTATTTCTTCTGGGATAAACAATCTCTCAGTGAAGCAATAAACTGGGGACTCAAGAAGGACCTTGTTCTATTATGTACTGGCAGAGGAGACTTTGTGATAAGATTTTAGGACCCAGAAAGACCTCAAAGACTAGCTACTTATGTCAGTTCTTCTCTGTTATATAGTACATGTCAGAAACTACACCACTGGAACTTTTATTCTTGTATTTGAGTGGCTTTCAAACCCCACACCATTAGGAGGAGAAGGTGGGACAAGGGATCAACCAATTGGCTAAAGACACAGGACACTCTTCTCTTTAACAGAGCAAATATACCTTGATTAATTTTATATTTTAGACTTACACCAGAGATTGTATAAAGAAAGAATGCCAATAGAGAAAAAAGTGTTTGAAAATCACTGCCTGGATTAACCATAAATCATATGAAATTGAAAATACCTTTAAAAACACATTCTGACCTATAATACTGAAGAGCTAGGAGGAGGTCTGAAAAGATAAAGGAAAGAAGCAAAGTACACTGTTGAGGGAAGAGGGAGCCCTGAAAAAATTTACCTACTGCTAATTATAGACTTTGCTGGCTTTGCAATTTTGACAAGGGCTGATCTTGTCTGGTGCTCAGATGGCCAGGAAATTGCAGTCTCATCTGACAGTAGGAATAGAAAAGGCAGAAATGGGCTATAAATTGAATAGAGACTTCTCAAAGAGCCAGGGGAAAGGACCTAAATTCCAGGGGTGAGAGATAACAACAAGCACTTGTATAGTGTGGTACAGTCAGTAAAATACATACACTTATATTATATCTCAGGCCTAGGGAAGTAATCAGGGAGTGTATGTACTATAACCATGGTATACACTAAAGCTCAGAGAGGTTAGATGACTTTCCCTAGGTTGCAAAGCGGTGGAAATGCAAACAGAGCACAGGATAGCTGCTTTCCTGCTTCTAGATTTGTTATTCTTGCCATTATGCTAGACTGTGTTGGGTTGGAGGGTTCTAAGGACTTGACGCTCCTGAAATCAGAGAGAGAAGATAATTCACTAAATAAAAAATTCGAGTCAAATGCATTTATGAAAATACTTGCTGCTCCTCACCTGTTACAACATCTCTGAACATGGCTTGGAAAGCTGGAAAGTAGCTGCTCTGAAGCTTGTCCAGGAGTCCCACCATGCCTCTCACCTTTATTGTTCCTAGTTGATTATAAATGTATTCCAGATCCTCAGACCTGCAACGCCATGGAAAAAGTTGAATACAGGTGAACATCAGGAAACTCAAGGCACAGTGTAATGACATACCCTCAGATAGACAAGAGGAGTCCTGTCTCAGAGTTCTTCCATAGAGGTTAGCTCCAGACCAAATAGCAAAGGCATCTGTTCCCAGGACAGTAAGGGCAAAAGCCTATGTAGGAGACATGGTTCAAAGGGGCAGCTCCAGGAGGTAACAGCAAGAATAACTGCTGTGACCATCTGGTGGCTCAAAAGCTTGGCAGCTGGAGGTCATTAGCTCTTATTGTAAGGATTGGAGTTGGGTAAGAGAGGTGTCAGAGTGAGACTGCTGGAGAAGGCCCCACAGTAGGTCAAGCAGAATGCTCAGAAATCAGGTAAGAGGATGAGGCATTTCAGCATGGTGGCACAAACAGGGCTGGAGCCCTACCACCATTCTTGGTCATGTGACATGGATACTCTCCACTCAATGCAAAGAGAGGGACATCTGCCTCAAATATCTGTCTTTCTCCTTTTGAGTAAAAGATTAATCAGCATGATGATAAATAGGAACAAGAAAGTAGGGAAGAAGAGGGAGAATCAGTAGAAGCATTAATTAGATCTTTCTGAAATTCTGGGGCTGGGACACAAAGCATGATGGGCTTTCTAGCCCTACTAATAACAGGCTGGGAACTTGGAGAGTCTGTTCTGCATCCAGCTGTCAAAACCTCTATTTTTCTCCAGATCCTTATAAAAAGTATGTGTAAATAGCCTTGACTGTCCAAAAAGAAGGGAGTAGACAAGTATAAAAAATATATGAAAGAGAGTTAATTAATTTTACATGTAGTTGAAAGAATCTTTGAAAAATGTCAGAAGATGTACTGACTACAGCCCAAGAAAGGAGGGGCAACTACTGAACCCTAGGGAAAGTACACATCTCCCAGAACATAGGGAAACTGTACCCACCCAAATGACACTGAGCTATCTGCTCTAGGAACGATGAGAAACACCTGGTGGTGGGACCGACTCAATGGCTGGCTACCCTGGGCCGTTATCCTCTGTTAGACATCTATGTACTACCCACGGTTTAAGCATATGCCTACCTGCTCTTCCAGAACTCCAACTCCACCTTAGGGGTAGGATTGTCCCCTTGTAGGAGTGGCTGGGAAGACTCTCTCTTGAGTACCACTTGCACTTGGTGGCTCCATTGGATCACTGCAGATTCAATGGCATAGATGACTGACTTATCTGTAGAATCCAAGCTGGAAAAGACACAACAAATCTCCTGAAACATTGGAAATAACTTAGCTCTGGGTGTTACAGGAAACAAAATCACAATTTAAAAAAAAATAGATGGGAAGCTCCATCTAGTTCAGGCATTAACTTTTGTTGGACAATAGACTGCTGAATAGTCAATGAAAAGTACAGATTCTCTCCCCAGAAAAAATGCTTATGAATTCATGCATACACAATTAATCATACACAATTATTCAAGACTTAAGAATTCACCAATATTCTGAAGACTAGTTTAAGAATTTTGACTACTGTCAAGTCTGTCAATGCAGAAATACACTGGACAAAAAACATTCACATGACTACCCAACCCTTGCTTGAATCCCACCAATGTCAGCAGGCTCCCCACTTGACAAAGCAGTTCATTCCTCAGTAGATCAGCTCTCCCTGGGAGAAAGTACATCTCTGCATTGAGCCATATTTACTTTCCTGTGATTTCCTTATTTTGGTCTTAGTTCTGACCTCTGTATCAAGAGGAAATAGGTTATTTCCTCTTCCACAGACAAACCATCAGCCATCTGAACACCAATATTAACTTTGCTTTGTCCTCACTTTTCCAGTGAAAAATAGAATTCCCAAGCCTTCTATTTCATATACCTTTTAAACAAACGAACAAACCAGGAATATTTTGGAAGGAGTTAAAAATAAAAAAAAACACATTTTGGTTTGCCTTTTCACCAATTCTTAACTGAAAATTGTTCATGCCAAGAACTCAAGGCACAAATGAAAACAAAGAGAGTCTATCATTCCCATTTTCACGCCAGGAAACCAACTTCACTTAATTTAATCAAATTCATATTTATTGAGCAATGATATAGCATAAACGATTACAGAAGTTATTAAAAGGGGAAGATACTCACCTTCCTGAAATATTATCCAGCCTTTTGGGAAATTATCAAATTTGAACAAAGGGAGACAAACTCAGCAATGATTATTTTCACATACACTGAATGTTATGTTAAAATATAAAAGGAAAAGGAGAAGTATAATTTGAATTTATTTATTTTGAAAATTGAGTATTTTTATTAAACCACAATACGTTTTCCAGTTAACCGGGAAATCACTTCAAATTACATATGTAGCAAATTACCTCCAACAGTAAAAACTCATTATAATTACATTGCCATCCTATGCATTACTTATTTTTCAGATCAAATCATGGGTCCTGAATACACAATGACAGTAATACATTAGGAAACTCCTGGCATTAGGGCAGACTGAGCTCATGTAGGAAGGCAGCCTGTTGCCACAAACACATAAAAATACTCAGTAGTCTCAGGTACCTGTGGCCAATTGGCATTTGAGAATTTTCCCATTTTGTTCGATGGGAGTCCTTCAACTTGGAAGGCACCTACTTCAGCTTTCATTAAGACTGCCTTTCCCCAGATAAATCTTGAAGGTGCATGACTAGTATATCCTGGACATTAGCAGGCCTTCCATTTTGACTCTTGACCTATCCTTAATCTTAAATTTCTCTAACTTAGTCATAATAGTTACCATTTATTAAGCACTACTATATGCTTGGCACTGTCCTAAGAGCTTTATGGATGCTATCTCACAAGAACCCTGAATGTGAGGTAGGTGCTAAGGTCATCTCTATTTTTAAATGAGGAAAGTGAGGCTGGGGAGAGATTAAATGGTTGCTTCTAAGTCACCTGGTCAGTAAGTGGCAGAGTGTGTATTAAAAGTCAGTATCCTGAGCTATACACTAAGTTCTATGTAACCAATGCTAAAACATCAAGAATATGACTTTCTTACTACTACCAACAATGGTTTAAAATGAAATTTTCACAGGCATCTTTATTTTAGTGACTCAAAACTCAGCAGAAGATATTCTTTTCCATGTTTGGAGAATTCCTTCCAATTTAAGCATCTTATTAAGAGTCCCCTTCCCACCCCCTCCACCACCACCTAGAATATTAAAAAAATGTAATATTTAGATACATAGCCTAGCTTGAAAGAAAAAAAAATCCTCATTGGACAGAAACAAAGATAGCTCACAGCTGGAATAGTAAGTGGAAGATGATGCTGGCTATAACTCTTAAGAGGAGAAGAGGCACAGGATATGTGGACTTGAAGCTCCAATGGAGCCAAATTTGTTTCTATTTGGAAAAAAAATCCCTGAGACCTGAAAAAAATCTCCAGCTGCTAGGGGAAGAGAGTCTGGAACTGTAACAAGAGCCACCAGGGTTAGTTCTGTGACATTATGTGCTGGGTAAATGCTGGGAAGTGGCATGGCTGTCTCCCAGACCGGAACTGGGTCTTTGCCAGTGATGAGAAACTGTCCTGATAAGTAAAATACTGAAATCAGTGTGGCTGATTTCAGCTCTGAAATAACTATTGGTGGAAAAAAGGCCACATTGTTGTGATAGCCTTAAAAGGCTTCAGGCTGAGGGACTGGGGCAAGAGTAGTAATTGGCAGAAAACATACAATCTGAAGATGCTGGCCAATAGAGAAGCAGTGGACTTCTGTGCAGAACAGAGAGATATGCCGAGTTAGGAACAGAAAAATCATGAAGAAAACATTTGGGTAAAACAGCATCTCCCATATCTTAGAGGCCCCATACAGCCAGGCTGGCAGTACTTACAGAGTCTCACTTTCAGAATCCACAAACTCCATTTTTTCTGAGCCTACTGGAAGAGGCAGCAAAGTTTTCCCCCTCACTTGTTCAAGGATAACCAGGAGGTCACACTGGAGGCTGTGGGCATGCTGCTTGACATCTTGACATACCACATGGGGCCAGTCTAAGTGATTCTTCTCATTGGCCAAGACAGGGATAACAACCTGTAACAGAGGTGTCCAGGAAAGAAAGGCAGGTATTCTACTTCTGAGACCCAAAAGAAAGATTATTCTGAGAAAGGCCCAGAAAGTGATACACAACCGGTATTGCAAGCCACTGTGTTGTAAGGCCTGATATTAAGAATCAACGTATATATATATACAACATTATATATGACATCTGGTAAAACCAGGAGAGCCTGGAATAGCCTATCACAAGCTTTCATCCCCACTCTGCTCCTACACATAATGTCCCCTCATCAAACAGCCATCCTTATCAAGGGGACCAGGCATGGTTGGTGCTTGCTTATTCCTGGGTAGTGGGCTTCAGTTCCCTGTCAGCCAATAAAACTATTCAAACAAGCTAATCCCATCCTCCCACAGGAACTAGTGGGCACCACACTCTTGATATTACAAAGCTTGCCTCCCATAGCCCCTGGTGGTTCACTTTGGTCCCAAAGGCAATTCTTGTGTGTCACTCTGTGTGACATGGTGTCCTTCCTCCTCCTCTGGGCTTTTAGCATATGCAACTAAATAAACTGCTATAGTCTCATCTCACCAGTGTTGTATATGCAGCCAACCCCATAAATCTGGGGCAGGAATCCTATCTAATCTATAGGGTGAATAGGAAGTGATTTAAATAATCACAAAGGCCAGAGGCAAAATATAGAATAAATGCAGGTAAAGCTGATTGTCTCTAGGTGGTGTGAGGGGGCACCTTAAAAAAGTAAAGTGAAGTTGAGGATCTTGAAAGATATCTGTAGGGTGAACATTAAAGACACTCAACATAGTTCTTCTTCTTTCAGTACCCATCCCCAGATCCAGAGGTGGACATGTGAACAAATTTGAACCAATGAGAGTCAGAACAAAGTCTCCTATTTGAACTTTTTGAGGAAGAGAAGCTTTCTTTTTTCTGAGTCTGGAGCTACTGGTGGTGATCTTGCTACCATATGGAGCCTTAGAACAGGGTCAATATGGAGAAGGGGGAGTTTACAGACAGAGAATGTTCAAGGCCTACGACATTATCTGAGTTCCTGAATCAGGCTGCTCTTGAACTTTCTGAGCTAGTTTAAATTGAGTTTTCTATCACTAGCAACTTAAAAAGTTATAATTAATACAACTCACCAAAACCTCTGCATGACAAGAGCTCACAAAAGAGGAATACTAGAAAGAAAAACAGAGGGTCTAGTAATGTAATAAGAAACTACTAAGTAAATAATGAAAAGGAAATATGAACTCATATGGTGGGTTGGGTTCGGTATGTGACCAATAAGTCCATGTGGCAATAAAATAGAACACCTGGATTCTACATGTGAAATCCAAGAGGATGATCCTTGCCTAATCTGTCTGGAAACAATCACTGAACTGAGAACTTAAAGCAACAGGTGAACAGAGTGCTCCAAGAAATAAAATGTCAGAAATTGAACTCAGTTCACATTTATGTTAAGAAAGGACTCTTAGGCCCAGGGCAGAAAGCCTAACAGGGGAGATAGGATAAACAGGCAGGGACTATATATTGTTTGATATTTATATATATACACATATATGCATATGCATATACAAACATGCATACACAGTCCTCCTTTGGGTATGGCATTCAATAGAGGTTCATAGAATAACTGAATGCTGTATGCTGTTTGAAGAAAAAGTGGCAGGTGGGTTTGGGTTGAATTTTGGAAGGCTTTGAGTGATAGAAAGATAATAAATGTGAACTCTATGAAATTAAAAGCCACTCATTCACTTATTCAATGAATATTTATGAAGCATCAAGTATGTGCTAGTACTATTCTAGGTACTGGGAAAGTACATCAGTGAAAAAAAAACATACAAAGATTCCTGACCTCATGTTTATATTCTAGGGGAGAAAGAGTTGACCAACTATAAGATCTATGAAAAAAAATAATAAAGCAGTTGAGGATCGGGAATGTGGGGTGGAGGGGTTGCAATTGTAAATGGAGTGATTGGTGCAGGTATCACTGAGAAGGTAACATTTGAAAAAAGGCTGGAGGGTATAGCGAGAGTGCTGTGCAGATACTTGGGAGAAGCATATTGTAGGTAGAGGGAACAGCCAGTTCAAAGACTCTGAGGTAGGAGTATGTCTGGTATAATCAAGAAGCAGTGTAGAAGCCAGTGAAACTGGAACAATGTGAGTAAGAAGAATAGGGGTGAGTAAAGGTGGTCAAGTTACATGCGGCCTTGCCTGTAGAATTTTAATTTTTACTCTCAGAGAGATGGAAATCACTGAAGAGATTTGAGCAAAGGAGTCACATGATCTGACACTTTTTTTTTTAAGTAGGATCACTCTACCTGCTGTGTTGATCACAGATTCTAGGGGGCAAAAGTGGAAAAAGAGATCAGTTAGCAAGTTATTAATATAATCCAGAAGACAGTGGCTTGGCATGGGGGCGGGGTAGAGGAGATAATAAAAAATGGTCTGATTTTATATAAATTTTGAAGGCTCAACCTATGTGATTTCTTAATGGATTAACTTTGGAGTTGTGAGAAAAACAAAACAAAACAAAACAAACAAACAAACAAAAAAAAACAGGACTCAGGACACTCCAAGTTTTGGGACTTAAACAATAGTAAGAATGGAGCTGCCATTAACTGATGTAGAAAGAATAAGAGTGCAATACATTCTTGATGGAAGTTCAGGAGTGTTTTTGTACATGTCAGAATTTGATATATTTATTGGACTTCTAAATGGGGATATTGAGCACACAGTTGGATATGGTAGTTGGGAGTTCAGAGGAGCATAAAAGGCTAAAAGTAACAATAACAAATTCGGGAACTGTCAGATATAGATAGTTTAAAACTCTAAAGCTGAAGGAATGCCCTAAAGGAAATGAGAAGAAAAGGTCCTATAGCTCTCCAATTTTAAGAAGTTGGGAAGAAGAGGAGGTATCTCCAGTGGAACTGGGAGAAATGTCCATGGTAAGAGGAGGAAACTAGAATAGTGTCCTGAAAGCCAAGTTGAGAAAGTTCTTCCATCATGAGCTGTGCCAAATCCTCCTCACAGGTAAAGCTGGATAAGGAGTGATAAATGATCATTTGATGTAGTCTAGTGGAGGTCACTGGTGGCACTGACAAGTTCTTTAATCTCTCTCCTGTGCAATGTGAGGGTAAATCCTGATAAGTATGAGAGAAAACAGGAAAAGAATGAGACACAGCAAGAATAGATACATATTCTAGACGTTTTGCTCTAGAGGGGACCATAGAAATGGGATGATAGGTGGTGAAAGCAATGAGGATTTTGTCTGATGGGAATTATATAGTGGAGAAAGGAAAATAAGAATGTAGGAGAGATGAGAGAATTGCTAGATCTACCTCCTCAAGGAGATGAACATGGATGGGGTTTAGAGTAAAAGTAGCAGTGTTAGTTTTAGGGATAGCATCAGATGACAGCAGATAGTCCATCTGCAGCAACAGAACGAATGTCAGAGTATATGAGTACAGATACTGACAGATGGGGTAGATATGAGTTTGGGAAAATTTTATTCTACTTTTTCCTTTTTTAAAAAACTAAGAAAGAATCGAGAGACTCACAGAATGAGATTGAGAGGAAATTTTGGACATTTTGGGGTGGAGAGGAAGTAATAGTGATCCAAAAGAGTAAGAAAGTAATTGGGAGTGTGGGAAGTTGGCTGGGAAGCATAAAAGGGTTACTAGAAGTTCAAAGTCATGAATTTAAAATGGAGTTCTGGTTTTTCACAAGCCCCATTCACCTCATAGGTGCAAGGATAGAGTAGGCAGAGAGCTGAATTTCATCAGGATTGTCATTTTGCCAAACTAGTATGACAAAGTAAGGCAGAGGTCAGTCAGGACTTTATACAAAAGAATGATAATAATAATGGAGCACAGCAATCAAGATGGGTAAGGAGAGAAAGAACATGGTTGTGGGTGAGGGACAGTGGGAAAACAGCAGAATCAATAAATTGAAGGTCTCAGGAGGGTCATGGGAAATTGGAGGGAGTGAGCCAGAAAGACAGGAAGGGAATGGTTATTGGTAATGCAAGGTCTGGGAATGGCCATGGGGAGAGAATGTTAAAATAGAGAGGGGTACAAGATCACTGGAGGAGAAAAGTTCAAGGAGCACAGAGGCCAGGTTATTAAAAGGATCACTTATGTGTCTATTGAAATAGTAACTGTGGGGAGAGTCACAGTGATCCAGGAGTCCAATCATGAAGAAATGAAGGCAATGCCATCAGTACATGAAGCTGCAATGAGGAAAAGGTGGCTTCATCTGATGGCATGCAATTCAAACTTTTCAACAAGGATCTGGAAGCAGCAAGGAGGAGCAAGGAGGACACATATTGTACCTCCAGGAGCAGAGTTACCAGGTTAAGGGAGAAATACAGCTGAGTACATAAGGGATAATTGGGTTTAGGTAGAACAAGATGATGAGGATCAGTCAGAGAAGTGAAGAAGCTTTTAGGGGGAGGTAGAGTGAGAATAATTCTTGTCCTAAATGGGTTACCTACAACATAACACATTCTGTTCCAGGAGCCCTACTATATTATTTCTAAGTTTAATGACAACCCTGCAAAGTAGTTTGACCCCAAGAGAGGTGCTCACATCACACTGATAAATTTGACAGAACCAGGATTTGAATTCAGGTCTATCAGACTCCCAATGTCATGCTTCCTTCACAAAACTCAAAACTTCAAAACAGCTTCCAAGTTTCAGAGCTCTAGGAAAGATAATCTGGCAGCAGTAAATAAAATGACTGGGAGAAGGAATAAAGGGAATAAAATTAGTTATTAAATTCTATCAATTCGTTTTTGGAAATATTTGCTGGCTGGATTTTTTTTTTTAACCGTGTACTAGTATAATAGGGTAAACCTACCCCACACCCACCCCCAACACAACACAGAAAGACCTCTCAGCCAGGTGGGATCTTTTGGATTTAGTTATGCTGAGTCCAAGGTGGAAGGAGAAGCGGAGCCTGCAGCCAAGGTTGAGCTAATCCACAGGTGGAGAGGAGAGTGAGCAGGAAAGCTGGGAGGGAAAGGAGGGGCTTCAGGGATGAAGGGTTAAGCAGAGTTCTGAAGAGGCACTAGATCAACTTCAACTTCAGGGTGTGTAAAAGAAGCAGATGGGAGAGGAGCATGTGAATGGCCTAAGGATTGCTGTTAGAGGTTTTGAGAAATGAAAGTAAAGGCTTAGAGGTATTTTAAAAATAAATTATTTTATTTAAATTTTTTAATAGATAACAAATTTACATGGTACACATTTTAAAAGTACAAAAGCTTGTACAGTAGAAAATAAGTTCTCTAGCTACCCTGGTACCTCAGTCACCCAGTTCCCTGTATGGAACACTGCTAATGAATGGTCTTCCTCTCTTCTCTCCCTCTTTACCCCTTCCTTCTCTCCTTCCTCTTTACCTTTCTTCTCCTTCCTCTCCTCTTCCCTTCTCTCTCTCCTTCCTCCCCTCTCCTTCCATTCTCTTTTTTTTTTATCAGAAACAGTAGCATATTATATATATATATATATATATATATATATATATATGTAAAGTGTGTGTGTGTGTATATATATATACAGATATATATATATAATCTTACACTTAAAATTATCTTAAATTGCAGCATTATCCACAATAGGCAAGAGGTAAAAGAACCCTAATGTCCATCCATGGATGAATGGAAAAGAAAGAGATTAAGAAGTACAAACTGGTAGTTACAAAAATAGTCATGGGGATATAAAGTATAGCACAAAGAATATAATAAAAAAATATTGTAATAACTATCAAGTGGGTACTAGATTTACTGGGGTGATCACCTTATGAGTTATATAAATGTCTAATCACTATGTTGTACACATGAAACCAGTATAATATTGTGTCAGTTTTAATTGAAGAATTAAAAAATTTTAAAAGAGAAACACTGGAATACTATTCAGCCTTAAAAAGGAAGGAAATTCTGTCATATGCTACAACATAGATGAACCTTGAGGACATTATGCTAAGTGAAATACACCAGTCACACAAACACACACACACAAAAATACTGCATGATTCCACTTATGTGAGATACCCAGAGGTCAAATTCATAGAGACAACCATCATGTAGAATGATGATTTGCAGGGTCTGTGGGGAGAGGGAGGGGGAGAGTTATCATTCAGTGGGTATAGAGTTTCAGTCATGCAGGATCGAGAGGGTTCTGGGGATTTGTTGCATAATAACATGCATGTGGTTCACATTATTGTACTCTGTACTTGGAAATTGTGAATTTTATCTTGTGTTTGTTTTTTTTTTTTGCCACAGAAAAATTATCTTAAGGATTGTTTCACATCAATCATTCCTTTTAATTATAGATGGACCTTAATTCCTTCACCCAGTCCCCACTGATGAACATTCAGTTTGTTTCCAATCTCTTTCAATGAAAATTCTTGAACATTTGAGGGTTTGTACTACTTTAAAATTACTTTTGTTCACTGGAGTACATTTCCTTGGTCATGACACAACTGTGAGATGGACCTGCTGTCCCCCACAAACACGAGGTACAGTTCCATCTCTGAACCTTTGCTCAATCTGTTCCCCATTCCTGAAAGTTATCTTGCTCTCTACCCTCCCTAATCCTTCTCCTTTGTTCAGGAGCCAGTTCAACATTTGAGGCTAAGCATGGCTCTCAAGCCACACATGTATCTCTCCTCTGAATCCAGTGACACTTCTTTCTATCATCATCTTTCATGAGGAGATTTGACCCAAGCTTGAATTTCTGCAGGTATGGTGTTCAGCCAATGCACAGCAGTAACCATTCCAGTTGTTAATATACTGAAATATTTCAATATCTACTGAGAAATCTAGCTTTCCTGGGCCCCTAGAGAGTTCCTGTTGCTCCCCTTCCCACAGTCTCCTAATAAAGCATCTAAAGGGCCAACACCTGATGTAGCAGGGAGCCTCCAAGACCTGGGTCCAGCATTGAGGCCAACTTTAGGTAAGCTCTACCTCCACCCTGTCAGACTATTTTAAATATTTTAGATATATGATTAATTTCATGGATGAGATCTTATCTTTATTTCTTTGGTATTCCCCATAGCACCTATCACATCAAACATCACAAAGGCAGTACTCTGTAAATACTTACTTCGAAACCTGCAACATCCAGGGCATCCAGCTTCCAGAAGCATATACATTCAACTTAAAGAAAGTGTATTCCCATTCCAGAAAGATCTAAATGTCCCAAGAATCTCTCCTGAGCACCCCTCTTAAATCTCCTGCATTCTTGAAACTTCTGCTGTGATGCCATCAAAGCGTTCCATAATCCACATCTCACATTTCCAGAGATCATCTTCTCTGAGCTCCATGCAGACCCCTCCAAACATCTATTGAACAATTTCAATTGGATGCCCCAACTCATCTGGGCACAAGGCTGACCTTTGGTTCATGGTTGTGTAATGAATGAGATAAAAATCAAAACCAAACCACTAACCACTTTTAACTCTTTCCCAGAAGTAAACACTGTTTATATGGCTTCTCACCTCCTTCACCTCACTGACCCAATAGAAATGCCTCTTTGTTCACCACTTTCAATCTTCTTCAGTGCCAGCTTACAGGAGAGATTTAAATAGCCTTAAAAAGAGGTCAGGCCCCAGGAACTCCTCAGATACGGCTTCCACTTGACTTTGGCTTGAACCCTGACCACGACTGAACCGAGTCTTAGAGTCCCGAACTTTCTCAGTCTAACTTGGACCCTGCTCAGATTTCTCCAGCTTGCTTCTCAAAAGTCATTCCCACGTCTCAGCTTCCATCCAGCCCCGCCCCCCAACCATCCCCTTTTCTTTCGACTAGAACTGCTCCGGGTCTTCGCCCTCCCATGGCCCCGCCCCTCCGCCATGGCCCCGCCTTCTCCCCTCCCCATCTCCAGCGGCTGCTGGCGCAGGGTCACCAACCCACCCTCACCTCAGAGAACAGCGCGGCCAGGTGCTCCAGAGGCGCCACGGGCACGTCTCCGCAGAGCACTGCGCCGCGAAGGCTGTTGGGCCCCGGCGGCTCGGGCCTGGTGCGCAGAAAAAAAAGCCCCTTAGCACAAGGCGTACTGGATTCGGGTGGTCCTGCATCCAGCCCCGGCTGCACGGCTAGGCCCCCCGGCCCGGGCCGCACCACCAGCAGAGGCCGCGGCCCCTCGGCAGCATTGCGGTCCAAGAAGGCGTGGAGCAGCTGCTCCGCCTCGGCCGTGCCCGCGCAGCGTTCCCAAGCGCCCGCAGCCGGCCGCAGGCTCTGGGCCACGTAGGCCCCCAGGAGTCGCAATCGTGGGTCCGCGCCGGGTTCCTGGTGAGCGTTCTCCTCAGCCAGCGCGTCCCGCTCCTCCGCGCTCGGCATCGCGCGCGAACTCGGACTGCAACGGTTTCCCTAGTGACGGGGACGCGGCCAAGACGCCCTCCTCCGTTGCCCTCCTATTGGGCACATGCCTCCTGGCCCCGCCCCTTGCAGTCTAATGAGGTAGGAGAGGGAAGGCAGGGGAAGGGGTGGGAGTGTGTCGCTGTTGCTAGGAGACCAGCCGACGCTCCAATTTAGTGTCTTGTCTCTTGGATTGCAAGTGTTTAAGGGTTACTGTCCAGGCCAATAGTTTATTGATAAGGTGCGTGGAGGGGAGGTCAAGGATGTAAATGCTGTTAGGATTCTGCTGGCTAAGATCAGATGAAATTCTTTAGAGGTCTCCAAGCACTAAAAATATTATAGTTCTCCCATATATTTTCCAAATGTGTAATTCACAACTTTAAAACAATGTCAAATCATAAAATAGATGTACGGGAATTCAGTGACGTTTTTATTTCTTTTCCATGATGATTTAAATACTTTAGAACAGTGCTTATGTGCCTATTTAAAATGTATTGGTGTGACTGAGAAACCTTATTTTTATTTTTATTTAATTTAAAATTAAATAGTCACTGTGCCTACTAGCTATATTGAACTGCTCAGCTTCAGCATTTTAATATAAATTTTATAAAGAAGTAAATATTTTCAGTCCTCCCCTTTGTCCATGACTTGTGTGTGCTTAGACTAACCAATGGTGACTCGAAATTCCGAGATCACTTTGATTTCTATGAGTATGGCCTCAAGCAGTTTTTAAATGGAGCAAAACACTATGAAATATGTAGAGCCTCCCCATCCTGCCTTGGGTCTAGAGCTTGTCTTCAAAAAAGATAATGTGAAATACCTTTTCTGACCTCAGAAATTAGCATTTGTCACCTGCCAACTCCTTCTCCATGATCAGGATGTAAGTAGCTTGACCCTTTGCTTGTATGTTAGGTGAGTATGAGACAAGGAAAGGGACAACCTAGGCAGCATGAGGCCTATAGGTATGAAATGAGCTCCCCTCTGCCCTACCACTCTGATTTTAGTCACCAGAAACTGCAATTTCTGGCTAAAAAGAACATTTATAATGGGCTTCAAAGGAATATTAACAGAATAAACACTTACCAAAGGCAGCTCTACTAACAAAATCCCTTAGGAAAAGGTAGTAGCTGGAAGGTAAAATCATTAATTTCCTAATAACTGGGGCATAGGAGGTACTATAATGAAAATGTCCACATTAGAAAATGAATCTTTATGTTTGTAAAGAGTGTTAGCATTGCTAGATTAAACAGTAGGCAGACGAACTGAGTGAGGAGACAAAGCAGGGGAACTAAAATGATTTTTAAAATGGATTTGAAAACTGACATTTCAAGAAAAGCATCAGGGGAAAATAGAAATGTTGGGGGCTTCTTACACACTGTTTTTTAAAGTTTTTTACTTTGCACATAGGAAGGCATCGTTGCCATTTGAATGCTTAGGGCCTCCAAATATGTCAATCCTGTTCATGTTTTGTATACAGAGTGAATTCAGGGCCATTAAGTTCCTGTAAACCCTTCAAATAAAGTTTTTTTTTTTTTTTTATTTTATTTACCATGGCTCATTTTGCCCTTCATCCTCTTTGTTCCTTTGCTCCAATTTACATAAAAATAAAAGCACAGGAGCCTGTGAAGGTGACATGATGTCTAAGAGTGAAAGATTCTGAACACTAGCAATCCCAGCTTTTGCTTTTTATTTTTCCTCCAACACCACGCCTTAATTAACCTCCTTTTTAGGAGATGGGAGTGGGGCATGTATATGGGACTTACTGAAAATAGTTGTATATTGTGTATTTATGGTAAAAAATAATTAAAAAGTATATCAGTTATCTATTGCTGTGTAACAGCTTAAAATAGTAATAAACATCTCACATAGTTTAAAATACTGGATGAGGAATTGGGGAGCAGTTTACCTGAGTGGTTCTGGCTCAGGATCTCTAATAATGTTTCAGACAAGAAGTCATCATGGGCTACATCATCTGAAGGTTTGCCTGAGGCTGGAGGAGCCACTTCCAGGATGACTCTCTCACATGGCTGGTGTGTCAGTTTTGGCTGTTAGCAGGAGGCTTCAGTTTCTCAGCAGGTAGAGCTTTCCATTGGGCACCTGAATGAATATTCATAACACTATGGCTGCCTTCCCCTAGATCAAGTGATTTAAGAGAGAGCTAGAGAGAGGCCACAATATCTCTTATGACCTAGCCTTGTAAGTCACACTGTCATTTCTGCAGTAATTCTATTAGTTACAGAGGTCTATACTATTCAGTGTGAAAGGGAACTATACCAGGGTGTGATACCAGGAAACAGGAATAATTAGAGGCTGGCTACTACAAAAGGTGTTAAGGATCATATTGAATTGTTATAATTGTTCAGATGAAATAATTCCCTTTTTTTAAAATTAGAAACTTTATGATTCCATGAGCATAGTACTTTTCATATCAGATGTTTTGCTTGAAATGGCTATGCGTAATTCCTGTTCAACACTTTTTATTCATAGTCTTTTTAAATTCTGGATAGTCAGTGTTGACAAGAAATTTGTTCACACAACCAAATAATGCAAAAGTTAAAGTCTTTTATAATCATTCAAAATCAACAGTTGACATTATATTTACCGACTCTAACAGCTCTTCCTCTCCTCCCTTGACAAATGTTATGTTGAAATTTCTTGTGATGCTGCTAATGGATACTGAATATAAATCAACCTTTCCAAATCAAATATTTTAAAATAATAATGAAGTTTCATTCAAAGACTGTGCATTCATTATTATAGTAGTCTCCTTGCAGCCACCTTGGATGCCACTCTATGAAGACATCAGACTCAAATAGGCAGATGTATTTGATACATGTACAGAAAAAGAGTCCAGGATACTTGGGGCTCCATCCAGGAGACATATATAAGAATATTGATTGTTGTATTGTTCATAACAGCAAAATCATGGGAAATAAACCAAGTATTTATTAATGATATAGAATGGATAAATTGATATATACTATTCATATAATGTACTATACAACAGTAAAAATGAAGACTACAACTGTATGTATCAACATGGATGAATCTCAAAAGCATAATGTTAAACAAAAAAGGCAAGTTTCAGATGAATACATTCAGAATATTTGTTAGAAATTTGAACCAAATGTTAGAAACACATACGTGTGTGGTAATCTAGATAAAAGTTAAGGAATGATTATCACAAAATTCAGATTTTGATAAATTATTGTTGGGGACAAAGAGGTATGGTATGGTGAGAGGCTCACAGAGGACTTTTATGTTCCTGGTAATGTTTTATTTCTTAACCTGGATTATGGGTTTTCATTTTATCGTTAGACTTAAACTGTACATATATATTATGTAACTCTTTGTACATATGGTACTGGATGTGTATATGATGTATAAATTATCACAATTAAAAAAAAAGGATGGATGTGCCATTTATTATACTCTAAATGTTGTGGGACACTTCATTTCAGTTACTGGGAATAAATACTAATAATTCATTGGATTTATAAAATTACGCATCAAATATCTTTGAAGTTTTAATTGGTTAATTTAACAAATTTCAGAATTAAGTGTATTACTGGTGATATCTTTGTCATCACATTCAATAGGCACTGTTCACACCTATTGTACTTTACTTCTTGGCGCTGTTCAACCCAGATTTCAGATTCACTATGTAGAACCATTCTTGTTTTAGTCTCTTAACTTTATGACAAACACCCTCTTGTTCTCTTTGACTACTCTCTTTTTGCCTATTTCTTCAATACTGGCATTGCTTAGACATTGCTCAGAGCTTCTGGTCTTCTCACTTTAAAATCTCTCCTTGTTTGGACTTATTCATCCAAGGCAGCAATTCTTCCCTTTATGTTAATGGCCCCCAAATCCATATCTCCAGCTCAGAACTGGATAGGTATAACATTTTGGAGTAATACCTGTTTTCCCCTCAAACCTCTGTAGAAATTATTCCACTGCCTTCTGAAACTTAGTGTTGAAAAGAAGTCTAAAGCCAGCTTGTTTTCTTTCTTTCTTTTTTTTTTTTTTTTGTTCCTTTGTAGGTAACATTTTGAAACTACGTGATTGTTTAAGAAATTTTTTTTCTTTCTATTTTTGTGATTCAAAAATAAAATGTTTTAGGATATAGCTAAAGTCCCAATGGATTGAATTTTGCCTGAAATTATGAGAGCCCATTCGGTTCTCATAATGATGTGTTTCTTCACGGTAGGAAAGATTGTTCTATGGAATCTTTGATTATTACTTATTTTCCATTTGCACTTTCTGATCTGGTTTGCTGGTAATGCAAATTGATGGAGTGTGCTAACAATTGCAAGTAGGGGATGCATTTTGAAATACTAATTGAGTTTTTTCATATCTACATGTTTTGATGTTGTCCTGTGGCTCTTCACTTGGAGAGTTAGTGACATTTAATGCTTCACGGGAGTGTGGATATGGCCTAAAATAGGCCATTGAATTTCTGAATGGTTTTTAAACACAGCAGAGACAATAGCCTTGAAAACCATGCTATTTCTTTTATTGTAAAAGTAAAGCATTTAAGAGGGAGAAAAGGTTTATGTTGTATTGTTCATTTATTTTAATTCCAAGAGCTTGGCGTTGAGTATATAGGGCACAGTCTGGAAGACTGAGAGGTTGGAATGTATATGCTAAACTGTAGATGAATAAGAGTGCATGGCAATATGATAAGCTGATTTCCTTAAGAGGAGATATAAGAACTCTTTTTAGGATGAGGAAAGGGGCTGAGGAAGCAAAGTCGAGGACAACTTGGTTATGGCTCTAAAATTCTTGATCCTTCCAGGAGAGTCCAGGTAAGGGATGACATGACAGCTACTACAGAAATGCTTGGATGCCCAGGAGAAGGGGACACTTGAGCCTAGCATCCCAAGAAAGACATGGGAAACTGCAAACATGTGGAAAAGCCTTTCTCCAACTTCGTCCCTGATATTATAGCAGCGAGTGAAAGTAGGATTTTAGGAGAGTAATCAAAAGGCAGCCTTTCAATGCTGCCTTGCCTTAGCACAGTTCAGGGATAAGGGCGGACTGTTTCTAAGATCTTTGTAGGATGGTTAGGAGGAGGAGAACAGAACTGCTTAGAGGGGTCAGGTTAAGAAAGACACAGTGCAGCTATGGGTATCCCTCAAAGCCTTGGTGGATAGCTGTGTATGGTTACAGGTGGTTTATATCTCATTGAGGACAAAATGCAGATGTAGACTCTCTAAATGGCTGGAAGATATATAGGCCCCCTAGTAACTTACAACCTTCCAGAGAAAAAAAGAAAAGAATTCTAAGCCATCAAAAATGATTGAATTAAATCAGCAATACTATGTTTTCTACCGCTGACTGGATATAGGGATGGAGCAGTTTGGCCTGGTCAGAGCCACTATAAGTATTCAAGAAATAAATGGTTTAATATAGAAATTAGAGCTTACATGGCTGATAAGTGAAGGTGTAGAAGGCTGTAGCTGGATGATCAGAGAAATAGTTATTAACATCAGCTTGCAGCACTGGAGTGAGTGCAATAGGCTGAGTTTTTGGAAAAGTCTGAGAAGCCATAGCATCATGTATCAGAATCACAAAGCAGGAGCCTGAGGAGAGATCTCCAAAAGTGTATGTCTGCAGAAGTACTAATGGAGAGTTCTTGGAGAGGTTTGTAAAGGCACCAAGCCTGACCACTCTGTCCTCCAGGATAAATGAGATTGCTAGACAATTAAAGAATGACAGTTAAATTTGAATTTCAGAATAAGTTTTTAGTATAAGTATGTTCCAAATAGTGCAAAAGACTGCAGGGGAAAATTAGGTATACTCTATTAAAAATTATTTATCTGAAATTCAAAATTACCCAAGTGTCCTGTATTTGTGTTTGACATCTAGTAACTCTACAAATGAATAATAGTATCCCTTTCATCTCCCACTTCCAAATCTCATGCAAATTCTACTATGTAGCAAATTCTAACAAAGGATCATATAATAGAGGAGATTCTGAGAAATGTATTTCCCTCCCTTATAAGATGGTAGTGCCAGATTGATAACAATTTGGAAAAGGATATCATGAGGCAACTTTGAGATACAAGAAAACAACACCATATTGGAAATTAATGAAGGCTATCCAAACGAGAAGAAGCTAAGGCTGTTTATTCAAAGCTTGCCATAGTAGGAGAGTCAGCCACCATCACTTGCATTTTGACAGAAATACAAAGGCAGGCAGAGGAGTGGGAAAGCTTTATTGTGGAAAAAAGGGAAGACTTGAGTGTGCCTAATGGAGGCTCTTGTCCTGGGAAAGCAGTAGATGGGATACCTAGAAGTGGGACATCCTGTGATTGGTTAGGAATGCATGTTTGGCTTTCTCTGGTTGGTCCTAAGTTAGAAGAGGGACAAAAATTAAGGAAGCTGTCAGTTGTTAATCAAGTCATAGTGGTTTGGGGCCAACTGCTACTGGGATTATTGTTTGACTTCTTGGACTGGTTGTTGAAGATTATGGATAAGAGTTCTGTATATATGGTCTGATCATTTTCCATTTGTTTATGCAGCCTCTCAATATATAATTTTTTTCTGGCAAATCTGAGTTCCATAACCATGGGAAATGTACCTTCATCCCGTACAAATACTACTCTCTACTGTCTTCTAGTACACATCTCCCAGAACCCAAACTACATCTAGTCCCATTGTACCATTTTATGGGAATTTCTATTTCTGATTGTAGAAAGATGATAAGGATGGGGAATGTAGGGTAAGATTAAGCTGGAGGATATGAGGAGGTAAATCTTATTTTGATTACTTCACATACTCATGTGATGGTTAATATCCCAGGTTTAGCAAATTATAGCCTTTGGACCAAATTGAACCTGCTACCTCTTTTTTCAAATGAAATTTTATTGGACCACAGCCATGCCTATTTATGTGTGTTAACTTATGAATAGTATTACAGATTATGAATTACATTATGAATTATGAAAAATCTGTGGCTTTTCCACACTGTAAGGGTGGAGTCGAATAGTTGTAGCTTGTACAGAGACTGGATGGCCCCAAAAGCCTAAAATATTTCCCTCTTTACAGAAAAGTTTGCCAACTTCTAGTTTATATTAGATACTACCAAATCTTTGGCTGGTAAAGACTCAAGGTAGGGAAGGCATAAAGCAGTCTCAGCTTAATGAAGTGAAATTCAGAATGTGTTTTGGTGGTTTCCATATGCTTTAGAGTGAAAGGCCATTCTTTGCAGATTCTGGAATCAGGTAACCCATCAGTCATAGCTTTTAAAGTGAAGAGTGTTCTTCTTTTTGTGTGTTTTCTTAGTTATTTTAGTGAGAGGTTGGGAGAGATTCTATTAAGAGTCCCTAGCTAGAGATCATTTTAAAGAACAAAGCCATAATGTATCTCATTAATAATTATTAATAGTACTACCTTCTTCCTCCCTCATGACCCAACATGTTCTTGTAGGCTTTAGAAACAGTGATCTCACACTTCTGAAAGCAGGAATGCATTCATCAGCCATTTATTCTGCATGCTTTGGGGTTGTAGTGATGGATAAGATATAGTCTTATTTTTAGAGAGAAGGAATCATCTAGTCACAATCCAGACTTGTTATTAATAACAATAATAAAATGTTAAAAGGACAATGCTAGAATCAGACCCAAGTCTGTCTACATTCTGAGTCTAGTCATTTTCTCTGTTATTCAAAAGTCAGCAGAAAGGTAGCCATCAGTTTTATTTATTCTTTTGTGTTTTTACTCCGGCATCCATTCACCCTCCTATTAAATGCTCATCACTTTTTGTGAGAGGAACTATCTCCCCCCCTTGTACTACTGTCCAGTCCAGTTACTTCTGGTAGGGCTTGATTTACAACTCTAGGGATGAAGCATGTGACTTGGACTAAGCTAAACAGATCATTCCATCCCCTGTCCACAGTCTCTAGTGTAGCAGTGGGCATGTGATCCCATCGGAACAGTAGTCAGACCCAAAACTTTGGTTTGACTGTTGGGGTAAATGAGGGCTTTCTATTTCTCTTGGACTTGAACCTAAGAAGATGTAGGGCAAGGTTGATGTGGCCACCTTGGCACCATGAGGGAGAAGGGCTATCTGAAAATGGAGCCAAGACAATAGAAATGGACCAAGAGATGGAGAAGAGACAGCAGTTCCTGATGACATTGTTTGAGGTGCAGCCCTCAGACTAGATTTTTCATTTATATGAGTGAAGATATCCCCTCCTCGATAAGCTAGTCTGAGTTGTGTTTTATGTCCCTCTTTAAATAAGTGTCACATTGATGCAAGTGGCAGATAAAGAAAAAGGAGAGATGAAGATGTTTATTAGTAAGGGGGAAGAAATCCATCAAGGAGACAGTTGAGAGAGAAAATATAAAAGGGATACTTCCTGGAACAGTTTCTATAGGGATTGTGAACAGTAAACCTTTAATCTCTGTTTATCACGTAAAGATTCCAGATCACAGACTTAGCTCTTGATTTTCACCCTCTTTGATTTAAGGCAGTAAACCAGGAATTGATATGGGCACATTTCTCTGTGTTTATTCACCATTCAATATTTAATTCCAAGAAGGATGAAAGAAATACTTACTTAATTAAATGTGCTAAACAATAACAATCTTTGCTTGCTTTTCACGTGTACTTATCTTACAAAAATATGCTATGAAGAGTTGATGAAGCTATTTAAAAAAAAATGAATTCTGCACACTACTTAATTACAATAATCTATGGAGTGTAACTGTACATTTTCCACCCCAGGATACTGGTGGGCAGAACAAGGAAAGCTGCAGAAAACACACCTTCTCAGCTCTTTCTTTTTGTGATTGTGAGAATTCTTAGGGCTTGATGTTAACTTTAGTTCTTAGATGTGGCCCTCTTGATTTTAGAGGAAATCACACATTTAAGGGGTCTTGGAAACAAGCCCTTCTGGTGAAATATATATTTAGTCATGACTGCATGAGTGAATGAAGTAATATATGTATTATCAAAAATCTGAAAAATTCTGTTCCCTTCTGAGCTAGTCAGATGGGTGGGTGTAGGATGAGCACTAGGGTAAGAAAGAGTTGCATTGTAAAGAATGTGGTTCTTCAAAGTAACTGAGATTGAGAAAAGATCCTTGATTCTGTAATTGCTGTTTTCTCTCATATTTAAAGACAACTTTTCTGACTTTTCTTGTTTGACTCCAGAAAAGAGGAAGATCTCAGTTCCTTTTCATTCTCTTCCTCTTTTAGCCACAATCCTCTTCCTATCAGAAGCAGACCTGGATGGGCCCAGTTACTTCCACGATATAGTGGACATGGTCTAGCGAAAGGAGATTTCTAAGATGTTAGAGATGAGTGTACCTGGGGTATGCTGCTGTCTGTTCTCGTGGTTCTTAACTGTAGCCACACATTATAATCACCTGAAGATATTTAGAAGTACCAATACCTAGCTCCCACACACTCATAGGATACACAGGATAACTGAATCAGTATCTGGGGCTCGGACTCAAGCCTTGGGATATCTTAAAATAGTTCCAAGTGATTTCAGTGTGTTGGCAAGGTGGAGAACTGCTGGGTTATTGGGAAGCTCTTTCTTGTACAGGGCCAAGGCAATGGGATATCTGAATTTTTCCCCATTTTTAATTCTCTTTTTTTTCTAGATCTCCTTCTCTCTTGTGCACTCTCTCTCTCCCTCCGTCCCTCCTCCCTCCCTCCCTTTTTGTCTCCCTCTCCAACTTCATCTTTCTGCATCTGTTTGTCTGCTTCTACTTCTCTTTCTCTCTTTGTTTCTTCAGACACTCCTATTTACATGAGTCTGGAGAGGTCTCAGAGACTCTAAGACTAAACCACTACTGTCTTTTGTTCCTTAGGATCCCTTCAGTTACTGAGGTCATGATTGAAGTAAATTGCAACAGCTCTTGATTGGGAAGCTGATCCCAGCCTGGTAAGAGTCTGGTGAGGCAGGATAGATAGCCTAGGGACATTTCCTCACCTATCCCAAATACAGCTCCATAATTTCTCCTTAGTCCCTTACTCAGCCCTCTCTCTGTTTTGACTCCCAGCCTGAGAATCCTAGGCATGAGAAACAAATCAAGATGGGTAGACAGGATAGTTAGCCTCAGCCTTGGGGTAGCTTTCTCTTTGGGTTTGACTGCACTTCTCTCTTAAGTGTGTACTTTTGCTATAATAAAATTTGCACTTTCCTGTTTGCTGTTTGTCATGTCCTTGAATTTTCTTCAGGCAAAAGACAAGAACTTGGTCTCCAGAGCTCTGGGTTGGGTCCCTTTTTGGACTCCCACCTCATAGAACTCTCCAGCATCCCTGGGGTGGAATGATTAGGTGTGCTTTGCTCTAGGGATGGTACAGTCTTTCTCAAAGTGTGCTCCTGGGCAGGCAACATCAACAGCACCTGGGAAAGAGTTAGAAATGCAAGATCTTCTAAAGCAGAAACTCTGAGAGTGGGTTTCAGCAAATGTGTTTTAGAAAGACTTCTAGGTAATTCTGATGCATGCTGTCCTTTATGAGGACAAGTTTGATAACCAGGCTCTGTGGAGAAGTGCTCCCTGGCTTACTCTTCACAGGACTCTACCTTGGAGAAAGGAAATCATCCAGATATCTGAGCCCACAATAGGTTTGGGACCTATATTTTCTCAAGTAAATACTGCTATCTGCTGAAAGAAACAACCCCAGATCTCAGTAACTAATATGGAAATAAACAAAGACCACTCAAATGAGAAAATCAGAGGCTCTTTATTCAGCTCTTGCTATATAACAAAGGAGTCAATCACTCTGAGAGAGAAAATTTATATAGTCAATCACTCCTTCTCCACACACACATATACCTCCAGTATATTAAGTCACAATCTCTTATAACATTTATTGAGAGCTTACTCTGTGATAAACACTGTTTCAAGGGCTTTACATGTATTAACTTATTTTACTCCCACAAAAACCCTATGATTTAAGCATGGGTGTAATCCCCATTTTACAGATGAGTTGTCTAAAGCACAAAGATTAAATATAGGGTCTCTAGATAGTAGTGGCCTTGCTTCGGAACCAAAGTACTTACTACTCTCCTAACACTGCCTCTTGTCCCTTATAAGGAGATTTCTCCCAAGTGAGTTTTATTGTTGCCAGTGATAGACTACATAGATGACCTATACCTATTGATGAGCATCCTGACAAAAGCAGGATGATTTTGTCTTTATCAGTGGGAACAAGGTTTATTATGTGAAACCTCATAGGATGGCAAAAAATTGTGCTTTTCAAATTGAAGGTGCTAATTTATTTGGGCTAGATTGTTTTCTGTGCATATTGTGTAGCCCTCTCTGATAAGCTTTGGAGTTGGAGCTAAGCTTAATTTCTGTGCAGAAATACAAGACAGAATGCTAGTTGGCCTGGGATGGCCTAGAGGTCAACCTAATTTTCACTGTCTTGGCTTGACTTGTTTCATCAGATTTTAGGAAAAAAAATAAAAGACATCATCACCGTAGTTGTGAGAGGTAAGCTCTCACTTCCTTGGTCCTCACAGGGGTCAGAAGAGATCTGGCAGGCCTAGCAAGACAGCCCATGAAAGTGTAGACAAAGCTTGTGGGAGATCTCTGACACTTTATTGCTCTCCTCTCAAAGAAAAGTCAGCAGTGCCCACTGGTTGGCCATAGGCTTGAGTTGAGCCCTTAAAATAACAAGAAGACAGGGAAATGTCTGATCTTCAAGGGAGCTGAAGCTCAGAGCAACCCTCTAAACTACCTCTCTCCTCTAAGTCCATCCTAAATCAAAGAGGAGGACCTTTGATTTGGAATGACCAAATTCCAATCCAAAGTGAACCCCAGGGACACCATTTCTTCACACATCCAGAGAAGTCAAGAGGGCAGGGACCTCTTCTGTGGAGAGAGGGGCCAACCAGCTCAATTTCACCTTGGTTGTCTACACCATGCTCTCCTATCTTCCCTCCATCACCACAGCCCAACACATATACGTGAGGCATACTTACTCTCAGGTTTGGATAAACAAGACTGAGCTGGGCTTTCTTTCTAAAAGAAAGCCAGGCTATCTTTTTTTTCTCCATTTGGCTTTTGGTCCTGTGAGATCTTTCTCCCCCATGGTTAATGTAAGCTGACCTGGGGCATGCCTTGAAATGGAGTTGTCTAGGTCTAATAAGGCTTGGGCACTTGAATAAAAGAGCCATACCCTGGACTTAAGAAGAATCTGTCCCTCTTTCTTATTCTTCCTCCAACTTTTAACTTGAGAAAAAGGAGTCCTCCATGTGTTTTAGCTGAGCTCACAAAAATTCTACATGGCCCTAGATAATCGTAAATGCTTCTTTACTTTTCTCTCTCCTTGTTGCATATATTTCTAAGGTTTTGCGGTGAGAAGTGACAGTTTGAGGGAGAGATTGAGATGTTTGGGATTTGGTATTTCCTCTTTCTCCTTCTTCTGTATTTGGACATGATTTCAACTTATTGCTACACTTACTTTCTCTTGGTGACACAACTCCCCAGTGGTCTCAGAGTTACATAGTGAAAACAAAGGCCAGTCCAACTCAGAATCTTTGGAAGCTTTGCTGAGCTATGAGAAGGGCATAATGGAAATAAAATGATATCTCAAGGCCAGCTTAGAGAAGTAAACTTTGTTAGAGGTTTATATAGATTACACTCTGCTTCTATTGTTCAATAACCTCTTATGTAGCCAATACCCTTTCCTGTAAAAAGCTACAACCCAGTCGTCAGAGATATCTTTCAGATTCCTAGCCAGAACACTCATTGTCTTCTGAAGAGTATCACTTAGGGGCTAAGGACCTGGGGTACAAGGTGAGGGAGGGCCTTGCTCTGTGTATACCTGTCTTGAATTTCTTCTCTCAGCACAGGAAGGCATTTTTCTCTGTCCTGTATAGCAGAGAAGTTTTCTTCCATCACATCCTGTATGCAGTCTACCCTGTGGTTTCTTATTAAGCTTGGCTCATTGATACTCACAGCTCAGCTTTCAATATCAATGAAATCACTCTCTTTCCATTATGTGGCTCTTGCAATTACAAAAGAATTTTTGCTTATGAGATTGACAAAAATAAATTTTGAAAGTCAAGTTGATAAGACTTATTTTTCTGGTCTCTCTTTTCCCCAGGAGGAAAGTAGATGGAGGAAAGTAGATGAAAGTAGATGTTGTTTATTGGACTGGTAGAGAAGAGTAGGGATAAAAAGAAATAGAAAAAAAAAAAAAACACTACAGCTTAAATCATCACCCTGTTGTAAGGAAATATTTTAATGGAATTTCACAGATTCTACTGTTAGCATATCTTGTTTACTGTACCCTCGAGTCCTGATGTTGGAACTAATGAGCAAATGCTCTCTGTTCGTGGGATGCTTTCTGAATACTTCAGGGATGTCTCCCTGCAAAGAGTCTGCTCAATGTATGGGTTCATCCTACACTTCATTTTCTGAAAACTGCCTATAATTCTGGAGGTGGATGATTGAAGCTGTTTTTGGAGTATGTGATACAAGTTTCCCTGACCATAGTTATGGGACCAGGGATAGGCATTTGATCCAAAGTGTGACAGATTATATTTTCTAAGGATGGCCTTAGCAATATCTTCAATCAACATGCTTTTTTTTTTTTTCAACGATATAACCTTGCTACCTGTACTCACTTCAGACAGTGTAGCCTGTGTCCCCTCCTCTTGAACCTGGGCAGAACTTTATGACTCTTCAACCCCAAGAGTGCACTGTGTGACTTCTGAGGCTACATAGCATGAGATGATATAGCTTTTGCCTAGCCCACTCTTTCAATAGCTCCTATTTGCCAACTCCCTCTCTTTCTTCCTATCTCTAGATACTTGCCCTTGGAACTCAGCTGCCATGTGATGAGGAAGCCCAGGCCACATGGAGAGGACACATGTAAGAGTTCTAGTTGATAACCCCCTTTGGGATCCCAGCCAACAACTAGCGTTAACAGCCAGACACGTGAGTAAAAAACCCTGAAGTTGATTCCAGCCCCATCCACCATCTGCCACATAAGAGACCTTAGTGAGAACTATCTGGCTGAACCTGGTCAACCCTCTGAATCATGAAGGATTGCAACAATTAATAATTGTTGTTTATGTATAAAATTTGGGGTGTTTTATCATACAGCAATAGATAATTGACATACAAAGGGAATCATTATAGAGATCTTCAGATTCTCTCAGGAATTTTGGAAATGGAGTACAGTGAGATTGTGTCAGTTAGCTATAGGGGTTTGACCTGGGAGATTATACAGACTCAATTGCCGAAGATGTCATTTCAATGAGATCTGACCATGTGTGAAAGGAACCACACACAGAGGAAAACTGATTTGTTGAGAGAAAGAAATGAGAGTACGTGCCAACTACGAAGAGAGTATTTTGATTGACTTTCAACTTCTTAGATGGTGATGATGATGATGATGATGATGATGATGATGGTGATGATGATGATAAAAATAATAAATTGTATTCCCATTTTTTGCCTCAACTAATTGAGTGCATTTTTTCTTATAACCAAATGACTCCTGATTAAGATGTCTGTTAACCAATTTGAAATGAAAATGGACATACCACTAGCTCCACATAAAATAAATCAGCTGCAGAAAAGTTTTACTTGCTTTAAAAAATGAGAACATTTTGATAGTTTTGCTACATTAATAGAGGAGGAAGCATTTGTCTCTGTAAATTCCCAGTCTTTAGCTCTCTTCACAACAAGGCAACTGTGGTGGTCATTGATGCTGCTCCCATCTGCCTGGAACAGCATAGAATCATCACATTTTCTGGCTCCCTTGTGATGGGGTGGGACCGTGCAACCAGATCTGACCAAAATTATTTGAGCAGAAGTGCTATCTGTTACATCTGGACTGCCATTTAATTGTTTTTGGCCAGACTGCCTTGAGTTCTCTCTTTCCTCTGCTATGGTGGCACGCAAAGCTACAGATAGTGGCTGATCCAGATATCTCCAAGTCCTTGAGTAAGGATGAGGAAACAGAAGCCCCAGCTGACCCACAATTGAGTGGAAGTGAAATATAATTGTTTAATGTTTTAAGGAGATTCAGGAGTTATCACCATAGCATAATTTAGCCTATCCTGCATACTTCAGTGACTCTGCATCACACATCACCAACAAGATTGAGACCCTTGAGGAAAAGCTCCCTGAGCAGCCTCTTCTCATTATCTCAATGTGGTTGCCATCTTGCCTTCCCAAGAAGTTTCAGAGGAGCAGCTGTTTCCTCCTCCTATACTCCTATGCCCAAGGGAATGGACCTTGTTCCTTACCCAATTCTCCGTTCTCATTAAATTTTAACACACTCATGTTATGCAGTCTTTAAAAGTTCTCATTCATTCTTATGATGCCTTGTAATAGTTACATATATTCTCTTCTATTAGACTATCCTATAGATAGTTTATATACCTGCTTCAGCTTTCTCCTCACTTTCTAAATCCTTAATCCTCTAAACTCATTTTCATTCTAACCTCTTCACTGAAGGTGGTTGCTTAAAATTATTTGGCTACATAGATCAAGGCTACTCTGACCCCTGAATTCCAAGTCTTTATTCTTACCATAAAGTTATAGAATTTTGAAACTGAATAAAAAGGCAGAATGATGTGCTTCTCAAACTTTAATGTGCATAGAGTCACCTAGGGGTCTTGTTAAAAGGAAAATTCTAGGGTCTCACCCCTAGAGATTTTGATTCAGTAAGTCTTGGTTAGGGACTGGCAATCTATGATGCAGCAAGCTCTCAGGGGCACTGATGTTGCTGCTCTGCAGGCACACATCAAGTAGCACTGGATTCGATAACAGTTTTTCATTTTCAATATCCCTTCAGTAACAGAGGAGGTCTTCTTCATGGTTGCTGTGATGAACCAGCAGGAGTAGCTCTTATAAATGGTCTAAGAAAGAATGATTAAGGTACATGCAATTGGAAATAAGGGCAGTGGTCCTTGTTTTCTACACTCGACACATATTTTCAGAACTTGGAGTTGAGACTGAGATTGAGGCTGTAGGAAAAACCACTCTTCTCTTTGTGGAGAGAGCCCTGGTCCTGAAACACACATTTGAGCTCTATTTTTATGGCCAAACACAGTAAAAATATTGAACTATTGAGAATTTTCTGTGTTAATACCTTCTTTGAGATTTTTCAAAAATAGGCAAGTTGTTGATTTTGGGAAATCACAAAGAGTTAAGTTAAACAGAACAGGCAGTTTATTAAAGACCTTGCTCTTCTTCTAGCTTAGTAACTTTTCTTCTTCTCTAGCCATCTATTAAGACAGGGTAGATAAGCTGACAACTTGGAAGAAGCTTTCTCATGAGAAATGGCTCCAGCCAAGGATGTTCTTCTTTCCTCCCATCACTCTACCCTCCACTCTACCCTTCTGCCATGTACCAGCTGAGCTTACCAACTCCCTGCAAGATCCTGACAATGTCACAGAGCAAAGACTAAAGAATGTGAAGAAGGATTTTAGAGACTTAGAGTGGTCTGACCCATTCATTTTGTTTTAAATGAGAAAATTGAGATTTGAGGAAGAGAAATAAGTCTTTCTAGGTTATACAGCAAAATTCTAGCAGAGCCAGTACAATGAACAAGGTCTTCTGATTCCCAGTCCAACTTTCCCATGCAGTCTTCGATTGCATCCCATTCTCATGGAATGGGAAAGCTGAGATGGGCAAGACCAAGGAAGACAGTAGGATGGGTTGCTCACCAGTTTATTTAGCTACCTAGAAGCCCAGATATAATTTGAGTATTGTTTTGGGATGACTCAGGGATAAAATATATCAGACATGGGAAGACCCTTTGAGTGTAATATCCCAACCTTCACAACTGAGGAAGCCAAGGCTCAGAGGTGACATTGGCCAATATATCTATGATGTAAAACTTACTGATTCCCTCATTCTGGAACTTTCAAAGTACTCATTGCTAACCTCTGCTCTTTCCGATTTTCCTACTCCTGACACATATGTAGCCCAAACACTGAGTGTCCTTGGTTTTCTTCTTAGAATCTTGAAGAAAAATATTTCTTTCTCTTTTCTAGAGGTTTTGTGCTTTCTTATTATGCTCAACCAGGGAGAAAAAAAGACCAGTGTTCGCAATGTTATTGAAGGTGAAAAGCTGTCTGAGACTCCTGGCATCTCAATGCCTTGACTTATTAAAAAAGATATATTAAGACCTCACTTATTCAGATACTACTAATCTGGAATTCGTGGCAACTGTGACAGAAGCTAAATTGAGGAATCAAAGAGAAAAAGTTTAATGACTTGTTAGAGTTAATGATATTTAAATGGGGGATATTTAGCCTATTTAAGAGAATAACCTTTTAAAGTATTTTAGAAACACCATTTAAAGCATGTTTGGAACTCTCTGAACCATACCTTTTGACTATTCTTATATTAATTTCCCATTATTTTTACCTGTTCAGTAAGGAAGGTTTCTTGAGGTTTTCTATTTGAAAACATGTTGCTAGTCAATTTAGTCACTATATGTATGTGTAAGCATTGTACTTAAATTACTCTTCTGTAAAAAATTTTTTTCTCCAATTCAGATTTTTGTTTTTCTTTGGGTTTTCTTTCAATAATAAATATAGATTAATGAAGCTTTTCTATATTTGTAGTGTATGTGTGTGTATGCATGTGTCTTTGTGTGTGAACTTGCTGTGAGTCTTGCTGTGAGAGAACTATGATTTAGAAGTAATCTATTATAATGATTATTAGTGAACAAATGATGTAGTGAGCAAAATACATTCCATATATGTGTTGTTTTGTGTTATTATGTATTTGAATAGGAGACAGGTTTATAACTTTGTCCCAGGTAAGGAATGCTGTTGGCAGGAGATAAAAGTATTTTTGAACATGAGCTCAACAGATCCAATGAAAAAGGCTTTAATTACAATGGACTCGGGCAGTTGGTAAAAGACTATAACTGACTGTGGATTCTATGAACTATGGAGGTGCTGAAGTTGGCCAAAGACCATGTCCTGTTTGGCAACACCTTGTTTGCTGAACCTGAGCCCACCAGTATCTAGGTTATAGCGAAAATTTAGAAACACAGAACAACAGATGATCTTAGCAGCATAAGTGAATATGTGCCAAAGAAAATAATATTTTAAAAAAAGAGTCCAAAGAAAGAGGGTCTTCAGCAAGATTCCAATTGATTCTAAATCAATTTTCATGGTGCAACTCGATTCTCTGATTTAAATGGCATGGATATTTAACCACCTGTATTCTAATTGCTCATGGTAACTACAAGAACTACCTCTAAAACCAAATTAAGATTTAATAGCCAAAAATAATAGTGCTAGAGCAGATAAATATGAATACAGAGTTATAATTTCTAATTGTTTTGAATTAGTATACCTTGTCCATTGGCAGCTGTCCCAAGCCTACCTTCCTACATTCCTTTTGTTCACCATTTTTAGAAACATTATTAAGGCCTAATTTGTATATCATACAATTTGCCCTTTATAAATACACACTTTGATGATTTTTACTAAATTTATACTGTTGCGTATATCACCATAATTGTTTTAAAACACTTCTGCCACCCGAAAAGTTCCCTCATTCCCATTTGCAGTCAGTCCCTGCCTCTGCCCCCATCTCCAGTGATCTTCTACATCTTTTCATCATTTTAGTTTTAGCTCTGTGTTTGTAAAATTAAGCACATGGATACTTTAAGAAATACAGGTTATGTTGAAACGGCTTTATTTTTTAATCCATAAATATCTGTTACTGACAAAAGTGGAAAAATCCTTAAGACTATATCTTACTAAAGTGATATCTGTTTACAGTACATATAGAATGTGCTTTGACAGGTAAGTAGAATGATGAGATTTGTACAGAAGCAGCAGTTATAAGAGCACTGCTCATCATGAAGCTTACTGATGAGGGATGAAGAAACTGTTCAAAGGTACAGATAGAAAGATACTTTTCATCAGTACTACCATATAATAAACACGGAATCCATAAATTGGGCTAATGCATAAAAATGTTCATTAATTCCCCCTTAGGAAATTGTGTACCCAAACTAAAAATATTACAGTAAGAATTGCTTTTTATTAGAGAATTTCAAGAATTCTTTACTACAAAATGTCTAGTTGAGTTATAGAACTAGAGGAATATTTGCCACTATGAAGCAAATGAATGAGTCCGCCCATGGAGTGGCATTCAAGGGTCACAGCAGGAGTGGGCAGCAAAGTTGAGCAGGGATCTTCCTCTCTCTCAGGAAGGAGGGTATTAAGGAAACATGTAACGTCTTTTCTTTGACTGATGAAAGTTGATATGTTTGCCGATTTACATGATGGATTTGATGATACTGACTTGTACTCTCAATTCTTGCTTCACAAGCTTTCACTAGGAGGACAGTATCACAAGGAGGGTCTGGAAAGGTACTAGGATGGGTACTCACCTCCTAGGATGGGTACCCACCACCTAGCAGCCCAGGGGGTGATTCCTTCCCTGCCTCCAGTTAGAATGGAGCCCAGTGTCCAGATTCAGTTTTCAGGACAAAGTTTATGGAGTGGGATATAACATTCATTGCCATACACAGCCTCTGCTGTGCATTTTCATCTGTGACTTGGAATGTATTTCCAAGCTACTCTCAAATACAAACTTTATGCCCCTATGGGCCAACCTCTGGACCTTTCTCCTCCAGCCTATCCCCTTTCTAAAATAGGAACTGCCTCCCTCCAGCTTTAAGGACCATATCAAAATGAAAACTTTAAATTCAAAATTTCTCAATGACACAGACACCCCAGATGATTTAAGTATGTCTATATGAGAGGACTTCCATGACACACGGTTGGTAACCATTGAATGGGTAGGCCCTTACACCTTCAGTTATGAGAACATCCCTAAGTGGCCAAGACCATGGGGCCCTGGTGAGGAGTCTGATGGCTATCTAGGGCATCTGAGGACATCACCATGGGGCAGCCTTAATGAGATGCATGCAGCTCAGTTAAAGTGGGGAAAGAATGCAAAGAAGGGAAGAGGTGCCAATGGTGAACGAAAGCCCTAGCATGTAAGAGCTGGGTGAAACTTTAGATCTCATCTAGTCAAAGCCCCTTGGATTTACAGGAAACCGAGGCACTGAGCAAGAACGTGACTCATCTTCAGTCACATGGCAAGATGGAGACAAAGCCAGGGCAGAAGCCATGTCTCTAAGAGCCTCAGCCCTGTGCTTTCTCCTCCTATAGTCTGCTGCCTTCTGAAGTCAAATATAGATCTCAGGAAGACATAGCTTTCATGTTGACTCTGTCATTAAAATGCTGCATTTATAAAAAATAACATTTGAACCCTGAAAAATACTTCATTAAAACACAATGAGCTTCCTTGAAAATACTTCAGAGCAAAGTTTCCGAGGTTTGGGGAGGATGGAGGAATGTATGTGGGAGGTAACATGCCAACTCTTCCCAGAGCAGGCTCTTTCTAGCATTCAAGTCAGCAGCAGCCCTTTCAGAATACCTTGGGTCAAGTCCACAATTGCCTGTGGATGGAATCTGAGGGTGGAAGGCTGGTATCAGACAAAATTTGGTTGAAGAAAATGAATTGTTCGGTGGCAGAGTTATTAGAATAGATATTTCTCCATGCTTGGAGAATCATGAGACTCCAATCTCTTGAGACAAAGGGAGATCTGTGATACACATAAGCAGGACACGAGTGAGGTGGAACAGTGGCTCAGAGCCCTCAAGGCTTCGAATTTTTGGAATTTTTGGCCAGAGCAAGAGTCTCTGGGCCAGTGGCAGACTGAGGCAGGAGCTTTAGGGAACTAGCCAGCTGCAGGAACCAAAGTTGATCTTTGAAACTTGATGCCTCTGACAGGACAGCTTCTCTCCCTTTCTTTCTAAAGATCAGAAGGGGAGAGACCTTGGCTGTGTGCCCTAGGCTATCATCTCATAGGTGCAGGAAGTGAAAGATAAACCAGTGAGGCAAACAGAAGACCTGAAGAATGTCTCATTCTTTGATTGCTTTCATTGAGAGCTCTAAGTTTTAGAAGTAGAAAGTCTAGCAAGACTGAGGAAAAGAAAGCAGGGATGAAGGAAGGTAAATTGAGGAAGAGGGCAGGGCCAGGGAGTTAAGAGAAGGGAAAGACTGAACCAGCATAGAAGACTGAGGTTACAACAGGCGTTTCAGGGTGGAAGAATAGAAAAGGAAGGAGAAATTTCAATTAAAGGAAAAGTTAGAACTTTCTAGAAGGCAGACCCATCACCCAAGATGTTGGGGGAGCCTTGAGGGCAGAAGGCCAGTTAAGAGGTTAAGGGATTTCTTGAGAAAGTCTTTGTGACTTATGAACTAACTCATGAAACCAAGAGTTAACTAGAAGAATAAGATAGGAAAGACGGAAAAGCAGGAGGGATTGTGAGAACTTTGCTGCCATCAAAAGCCAAGGAGACCAGCAAGAACCTTTAGGGCTAGAGAGAGCCTATGCAGACCCTAGTCCATACCAATCAGAGCAATGGAGACTCACACAAAGAACAAAACGAGCAGAGGAAAATTGGGAGCTTTGGGCTTCCCTTGCTGGGGGAGGGGGACTTTTATTTGGGAGAAGGGCCCGGTGGGGCTGAAAGTCATGACATCTGGGTTCCAGCCCCAGAACCCTCTCTTATACATGAACTTGTCTAGTAATATGGCTTTGCTTGTTCTACAAACATGGATGGGACAACTGAATAAATGAGATACTTCCATATCCTAGTTAAGACATAATTTTATGGATTTTGAAGTAAGGGAGTGAATTGAAGCAAGTTTCTAGAATTCTCTCTCTCTTCCCTCTCTCCTTTTCTTCTTTCTAGATCCAAGTGTGAAGCAGAAGAATCATTTAAAAGAATTAAGGGTTCAGGTAGCATTTTCTGATCCAATTGACACAAGAGAATTTAAACTGGACAGCGGTAAGGCTGGGATGAGAAATGTTTTAGAATCAACCTATCAAACAAACCCTGAGACAGACAGACAGGGTTGGGGAGAAGTGCCATCCTGAGGGATGGAAAACTTGGTGCCAAAAAGGTGCTTTTTACATGAGATGAGATGAGATCATATTTTTGGCTTGGGGTGTATGTGTATATAGACACACGGTGAGGGGCTTCTCACCCACTCACATCCTTTCTTCTCTGCACCAACAAGGCAGCCTTCAAGGGGACTGGCTGAGGGCTGGATTAGAGGGTTGTAGGTTTAGGGGACCAACAATGAGAAACACACCTTTGTTTCTGAGTCTCCCACTGCTGCTCTGTTTAAGCTGGTTTCCTCCAGCCCAACCCTCTTAGCTTCGGCTCTAAAATAAACTCTCATAAACCCATGGGACCAGCCCTTGAGGTTTATGTGTTTGTAGGGGAAGAAAGCAGAGAGTTACCCTGTCCTTACAGCCTCACAGTCTGTATGACACTGATCTAATGGGTAAGCTGAGAGCTGTGTTCATCACCCTGAGCTTCAATCCCCTCATGATTCATGCCATGGTGAGCCTTGGGGGAAGACAAGAGCTTTGGAATCCTTGAAATAAGTAAGAGGAATCAGTCGATTGATTTCTCTGTGGATTATGGACTTGGTTAGATTAAAAATTCCCAGGGCTGACACTGGGGAGTTCTCCCTGCCCCACCCCCCTTTAAGGGGCCATACATATTGTCTGCAGAAATGGGGGAATCTAAAATCTCAGTGTGAGGTCATTGCTTCTGGAGTCTGACTGTAGTGACAGTCACATTTTTAGTACCATATCTTCATCCAATGATTTGGAGCTGATTCCCCCCAGCCTTAGCCTAGGGAGATCCTCTTGCCCTGAGAATGAGGGAGCCCCTTCTCTCCCCTCTCTAGGCTCTGGTTTTGGGGGTGTAGATGCTGCTTACTGTCCGCTCTTCAGGAGGCTGTCGCATCCTGCTCACCCCCCAGGTTGGAGACAAAGAAAAGGCTGAAATGAGCTGGCAGGGGCAGCACCCCAACAGAGCTGAGGGTATAGACCTGCCTAGGGCCCTAGTGCCCCTTACAGGGGAGGGACTGGCATATGGCCCCACTAGCCTACAGACAAATAGCCAGGAGTACCAATTTTTGTATTTGCTAATGGATCTCTGTCCCTTTGATCCAGAGGAGACACTGGTCTGAAGAAGCAGCAACCAGGAGAGAACAATGGAGCTGCAAGAGGACAGGAGGCAGGGGAAGGGGAAACAGGTAGAGAGAGAAAGTTTTAACCCAAGAATGGGCCAAGCAGGTAGGCAGTGATGGGGAGAGAGGAGCGGGCAAGGTGCAGGACAATTGCCTCAGGTCCTACTTGACTTGGGGCTGAGCTACCCCTCTCTAGAAGCCTCTGCCTTTATTCTGCCTGACATGCATATTGGGAGACAGGTGGAGCCCTGGACAATGGGAATAGCAAGCCCCTGAGACCCAGGGCATCACAGTGGCCCTCCCCACCCCGCAGTTCTCTGGCCACGGGCAGATGCCTCTAGGGAGCAGAGCAGGGGAGGGGAAGGCAGGCCTGAGTGGTGGGTCATAGTTCAGACCTAGAGGCCTGGAGGAAGTGTGGAGATAAACAGTTTGCTGGGGAGGGCACCCCAAAAGTTCCTGTACTCAATCCCTACTCTCCTCTGGGAGGGCTAGAACAAAACCCCAGAGAACTCAGGGGTGGAACATCTAGGGCTAGGAGAAGGGAAAAGTCCCTCAGAAGAGGGACTAAGGGGAGCGTTTGGGCAGGGCAGCCTGCTGGAACTAGGCAGGGCTCCCAACAGTGGGGAGGCAGCTGAAGGAAGAAAACCCCTCTCTATCCCGGGGCTTGGGGGAGGGGCAAGGGGCTCAGGTAGGGCCCCAGGGGGTCAGCAAAGAAAGGGCCTCTCAGTGGGGCCAGAAAGTTCCAGCAGGCAAAAAAGATTGTTATTGTGCTTATGGACACAGCAGCTCTCTGGCTCAAGAGAGCAAGTAGGCAGTCTTTAGGCACTAGAAGATTTCTGTGATGCGGTTCTAGGTAAGTGAATGAGACCGAGTAGCCTATTCAGTCAGCCCACTGGCTGCACCCACTGGCCAAATCAAACCCAGGCAACTTCTGACCAGGGTCAGGCCAAGGTCTCTTGGCTGACGGAAACTACGGCTGAGCCCCTAGGAGAGGGAGAGGGGATATGGGACTGAAAGGGAGTCGGTGATGGTGGTGAGGGTGAGACTGGGCCTAGTCCTCCCTTCACTCCCCTTTGACTCTTCAGGAAGAGTGAGAGTGATTGCTCTAGATCCCAGGTCTGAGTGTGCCATGCCAGGCCACCGGGCTGTGTCCCAGCAGTATGGCTTTCCGGGCAAAGGTGGCCCACCCCCACCTCCTACAGAGGGGACACAAGAAGGGAGATAAGCGAGGCTAAAAGCCCCATCCAGGTCTCTCCTGCCTTGCCCTGTCTGCCAGGCACCCAGCCTATCCAGTAGATCACACAGTCACTTCAGTTTTGCTGGCCGTGTAGCAGGTATGGTGGCCGGGGATATAGTGCAGCTGCTCCACCGTGTTGTGTCTGCGCGAAGCGAAGGCCTGGCGCTTGGCTGCCGTCTGGCTCTGGCCCAGCGTGGCGTAGGAGTTATTGGAGGCACTGGGATGGGAGTGCATCTTGGTCATGCGGTAGCGGTCCAGCACGGGCGTGGACACAAAAACGTCCGTGTGCGAGATGGCCCGCGACAGGGACTGCTCCGGAAAGGCCGTCCGCTCCGGGGACAGCAGTGGGTCCTGGGAGTGCAGGCGCTCTGTGGAGAGCAGCTGCTCATCTGACAGGATGCGGTCATAGGGCATACAGAACTCATCAGGTAGGCCCCGCTCTGGGGACAGAACCCTGTCCTGTGACATGGCCCGGATGGGCCGGCGGGGTCGCTCTCGTGGCAAGGGCTTCTGTTGGGACATCTGGATGACATTGAGCGGGAGTGTGCCACGGGCAGCCAGGTCAGGCAGGTGCCGCCTCCTCATGTAATACTCATCAGCCTCCTTGTCAGCTGCATGGGAGAGACAGAGAAAAAAGTCAGCTGGGGTGACACTGTGACACTGCAGCCAGGAACTAGGATCCTGCAGCCCAAACAGATGGAGGCAGTGCCTCTCCAATGAATGTACAAACCAGTCCCCAGGGGTCTTGTTAAATGAAGATTCTGATTTAGACCTCCTGTGTCTGGGGCCAGCCTGAGAGTCTGCTCACAGGCAATGGTGATGCCTTGGCTGTCTGTGGACCGCCTTGAGTATCCAGAGGTTGAGAGACTTCTCCAAGGTCTCTGGGAAGTTCACAAGTTCATGGGAAAGCCCCTGAGCTCCTGCTTCAGTACTGCTCCTACCACACCATGGTCCTGAAACAGAATGATTCCCAGAGTCTTCCTCAAACACCCAGGGAGCAGCTGCTCCACTTTTCAATAAGTTTCAGAGGCTCTCTCCAAGGAAGGTGGGTTGTAGAACCAGATTTCTGCTAAAATAAAGATGCTCCAACCAGGAGACACTTGTGAAAATGCTAAGCTGGTAATTTAGGAACATAGTAACACCTCTGGAATAATAGCTAATGCATAGGAAGTCAACACATGGGTATCCAGCCCACACACAACAGAATCAAGCCTACACATACCTCCCCTGTGCCCACAACATGAGCAGGCCAGAATAATCTTATATGTACACCTTGTTCAGATACTCCAAACTTGTCTCCATCCAGGAGGCCCTCCTAAGCTCACACTGCCTGCTGAAACCTTGAATTTACTCAAGACACACAGAAGCACATTTTGCCCCAAATTTCAGAAATGTGGCTCCCCACAGAGAGCTTTCTAGATCTCTGTAGAATATGGGAATGCTGACTGCTCCTCAGTTTTCCCAAGGGTTCACCAATGGGCAGGTCCTGCCTCCTGAGCTACATTCTTTCATCCTGGGCATGTATCCAATTCCTTGGATCATTGAAGATCTCCAATACTGAGTTTCTAGCCATAGAAACTCACCATTCCACTTTGGCAGTGGCTGATATGGACTAATAGGCTGAACTTCTACCATGGTAGGTTAACCTCCAGCTTCAAGCAAATGTTCAACCCTATAGTCAGGTGGTCACAGAAATAGACTCATAGGGAAATATGGGCAGAAGCTCCCAGGGTTAGAAAGTTGAGAGAAGAGCTATTCTATCATGTACCTTCTTGACATTGTAATATCTTAAACTTATCAATCCCTAGAGCCTCCCCAGACTGAAATGGCAGAACTGGGATTAATGGATGAACTGGTCTCAACTGATGAAATGAGGTGTGTGTGAGAGTGGGGAATCTTTGGTTCTCAAAACATTGTTGGTTGGATTAGGGAGGGAGAGGTTTATAGGCCCTTCCACAGCCAGGTCTTTGGGAGGAGTCCCAGAGAAAGCTCTGGCATTGGTAGCCTCTGCTCCAAGATCTTCAGAATGGGGAAGGTCCATGGTTTGAAGATGGCAGGTGTGGGGCAAGACTAGGGAAAGGCTTTCTTTCACATGCCTCCCATGGGGATGAGGATTCCATGGGTTCTATTCTATTAATAGGGAGAATGGATTCAGGCCCAAAAGAACAAAAACAAGGGGCCTGTCTATTGTCTTCTGCCATGTTACCTTCACTCTTTGTTCTTGGGATTCGACATTGTTCCCTCAGGTGTAGGGCAAGAGAGTAAAGCACAGGAAGATGTCATGGAGGCTCCAGAGGCAGACTCCAACCCTGGGATAGCTCCACTTACTTAGCCTTTTCAGAGATGAGTACTTGCTGGGGTGGGTCTTCACTGCAGACTCGTAGGGTGGGGGCAGGTGGGCCAAGTTCTGGAACGAGCGGGAGAAGGACAGGTCATAGGGCTCAGTGGCTGATGTCAGAATGTTGTTCATCCGTGGCTTCTCTGTGGAAGAGAGGGGTGCATTGCATTAGTGAGGACGAAGGCTGGGGCAGGCAGGAGAGGAGGGTCCAGGTATTATCCTGTATCCCCATTCTGCTTTCCTGGCCCCTGTGCTAGGATACAGATTGTATCAGAGATTTAGTTTCCCTCATATTCAGTTCCAATTGTCAAAAAGCATGGGGGAAGGTGCTGTTTTATCTGCCACTGGCCATGACGGCAGTTTACCTTTCCTTGAAAGACAAACTTTTTCTCTCAGTATACCACTGGGCTGTCTGATAAAGACATAAGCCTGATGGAACTGAGCAAGGGGTAACAGAATAAAATGATCTATTTTGGTGTGAAAGTTGTTCTTTCCCTAATAGTTTTAGGCAAACTTAAATGTCTAGCTCAGAAAAATCTGAATATGAAGGAGGAGTGACTGGCCTTGTCTACAAACCTATAGAACTGGATCTAAGGCCAAGCTCCATTGAGACTCCAACCCCTAGTTCATAATGTCATTTTACGTCTTACATCACCCCTTCTGTCTTGGGCCTCTTTAAGCCCTGTACCTGACAACTCACTGTAAGCTATAAAACCATTTTCTCTTATTCAAATTCTTTCTTTTGAAGCCCCTTAGCTATCTCTTGGCTGTGGGAGGAAAGGATATAGTCAAATACTTAGCATATCATTTCCCTTTTTTCCCTCCTTGCCTTGAGATAGAGCCTTGAGATTCCAAAATCTGAAGAGAGAGAAGGGAATATTGTTCACTGCCAGACCTGGGAAAAAGAATGGGGACAGGAATAGAAGAAAAGATGAAAAAGAGAAGAGGTGAATGACCAATAAAGTCAATGAGCTAGGCTGGGTTCTGAGGGCCAAAGCAGGAATAGCACGGGAGTGTGAGGAGACAGGGAGAGGAGATGCAGGTATAGGTGAGGGAGTGGCTGTGAAGATGCAGGACAGAAAGGAATGGAGATCCAGGGAAGGAAGACAAGCATGTCTTGGTGCTTGACTGATTTAAGGTACAGCAAGAAGTCAACAGGTATTGCTGAAGAAAGAGTGGTACCATTCCCAGAAACGAGGTAGGTGAGTGGCTCTTATATTGTCCCTCCATCCACTTGAGTTTGGGACACCCAAGAAGGGGAAGGCTCTAACTTTGGCAAATGTAACAGAGGATTGTGGTTCCCCATGCCTCTGGCAAAGAGAGCGCTAAATCCTGGAAGACAATAATTCTGTGAACCATGGGACAAAGAGAAGGACTCCTAGGCTTAGTCTAAGGGCAGCTTCAATACAGGGACTTCTTGGTTTCTCTATCCTTTCCTGACATCTCTGGTTCCCCCAACACTGGGAATGGAGCCAAAAGAGCCCAGCCAATGAGCTGGTGTTCACGCCAGCACATATGTGAGGGGGTGGAGGACATGCTACGTCCCCAAGAGATCAGAACATACAGTACAGAAAGAACCTCCCTGGTATGGATTAGGACAGATGCTAGGGAGTGGAGTGAGCAGAAAGCTGGAAGCATCGCTACTCAGAGCTGAGGAACAGCCACCAGTCCCTTAGCTATTATCTCTTTACTTTTGGCCACACTGGAGAAGAACCAACTTCCTTCTACCTGTTGGTATCATACAACCACTGAGGGCATCATTTACCTCATCTAATTCCAAATGCAACATTTCTGGGTGCTCTTATCTGGCACTGTTCTCCAAAACATGCCACTCAGCCAAAGCCTGCTCTTCCTTGCCTTCTGCCTCCATATGATTGCCCTTGCCCCCTTGCTCCTGCTCTCTCTCCTATTGCAATACCCTTCTTTACTCTTCTTGCCACATTCTCCCTTCACTCAGGACTCTTCATTATGACAATATCACATTTTTTTCAGCCCACAGTGAATTTTAGTCTTCAAGGCCCTATCATTCTTCTGGTCAATACCACTCAGTTTTGTGTCAATGTGATCTCTATTTATTTGACTTGAGCTGATTTTGTTAGCAACAAAAATTGCAATTGCTTTGACAGCAAAAGTCTTGTTTTCCAATTTTTCTGATGCCTTCATAGTGTTGGCTCAAAATAAGGATCCAATAAATGCTTTTCAATTAATGAAGTAGACACAGGTTGTTTCCTCTCTTCATAGTTGCTCTCCCAGCTCCTGGGAAAAGTGTAACATCCAAGGAAGGAATGCAGAGAAAACTCTGCTTCAACTAGGGTGATAGCCACTCAAATGCAGGGACCAGGTTGCACCTACTTTCATCTTCATCTCCTTGTACCAAGTAGAAAAAGAAGATAGGAAGAAGGAGAGGGAAGAATGGTTCTCTTTTTGTGATCAGGAGGCTGTGTTCATGTTGGTTCCTTATGGGGAAAACCAGCTCATAGTTATTCTTTCAGAATGTACTGAGCAAGCAGAGCACTCCTCACTTGCCTTTTCTGTCTTCTCTTCCTGCTGCTGCTTCATCACTATGGGCATCCCCCCGGCTCCTTGCTTCTGCCTTCTGCTTTTCTCTTTCAGCCTTCTTGCACAGATTGTTCCCACTCCCAAGGCTTCTGTTACTACTTCCAAAGCATAACTTATATCTTCAGTTGTAGCCTCCCTCCAGACTTCATATATGCATTTCTAACTGCTTGTCAAATGATTTTTCTTGCACATCCTATAATCATATCCAGGTCTGGATGTCCAGTAGCCAAATTCTCCCTTTACTCGAGACTCTTCATTATGACAATATCACATTTTTTCAGCCCACTCATCATCAGTAGATCCATCCCCTGTGCCCACTGGCTGCTTTCCTGATTCCTTAGATTGTATTAGTAAGAGCCCCACTGCCACCCAATTCTTCTAATTGGTCATGGCTCACCATTTTACTCATAATTGACTTTTATCAGCCATATTCAGTTAGTAACTAAATTTTCCCAATTCTTTCTCCAAAATGTTTCACATGTAAACCCTTCTTTATATTCTCACTATCATCATCACCACTCCTAGAAATGGTGGTCAGTGAGAAATGGTATCAACTTTTTTCACTGATCTCTCCAATTTCTCCCAGTTATAATTTTTCCTAGACCCTGCAACCTGAAACATCTTGCTAAACTGTTGCTCTTATCGCATATTTCCACTAGGAGCCTAAAACTGGAGGGGAATATCAAGAGTCCACTTCTGTTCTCTTAATTATAATATTCCTCAGTCTCAGTGCTGAAGCAGAGCATAATATGACACGAGAGTGGTAGGTATGTCAGGTGAGCTGTAGAATTTATTTTTGTTTTGAGTTTCCTGCTAAAATTTAATGATGTTTTTGCTCTTTCACAAGAAACCTGGAAGAATGACTGATAGTTCACAATTTACATGGCCGTATTATATTCTATCAAGTTCTGAATAGGTACCAAAGGTAGTTTTACTCAGCATTTTCTAATGTGAAGTTGTGATCTGGTAGGAAGATATTATAAACTAAGAAGGGAATATGGTTTTGTAACGTTGGCTCTAAGCTGATACTCCTGTGCTCTCCAGCTTTCAGCTTCTTTCCCTGCCAAGAGGCCAAAGCTCAAATCACCCAGTTTGATTTTGAGTTTTACCAAATTTTGATTAGTTTGGGGAGAATCGATAGTTTACCAAGTTTCATGTAATTTGCAAATGGTACCACAAGTAGCCTTGGGCAAAGAAGAGTGTTTACTCCTTGCTGTGGACATATGGAATTGATGACTGTAAGAAGTGATCTAGATTACAAGTGAAAACGGTTAAGGAAAGGTCTCACTCCTTCCCTTTCATGGTGGAAGATCATTCTGATATCAGAGACTGAATACTAAGGAGACAATAGCATAAAAGTGAGAGTGAAGCACTGTGGCCCTGGAGGAAGGTAGAAACCTGGCTCTTTACACCTCCTTAGCTTCAATGAGTAAGTGACCATATGTTTCATGCTTTGATAGGCATCAGTAGTTAGGATGGAGCCACTTGGAATGAAGATAGAATACACAGTGCTCTCAATTGCCTCTCACCATGTGTAGGGGTTTGGGTAGCACTGCTTAAAATCAGACGGTTATACTGATGATCACCTGAAAATCATAGAAAAGAAATTTTTAAAGAAGAGTTCAGGCATTCCCTTGTGTCTCCAACATACTCTCTTGGCCTCTAATGTGCTTCTCTGAGTCTAAGGAAGCACTTCTAAACAGCCCGGGGCTTTTGATGTGCTAGAAACATAAAGGGCAGGGGGCAATAAAAAATCTTCCTCTGCTGTTTCTTTCTCTCTCCTTCTACATCAGGGCTTCCTCTGTCACCATGGTGACACACCCACATCTGTGAATCTGGCTGACCAGAAATCAAGATGTTAGGTGGGTAAAAGAGAAGGATGGAGACTAGGGGACATTTGGTATGTGTATACATGGAGTGGAGAACTGGGCAGGGGAAGTAAATCCTTCTTTGGGGAGAAGAGTGTTAGGGTATGGTTAGCCAGGAAGAGGATACCCTAACTTAATGTGTGTAAACCTTATGAGGCTTTGATTTGTCTGAGATCTTTATACACAGGTGTCTGGGTGCATCCCAAGATGTGGCAAGCTGCCTTGAACTGACCACTGCCTGGGATTGGAAGTCTTGGGTTCTAGGCACTGCCCTGCCTATTAATGATACAGCTTGATATTTCAAAAGTATTTATTTTAAATAATAATGCAAAAGACCATGTAGACTGAATAAACTGCCAAGTTAATAAAGTCATGGTTGCCAAAGCCTGGAGCTCAAGGCATTCTAAGGGCTTCTAAAACTGAATGAAGATTTGGCTTATCATTAAATCACACTTCAATATTGCATTATTGCTTTGATTCAACACTGTATTTTTATTTTCATTGGTACATTCATCTTATTTCAACTAACACCAGGGAAAGCGGAGGCATGAGGTCTTTGCTTTGTTTATTTAAATCATGGATTACAGCTCTGCCATCCTCTGAGAGCTTGATCCTTTTCCATTTCCTTATGTCTTATTATTGAAACCATCTTTCCTACTCTTGGCATTATACCCTCTGGCTACTCATTCTCCCACTCCTTCACTAGAAACCTTTCCCTCTTCTATTCTCTAAATACCAATGCTCCATAAGTCCCCAGTGTCTTCATGAAGACATGGGTTCTACCTTCTTGCCTAACCTGATAGTTCTCAAATCTACACCTCTAGCTTGAGGTCCATTTGGTCTGTAGGGTTAGATTTTAAAATGCTTATGGACATCATCTTGAAATTCCTGCCCATAGCTCAAACCATTACAACACAAAGTGAGCTCATCATTTTATTCTCCAGTATTTAAGCTACATTCTATGGTACTAATGTTCCATGGGCTCAGAATATGAAGCTTCAGTTATCATTCACCATTTCCCTCCCTTTATCCTCCATATCCCGTGAGTCCCCAAATTCTGTTCTTATAGCCATCTCCTAAATCTAGGCCCACAATATATCTTCTTAGGATTTCTCTTAGTTCTAATCTCTGGCCATGTCTAAGACAAATCATCTTGTATACTCCTACCAGACAAAATTTTCCATACCAATGGAATCATTACATTATTCATTTGGTTTAGAACAGACTCTTTAAGTAGCCATGTACACTATTCAGTGGGGTGTGGGTTTGGGCAGTAAGCCAGAGTTTCTCAGGTGAAGATATTCTCCCTTTCTAAGACAGAACATTAAATTACATCCAGAGAAAAACCATTTACCAAAGGTTGAATCAGTTCTACACTGGACCTGGATTTAAGCAAAAATAGAGAAAACAGAAGGGAGATAAAGGATTGATTTTTCTGCTTGTCCTCCAGGGACAAAGAGAAACCCAGTTTCATTGTTTTCTGTTGCTATTTTTTGATTTATTTATTTTTACGCAATATGGCAGCATAAAAGAGACAATTGCAAGAAATAAGAGAACCCAGGTTGAATTGTGGAGGGTGGCTGTTAGAGAAAACACTTCTAATCTTATTTTCAGAGTCTAGGTGTCACCAGGAAACAAGATAATTCAGGTTCATTTAATAATTTCTAGTAACCAATGCGCTCCAGGCTCTACGCTAAATACTTTCAGCTATATTTTTTAAAAACTAATCTTCACAGTGATTTTCATTTTAATATATATTATTGGCCTACCAATTTCCAAGCACTGTAAAATACTCCTCAAATATTTTATTTGAAGTAGTTCTATTTTTTTTAAAGATGAGTTTACAAACAGGATAAATGTCTTGAATTTAGATATTTTGTATACAAGTGCAATGCTTTTCCTTTGAATCTCACTTCAAATGTTTTGCTAACATTTGATTATTTTTTTTACTACATTGGCATTAAGGAACAAAATTTAAAGTATAAATATGAAAATTGAAACCGTTCTAAAATAACCATTATGACATTTTATTATATTTTCTTTTGTTTCCCACCCCCTATAAATTACTATATATATGTTTACACACACACTCAATATCACAGTGAATAATGTGAACATTTTCCATTTTACACAAGTGAGAATTAGATTACAGCTCTTAAAATAGAGAAAAATATGGTGATTTGATCTTTACACTTGTGCAAAATAACAAATGTGTGAGGTTATTATTCATTGAAGCATGTTTATAGTAGCAAAAAAGGAAACAACCTAAATGTCCATATGTATATGCACATATACACAGATAAATACGTATAATTTCCACATATGTAAGAATGCTACGTATACTACTTTTAATGTTTCCTTTATACTTAATGCACAGTATATTTTGAATATATTTTCATGTTTTGAAATAATATTTAAAATATTTTATGTGGTTTCACAATAGTCCTCTCTGTAGAATAATCAACTGTATATTTCTATATATAACTTACATGTAATATGTTTATTTTATATATATATTTATATATATATATTTAAGTATTCCGCTATTATTGTATATTTGGGTTGTTGAAAAGTTTAATAATGTTACACCAAACAACCGTGAACATAAATCTTTGGCCATGTCTCATTTCCTTAGTCGAACAACTAAAAGCAGCATTTCTAGGTCAACACATCACATTGACTGGCAATGTGATGCAGTAGATTGATAGATTTCCTCATATTGAACTTTTCATCTATTTTTGGGAAATACCTTACTTGATTTGGTGTCTTATTTTTTCATTACAACACTGAATTCTATTTGCATTTATTTTTTAATTCATGTAGATACATAAAAAAAATTTTGTGTGTGTGTTAACATGTTAGATTTTTGTATCAAGATAATGATTGTGTAAAGTCAAATGAATAGTGTTGTCTTTCTGTATGCCTTGAAACTATTAATATAGCATATGAAATACCTGTTCTTTGGAAATTTGAAAGAATAAAACAGTAAAAATGCCTGGTGTCTTTTGGGGAGTCCTGCTAGCACTGCAGTGGGTAGGAGGTTAGCTTGTTATTTTGCTGACTGAATAAAAACAACTTTGGGAAATAGATGTCATCATCATCAATTTAAAGTTAAGGAAACTGAGGTTTAGAGAGGCTGGCTAATTTGACCAACATATGAAGCTGGGATACAAACCCAGGCAGAATGGCACCAGAGCCTACATCCTTAACCATTATGCATACTGCCTCGTGTACTTGGCAACTTTATCCTTGCATATTGATTCACTTAGGTTTTCTAATTCTGAATTAAATTTGTAATTTCGATTTTCTTAAATAAATCCATTGAACATTATACACTTTACTAGCTTAAAAGTGTAACATTCCCTCAAAAAACTCTATATATGAAATTACACTCCTTTTCTTCTGATTTTCTGTTAATGTTTTGTGGGTTAGCAATTCATTCATATCAGCATTCTTTTTCAAAGAATTACCTTGTATATATTAGTGGGGTTTTTTTTTTTGTCATTTTTCTTATCTTCAAAATGTTATTTTATGCTTTCAGATTCGTTAATTTCTGCTTCCAAATTTTCTTTGTTTTGGTTTGTTATTGCTCTCTAATTTCTGGGCTTGAATCTTTAGTCCATTTATTTTTACTCTTAACTGTTAATGAAAGGTCTTTAGCTCTGAGTTTGTCTCTGGCACAATCCCATGAATGTCAGTGTGCAATGTTATTATTGTTGTTATGTCCTAAATGATCTGTAATTGCAGCCTTGATTTTCTCTTGGACCCAAGCATTCCTGAGAAGAGTGTTGTCAGATTTCAAAGTGTTTGGATTTGTTGGTTCGAACTTTGGCCACTGATTTTCTGTTTTATTGTACTGTGGTCAGAAAACAGGGCCTGTTCAATTTCTGGTTTTTTGGAATTTGAGATTTCTTTTGTGGGCTAATATATGATCAATTTTTGTAAATGTTTCATGAATACTTAGAGAAAGGGAATATTTTCTTTTTGTAGAGTACAAAATTGACATATATTTATTAAATCAGACACATGAAATACATTATTCAGTTCCTTTCTATCCTAATTCATTCTTTGCCTGCTTAATCTGTCAAAGACTGAGAGGGGTATATTAGGTCTCTACTGTTGTGTTCCTGTCATTTTCTCTTTTTAAATTTATTATAGAATTGGTTTTATGTATTTCATAGCTACTCATTCAGCATAAAAAGGCTCATGATGCTTATGTCTTCTTTGTGGCTTACACTTTTATCAACATTAAATGACCCTTTCTGTCCTATCACCTTTTTTTTTTTTTGCCTTTAAGTCCTCTCAATCTGATATTTATATTGCCAATCCACCTATCTCTTTGTTTGCATTTGCCTGATAAACTTTGCCTATCCTTTTATATCTAACCTTTCTGTGTCATGTTGTATTACGTTTGTCTCTTGACAAGAGCATTCAGGGAGAGAACTGTGGTGATAGGACCCCCTGATCTTTGGTTGAGGGATACAGTCAGGCCCCCATGAATGTACTAGAAGGCAGGCTAGGAAATAAGTGTATCCTAATTTCACTCTCTTCCACCCCTTTGATCTTTTTCCAGTATTCTCCATTTACCAAACCAACTAACGTCCATAGAGAAAGAGAGCCCAAAGAAGCAATCCATAAAGTTTAGCACCCAGGAATCTAAGTTAGGGTGGAAAGTTGATATGGAGGCTCAAATGGAAAAACTATCCAGTGCAGACTTATAAATCTACTCTGACAAATGCTACTTTAGTACATTTTAAAGATGGTTATGGGGGTTTGGGCAGATGGTGTTCTAGGTAATGGATGGAGTTTGGGCGTGTGTGTGCAGTTGGGTGTTAATGCAGAAGGGAGAAAGGCAGCATTAGTGATGTAAAAAAAAATAGGAAGACTAACAATTTAATAATTTTGCCTGGAGCCCCTTTCTATGGTGGTATGTATATAGTCTGTTAGATTTGGCATCCTGTCTCTCCCTGGACTTATCAATGGATCACATCTCCACAAACTCAATTATCATCTCCCCTTTCCCTTCCCCTTTGGGGAGTTCTGGGCCTTGGCACAATGCCCAGTCAGGACAATCAGCTTCTTGTTAAATTGGGCTGGGTAACATAACAATTAATTAGTGCTTAGGACTCATTGATCAATATGCTGACAAGACTAGAAAGTGACAAAACAATCTCCATCTGAACTCCAAGGCTGCTTGAAGGAAGCAGAGAACCAAGGTGGGGCCCTCTGCTCACTGAGAGCTTGTGGACTACCAGTAGTTAATAGGTCTCCTAGAATTAGAATGTCCCCTCATTGCCTCCATATCCTCGAAGTTGCTGGAGCGACTTACCTCACATTGGTGCCTAGTTTAATTGCTAAGGGAAATGACTAGTTTCCTCTGTGGAGCAAAAAAAAAAAAAAAGTACTGTGCATATATATGTATTTGCTAATGTGTATGTGTAGGATGGGAAGAGGGCGAAAGAGTGATTTTTATTGGACATTCCTGGTGATAATTCAGTGACAGATGTAGCAAAAGCAATTTCTGTTTAGTGAGTCATAGGAAGGTTGTAGGGTACAAATAATATCCAAAGATATAAACAATGATTTGATCAATGGGATCCCGAGAGTACAAAGAAGTAATATGCACAATGGTTATAGAATCTCAAGTCTTAGGCCTCATCACCACATTCTAGAATTGCTATGCTAACCTCCTAATTTCCTTCTTGCCTCTGATCTCTGCCTCTTTGGATCATCCACCTTGCAGACTCCTGCTAGATTAGTCTTTCTTAGATGCTAATTTTAGCCTGGCCATTAGCCTTCAAGTATTACAAACTACCAATATGTTAAAGCTTAGATGCCAAAGGCCAAAGATTTTAAACTAGTATACCTAAGAATCACCTGAGGAACTCATAAAAAATTCTGAGCCCTTCCCTCATCCCATGAATTATGATTTAGTTGATCTGAGACAGGCCCCAGATGATACTTCTACAGCTGGATTCTGGACCGCACTTTGAGAAATACAGCAGAAATACATTTTCAAAGCTGCCAATGGTCTAGTCCCATTTCCTCTCAATCAACACACCAGTGACCCATATAAACTGGTTTTCTCTCTGCTATTCCCAACTCCATGAGTACCTTGATCCTTTGCTCAGAAAAATCTTCCACCTCGCTTACTTTTCATCTCCTTCTTTTGCCCAAACCCTTTCAATCCTTGAAGATAAAACTTCAGTTTTATTTCCATAAAGTCATTTTCAGGTCCTCCCATGCACAGTGATATTCCTTGCCCTTCTTATAATTGGAGAGTTTATTACCACTATCATTTGCTTTTGGTGTTTAATCATATGTTATTTTCTTTTTTTACTTCTGTCTATTCATTAGCTTGTCCAAAGATGGTTAAATACTTCTACATGTAAGGCACTTCTCCCCTACGATTTCTGGACATTGTTCAATTACGTTGAACATTGGACATTTCTGAAGGTGGTGATTGATCACACTTTTTTGTGTTTACCTTAACACAATACTCCCTGGAATGGATTCTTTGGAGGAACTTGCACAACTTTTTGGATGATGAATGAATGAGTAAAGGAATCAACTCTTGAGGCAGGAGAACATGAACAAGAGACCATAATGATGATACTTGATTGCCTATTGTACTTTCCCTCTTCTTGTCCTCTACCCTCTTCTTCAGGCTCAGATGGCAGATTTTCTGGGCCTGTGGATAGGTTTGTGGGTTGTAATAATTTATATGTATCTCAGTATGAGTGTGTATGGAGAAGTAAGGCACTCTTTTTTTCACCTCAAATCCAACCCATACTGCACACGTCTTCTTGAGGATTAATTGCCATTCTAATGCATTCTGACACAATCCTTTTAATCCTGGTGACATGAAAAGTTCAAAATAGAGAGGAAGGCCTATAAGTCATTGTGTCATATGGTTGGATTCCTCCTAAGATGACTGGTTAGTTGCCAATGACATTGTGAGACTGTCAAACCCTATGCTCCTGTCCATTCACCCTCCTCTGTGTCTCAGTCTTCTCCTCTTACAGCAAAGGCTGTGACTCAGGGTTTCCTGGGTCCCACCAACAGAGAGTCCAGCTTTGTGTGAGTGCCTCCCTCATGGGCCTGCTCTGCTTCTTCACTTCTGGCAAGGATTTTCATTTTCAGTTCTGCTGAAACAAACTGCATCTTGTGGTTGTCATGCCCACATGAGAAAACAATGTGTCTTCTGCCAGATTCACTTAAAAAGACAAACTTTAGCTTTCTCTGAGAGAGCTGCCTGCCACCTTCTGTGATTCACTTCTTCAGGACAGCTTCACTCCTCTGAGCCTGGAGATGCTGGAGCTGTGTTTGTTCTGCAAGTAGTTATTTTAATTATTACAGAAGGAGTATTTACCATCCCCTTGGCTCCAGGGGACCAATCCTCCTTCTGGTGATAAGGAATGACCATATCCCTGAGAACTATTTAAATCATATCCATAGAAAGTCAACCTTGTAATGCCTTGGGATAGAGTAAGAGCACCAGGTGTGTGATGGGGTGGATCTGGGAGAGGGTTGGTAGCCTTGGCCTCTGACACTGGGCCAAGCCAGTATATCACATGGGCTCTCTAAGGAAGTTTAAGGCCTGTGATAGTCCCTTGTTGTGAGATTCTACAGCAAATTTCAAACTCTTCTCACTCGTACTCATAGGCACCTTATCTTACAATTTCCCAAGCTTGATATAGGCACCCAACACATCTTCTGGGTGATACAAAGTGGCTCAATATTGCAAAAGGTGACTCCAGTTGAAATAACTAGAACAGAAGGATGATTGATATTTAGAGGGCATTCAGCCTTTTGAGAAATCCCAAAATATCCCAAATAAAAAGTAGGTCACTAGAGGATCTATATCTATCCTGCAACTACTATAACCTATAAGTATATCTGACACAATATTGTATTTCCCATTAAGAAGTAAAAAAATATTTTGTGATCTGGATCCATTTTTAACCTTTGCATTTGTTATTACCATACCAATTAGAGGACATTCTAAGCCTGGTGCCTGGCCCCAAAAAAATCACAAGCATTGCTATTCCAGTATGAATGGAGTTTTATTGTGTTTAGGCAAAGGCAATAATCTTTTTTTCTATCAGCTCCCATTTGTTGTAAGTTATTATGCTAAGTAATTTACAAGTATCATGTCATTGAAACCTCACAATGGTTCTATGAGGTCTTTTACATTTTATAGATGACATTGAGTTGCCTAAAGTTGCACAGAAAACAAGCAGCTGAACCCAGACTCAAACTCATTTCTAAAGATTCCAACTCAGTGCCCTTGAATGAACTCTACACTATGCTGCCATTTTGCTAGAATGTGCAAACATGGATTCATCTACAGCATCAACTATAGAGCTACAGTTTCTAGAAGGAACTGAGTTTCTAGGGAGATCTAGTTCTCTTGATTTACAAACTGGTAATAAATGGTTGCTAGTTTGAGAAAACCTCATACAATTTCTAATCTACAGGATCCATTCTTACACCCATTCTATACACCTCTATAAAGGCTTTCTCCAACTCAGCCCAGAGCAATGCAGCTCTTCTCATTCATCCTTGCATTTCCCCATTGATGACAATATTCTATCTTCCCATTGCAGCCCTTCTGTTCCTTCACCTAAAAATCACCATCCAATCAGTGCATATAGCTTAGCAGAAGCCAGCCACACTGCTAGGGATTTAGGAAACCAGAAGTTCAGGCAGTGAGTGCTCTTTTTCTGGGCACCATCATGGACAGCACTGCTTCCAGGCAGTGAGTCATGGCCCTCTGTAGAATGGTGAACATGTTGGGTGTCCTCTGCCCTCCCATGCCTACTTTTTTGCCCATGACCTTCCTAGTCCCATCTAATATGCAGTCATAAGTTATCACCTTCCTGCACTCTGATACTTTCTCCCTGGAATGTCTCTTCCACCTTTGCCACTTGCTCAGTTCTTATCCATCCTTTAAGACCAGCTAAAAGACTACCTCTTCCATTGCAGCTATCTTCAATCCCATTTGCTGCAGGTGATCTCTCCTCATTGTGAACTCTCTTATGCTCTGTAATTTCTTGGGGGCACTTACCACTTTCTACATTGTGCTATAATTACATATGTGCATGTCTTGTCTCTTCTAACACATTGTAACTGTCACTGAAAGTTGATGATGGTGATAGAGGATTCATCTTTGTATTTCCCAAGTTATCTAACATAGTGCTTTTACTCAATAAGCATCTATTGTATGAATAAATGAGTCCCTTATTATAAACACCTGGGGAGATATGAAGGCTGATCTGACAATCCTACTTGCACACAATAGGTATTCAATACATATTTTTAATCAAATAATAAATACATGTATATATAATTGCAGCTAATACATAAAATATTTTTTCTTTTTATTTAAAAATATTTATTGGTATGACATTGGTTAATAAAATTATATAGGTTTCAAGTGTACCATTCAGTAACATGTCATATGTATATTGCATTGTTTATTCACCACCTAACATCAAATATCCTTCTGTCACCATATATTTGATTTGTTTTACCCTTATCTATCTCTCCCTCTTCCCTTCTTTCCCTTTCGTAACCACTAAACTGTTGTCTGTGTCTATGAGTTTTTATTTGTCTTGTTTGTTTATTGCTTTCACTTTTATATACCAAATATGAGTGAAATTATATGGTTCTCAATTTTTTCTTTCTGACTTATTTTTCTTAGCATGATTATGTCAAGATCCATCGATGTTGTCACAAATGGCAGTACTTCATCTTTTCTTATGGCTGAGAAATATTCCATTGTATATATGAAGATTTTTGCAGAGTATAATTAGGGAAGGCTTCATAAAGAAAATAAACCTTGAGTAAGGCTATAAAAAAGACTTGATTTTGGACTAGGGGGTGGGAAATCAGAGGAAGGCTTCTTTCATGTAAAAGAAGTCCAAGTATAAAGAAGGTGGAGCATGTAAGACAAATGGTTAGTGTTAGATATATGGTGTATGCTGGGGAATGTAGCTATAAAGTTGAGTAGAATTAGGGTAGATTATGGCAGTTTTTAATGGCAGGTTGAACACTCTGACTTTGTCCTAAAAGGCTTTTGGTTCCCAAACAAGAAGGTGATATGATAAAAGCCTTGTTTCCTAAGGAATGATCAATGGGAAAGACTAGGGTGAAGAAGGGAAATCAGTTCAGAGGTGTTAAAGACTGAATGCTTGCATTCCCTCAAAATTCATATGTTGAAATCCTAATCCCAAAGTGATGGCATGTGGAGGTGGGGCCTTTTGAAGGTAATTAGGTCACTTGGATGGAGACCTCATGAATGGGCTTAGTACTTTGTAAAAGAGATTGCAAAGTACTCTTTAGCCCTTTTTCTGCTACTTGAGCCTATAAGAATTTGACAGTCTGCAACCTGGAAGCAGGCACTCACCAGAACCTGATCATGCTGTCACGCTGATCTTAGACTCCCACCTTCCAGAACTGTAAGAAATAAACCTCTGTTGTTTATAAGCCCCTCAATCAGTGATAATTTGTTACAGTGAAGAGACTAAGACAGGAAGCTACTACAGAAATGTAAGTGTCAGATAATGGGAGCCGAATCAGCTCTGAGATTATTTCTAGACCGAGGTATCTATAATTCAGAGTCTTCACGTTTAATGAGCAAAGGGCCAGGTAGAGGATGTAAATAGGGCTGATAATAAATACTTGATTACTTTTCTTCATTGGGGGACTCATTACTACTGGTTGTTGGCTTCAGCACTTGTCTTAGGCAGGTGGGCAGGCTTCGTGGCTAGCAGGCAAAGCTCAACTGTGATGACAACCACAACCCAAAGCTGCTGTTCACACTGACACCGTCTCTCAGATCCCTGAGCAGGTCTCTGGGGTTCTAAATGAAAAGCGAGGAGGGGAGAAGAGGAGTGATGCTGCATCCTACCTCTTCCAAAAAGACCACCTTCACCTGTACCAGTACACCCATTTTCAGGTATCTGTGTATCCAATGGAGAAGAACGTGGAGCTCCCTTTGATGATAATCAGGAGACCCTGGAAATCATTATGTGCTGAGAATTGTAATATGTGTGATAGGGAAGTGTGAAAAGGCTGGAATAAAATGGAAAAAGAAAGAAAACCTTGCTAGAATGAGGAAGGGCATGGACTAATCCTGGAGCCATTAATAAGTGTCAATGTCATAACTATAATAAACTCAATAAACCATCTATGCTCTTTATACATACAACTCTGTTTAATGTTTACAGCAATTCTCAAGAGGTAGGAACTAGTATTATCCTCATAGAGCAGTATAGTAGCTTGCCCAGGTCACAAGGCTATTGATCATGGCACAGACTAATGAATCTAGGCAGTTGACTGCAGAGCTACCTTCTTAACTCTCACCAGATCTGAGCTGTGACTTTGTTCTCTGATACTCTAAGGGTTGATCTTGTTATGGGTACATTCTACTCAGATCAGTTACTAAGACAACTGAAAAAATGTTATTGGTCTTCTGGGAATCCTTACCACATGACTATTGTAGTAAAATAACAAACATCGGCTGATATCCCCAATGGGGAAAAAAAGGACAGTTAATAAATTCACCATTTGCTGCACAATTCTATGAAGCAAGTTTGCTTGTTAGATTTGGAAACGTCTACTGTCATCATAGAGTTCAGCTCTTTTGCTTTGAAACATATCCTTGCTTTATTTTTGAAAAATTCACACACCACCTCTTTTCCTCATGAGTATGGAAAGCTTTCCTCAAAGAAGAACGTCTTAAATAAATGACTAGCCTTGACAACAGACATACCAGTGATGCTGCTGGAACTTTATACCGTGGTGTTCTGAGACCTTCCTTTAAGTGTGACAAAGTGAGAGGATACCTGAAGGAAACATTCCATTTCTTTGCTTATTTACTGGGCACCTGGAAGTCTCTGGCATTATCTCTTTCTCCCCTCTGAAAACAACTCCTGGTGTTACTGGTTTTAATGTGTTAAAAACTATAATTTACATGTGTAGTTCCTAAAAACCTAGAAAATAAAAGTGACCTAAAATATGTTTATTTTTTCCACAAAAGATGGGATAATGCTAAACAAACTGTTTGATGATATGATTTTTTCAGTGACAAAATACTTTGAATATTTTCAAAGTCAATGATAAACTCTTCTGTGATGTTTGTGAATAGTAGCTTAGCATTCATCCACATAGATGCCTCATAATTGTTGTTTTTTTAAAACCAGTTCCATATTGTTAGATATTTGTTTCCATTTCAATTAGTATAAACAATGGTTTATACCTTTGCAGGTAGAACTTTGTATGTGTCCTTAATTGTTTTCCCTTGGGAAATTTCTAACCAGGTTAGAGGGAATGTAATTATAAAGATTTTGGTTTAATTTTTCATCAGAAATATTCTGATTTATACTTATTTCAATTCTTCATGAGAGTTCAGTGCCCATTTCCTTCCACTCTGAGTAGCACTGGGTATTGTCTTTTTCTTTTTGGTGGGAGGAGTTTTTGCCAAGTTGGAAAGTTGTTTTTCATTGATTACTAGTGAGATTAATCATTAAAAAAATTTCCCCTATGTTTGACAGGGGAAATATGTTTGATACATGTTCAAATATGTTTGCTACTTTCTTTTGCTTATTTCTCCTCCATTGGAGTGATTATCTTATTTTCATCCTTTTTTAAATTAAGAACTCTTTATATAAAAAGTATGGATCCTACATGTATCAAACATCAGAACATTTTCCTAATTTTTTAAATCATTTGTCTTTTAAGTTTTTTGACTTACAAATATATTAAATTCAAATGTAGTTAAGTTTATCTGTACTTTCCTCTATGCTTTGTCTCTTTGGCAATTTATTAATTTATAATTCAAAAAGCAATTTTTGAGCACAGACTCAGGGCCTAATGTTAAGAAACACTCAAAGAAATCATTCCCGTTCCCAGATGCCACAAATTTTGTTTTTCTATTTTTTTTATGGTTTCACTTTGGCATTTTAGTCTTCAATATACATGGAATTTATTGTGTTATGTTATGAGATAAGAATTTAATTAATTTTCAGGTAGTTAACTATTGAGTCTGATGTAGCCTTTTTTCACTTCTATGCAAATCCATCTTAATCTTATACCAAATAATTATCCATTGCATAGTTTGGCAGCTAAGCACACCGACTATTTAGATTAACGATAATAAGGAAGTGTTGCCCAATGAGAAGTCTGCAGAGTGAACTGTCTATGAACTTATATTCAGATATGATTCTGTAGTTTTGAGAATATTTTGATAGTGGAGGAGCAACTTGAAATCAAGATTTGACTGGGCATCTATCTTATGAAATATTAAGCAGTAGTTGAATATAAAAGGAAAAAGGAGAGCTAAGCTAGGCCAGGTGAAGCCAGCCTCATGAAAGCTGCTGTCATTGAAGTCTGTAGACTGAAGCCACCTCCATGGAATATGGATTCTAGCTGGATGCTTCTGAATTTACCCTATGCTGTCCCAGGGTCTCTATGCTATGCATGTAAGTACAAGTGTGTTCTTTATTATTAAGTGAGCATTTATTTCCACCAAATATTTATGTCTCAGTGCTTTCCCTATCAATCACAATTCATCACACATGGAATTCTATGTTGCTTATTCTGTCTTTTTGTACCACTCTCACACTGTTTTAATCATGACATTTTTAATTAACCTTTAAATATCTAAATATCTAGCAGTGGAATGCCCATCTATATGTTTATTTATTTGTATGTACATATTATTTCCATTCACTTTTCTTCCAGGGGTATTTTACTATTATTTTGGGAAATTAACATATTCAGAATTTTGTTTGGAATTACATTTAAAGATAATTGAAAAATTTCCCATTCAGGGACATGGTAGGTATTCTGCATTTATTTAAACCTTTTATTATGTACCTTAGTAAATATCTGTTTTCTTCTTTATATAGATCCTAAATATTTTTAAATAACATTTATTTGTAATTGTTTCATATTTTTCTTATACTGGATATAAGTGCCTAGTTTGGAAAATAGTATTAAGTAGCCAAAAACAGCTTAAGGAGGTTATAACTTACCCTTCCTCCCTCCCCCCCCCCCCAAAACCCAAAATTTAGAAGTAAATTCATGGGACTTCATAAACATTTAAAGTTTCTTTTAAAGTTCTTCAACTTTAAAAAAACAAAACTGATGAACCAGCAAACAGAAATAAACCTTGGGAGAAGGGGCTTGCTCACAGATTTGGCAATTGGATCACACAATGTGGTATGATTCAGGGGTATATGGGAATCTGTTTATGCTATAATTCTGAATGACATCAGGAAGATCCCACCTGTCTCTATAAGTCCAGGTAATTGCCCTGATATTTTCCCTTGGGCTCTGGAGTCCAGCAATAGTTCTTCATTATATAGCTGAATTTTAAAACAAAACAGAATGGAGTATTCAAGAAAGGTGTTTGCTTCCAGAGCTGTTTAAGAAACATCTGTATGATGGGCTCTGCTACTCACTAACTTCTTGGTTTTAACAAGCAAAGCACCTGAGGTGAGATCCTACCTGCGTGGACCAAGTAAATCACATCTTCTAAAAGGGCAACCCTTAATTACTTCACATTACATATTATTATTTTATGGACATTTTACCCAAAGCATAAACTTCTTACTCAATCAGCTATAGTTTTAGATTTCCCTAGACCAAAGTTTCATATGAAGAATGGTGGATGTTAGTTTTGGCTAGTACATAAAGACTTCTGGAATATATCATCCTGTTCTATGAGGAAATCCATGATGAAAATTAATAAACTACATAGAGATTTGATGGGCTTATAGACAGAAACCAATTAAAGGTTAAGCTATAGAAATTCCCCATAGATTCTCAGTTTGGATGGAAATATAAAAACTGCACTGCAATACTACTTTAGGAGTTGGTAGAAATTTTGGGCTGAGTAAATTGGTTTGAATTTAGTCTTGTTTGTTACTACTGTGGGTCTACTGTTGGGTGACTTGTACATATGCGTTTTCACCCATATAGAGGGATGAATAGGTTAACTACTCTTTTTATACTAAATGAAATTTTTAACATTGTTTATGAAATTATTAGGAATAACCTGATGAGAAAATTAATCTTTCTGGATAATTACTGCCAGAAAGAATGACATAGATCCAGGGTTGGCAAACTATGGTCTGTGGACCAAATCTGGCCCGCCACCAATTCTGGAGACGCTTTTATTGGAATGCAGCTACACTACTTATTTAGGCATTGCCTCTGACTCTTTCATGCTAGAACCATACATTTGAGTAGTTGTGAGGCCTGCAAAGCCTAAATGAAATATTGACTCTCTGGTCCTTTACAAAGAAAATGTTTGCCAATCCCTGACCTAGACCACCCTCTACACATCCGAAGTTATTTTTTTGTAAGTAGTCCCTAATTTTTATCCAGTTTACACAAAATCTCATACAAATTACTTTATTCGTTTTGCAAACTGTTTATACTTGGAGGTACAATGATGTGGCAGTGTTTAGACTAGAAAGTCTGCATTGAAAATTTTACTTTGCCTGAGATGAGCATGTGGCCAAACATGCTCCAGAAAATTTGCAGGCTAAAGTGGTTTTGTGGGATGCAAGGGTGATGTTCTGGTCACCCACTTGTAGCCATATGGAGCAAGTGGAAAACAGTGATGTCTTGGGGTACAGTATGGGTACGTCTTTAACTCAGGTCTGCCTAAAACAAGGCAAGTATTGTTGCCCGGCTTCTTAGTTTTCACAAGCAGATATGAACTGCTCTCAGGTTCATTGTCTATTGCAGAATGCAGAGTATTTGTACTGTTCAGGGTCTCCAGCTCTTTATCCTGCAATAGTTATCGATAGTTTGGTTGAAATAAACAAAAGCCAGAGAGTACTGTAGGAAGGAAATATAGGCCATTGACTCATCCTGATATTTGAAACCATATCTGGGCCAAGTAAATCAGAAGGAGCAAGGAGCTCACAGCACAGTGTTGCCACCACTTTTGTTTACTGACATTCACTCTAAAATCTATTGAAAATTACTATGTGAAACAGCCCTATGAAACTTATTATTTAGCATAACCTGTTTGTTACATCATAATATCCCCTTTAAGAAAACCATTGGGAGAAAGAAGCCTGATCTTCATACTAATAGGCAGAAGTCTTTCGGCCAATGGGCTGTTTTCTTCACATGGACATTATAAATTGTATACCTGAGAAAGTGCCATTTCTCTGGATGGCTGCTAGAACAGCCAGATCAAATACACAGGGGAGTAAATGATCGTGCTGTACAGTTTAGCTTAATTCCCCCCTCTACTTTGTCCCCCACCTTTGTTTTACTTTCTCCCTCTTTTAAGTCCTCTTTGGGTCTTTGTGAAGTTCTTATAATTCCTTCTGAGACAAAGTGAAAGAAAGATATATGAGCAACAACAAAAATCAAATAAAACACTAACAACAAAATCCTGCTGGTCTTCTACGCGTTAAACATGAGAGACTCTGTCACCCCTTGTTCCAGGGTTTTGGAATGTGTAGGAGTTACTTTTCAAGACAGTGGTCTAAAAGCTATAGAGCCAAAACATCTCTAATCTTTCTTTTACAAAGGAGATTTTTTTAAAAATTCAGATTATATCAGTAATTGGCATTATAGAACATTCAGTAATTATAGAAAAACAAAACAAATGAAATAAAAACTACCTATAAGCCCACTTTCCAGAGAATTGTCTTATTTTTTAAAATACAAGAACAGAACTCATCTGTAATCCATGAATTCAGCCAACCTCCTCCAAGACACTTTCTTTTATAATTCTGGACCATATTGATCTACAGAAGGATAAAAAACCAACTTGTCTTTCTAGAATACTTATTTTTCTGCCCCACTTTGCCACAAGTTGCTGTCTCATGATTTTAATTGTTGCCATTTCATAGCAGAAGCAGTAGGGTTCAGTCTCTTTCTCAGAAGTTTGGGGCCTTGTAACCAGAGGGCGCAAATGTGACCTCGTTATATGGTTCAAGCAGAAAGGTATGCATATTTTTTTCAAAAAGTTCAAAATTTTTACTGCTCTTTACTGCTCTCCACTCAGCAAATAACTATATGGAGAGAATAAAGTAGATACATATAAGCACATCTTAAATAAATAGCAAAGCATCTCATTTTCATAGCAGAAGCAGACACAATGTTAGACTATCATAATTAGTGTCATTAGAGTCAGCCTGACTCTTAGTTGGTGGCCAAACCTCAAGCTCTATAACTGACTTCTTGTTCAAGCATCCAGCAAATGCTCATTTCTCCTCTCTCAGGCTTATCTATCTCCCTGGCTCACAAGAGAGACATCTGCCTGCCTCTGCAGTGATCTTTCAGCATTTTTATTCAGCTACACTTTCTGGTGTTTTGTTAGATTCCCTTTGCAGACTCTAATCCTCCCACAGATAACAGGAGGAATAAATTGCCAGCAGTGAAAATGGTGAAGCTGCAGCTCTTGTGCAGTGGCAGCAAATCTGACCAGAGCAAACAGGATGCTTTTCTCCCTTTTCTTTATTCTTTTCAAAAATCTATCCAACTTCTTTGCTCAGCTCCAGAACATACCTAAACACACCATCCATGCTTGTTAACTGACAGGCTTAGTTAGTGGCTCCTAGAAAACTTAACAATGGATTTTTTTAGAGGCTCAAGGAATGCTCAGCATCAGTATCCGGGAGATGAAACCACTGCACACATCTGTTGAGAGACTGTGTTTAAATGTTGGTAAAAATATTCTTTAAAAAATTCTGTTCAAGCAAAGGATACAAGTTGTTTTGGAAAACAGCTCTGAATACAGGGAATCTAAGGCAATCTGTTATCGCAGGGCATGTCTGGGAACTTGATAAGGCAAAAAAGCTTCTGGAAACTTACATGTAAAGTATTGCATGTAGCTCAGTATAGAGAAGTTCTTATTGAAAATATTTCACTGGAATGGGGAATGAAAACACAGTCCAAATAATATGAACTACATCATATATTAATGACACACATCCTAGTTGTGATTCTTGTTTTTTTTTTAAACACTCAATGTAAAAAGTGCAACTGCCTCTCACTAGGTTTTCCTTCTTTGCCGCTTCTTTTTTGTCTCTTCAAAAAGAGAAAAGATAATGTGGGAGAGAAGAGATAAAGTCTAGCTAGTTTCTTCATAACTACTTTTTCAAGGGCAACTATTGAAGGAAAAAATCTCTAAAATTTTGTAGCCAGTAACTCTCAAATGAGCTGCAAATATATTTGAAGTCAGGCTGATCTGAAGCCTCAAGTCCCAAAAAGGTTTTGCCTAAGTTAAGAACAAAAATAAGTTGATGATAAAGATTTCTGAAAATAGATACCAATGAAAACTCATTTTTATAAAAATCTTGCTTTAAGTACAAAATATATATTTAATTATTATTCTCAAAAACTTGCTTTGAAGAGTAATATAATCCATTGGTTTACAATGTTTGAGATAAGCTGTCTTAATTAAATAAATTTTTGGTAGTGAATAAAAATGAAGAAAATTCAGGATTATAAATTTCTGAAACATGACCAGAAAAGTTTATCTTAATCTGAACCCAAGCTTTAAATCCAAAATATCATGTCCCATGATTAACCTATTCCCCATTATTTAGTTAGAGTGATCAAAGAAGGTGTGCTTCTCTGGGGAAGTGACATTTATGTAGAGATCTTAAGGATGAGAAGTGGCTGCCATGCAAATGGAAATGAGGTGAGGAGGAGTGTAAGAGAAGGAAGAATGTATGTGTGTGTGTGCATGTGTTTATGCATGCGTATATGCTGTGTATGCAAAGGTTCTGGGATAAGAGAGTTAAATTAAGCTGAACATAAGCATAATTGAGAAACTGAAATGAGCTGTCTGGCTAGAGCAGAGAGGCTTGAGATAAAGTTGAAGGAAAAGAATCTGTCAGGACTCTGGTCCAGTAAGGAAGCTACTGCGAACCCAGCTGAGAAAAGATGGTAGTGACTGGGACTAAGGAGGGACGTAGTGGGAATGTAGAGAAGCGGACAGATCCAGACATATTTTGAAGGGATAACTGTCATGATTTGCTAATTCATTAAATGTAGGAGATGAGGAAGTTAGAGAAATTAGGGATGCTACTCAACTTTGAACTCAACTTCTGCTGATAAGGGGAAGAATATTGGATGCACAATTTGGGATGAGGGAGTCAAGTCAAGAGTTTCATTTCGAACACATTAAGTGTAAGGTGGCCATGAAACACCAAAACAGTGATGCCAAGTAGGAAGTGGAGTTTAGGAGTTTGAAATTCATGGAAAATCTGGGAATGGAGATGTAACTCTGAGAGTCATCAACATGTTTAAACATATCTAAAGTGATATAAATGGAGATGCTTTTCCCTAGAGAAAGAACAGTGTGTACACCGAACGGGGAGAGATGGCCCAGGAGAGAACTGAGGAACCCTTAAACCTATTACCTAAGCCCAGGGCCTAGGGCATGGGGGCAGGGAGAGGGGGTGCTGCAGTTAGGAGGAGGAAACAAGAGAATATGGTGTCACAGAAACCAGGAGAGCAGAGTATCTCAGGAAAAGAGCTGTATGCTTCTGCGAGGTTAGGTGATAGGAGGAAGGAGTGGTGTTTACTACATTTGTAAACATGCATGTCAAGGTGACCTTGGCCAGAGCAGGATTGTTGGAGTGGTCTGAGGAACAAATGGGAGGTTAGATGGGAAGAGCAGGTATACACAGCTATTATTATTATTTTTTAATTGTGGTAAATATACAGTACATAAAATTTACCATCTTGACCATTTGCAAGTGTATATAATTCAGTGACATTAAGTACATCCTCAGTGTTGTGCAACTATCATCCATCCATCCATGGAACTCTTCATTTTCCCAAACTGAAATTCTGTACCAATTAAACTATAACTCCATATTCATTCCTCCACCCAGCCCCAGGCACTCATCTCTCTACTTTCTGTCTCTATAAATTCGATTTGAATCATATAGCATTTGGCCCTTTGTGACTTATTCAACTTAGCATAATGCCCTCAAGTTTCATTCATGTTGTAGCATGTGTAAAATTAGCACATGTCAAAACAGTACACTTTGTTTACTCATTCTTCCCACGATGGACACTGGGTTGCTTCTACCTCTTGGCTATTATGAATCGTGTTGCTGTGAACATGGTTGTGCAAAGATGGTTCTTTCGAGTGCAGTAATGTGATGAGAGCTGGAGGGGCATGGGGCCATGAAGAAGTTTTGTTTTTGGTTTTGTGTTGTTCTTTTCCCCAAGCTGAGATAAACTAGAGGATGTTTTTGTGCCACTGGCAGTGATTCTGTGGAGGAGAGACAAATGCTGAGCAGAAAGAGGAACTAGTGAAGGAGGGAGGGGGAAAGAGGCCAGACTCTGTAACAACACATGGGGAAGCTTGGGCAGGAATAGGACAAGGAAGCTTGGACACTTGGGTGGGGTCACCCACTCCTCTGTTGACGAGAGAGGGAAAGACTTGGCTTCACATGCAGGTACTTTAATAGCTATGCCAGTGGGAAGCTGAGGAGGTTTCTTTCAAATGGTTTCAGTTTTCTCCATGAAGTATGAAGCAAGTTTATCTGCTGGGAGTTCAAAGGAGAGGGACGGTATGAGGTTTCAAGGAGAGAAAGGTGTGAAATGATCATCTTAAAGAGATGTTTCTCCATCTTGGCTGCACGTTAGATTCACCTGCAAAACTTTGAAAATATTCTCATACCTACTCCCTCTCTCCCATGCTGATTGTGATTTAATTGGTCTTGTGTTGGTCCTTGGCATCCATAGTTTTAAACTATAGTTTAAAGTTAGTATAACTTACTTTATAGTTTATTATAATTTAAACTTAGATTGTTTTAATATGCCACATGGGTTGAGAATAACTGTTTTAGAGTGGGAAAGCAAGCTTGCTAAAGAAAAACCATGGAATACTGAAAGTGTCCAAATCAAATCTGAGAATCATACATTTCAAGTGAAATGAGCCTTTACAGGTTACAGTGTATGTGTGTGTTTCCTGCCTCAACATGTTGAAGTTCAGCAAATCTGTCATCAGCCCCTTTTCCTTTAAACTTACTCATTTAAGAGTTCATCTATTTCTCACATTGACGTTTATCAGTAATAGCTAATGTCACCATGTGCCAAGAGCTGTTCTAAGCATCTCATATCTATTAATTCCTTTAGTCCTTGCAAATATCACCATCTCCATTTTATGAAGAAGCAAATGAGACACAAAAATAAAATCAGGCAGCTGTCAATACTCACGTGGTTAATGTGCAGAACAGTGGGGGCTGAGCCCAGGAAAACTAGATATAGAGTCCGTGTTCTTGACCACGGATGGCACCACACTACCTCTGTGTGCAAATGTAAACTGTGGATCTCCAGCCCCATCCTTCAAACAGAGACAGTGGAATTGACAAGAATGTAACTGTGGGGGTACACTTCACATAGTTGGAAGAAATGCTTTGATAAACCTTGTGGCAAGGAGGAGACCCCACTGGTCCCATGGGAGTGACTGTCAATGGAGGGTGAACCCAGTTGATGGGGGCGAGCTGAGGTGGAGGTTGAGCTGTGAGGTGACCTGGAAATGCAACCTGAGGGTAGAGCAGAAATTCTCAACATAAGAGAGGAGAGGGGTACAAAGTTGAGCCAGGAGGAGTGGTGTGAGCAAGGGAAAATTTGACAAACAGATACATCTGATGTGGACTTAGAAACCCTACCCTGAATGCCCCACCATAGAATTGTCTGTGAATCTTACACTTTCCATGGTCTTCTGGATACTTACACCATGAAGCTCATTAAGCACAGAATCACCTCTCTAATCCTCCAAGCCAACTTCTCTTTCTGGCTTCCAGACTCCTGCCAGTGGTACCAGATTCCCCAACCTCAAAGACTGGAAGTCTCAGCCCCATCTTTGAGCATAATGCCTGCAACAGAAGGTGTTGAATTTGGGTTGGTCTTGGCTCTAGCAGCAGTGAAACACTGGGGATTTTTTATCAACATGTCTAGGGTTTGGAATGAACATCAAACCAAGACCTTTTAGATATCCCTGCAGAGACTATCCCTTGGCTAGGAATAGTCTCAGTGGCTATTTTCTTAAATCTTTTCTCTAACAAGCCTGGGAAGGTACCAGTAACCACTATTTTGGTGTATTCAGTGGTAGGGTGCTGGAATTGCCTCCCACTGGCTCCCTTGAACAGATAGATTTTCATACAATCAGCAATTTTGCAAACTGGTTGTTAAACAATGGGTAGTTTGAAATCAGCCACAGTGGGCATATTTACAGCACAGAAATCAGCAAATGTAGTAAATAAAGATTCCCTTTCTGAGGTGCCCTGTTCCCCAGAGCCAGTTTACCAACAACTCACTGACTTAGTGCCTGGTTGTGATAAGGCACTGTTCCTTGATTTGGAACTGAATCCTTATTCTGCCCCTGAGAATGAGCTCACCAAGGATGAAGGAGGTTAAGTGAGTTGTCAAGGGTTATTTCACCAGTGAGTGGCAGAACTGGGATTGGAACCTAGTGTCTTAAACTGAAGGTCTGAAGATGGTGGAATTAGACCCTGAGGTATTATTACCAGCAGTCATTCTGACATCTGCTGCCAGTGCCTGGGCTGTCCCAGTAGACACCTCCTGCGTTTACTCTCAGAGATCCTTACAGTGGCATAGAGGTTTCACTTCTGAAGCAAGGTGATGCGTGGTGAAATGTTCTGGTGTTCGGATTATTTAAAAATTCCTAATTATCCATTTAACCTTGTTGGGAATGATGGAGACTTTGGAGCATTTTTACGCTAATGACTATGATGATGTCATAACATTTAAAATCTGTATTTGAGGAGAATCCCCTGAGTCCTCTCAGTTGGACTTTGTTTTGGATAAGGATGAGGCAGGAGAGCTCCTAAAGATTAAACAAAGAGAGGGGCTCTAGGCAAGGGAAGTTTCAAAGCCCACAGCCAGGGCATAAGTCACTGCATCATCAAAAAGTTGAAGGAAAAATTATCTTCCTTATACCTCACAAGCTCCACACTTAGGGAAATGTTGAGCTGGTACATCTACCCCTAGCTCCTGAGCTGATTTCCATGGTCAGAATCCAAACCACCGTGCTAGAGAAGTGTTGAGGTGGGGGCAGCCTTTAGCCAATATCTGACTGACAAGGATTTATAAAGCCAGTCCTTTTGCCTCAAAGTATGATCAACACTGCACTTGGTGCTCCAGGGTTCTCCATGGGGCCAGGTGGCAACAATCTCTAGTTGGGCCTACATCCTTGCTTAGTTTTCTTACCCTGTCCTCCTTTCATGTCCCTTCTCCTGATAAAAACAAAAACAAAAACAAAAAACTCCCTCAGTAAAACATTTGCCCCAGAATCTCAACTCAGACTCAGCCTCTGAGGAATTCAACTTAAGATGAAAAATTAAGATGAAAAATCCAAGAAATACACAACGTCTTAGTGGTTACATGGAGCATCTTCTAATGATTCTCCTGGTAATGTCATTCCCCCTGCCCCATGTCCAACTGTAGAGGATTTAGGGAAATTCCAGGTCTTCCTGGTGAGAATACACAATCCCTGGCAGTAACATCATCACCTGTTGTGGTCTCTCAAGGAGGTCCACAGAGCTTCATGTGGCAACTTTGCAGTTCTCTGTGCTTCTCATAAGACTAGGTCCCTGGCTGCCACAACACCCTCTCCAAAGCACAGATAGAGCCAAGGATGTGGGTACACGCCATTCATTTGGGAGATAAGCTTGGAAATTGAGGCAAGGAAGGAAAAGAGGTCTTATATTTAAGGATGTGTAATTGAGGCTGCCATTATGTGCAATATAACATGTCCTGTATGCAGAGGCCTCCTGAGAAATGTGCAGGTGGTTCCTGCCATTGCCACCTGCAGAAAGGGCAGCTGAGGCACTTATGTGCTGGCTCCCATCCCATACTTGGCTGAGAGTTAACTCCAGGTATGTTTCTGTGCTCCTGCTGCATCGGGTAAGGCCTTTGAGTACAAAGCACAAAGATGTACAGAAGATAGGTGCTGTCTTCGTGAGGGAGTCTGAGGTTGTATAGAACTGTCCCTTGCAGTGGAGGCTGAAAGCAGAGATGGGCTAAGGTGGCGGGGAGGTCAGTGGCAGTCAACCACCTCATCATTTTAAAGTGTCTTAAAAGCAGTTCCCAAAAGAAGGACATCATTAAGCCTGTTTACTCACTTTCCCTTAAAAAACATGACAAATGCAATCACGCCTCACTACTCTGTTATCATAGACACCAGCAAAAGCCCAAGTCTTATTCCTGGTGCCTGAAATATAGTAAGTTCTCAATATGCATGTATTGAACACAGGGGAAATAAAATGAAATATGAAACTTTAAATTAGGATGTTAAGCATGGCTCAAATCACTTTAAAAAGATACATGACGGATAGGACAGCAAGTTGTGCCTGAAGCTGTGATCACAGCTAAGACAGGACAGGGGCTGATCATGAGGAGGTCAGGGTGCCAGTCGGCCACAAAGCACAGAGTCCAGACTGGCTGTGTCCACCTAGTGCTGTTTAGTGGGAAGAGTGAGAAATAGGTACATACATCAGAGCCCGAAGGTAGCAAACTCTCACATCCCATAATCTACTCCCACTTCCTCTTTTCTTGCTCACAAAGCACCCTTCTGAAATGTTTGGCTGCTTCTGCAGCTTTCCTGGGAGATAAATTTTGCTGGAGAATTCAGCAATTGTCTGTTCTGCCTGGCTGTTCTATTTCTCATCACAAATAGAGAAGTTGGCTCTCTGGTTTATATACTCAGGTTCCCTGTGAGTTTAGTTACTATGAGTCAGCTTAATTGGGATCTGCTCTTGGGCACTAATGAGATCGAGCTTCTCTGCACATGGAAGGTGGACTCTTGACTCTACAATGGAGTGAATTACTGACATAAATTCCACATCAGGAGGGCTCTTATAGTCAGCTAGCTGGCCTCCTTGTGGGGACCTTTCCGTCAAATGTCTATACTTATTGGGTGAAGAGACAGGAGAAGAGCAGGCTAAGAGAGATCAATAATGAGGTCTCAGGCATATCATCTCTGTAGAGGATGGGAGAGAATTTACATAAGTGAGCTTACAGGATCTGTTACCTAGAAACATGGTAAAGGTTGAAAATGAAGAGATTTAAGAAGCAATTGCTCATTTAAAAGTTTTATCTTTTTACATTAAAAGGAAACTCATAGAAGAAATACTAGGAGAGTGCTTAGGTCATAGAAGGTAATTATAAATATTTGTTGAATGAATGAAATATAATTGGTCAATGAACATAGAATAAAATATCCAGCCTCATTGATCAAAGAAATGCCTATTAAAACAATGAAATACATTTCTCTCTCTGAGATTAAAAAGGCTAAGAAAAAAATATATAGCATATATAAATTAACACATGCTTCTTGGTAGATAGAAAAGAAGTAGGTACACTTAGATAATTACTACAAAATTTCTGGAAATAAATCCAGTAATATGCTTCAAAAAATTTTAAGTATAGAGAATATTTCACCCAGCCATTTCATTATTAGGAACGGATACTAAGAAAATAACTGAGCAAGCTCACTGCAAAATTGTTGATAATAGCAAAAAATTGGAAACAACCTCAGAGTCCAACAATAGCAGATCAGCTGAATAAAACATAAAACTCCAAGCAGTGGACTATCACTGAGCTTTTACAACTTATAATGCAGATAATTAACAAATTTATGCATGTTAAATGAAAAAGCAGGTTGGAAACAACATAACAGAATATGATTCTCTCTTTTAATTATATGCATTATTTTCATGTAAAGCAAAAAACCTAAAAGTATAAATAATAAAAGATTATTTTCAAGTGGTAGGATTTTTGATATTTTACTTGCTTTTTCAACTAATTCATATTTTCTAATTTGTAATCTATATTGTTCAGTAATAAAAAGTTACTTTTACTTAAAAAAATTTAAAGTGACAAATTTTGCCAATTTCCAAATGGACTTGATTTGACTTGTGAGATATAAACACATGATTACAAAATTATACATTTAAAGTTAAAAAAAAAACAGAAGAGGAAGAATTAGCTGTTATTGGGTGTGTGAGGTAGGCTGATTACTGCAACTGGGTGTTGAATTTATCTTTCAATAAAGAACCAAAGAGGTGAGACTGTTTTTATTTGCCTGAAAGGGAAAGCAAACATTCTTCCAAGGGACACATTCCTCCAGGAACAAAGATGAGACAGGGTAAATTATGTATTAAGGTCAGCAGATATTGTATTTATTATTTATTTTAAAATCATCAAAATCTTGTTCAAGAAAGTGATATCTGAATAAATCTTTCCTTAAAAACAAAGGGTACAGCATTACATTGTACTTTGAAATCCTTGTGTTCAATTTGGACAGGAGTAACCTTGCGGGTTAAACTCATTTGCCGATGAAGAAACTGAGGGTCAGAGTGGTAAAGTAATTTGCTTAACAAGTGGGAGAAGTGAGACTAGAATCTACATCCCTTGATTCCTGGCCCAGAGTTCTTTGTACCACACCCTAAAGTTTCCATCCTCCATGCCTCTGGCTTATCTGTGCATTCAAGACTGTACTGGCTGTTACCAGCCATGTTTCAGTTGTGTCTGACTGTGTCTGACCTACCCTCTGGATTAGGGTCTTCTCTAAGGCTGGAATCTCATCCATCCCCTGCACCAGCTGCATAGTGCTTGGCATGCAGAAGGCACTTGGGGCGAGCTTATTGATTTTCAATCAATGAGGGGCGTGCACAAGATGAGAGTGTTATGATAATTTTGCTTTTATATAATCTAACTTTACATTGCTTTGAAAATTTATGTAACATTAAGGGTTGATCATAACAAGTACGACAGTGGTAATTAAACACTTTACTGGGTGCTTGCTAAGCACCAGGCATACTTCTAAGCAATGTTCATATATCATCTCATTTCATAATCACAGTCCTATGGGTTGAGGCTCTTTCTACCTCCATTTAACAGATGAGAACACTGAGGCATAAAGCAGGAAATTAACTTGTCTGAGGAGACACATCTGGAAGATGGCAGGCCTGGCACTCAAACCCAGGAAGTCTGTTCTAGAGTCTGATCAGTTTCCAATTGCTACCTTGACTCCCCAGCAATAACAAGAATGATAATGCCTACCATATTTTTGGGTAGATAGTACTGTTTGCTTTTGATTTGGAGACTGATGTAAATTATTTAACTTGAGCCAAGACAGCTGGTAAACAGTGAAACTTGGATTGAAACCAATGTCCTTTCATTTCTGTGCTGTTTCTACTATGTCTTATACAGAAAAAGAGAGCACCACGATAAGACACATTCTGAACCTTTGCATAAGAACCAGGCAGTGCAAGGATTTTTCTCACCTCTTGGATGGATCCTGGGATTTGTGGCCTAAGCACTAATAGACAGTCATGGATATGGAAAGGTTTACTTTCCATGGGCCGACCCCATCATTTGGCAAAGTCAATGGGATGGCTGTTTCTGCATTTTGAGCCTTGGGAAAATTTTTGTCCAATCCAGGAATGTCTCCAATTGAAGCAATAGAAGCTAATGCTCTTTTTCCTTCCATCCAGGACTCATGGACCACTCAGGCACTCAGTTTAGTGGGTGGAACATGGTTGTTCTACAGTACCATGATGGGGGAACACAGACCCTTTGGAGGAAGTAGGCATCAGGGAAGGCTTCCTGGAGAAGATGATGTCTAATCTGTGATATCGAGAAAGAATCTGACAAATGAGGCAGTGAGTGATGTGGCTGAGGGACAGGATTCCCCAGGATGGTGTCACTGGTGTCCTTTGAGGGCTCAGCTCTGCACAAACCTGCAGGCAAAAATTACATGCTTTTCTCTCTAGTTACCCCTATATGTGCCTTTTGCTCTTCACATGTTCTCCTTCTCTGTTCTCCCATTTCTCACCTCAAGTCTGCCACTTCCCTCATGGACTACTGCTTTTAAAGCTTCTCTTCTCCAAGGTGTAAGTGATCAGTAAGACCACACATGTTCCTCCACCCAAGGCAATGCACACAAAGCCTCCCTTGGACCTAGAATATTAAGAGTTATGCATCCTCTCTCCTATCTTGCCCTCTGCCCTCTGCCACCTTCCGCCTCTACCCTCTACTCTCCCCATTGCTTCTGGAGAAACCATAGTCTTGTGATTCTCACTGTTATCAGCATTAATATGCCTGGTCTGGACTCTAGAGGAAGCTCAGATGAACTAAATGGGAGAGAGTTTTTAAGCCAAGGAGTGCTTCCATAGGTGAGAGTGAGTAAACACCTAACCAGTAAATAGCTCTCCACAGTTAGCAGAAAGGCTTGTTCTCCTTATATTCCCAAGAAGTGAGGTAGCCTCCCAGAAGCTCCAATTCCTGTCTGCTTCACATAGCTATGGTGAGCCTCCAATGAGATAACAGAGATTGAAAGTGCTTTGTAAACGGTAAAACCCTGTGCAGGTATGCAGGGCTACCTGTGATGCTGTAGTTGACTACTGATGTGTGCTTTTCAGTGATTTGCTCAGACCGAGTTCCCCACTCAGGATTGTTAATGAGCTTGGGGTAAAGTCTGAGGAGGGCCTCTCCTTCCAGTGGCTGAGAAACTTCTGCTCATGCTCAGGGTCTTGTATAAACCTCCAGCTGGAGAATTAGGCTTTCATACCATGCTATTTTGACCTGGGTTAACTGAGGTTGAATAGGCATGGAGTCTGAATTTCCTCCACATGCCCATCCTTTGAGAGTCAACTGATGCTTTATGAAGTCAAACCTTCTGGGGAGGATTTTAAGATGGTGTTATTATCCCATTCAGGTACAAAATTTTGTCCCCAGTGCTCATTATTCTTATAAATGAGAGTGATTGTTTTAGACTCTTTTAATATAATACTCAAATAAACGATTGCTTCATTGAAACTTAATATGATCACCTGGACAGAGATTCCCTTCTGAGAAGCAAGGAACTAGACAGACTATAGGCATGTGGGAAAGGCTGTATAGCTCAGTCTCTCTCTATCTCTCTGTCTCTGTCTCTGTCTCTGTCTCTCTCTTGCCTTCCCACATACTCCCTCCCACTTGGGTGTCTGTGTAAAGAGGGGAGAGGGCAATAAGGAGAATGGGAAGGATGCAGCGGGCACGCATTATGTTTTGGGGATGCTCCAAGTTAGGAAGGAAAGAGGATGGATGAGTTCAAGAGCTTCCACTTTTCATCCAGTTGCTCAGACCAAAAATTTAAAGTTATCTTTGACTTTTCTCTTTCCTTCACACTGACTCTTCAGACAAACTGTTGGCTCTAAGTATAAAATACAGCCCATATTTTGAGGGTCAGAATCTTCATATCACTTCTTGTGCTCAGAGTAACACTTACCCTCTTTATCATGGCTTACAACATCCAATCTCTTTTGGCCTCTGTCTTCCTCTCTGAACCCACCTTCTTCCTTTCTCTCTCATATGCTTCTAGCCAAACAAGCCCAATTTTTATTCTTTAAACACAGCAAGCTCATTCCCACCTGAAAGCATTGGTCCATGGTGTTCCTCTGCTTGATATTATCAAGGCTGATAATTCTATCCTGTCATTTACATCTAAGCACACATTTTTCTTCTACTGGAAAGTTTCTCTGACTCCCTATTTAAAGTGTGTGTCATGTCATTCTTTTGTATCCATATGCTATGACTCTTATCACAATTTGTATTTGTCTTATTTATGTGCAAGTGAATAGGCAAGGTGGGAAACAGAGTAAGAACTCTCTGAACATTGTGTTGGCCATCTTGCATGTAGCTTCCACCTGTGGTCACTACCTATGGGTACATGACTGAGGAGCAGTAGTGAGGTAGACAAACCCATAAGGTCTAGTTTAATCACTGGTGGACCTGAGGACTTGGTCACAGGTCTCTAGGCCTCAGAAATGTTTAGGTCTAAAGTCTTTCTTAAAATATGTGGACAATGATTCTCAGAGAGCTTCAGGCGCTAGCCCAAGATCACCTAGCTAGTATTTTTCAGAGCAAGGATTAGATTCAAACCTTGACTTACAGGCCACTCTTTTCTCACTGTACCTCACTGCCTCCAAAGCCTTAGGGTAGAGAAGAATAAAGCTGCTTGCCCAGTGTGTACAAAAGTAGTTGCCTGAATGGTAGAAATTTAGGCAGCTGGCTAGTGGTTAGTGTTGGGAATCCTTGATTCAACTCATTCCATCTTCATGTCTCCTATGTGTGGAAGGTGACATGTGTACCAATCCTTGCAAGTCACAACTAAGTAGAATTTGAGCAGCTGTTTCAAGGGAAAATTCAAAGATAATAAAAACATATAAGATAAGAGGGGTACTTAAGATCAGAAATTAAGGAATCTTACTGTTTTAAAGGCTGGGTATATATTTAAATTAGTAGCAAAAGACAAAGTAAAACATAATGTTGAAGTTGGGGGGTGTTGGAGGAGCATAATACAGACTTGCACTAGACTCTTTTGTTCCAAATGTTCTTTTAAGTATAAAGTTGTAGAGGTGAGCAGGCCTCCTCTATACTGTGGCAGAAAGTATCATCTCTCAGAGATCCAGGGAAAGAGGGAAGGTTACATCTGTTTAAAGGCAATTGAAAAGTAGCAGAATGGGTTACTTTTCCCAGCAGGTGGAAAACATAGCACATCTCTTAAAGCAAGAAGCAATGCAGACTGAAATATACCCAGGTGATTCAAAAAGGATGGAAAGGGGTGCCTGGAGGCTGGGAGGAGAAGAAACTCCTGAATAGAAGGCAGAAGTGGTGGTAGATTGCTCTGCTCCATACTTCACAGAGGCCAAGAAAGTCTAGGTTTGCCCTGGGTGGCAAGTCTTACATGCTACTTGCAAGGAAAAGACAGATAGATATACTCTTCTCCAGAATCTCTGTCCAATTCACTTTACTTCAACAATAATAATCATAATTATAATAATAAAAAAGCAGTATAAATTGAGTATTTTGTGCTGCAGAATGCTTCATACACAAGTTTATCAAATCTTTACCAGATACTATTGGGACAAATATAATTATTTCCCCATTTTACAGATTAGGAAACTGAGGCTGAGAAAGGCAATAACTCATTGAAGATGCACAAGTTGTGAGTGGCACAGCCAAGACCTAAACCCCACTCTGGAGCATTAGGTTACATGGCCTCAACATACCTAACCTCTAAGATCATCTCTTCACTAACAGTCAGTCTTGATACTTCCTCTCCTTCCCCTTCATGTCTATCCCTGAGTCAACATGGTGTAATCTACTATCATCTACTCTTTCTAATAGATTGTCCAGGTGTTGTCCTAGGTACTGAACTTTGTTGTGTAAAATAAGGTGTAGAAAGGTCAGTTTGCAAGACTGATTCTAGTTTTAAGCTGTCTGTCTGCACAGCTGATTCTAGTTTCAAGCTCTTTTAAACACATGGTAGATCATGGCACCATGCTTTAAATGGCATAGCATTACAGCTTTTTCAGATAGTGGCCAGTCCAGAAGGTCTCAGATGAGCATCTCACTCCCAGTTAGTGCTCCACTGGAGCTGAGAATGATCCCAGGGGACCAGTTGGGTACAACTGGTAGGCCTCATTATGATAGCATGGGTCAATACACGGATTAGCTTTGCAAAACTCAATCCTATCTAAGTTCTCATATGATTGATTATTAATGAAGGGCTTTGAGGGATTAGGGAAAATAAGGAAGATGTCTCTATTTTTCAGAGGAGAAAAGAGACCATAACTAAAGAATTTCTCTAATGCTAAATTACTTGTGTGTGGTATCCAGGTCTCCCTACCTGAATTAAAGACTCTTCTTGCTATTTTATAACATCTCCCCAAAGTGATAACAGATAGGAATCAAGGAAGTGGAGGAAAGAAAGAGCGAAATAAAAGATAAAGAAAGAAACAAACAAAGGGAAAAGGCATGCAGGGAGATCAGAAAACAAAAGGAAAAGAGATATAGATGTGTGGGAGTAAGAAAATAGGATGCTCTGATCATTTCCTCAGGTGCACTCAGAGAATGAATTTTCTCAGCTTTATGAATTTAAACGTCTCACTTGAGGGCATAATCCCTTGGATATGTGCTGCTCCCTATCTCCTGTTTTAGTGAAAATCTACATTAGGAGTGACCAATTATCGTACTGTAACTACAGATAAAGAATCAAACTCCATCCTCTAAGACCCCTGAATGTTCCCCCACCCTCTCACTTCTCATTACATTGTTTTCTTTGCCTGAAGTATCTCTTAAGCAACTGGCCTTTGGCCGTGAAGCAGGTGAGAGGGCCACTACCATTCTCTGAGTCCATCTCCAATCAAATATCTTTACAGATCCTTCTTCCTGAAATAAATCTCTTCTTACCTAAGTTCTCCATTATCCTTAGATTGCACCGCTTTTTCAGAACTCATCAAGGACCATTGTGTGCTATTATAGTATATACCTGTGTCTCCTCTATTTGATTTTGTATCATCTTCAGAAGGCAAAGCCTTTATCCTATTTTTTAGAGTCTTTTGCTTTCCACAATACCAAGCACATTGGTTTGCAAAGAAGGTGCTCAAAATTTTTTAAATAAATAGCTTTTTTTTAGTTGAAAGCATTTTTAGGACATAATAGGACTTAATTTTATAGAGGTGACAGCCATAAAAGAACCCAGTTATCTAGTCTGATTCACAGTCTGGTCTTTGTTTCTCTATTGCATTCTCATTTACTCCAAGGTCTGGGAAGCACCAGTAGCTTAGGAGTCAATGACCTGGGCTGGTTCCTTGTTTCAGTTATATTCTAGCTATGGCAAAATGGTCTGCCCAGGGAGACCTAGTGTAGGAAGGCTCTCAGGAGAATTTTATCACCACTCTGAAATCTTCCTACACTAAGGCATGTGGCTGGAGTCCATGGAGTTACATCCTACACCATGTATACCTGTATAAGGCCAGCAGACAGGGAGATTTCCGTTTCTGGAACTTGTTCATGAACCCAGGCATGTCCAAGAGGTAAACTTTTGGCAAGAAATTCTCCAAATGACTGTAGTGTGGGAGCCCAGAATCCTGGACATAAGCCCCTTTCATCTCCTATTTAGAGGAGAGATGAAAGTTGTAACTTCTTTCTGAAGGTAAAAGGAGAGAGGCGGAGTTGCCTGGACTTTCTAAAAGTGCTGGCAAATTTCTCCCAACAACAAAAAAGACAAGGTTGGGGTTAGATATTGCTAGCTCCTGAACAAGGAGGCTTTGCTAAATCCTACCAGTTCCAGATAAGTCAGAGATTTGGAAGCCCAATCTCAAGAATCCCATATGGGCACTGCCAGTAAGGACAAGGACAGTGTGAAGGCAATGTTAGACAGATATTGGCTAAACAGCTTCATAAAACCCCAGATGCTTCTTGGGACTGGACTTCAAAATTTCTGACTTATCAGGTGCAGGGTTTACCTATCCTATGGGGTCTTCTGGCCCCTATTAAGGGCAAATGGTATTATATGTCTGGGACCCGCAGCTCCATTTCAATCCAAGTATCTCTAGGTCCCTAGAACTTTTCTCCTTCCTATAAAGAATGTGAGAGAATATGTATCCCTCCTCTTTTCCCATCAGTACGTTATTGTGACATACCTGCTGATGTGTTCCCTGATATTTCAGCTCACTAGCAACTAGAAGTCCCCTGAGTTGAGTTGTCCAGGGATTATCCTATTTCTCTTCTTGCAGCACCTCCTATTTTTCTGTCTAAACTCATCCATGTGATTAGAGAGACAGTTTCCTTCTCCATGTCTTCAAACCTCCAGCCAAGGCCAGGGATGCTGGCTTCACTCCTTAACAACTGAACCATGAAACAACCTGGAGACAAGTCTCTTCTAAATGAATTAAGTTATCCAGGCTTCTATGATCAGGGCAGAGAAGGCAAGATAGGAAGAATGCACAGCCTCTTCTTCATGATTAAAGAACATTTCTCAAAGTGAACATTTTCAGAGAGGTTTAAAAATTCTACCAAAGACTGAGTACCATGGAGCTTCCACTGACACCAGGAAAGTCATTCGGCTAATAGCTGCCTCATTTCTGCTCTGCACTTTGTGATTTTATGCAGAATATCCTTTATTGGAATTACTGACCTGCAAGGCCTGTGAAGTTAGCATTCCCTCTTCCTCCTTATATGTGAGCACCTTCTTACTTGCCTACATTTAGTAGAGGGCCAAAAGGCTCACATATCCTTCCAAGGTCATTGAGGAATAAATTTTTCCAACCCACTGCCTTTCGGTAATAAGTCATTCATCCATCCCAGATAAATGAGCATCTCCCCTAGGTTTAAAAATCGCCAGAAGGCGTTGTATTCTTTTGGTTCTGTTTTTATTACATTGTGAACATTGGTACAAAGTTAAATACACACAGACACAGACATCAGAAGGCTTCAAAGAGCATACATATTAACATACTTGTACATAGAGAAGAGAATACAGAGAGACTGACAGAGCACACAAGTACACGTAGAATACAGGTAACAGCCACAGGAGTTCTAGCTACATTGGGTATACATTCCTACACAGAACAGAGCAGAGGGTACAGAGAGAAGATGTTAGTGATAAACATCATAGATTAAAATCCAGCCATTAGTGTTACATTTAACAACAACATACAAAGCCTTATTACATCTCCAAGGGGCAAAACATCTAGGGAACCTCAAAGAGCTTTTTGAAATTGTCTCAGAGGCTGGGCTCTGAGGGGAGAAAGTAAGTAGGCACACCACAAAGATAACTCTCAGGCTGAGAAGCAGGAACAATGTGGGGAAGTCAGTGGGGACAATGGGGCTACATTCTTCAAGAAGCTCAGTGATATCAAGAAGATCAAAGGCCCTTCTCCATCCAGACACTTAGCCCCAGCCCCACCTCCTCTTTCCAGCCCTGCTGGAAAAATCCAGGGATTGGTAATGACCAAGCAGGTGACAGTTTTTGCTTTAAGTTACACTTAGTGACTAAGTTCTAGTGCTGGATACTAAGCAAAGGATGTCACCCCTATGTGGTGAGAACTACCATCAAAGCTTCCCTGCTGTGAGCCTTGGTGTCTAGCCTGGCTCTGCAATCAACTAGCTGCGTGTTCTTGGACAAGTCATTTAACCTCTCTGGGTCTCAGTTTCTTCATCTGTAGTATGAGGGTGCTGGCTAGATGACCTAGAGAGCCCTTCCAACTCTTATAGAGGGAAATTCAGGTGAGTTTTAATAGCACCTTTTTCTGAAAGAAAAATAAAAAAAAAAGGTTGAATAAAGGTAATCCAGCTTCCCAACCACCCATCTACCCAGATCCCACAGTCACCCCCCAAAAATAGACCCTGGAATTCAGTAATTAGATACTTTGAGACCTGGCTCTGTGCCCAGACCAATTCCAAGAGGCTACCTTCTGTTCAAGGCAGACTTCTCAGAATTAGGAGCAAACTCGTATGTACTCCTTGAAGGTAGAAATGACATCGTATTTGCTTTGTAAGCCCCAGTACACCCAGTCGGTGCCTGACAAATAGAAGATACTTTTAGCCTTAACCATTGACAACTATATTTATATGTTGGGTAGATGGACTGAATTTCTGCAGGGTTGAGTTCCAAACACTTCAGCCTCTCCCTTTGTTCCTGAGGCCCAAGTAGAGAGACCTCAAAAATACCAAGGTGGAAATGGGGAAAAAAAGGTGATTTGATATCAAGGAATTGCCCTCTGGCAAAGCATTAGTCAGGGAACACAGCTATTCCTTCACCATCACTGTCTGTCTTTCCTTCCCCTTTCCTCTTTTTTACACCATTAGGTAAGGGGACAAGGTCCCTTTTCCCTTTGTTCTTGTCCTCTTTCTGCAAGGTACCATTGGGACTATGAAGGGTGTATAATGGGAAGCTCTTATTCTCTGAATATCTCTTGGTGACAGTTGTCATCTTTCTCTGTCTTCTCCATTGCTCATTGTTCAAGAAGCACCACCTTGTGACAACCCAAATTCTCTTTGCTCCATGTCTTTTCTCTGGCCTTTAGCACCCATGGTGGGCTGCTGCGTGCATAGCCATCTCCCATTCCCAGAGACGGGATTAAATCACTCCTTGGTCTTCTTTGCTAGTACCAAACAAGGCTCATTAATTACTGTAATTGGTTTTGAACCCTTTAATTGTCTTTGCCATCTTGAAAATAGCATCTGCTTGCTGAGTTCCATAGCAGAAATTCCATGCATATATTTTTCTATCCATTGAAAGCAGTAGAGATTAGTAATTAAGTACCTGGCCTCTGAAGTCAAACAGACTTCAGCTGGAATCTTGGCTCACCATTTACAAGCCATGTAATCATGGAAAATTACTTAATTTTGTTGGGTTCCTCAGTAAAAAGGATTAATGAGGGCACATATAACAGCATTTGTAAAGATTGAAGGAGGTCATACATGCAAAGTGTGTATCACAATACTTCGTACACTGTACACTTAAGAAACAAATCAGGTCTTTTGCCTTGCCTCCTGGTCTCTTTAAACTCAAGTATAATCTATAGTACAGCTATGTCCACCCAGAAGAACTTTCTGAGATAATGGAAATTCCAATACAGTAGCCACTAGCCACATGTAGCTACTGAATACTTTAAATATAGCTGTTACAACTCAGGAAATGAAATTTTAATTTTATTTCATTTGAATTAATTTAAATTTAAATGCCACATGTGCTTAGTGGCTACCATATTAGACATATACAATGGATATATGGAAATGTATATGCGTGCACGTGTGCGCGTGCACATACACACACACACACGTGGGCCAGTGATTACCTATGGCTATATCTTTGCTGCGCACAAGTAAAAGGCTAGCTTTTTTAATAAACTGGTGAAAGTGTGGTATAAAATTTGTCCTGGGCTGGGGTCTCCACTTGACACTACTAAGGAACTTTAGGCAGGTCAATTCACCTCTGTGCCTCAGTTTCCTCACCTATAAAGTCTGGTAGTTGACCAGTGTTCCAAGATTCCTTTGATCCAGGGCTGCCGCATATGAGGACATAGGCCGTGCATACACTATTGCCCCTTCTGATACCTCTTGCAAGTCAGGAGGGGCTTCTAGGTCACTTCAGAGTGCAGTCTGTGAGGGGAATGGGGATGGAGGGCAGGAGGAGAAGAGCTCGTGCATATGTCATCAGGTCAGATTCCCTCTGCCAGTACTGCCTGGGCTAACCTGCCCAACTCTCTGCTTTGATCTCAGACTACACAGACATATTGCAGATGTTTGTAACACTTGTTAATAGGGACTAATGTAAGGCATTGCCCCCTATAAAGCACTGAATGAGTATACATGCAGTCTTAAGTAAAATTAACAACATAGTACAAGTTATCCCATTCTCTAAAGTGCTAACTAGCTGAGAGATGTTTTACTAAGGCAGAGAGCTATTTAGAAAAGGTAGACCTAGGTAAAGACTTGGCGGTAGCAGTGGGTATGAGGAAGTTTATGCTTGTGTGTGTGTGTGGGGGGGGCACATGCAGAAGTATTTTTAGAGGGGATGAAATGTACTGAAAGAGGGGACAATGATGTGCCATAGCCCACTTCCTGAGTGGCCCCTCTCTGCCCAGTGCTAGCCCCACACAAGGATGGATGAAGCACTTCTTGGACAGCAGCACTATTCCTAACACCTCCGCTCAGAGTCCTGCAGTTTCTTCCAATTCCATGATGCAATGAATTCTAGGCCCTGAGAACTTCCTACTCCAGAAAGGGCATCCTTGCCCTTTTCAGAAGAGAAGCTTCAGTTGGATGGATGTTAATTATGTATCCTTAGGAAGTCAGACCATGTGTCCCTGCTAAGAGGTGCAGCCACAGCTGTTGCCAACCAAACCCCTGGAGGCCCACAGGACATGCTGTGACAGCAGGATAGTGTGACTGAAACATTCATCTCCCTCCCTCCCTCTTTCCCTCTTAGTAATAATGACAATGAAGTAAAAATAACACTTATTGAGTGACTATGTCAGGCTCTGTGCTAAGCACTTCAGACCCATTACCTCACAGAATCTTCAAGTCAACTTTTTAAAAACGTAGGGATTCAGGCTCAGAGAGGTACAGTAACTCCTGCAACATCGCTCATTTTATTATGTGGTTGAGCTGGAATTCCAACTTAGGTCTATCTGGCCCCATAGTCTGGGCTGCTCCCCTCTCTTCCATTCTTCCCCCTTCTTATGCTGTTATTTTTCCCTTCTCTTATTACATTGCTCCTTCCCTCCCACAGAAGAAAGACTCAGGCCTGCCCTCAGGGAGACAGAAACTCACACAGATGACTGTGATAGAGTGTGTGAGAAAGGATGGGATGTGGCTGTGTGGAAGATGCTTGGCGGACAGGGGTAGAGGGGACAGTCAGGGAAGGAGGGGCCATCAAGGAAGAGTCTGTGGGAAGATGTGCCCCTTGGTTTGAGCTCTGGCTTCCTTGGTATATCCCACCTATGAATTCTATTTGTGTAGGAGAGAAACAGGAAAAGGAAAGTGGTGAGCTGCTAGGCTAGAACTAATGAGTCCCCTACCCCTTTCCCCCACTCCCTTCTTATTTTCCTTCTATAAACACTGTGTTTATTAAGTACTTCCTGGGAGATGAGAGATGAATATATAAAGAAGTAAAATCTAATACCTGTTCCCAAGGTCTCAAAATCTAGGCTGAGAGCAGATATACCCAATGATTTGTGCTCTAAGTCGGCAAAAGAGAAATGGGCTTCAACAACACTCAGCTGTAGTGCTATGTGTGCCTAGAGGGGATGAGATGTCTGGGACTGGTACTGAGGAATAGACATGGGAAGAAGGCCAGAGGGTGAGATAAGATGAGGAGGAGGGTCTTACAGAAAGAAGGAAATATAAACTAAGATAGCTGCTGGGAGAATCTTATGAGGGCTAAGGAGTTTAATGGGCCAGAGAACTCAAGGTTGTGGGGAACAAAACTGGTGATAATTTGTGGCCAGTTTGGGGTCAAGGGAAAGAATTAGGACAAATGTTTTGATAAAGTATGATGATTCCTCAAGTAGCATTTTCCTGAGTGTTTTGACAGATTTGCTGCTGTATTCAAGACCAGCAGCCCAAAGTGTCTGGAAAACCTTCCCTGTGGTCCCAGCTCCCTTGGCTGACGCACCTTACCCACAGCTATCGGTGCTTGCTTGGACCTTTACAGTAGCCTATTCAGTGGTCATTTGATTTTCACTTGGACCTTGCCACAGCTCCCCATTTCATCACATCAGCCAGGGTGATTGACTCCATCAAACAGATCACCTCTCTCTGCCCTCCCCCTACCCTCAGGCTTGATGAAAATCAGGGCACTTGAAAATGACAGCTGAGATACAAGAATTTCTAGAGGCAATCTCAGAAACATGAGCCAGGCCTGTCTCCTCCCATGACTGCAGTTTCCTGTTCTTCATCCATTTTCTTTGCTCATGATGTTCCTTTCTCTTTTCTTCCTCAGTCAAGGCCTCAGGGCATCCTCTATCAAACATGGTCTTGTGGAAAGAATCTACAGGGGCCAGGCTTAGGACAGCGGTGCTGCAACTCCTCCCTGTTAGAGTCTGTGGTCCAATGTCCATAGTTAGGGGAGGAGGTATGCAAACTGAACCTGGCCAGCATAGGTATTTCTTTAGCTCTCACTATTTTAAAGATTAGGAAATTACATACAAAATCTGGACTCCTGACTTCTCTTGAAAAAATGAGAAGATACAGTCACACAGAATCTGCATTCCCACATTGAAATGATTGGAGAAAGGTCAATAATGGACTGGCTCCTTTAATGGGACTATGCTTTTCAGTTTTCCATATTTGCTACCACCTTTTAGTGTTTTCCACCTATCCCACTCCACCTCATTCTATGCCTAGCTTTTGTAGCGTTTGAACTTACAACTCCTGGTCTGAGGCAATTTCTTTTTACTTTTACTCTACAGTGAATCCAAACCAAGTAACTCTTAGAGAGCTTGCTTTTAAGTCTCATCTGTGATAGAATGAAAGATATTAAAGGCATTTCAGGTGGCAGAGGATTGGTTGGGAGAAAAATCGTGGTAAGAGAAGGGGTACCTTTCTGTGGACCTGGAAATCTCACCAGGTCTGACACCCTTGCTTGGCTCAGTCTCACAAACCCACTCAGTTCCCAGGGGATAATTCCTTTTGTTGCAAGTAGACTGTGAGTTCCAGAATAGCAGGCACCAGATCATTTCCAGTACATAGCGGGCCATCCATAAACAGTTGTGGAACGGATGGGTGGAAGGCTGGCTGGCTGGCTGGCTGGCCAGCTTATCAATCAGTCACAACTTCAGACCTTGTTCTGGCTGAGTGGGGGCATGGAGCAGATGTGAAATAGGCGCCCTAGGAAAGGTCTCTAGGAATCTTCCAGATGCAGCCTCCCTTAATAATTGACACTTCTTTCCCTCAACTTCTAACTGTGTGATTAAAAAGTCTGGCCTGCAGCTAGAATGGCACAACTGTTGCACACTTTATAGATAAATCAACCCCTTGGTGGTTTGAAACTAAAGGAACTGAGGGAATGCAAACCCAAAACATGTGAGCCAACATGCTCACTTAATTTGGAGGAATGGTATGATGGCCACACCCACATCAGAAACAGTGAAAGATGGTTCAGAGTCCTTGCAGTCTGGCAGTCTTCATATGACATGGCTAGGCCAGGCCAGGGCATGGCTATGGGATAGAGAGGCAGGCAACTGCCCTGAGAGAAGACCCAAAGTAAGGTTCTGGTCACAGGGCTCGTCTTTGCTAAATTCTGCCAACCAACATTGGAAAGAGCTGAAAGAAGGAATGCATGATGGCTTAGGACACACACCCAGGCCAGCCAGCCATTACCCTGGTATGGGCAGACCTCCTCTCTTCTCCCTCTTCCCCAGCAGCTATGCTTCTCTAGCAACCTATTGAGAGTCTCCAGTTTTCTTGGCCTCTTTGGAACTTGTTTCCATGTGCTGAAGAACACAGCCCACGGAATTCAATCTATGACCCACAGAGAAGTTGAGAAGGAAGGAGAGAGAAAAGGTAATAAAGTACTTTGTAGAGAATTCAGCCTTCCCACAGTCACATAGACAATAAGTGATGAAAACTATCTCTTTCTGACTCCAAAGTATACACTGCTTAACATATCCCAAAGACTTGGCAATGGGCAAGATGATTCCACCTTGAGGTTTGGTTTCTCCCAGGCACAGCTCTGGAAAGTCTAAAGGAGGCAGGGTAAACAACTCATTCCACCTTGTCCAGACCTTTCCTGGTTCTAGACCTGAATTTCCCATGTTCCAAGGAATACCTCATTCCCAGGCAGAGTGAGGATCGTCGATCACCCTAATAAAAAAGGATGTCATCTTCAACCCTGTGATCCTCAATTTGGCTGTATGTTAAGTGCTTTGAACAAGATTAATGACCAGCTCCCAACTCCAGACATTTCGATCTAATTGATCTAGGCTTCAGCCTGAGGAGCAAGAGTTTTAAAAGCTTCCCAGCTGATTCTAATGCACGACCATGGCTGAGAACCACCAGCCTAGCCTGAGGAATCTATCCGGACAGTGTTGCCAGGTTAGCCAATCACCTGCTCAGCTTTGTCCATGTCCCTCTGAGATATAGTGATTTATAATAAGAAATATATAGTTGGTCTTCCTACCCGTTTCTTGCACAGAGCTCTTAAAACCCTTGAATTTCCCAAGAGATGCCTGATAAAGGTTATCTTTGGTTATGTTAATGAGGTGACTTGGACCTCACCTAAGGATGGAGGCTGGTTGTCAGGAGAACTAACCATGTGATTGGGGTTGGAATTTGTTGTCCTAGACCCCTGACCTCCTGGGAGGAGAGTGGGTACTGGTTGGATCCATTGCTAATGGCTGATGATTTAATCAATCATGTCTATATAATAAAGTCTCAATAAAAACCCCAAAGGAGTTTGGAAAGTTTCCTGTTTGTTGAACACATGGAGGTACTGGGAGAGTGACATGCCTGGAGAGAACATGGAAACTCCACACCCTTTCCCCATACCTTATTCTATACATCCCTACCATCTGCCTTTTCCTGAGTTATATCCTTTTACAATAAACTGGTAATCTAGTAAGTAAAATGTTTGAATTCTGCGAGCCACTCTAGCAAATTAATTGAATCTGAAGAGAGGGTCATAAGAACCTCCAATCAGTCAGTCAGAAGCACAGGTGACCACCTGGAGTTGCCATTAGAGTTTGTGTGTTGTGGAGGGCTGGGGAACAGCCTTGTGGGACTGAACCCTTAAACCATGGGATCTAACACTATTTTCTATTTCCAGGCAGTGTCAGAATGGAGTTGAATTGTAGGGCACCCAACTTGTGTCTTGGAGAATTGCTTGGTATGGGTTAAAACCCCACATATCGGACTTGGGTATCAGAATCTTACCCTCCAGTGAATCCCTATTTCTTACCAAAATGAAGACAAACTCCTCAGCCTGGCATCCACAAGCTTACCCCCAGTGGCTCCAACCCAACTTTATAGCCCTATCTTTCATCAATTCTTTTATGTTTTCATTCTATTCCCGCTCAGCTCCCCCCTACTCGAAGCACTTGCCCCTGGTAATCCTGGTTCAAGAGTCCCATAGACCACATTTGGAGAATCTCCATTTTTATTGTCACTTTCTGAAGCTATCCGTTAACAGGAAGCTATAAAAATTGGTGTGTGCAAAAATTGGTGCATCTACTCCTATAGACACCTTAGCTGATAGGTAACCAGTAATTTAGGAAACAGAGACAGGGGTTGAGAGATAGGTTTGGGCAACAAGCTACTCTGTCAGGGGGTGTGGGCAAGGGTGCTAAGGAACAGACAGGGCAATGCAGGAGATAGGATGGGGGTGTGGTCTGAACCGATGGACTTTAAGGCAGTAGATTCTAATGAAAGAGAAAGAATGTGGGATGAGGGAGCAACAAGGGTCTGTGGAATGCTCTGCTTCTGCTTCTGTTTGGCTCTGAGGGGTATAGCCCCCGGTCCAATTTAGCACAGGGACCATGATCCTCATGGAGATCAGATGCCCTGGCTGAGCCCATCTCCAATAAGGGTTTGAATGAGGACTGCCTCATGCATGTGCAGCCTGACTTAATTGGTATTTCTCTTAATTATCAGATTTAATCACCACCTCTCTGGTGAAATAATTTTTGACTTGAATGAGAAATTAGTCTAAAAAAGGAACCAATAGGAAAAAAAATAAAAGGGAGAACAAAATTCAGTAAAGGGAACACCTTTAGATGATTTTTTTGTTTGGTGAAACATTACTTCCTTTTCCATTCCATTCACCTGACAGAAGTCCCAAGGCCAGAGTCCCTGAGGGACTCCTGCTCTTGTCAGTTTTCTCAGGGTTGGGGAGGAGACCAGGGGCTCTGGAGTTGATGAGACTGGGAATCCCCGGCCTTGAAATGCCTCTCCTGCTTTGGTGCCAATCCATATGGCACCCCCTGTGCCTTGCCCCCTGCTGATGGGTCTGAGGTGAAGAACCTGTGGCCTCTCTTGAACCATGGAGTTTTTAGCGGGGGGTAGAGGAGGGGAGGAGAAGGAGAAGGAGAGGATGGAAATGCTGAACAGATAAGGGAGAGTTCCTGAACTCACAACAAAGCCAAAGCTTGTTGAAGATTCTTTACAGTCATAGAAAAGTTAAATAAATATTAGCATTTGGGAAATCAGGGAAGGGTCCTCACTTGCCAGAAGGTGGCTGGGGGTAGATGGGCTGACCTTCAAGTTTCCTTCCTACTAATGACAGAATTCTATGAATTTGGGATGACTGAGAGAGATTGTGGGATAGAAGAGAGTAAATAGAAATGTAAGCCTGTGAAGAAAGTTTACTGTGAATGATAAGAAGCAAAAGGAAGAGGGGGAGGTGGTAGGGCTTAGGACTTGAGAACCCCAGGACTGCCTGAACACAAAGAGACCCTGAGCTAGAGTCTGATTTTAGGAGGGGATACCTGCAGGGCACTGGACTTTGGGGAGGAGGCTGCACTTGCCTTGACTTATCATCAAGTGAAGGGACACCAAGTCTTGATGTACACCGTGGTGTGTGGCAAGGGGGACAGGGGTAGAGAGAACACATAAGTGTTTAGTGAGCCCTCACCATGCACCCTGATCTATGCTAGATACTTCTATGCATTTACTGCCATGACAAACTTGAAAAGTATCCATCACCATCCTAATTTTATAGTTGACAACACTGGCTGAGAGGGGTAAATGATTTACCCATAGTACATACCCACTGTTAGTAAGGGGAGGGCAGATACTTAAACCTTTCTAATTCCTAAACCAGATCATCTTCTAGGTATTTCTAAGGCTTAGGAAGCTTGCTGGTCAACACAATAATGGCTTTTAATGAGTCAGTGTCAGGGTCCATTCAACTTAATGCTCCTACAGTGATTCGTACAATTAGACCTCAATCAAATAATAAAAGCTAAACATTTTAGAAGCTGTACTTTCATCCTTCTGTGGCCTGTTAGCACCTTATACTGCTCAATTCTCATTTATTAGGGATTCTTGAAAAGCTCCAAGAATAACAGAACATGAAGAGCCATGCAAGATGCGCTTCTGTAACACACACGTTTCCTATCTAGGACTCTAATCACATCACACTTCACTTCCCAGAAACCTTTAATAGCTTCCTTTGAATTGCACAACACCGGACACTAATCTTTGAGTTGGCATTTAAGTCCCTGAACATATGGGCTCAAGAGTCCCTTCTAGCTCTTCCTCCCATTACTCCTCCATACTCCAATCAAACAGCCCTCCTGTGTGGTTTTCCTGTGGCTTCATTCACTCAAAATTCTCTCCCTTACCAGACCCAACTCCTACTGGCAAAATCCTCACTTGAGGACATTATTTCCATACAAACTTTCCTGGTACCTTCCTCTGACAATAGGTCTCTCCTTCCAGGTCACTCAGTAGGTTACGAAGCTGGGTCTGCACCACCTCCCACCCCCAGATGCCCACTGCCCTGGCCCCTAGCTTAGTTTCTTTCTAGAGAATGCTAATGCTAGGAAGACTGTTCCCCAATGAGACAGTGGCACAGGGCTGAAAGGACTCCAGAGGAACCCAGAAGGATCTCCCACCTTCTGTGGTCAGAGCACCTGGGATCTGGCATGACACCTGAATGTAAGTCCTCGATCTGCACTTGTCCTACTTCTCCTGGGCATCCCTGGCAAGGTTTGCAGCACACATCACAAAGCCACTGGCAAGTCCCTTTCTTTTCACTGGGCCATCAGATGGATAGATGAGGAACATTTCTCCCCGGGCTTCTCAACCCCACACAAATTCATTAACAGACACCCCTCTGGTGTTCCCACTACCACCACTACTCATGCACAATCTAGAGGAAACGAGACAGGAAATGTCAGGAAGGCCTGTGACCCAGAACTGACCACTCTCGGCTGGGAGCCAGGCTGCTCTCCCTTGTTTCTGCGGTGGATATGGATCCGGAGTCACCAACACCTGCTGAACCTCTCAAGTGTAGTAGAGCATGTGGGCCCAGAAAATGCTGGAGCAGAGTTTGAATAATGGGAATTGCTTCTTACTTAATTAGATTCACATTAAAGTCACACTCCCTGAGGCTTGCAGAAGCTGTGGGGAGGCCCCCATTTCTCCCTCCTTCATGATCTGTGTTCCTTCTCTCATTCCACCCGAGTCCAGACATCATTCCTGCTCTCCCCTTTTTCTACATCTTTGTTCATCTCTTACCTTAATGTTTGCTCACCCTGTCCCCTGTTGCCCATCACAATCACTTTCCATTCTTCTCCTCTCCTTCTTTCTCCACTCTCAGGCACCCCACAGCCTAGAGCTATGCATCTGTCTACTCAGTCTCTCTGCTCAGTAGCTATGAGCACAAGCCAAAGCCTTGGCATGCTCTGGTAGTGTGAAAATGGATGGCAGGAAGAGATGCCCATCAGCCCCCAGTGGCTCCTTGTATGTAGGCCTGTATATTTCCAACTCCCTCATGATAAAGAGGAAATAACAGTGATGGCTCATTTAATGTGCCTGTGGCTGAGGACAGAGAGAAAGCCATTAGGGGCTATGGATAGAAACACTTATGTTTGGATACTCCTAAGTTAGAGTTTCTCAGACTCAGCACTATTGCCATTTGGGAGCCAGATCATTCTTCGTTGTGTGTGTGTGTGTGTGTGTGTGTGTGTGTGTGCGTGTGTGTGTGTGTGGTGGGGGGTTGTCTTATGCATTGGAGGATGTTTAGCAGCATCCTGGTTTTTACTTGATAGATGCCAGTAAACTGACATCCGCCCAGCTCCTTCCTTCCTCTTGGGCTAATCAGAAATGTCTCCAGGCATTGACAAATGTCCCCTGGAGATCAAAATTGTCCTGGTTTGAGAACCACTGTCTGAGCTTAACTTCTCATTTAGGCATCTATATGGTTGAAATAAAAGCATACTGGCCTTGGTGTTTGTGTCCTTGGACCTGCCACTTTCCAGCTCCCACCCTGGCTTCCTGGTGCCTATCCTTAGTCACACTTAAGCTCTCTGAGTTGTTTTTGTTGTTGCTTTATTTGCCAAATGAGGCCATTGCCTACTTCTCAGGATTAATGTGAAGAACAAATGAGATGCAAACTATAAAGTACCACATCAAATTACAGAAAACATATTTAACTACACTATGTTATTATTATATGCAAATAAGACTAAATCTGTATACTCAAGGGAGAGTTAATTTAAGTGATGATAGATAAGGGCACTCCAGAAATTCAGTTGATTAGATTGGGGGATTTGTGGAAAATTGTTTAAAGGGAGGTAGGGACTCAGCAGTCAGGGTGGGAGAAGGAGAAAAACATGAAAGCAGGTGTAAACAGGAAAATTTCCATAAAAATCAGGGCTCTAAAAAGCACTATGGATAAGAGGCCAACAATTGGTCTGGACTAAACTCCCTACTTGGAGGGAATGATATGGGAGTCAGTGTAAGGATATGTAGCTCAGGGTTGAAGGAGAGTGCAACTACACTGGGGGGAGGGGGAAACCCAGAAAGAGGCTTCTCAGCTAGCCAAGGGGAGTGAGCAAGGAGGGGAACCTGAATGAGAAGGCTCCAAACCAGGATTAACACACTCCAGAATAAGAAAATAAGACAGGTTCAAAGACAGGCTTGTCAGGGAGCAGCATGAATATTGCTGCCTCTGCTCCCCAGCATCTCTTATCCCTTCCTCTGATTTTTTCTTTGAGGAACCACCCACTTTCCATTCTCTGTCTGTGTGGCTTCAGAAGTGGACATCAGTATTACATCCTCCCAAATGCAGCGACAGATTCAACAATAGGCATATAATCAAGTGAGGCTGATCACAGCCAATGAGCATTGGTCCTGAGACTTTTGCGTACATCTCTGGAGAAGATGCAATTTCTTTCTACTGAAGTTGCTAACCTGGAAGGGTATAAAGAAGCCTGTCTGAGAAGGAAGCCAACACAGAACAAAGCAGAACAGATATGTGAACAGAGATAGAAACTAATGAAACCATCTGTACACCTGGATCCAGCCAATCCTGAACTCCAGACCCCAGGTTTGTTTTTTTTTTTTTGGAAAATAAGGTCAGTCATAAACTTTTTTAAAAGTCCATTTTGAGCCAGGCTCTGAATTTGAAAGAGTTCTTAAAACATAGGGAGGCAGTGTGGTCAACTGGCAAAAAGGTTGGCTAAAGAATCAGGAATTCTAATCTTGGCTGTAAGAGGTCATCTTACTTCTATAAGCTTCTGTTTACTCTTCTATTAATATAAGTATATTGAACAAGATGGTATCGAAGGACCCTTCCCACTAGTAAATGTGAAGATTCTAACCACTCTATTGCCAATAAGTACACCCTACAAATAGTGACCACCAAGATTTTCTCAGGGCCAGTTACTGGACACTCTTTAGCTATGGTGTGCAATTTCTAGTTATTTATTTGTGCAGAAAGCTGAGGGCTGGCCCTGGACAAGATCGTAAATCAGGAAAGTTTTTCTCCATTAGAAACATAACCCTCATTTCCACTCTAGGATCTTTAGTCCCAATGCCTTCCACCAAAACAAAAACTGACTTGATGATAGACTTTTGTTCTTTAGTCTGAATTAGATTTTTAAATGAATTTTTTCCTTTTAATGTAGCTTTAGCAAACATTTGGTCAGGTTGCTAATAATCTTTGTCAAGATGCAGTTTATGGTCCTCAGGGCAGCTGGCCTGAAGATGAGTTGTCATCTATGACTTGCTATCAAGAAGGGTCACATCACTAAGACTAGATTCCAGGTTCTCAGGATGGGGCAATGTAAGCTAATTTCATTCCAAACTAGAATTCAAAAGAGTCTAGCAGACCAAAGAGGGTATTTACAAAAGGGTCCAGGCATTAGCAAATTGCTAAATTGAAATGTTTTCAGGCTTGAAAGAGGGGCATTAGTACACTCTGGCTGAGGCTAATCCTATTATTTAGAACTCTGTCAGCGCATTCTTCTGGCTGGAGCCTAATCTCTCAGGGGGTGGATTACTGCAGGGGGGCTGCTTTTCACTCCCCCTCTCTATGCTTTAATGATATTTCCTGGGTACACAGCTAGATTAGGACAAGACTACAGCCAGCCCTTCCCTTGCTCCCACCCTCCTCCCAATCAAATTTTATATCATTACCTGGGAACACTGTTTATGGTTAATAATGATAAGCTAAGTGAGAAAGTTTATTTTGTAAATAGTGAAAAACAACAATGGAAATCTACTTTCCATCTTAACTTTTAGGCTTTAATTGGCACAATGATTGTCATATACTTTGGATGCCCAAGAGAGGAGGAAGAAGCTTGCTACAGCTGAGAGATTCATTCATTCATTCATTCATTCATTCATTGCCATGGCTCTTGGTACCTCCAGACCAGACAGTGGATGTGGTGATGGTCTACCTGTACTTATGCCCTGAGCATGAATAGGGCTGCCTGTGTTTCCCCTAGATTGGCAGTCAGTAAACTTTTTCTGTAAAGAACCGAAGTAAATATTTTAGGCTGCATGTTCTTTGTCACAACTATTCAACTCTGCTATCGTGGTGCAAAAGCAACAATAGGCAAATATTAACAAATGGTGTCGTTATGTTCTAGTAAAACTTTACTTAAAAAAGCAGATGCCTCAGATGTGGCCCAGGCTTAGTGTGCTGATCCCCAGGCTAGAAACCAACTAAACTGAGTGACTAGATTTAATGGTGTGTACTTAGTAATAGTCTGTCTATTTCTTCTGTGCCCCTTCTGTAGTGGGTGTTGCATAGCTACCTTCCTGGGAAGGTATGAGGACAACTGATGAAGACAAGAGGCATAGATGAGATGGCCCCTTGAGATTCCCCCTAGTACACAGATACCAGGGTTTAGGGTGAATGAAAAATGATGGAAAACTCTTTCTCAATGTGTCCATTTCTGGTCTCACCTTGGGTGGTGTCTCTATTGGCAAGGGAAGGGTCCTTAAAGATAATGGGGCACAAAGCCCATTCAGGGCTGGGGTCTCTCAGTGACAGCCCATTTTATTGATTCTGTTGGTTGAGCCACTTCGTAGTACATATTTATTTATTCGACTCCTGTTTCTCTTTAGCATATTTATAGGAAGGTGTTTTCATAATTATAATTATTTTTTGAATATCTGCCAACTTTGAGTTTGGCCTTGTGCTAGGCATTCTGAGTTCAGAGGAAAAAGACACAGTCTCTGGCCCCAGGGAGCTCACAGAGTTGTAGGCAAAATAAAAATAAATAATTATAGTGTGATATTAAGTGCTGTGATAGTGCTAAGCCAACAGTACTATGGAAGAACAAGCAGGTTCAAGTTCTAGTGCTGACTGGGGAGGGAGTGATACTGAGGCTGTCTCTTTCTGGTACAGAATTCCAGGGCACAGAATAAATAATCCACTTCTTAGTGGCCACTCGAGTACCACTGAGCTCCGTTCACCTGCTTAGAATCACAGTGAGCTGAGGCAGAGGCCTTCCAAGCACATTTGTAGAAATGAAGAGAGGCCCATTCAAGAAAAAAAAAATCCCTCTATTTGCTTCTTACAGCAGTTTTTGTTTATCTCATTATCTTCCAACCTGAAGAACAGGACCATCTGGCATGCGGGCATGTTAACAAGATCATAAATTAGGAGGAGAAATGAAGCCAGATTTCCATAATGGTCGTAAGACAGAAATCAACAGCACTGGGACAGAATTTGCTGGGAAGGTAGGGTGGGAGGGAGAGGGAGCAAAATAAAAATGCCTCAGCAATCTGAATGAAAAACACAAATCCAGAGTCATTTAGGAGTGTTTTTTAAAAAGTGCTTGTGAAGCATCTCTCCTGCCTTTCTCCCCCTTCTCTTCCTTTTCCTGTCTTCTGGGTCTTCCCATAGGAACAGGGCCAACTTGAATCCCCTCGTTCCTGCAGGTCATTATTACAATTATTGTAATAATAGTGTGAAAACTCCTTCTGCTTCTCATTCCACAGAGGAAGTTTCACCGGTGCACAAGGCCACATGCTTGGGCCTGAGCTCTGGGCCACCAGTGTTTCCTGAGTTTTCTTGTGTATCCTGGAATGTTGTGCCTTAGGTCTGGCAAAGACCTAAACCATGGGTAATTAATGAGAGAGTGCATTACCCACCAATGACGTGGATGCTGAGGTTGCCGGGACACATACACAGTTTTCTCCAGTGTCACTACACAATAGGTTGCTCTTGGCTTCTTGGCAGAGACAGCTCCTCCCCACTCCCCAGACTGTATTAAATGAGCACACTGAATACCCTCACCTGCTGTCGCCCTGGATCCCTTCCCCTCTTGCTGCCACAGCTTCTCCAGCCCTGCACCTTTCTCTGTGAACACTGGTCTCTCCCAGGGCATCTTTTCCTTCTTTCAAACCTGTCCTGATAATAATAAAAAAGATTCTATTCTGTTTTCAGAATGTGGGGAGTGGAAGATAATTTTGTCTCATTGGTTGTACTTATAGAGGGACACCAGGAAGAGGAGGGTAAAATAACAAACTTTTTTTTTTTCAATTGGAAAAGTAACACCACTATGGGTTCACTTTGGCGATTTTACAGAGCATAAAGCTCTAATATTGCCTGTAAATTTATCTCTACTGTTTCTTTTTAAAGAGCAATTCATTGATAATTTTTTTTTCAATTTTTTCCATGATTTTTCACCTAGTCAAGCATTTAAACTTTTTTAAAAGTCAATTTTGATAATTTACGCTTGTTTAGAAAATTATTCTTTCCGTAGATATAAAAAGAAAAACTATTTTCTATATCTATTATTTCTTATCCTATTTTGGTTCTTGTTTTGTGTATTTGTATCTTTCTCTCTAAATCTTTCTCATTAATATTGATATTTGCTTTGGATATTTTATTTGTTTTTTGTTTAAGCCACACTTCTTGGATCAATTAATCCATTCTCTTTTGTAATTACTAGTTTCTGGTTTTATCCTTATCAGTTGTGACCTGCTAATTTCCAAGGATTTACTTAATTGTATCTTTCTATATTCTGAGATGAATGGGTAATTCATTTGTTTTCATTCATTTTTGTGCCGTCAATTCACTCACATATTAAGGCCCAACATATGGTCAATTTTATAAATGTCCCATGGTCACAAGAAAATAAAATATTTTGTCTTCTTTGTATGTTAGTGATGTACATATTTAATTATTGAATATTTATACAGATAATTATAGCCTTATTTACCCTTTGAATTCTGGATTGCTCCAGAATTAATATTGTGCCCTTTTTATTTTTGTCAATGATTTCTTCAATTCCAAGTAGTTTGGCTTTATTTATTTTGATGTAATATTATTATCTACATAAGTCTATTAGATCTTTATTAGAGATTATTTACTCCATCAGCAGAAAATGACTCTGTCCTATTCAACGTGCATAGAAAAACAAATTCTATGCATGATTTTTGTTTGTTCCTTTTTGCATCACCTGGTATTTTTCTTTTTAAATTCTATTTTATTATTAGTTTCAAGTATACAGTACATTGATTAGACATTTATATAGTTTATAAAACAATCCCCCTAATTGCTCTTTCTCTCCTCTGGCTCTCCGCCAAGCCATTATATTAATGCTTACTGCATTCCCTATGCCGGGCTTCACATCCCCGTGACCATCTATCAAGTACTAATTTGTACTTCTTTAACCCTTCATCACATTCTTCCAGCCCCCAAACCCCCTAACCTCTGTGCATCACCAGATTGTCTTCCATATTTGTGAGTCTGTTTTTGATTAGTTTGTTCTTTTTGTTTCTTAGATTCTACATATAAGTGAAATAATTTTCTATCCAGCTCTTAACTAAATTTTTGGGAGTAATTATTCTATAGATATATTTCTTGTAGGTAACATAAAGCTAGGCTTTATTTCATGAACTCTTCTGAAAGTCTGTATTTGAACATAGGAGTTGAATTCATTTATCTGTATCTCATACCTGATTTGTTTGTTCTTATTTCTGGATGATCATTATTATTATTACTTTCTTTTTTGTTTTTTTTTATGTTCCCTTGATGTTTATTTAATAGCATTAGCTCCACAAAACCATATTTTGCTTTTCCCCCTATGTTTTTTTTTTTAGTCTTACTAGTAGTTACTTTCAATTTTACAAATATAATCAAACCTATATTTTTTATATTATCAGAATCAATAATGCAAAATTTTGGCCCTGTTTAATTTTGATAAATGATTACCTTTATAATATCTTTTTTTTTTTGCTTTCAAGTATATGATATTTGCATTGCTTTGTAATTTTGTTGACAATAATATTTATAGACCTGTATGTTTAGGTAGATTCTGTGGTTACCACCAGTGCCATGGCCTTCTCTTATGAGCTCTTTGACTCATTTTTTGGTTGTCAGGTATAAATTTTTGGAATTTTTATATATCTGAGAAAGCCTTTGTATTGCCTTAAAAGGTAAACAACAGCTTGATTGGCCGTTGTCTTCTTGGATGGAAACTTTTTCCTATCCTGTGTAGTACCTCTCTCTCGCTCTCGCTCTCTCTGTCTGTCTATCTGTCTCTCTCTCTTTCCCTCCCTCCCCCCCACCCCGTCTCTCCCTCTATCCCACTCTCTTTTTCCTTTTTTTTTTTTTTCGAGTTGTTCTCTTCTGGAATTTACCTCATCTTATGTTACGGTGATCTCTGTGGCAAATTTAACTTGTGTTCCTTTGTAGAGTACTTTTATTTCTTTTTAAATTCCTTGCCTGGACATTTGATGAAATCTTTCTTTAACCTTGAAATTTTAAAAAAATCAACAAATATCTATGTGTTGGTCATTTTAATTAATTGAGCCGGGGGGCCCATTCCATCTACCCATTCAAGTCTTTCTAAATTCAAGAAAGTTTTCTTCTACTCTATTCTATTTTATTCTTTAGATCTATTCAGTTATGTTTTTAAAAGTGCATCAATCCCCTTTTCTCTTCTTCAATAACTCCTTAACTACATGTTGATTTTTACTCTCTAAACTCAAACCCCGGGGACTTATCCGACCATTTCTATCTCATACTCCTTTTTCTTTCAGCATCTGGAGAGCATCTCTAGCTTGTCCTTCACATCCCTGTTGATATCTTTTTTGGAATCTGTTTTGCTCCTTGCCATTTCCAATGCCATTTCTAGTGTTATTTGTTTCCTTTCATTCTTTCCTTAATCTATCATACCTTTAAAAACGTCTTCAGTCTGTTTTCTTGTTACCTACTGTTTCATCTCACATTTTATTAAGTGTATAGACTCTTCTACTTCAACTAAAATTAATGCCATTTAATATTTACATATGTTCTAAATATTATAAAATCATTTTATATCTAATTCTTAAATGTTATATTTATTTTTTATATACTTAATATTTTGAATATACTTCACTGACTTAACTTTAAATGAGATGACCATCTCAGTTTGGAACAGCCCCAGAAGTAGTACCATTAGATTCTCCTTGGAACTTTCTGTTTTATCTTGGAGGCTGCACCCCACTCAGATCCTAAGTTGCTATAAATTTACAAACAACTATGGACAGTTTCAGCATGGGATTGTGATTACTGTGTCATTTCTTTACAGCCAAGACTTAGCTTTTTCTGTCTTATAGGTTACAGTGTAGAGGAGTTGGGCCCCTTCTTGGAACCCATGTAGGGGCACACTGAGGGAAAACATTGCCATTGGGTTAGGACTCTTCAGAGCCTGGTAGACAGGGACCCCTGTGACTTTGTGGTGAACCTGGCCAAGTTCTGCTCCTCATGGCTACTTTCTGGTGTGGCAGACATCATCTGGATGATTCCTACTCATTCTTTAGATTTCCTTTTCATTCATTCATTTACTCGCTCATTCAATAAATGTTAGTTTATTGATCCTTTCAACAAGTATTTAAGAATAAGTGCCAGGCATAGTGCTAGCTGCTAGGAATAGGATCGAGAAAGAGGAAAACAAGGTCCCCTCACCAGGCTTTCATTCCAGTGGGTCAAACAAATTCATCAGTCCCTGTCAAGACACATATAGAATAGGAGCAAGCAACTAACTGACAAATTGATTACAGCCTGTGGTAGATACTGCAGAAGATATCATAAGGTCAGGTGCCATTATTTTAGATCTAGAGGTCATTGAAGGCTTTCTCTGAGGAGATGACATTTGAGCTGAGACATGAGAAGTGACAGGAAGGTTGGTGTGTTGGAGAACAGAAAGGAGGCCAGCGCATTGGAGCAGAGTATGCATGCTGGTGTTTTCTGTTACCTCTAAATCCACTCTCACCTTCTCTACCCTGTGTATCCCAAATTCCCTGATCCTCTGACTTCCAATTGGGCTCAGTCAGTGGGGATCCCCAGCAGGAGACTGGAGTGTAGGTGGACAAGAAAGTCACTTGGGGTATATATTCCTCCAGCCTGTGCACACATGGGTCACTGGGGGTAGCTCTAACTCCTCTCTGAGGCCTTTCCATACCTTCTCTTGGTTCTGGAACCCACCCCTCCCCTTACTCCTTGAGGTCAGGGATTGCAACACCTCCCCACTGTTGTCAGCACCCAGAGACTGCACTATCCCTTGTTAGTTCCCCTAATGACATTCACCCTTTCTTCAAGAACCCAGTTTACATGTGCTGTTTGTTTCCTGCCAGAGGAGAGTGATATAAGATTACATTGCACATCTATCAGGGTAAAACAGGTGACTATTTTATGCCCTACCACCACACATTCCTCAGATGCCGAGTGCTTACTGGAATGAATCATTGACTCTCTCACGTCTGCCTTGTTATTCATTTTCATCTTGTTTCACCTGCTGTTGGTGGAGACTGAGGAGGGGATGCCTGCTTATCTAGAAGCCTAGATACTGGCTGTTCCCTAGGAGTGTGTGTCATAATTCTTATGGAAGAGAATCCAAACTGATGGGTGACTTTTGGATCCCCCTGAGGGGGACATTCTTCCTAAGTGAGAGGAGAGTAAAAGGCATCATCAATTTTATGCACATGCCTCTGGGGACTGAGTCCTGCAAGAAACCTTCCCTAGAGACCTCCCCCACCCACCTCTGACTTCCTTCTCACTGTATGCTCATAATTGGCCATTTGCAATGGAGAAACTCAGAGCAGAAAACAGCAGAGGTGTTCTGAGATGGCCCAGCTGTATGGACAGTGTCAAGGGCTTCACTCAGAGCTGAAACTTTGAGAGTTCCAGGATGAGGAACTACAGAGCTGAAGGTCTGCTACTGAGGCCAGGCAGGAGCCCTGAGAAGAGAAAACTGCTTCCTCACAAAGCAATTCAGTCTACAACTGATGTTCTTCTGGGTAGTTGGAGGAGGTAGGAGGAGGAAAGCAGAATCCTGGAGGGAGGGATCCAAGGTGGCAGAGATTCTGAGGATGTCTCTTATGAGGCCCCTTTGACCGAGTGCCCCTTACCCACGATATGGCAGGATATCCTCAACACCTGCTGTCTTCCTCCTTCTTAGGGGGAATTTGGTAATTTGCTGCTGTAACAAATTACCAAAAACTCAGTGGCTTAAAAAACATACATTTATTATCTTATATTTCTAGAAGCCAAAATGGGTTTCACTGGCCTAGAATTAAGGTGTTAAACAAAGGTATGTGTTCCTTCTGGAGGTTCTTGGGTAGAATTTGTTTCCTTGCCCTAGAAGCTCCCTGCATTCTTGGCTGGTGGCCCCTTCCTAAATCTTCAAAGCCAGCAGTGTAGCACCTTCCAATCTCTCTCCTGACTTCTACTTTCTTACCTCCCTATTCCTATTATTGGGTCCATGTGATTACTTTGAGACCACTTGGATAATCCGGGATAATTTTCCAAACTTAAATCCTCTTTGCCATGTAAGTACCATATGCACAGATTTCTGGAATTAGGATGTGGAGATCTTTGGGATCATTTTCTGCCTACCATAGGGGCTCAGGAAATGGTATAAGCTACAACATCTAAATCAGGACAGGGTGCTGGTTGAGGCCTCTTAAGCAGCAACCTTTCCTGCTCAAGTGAGTTTGGAAAGGAAGGACATATTGGTTTGATAAACATGAAACAGGACCCAGTAAGGGGCAGTGACAGATGCCACGATAGCTGTTCTTCCCCAGACCCGGTCTCAGCCCCAACTCTCTGAGAGGGTTGGCTCATGACAGTCAAACACAATCTCAGCTCTAAAACTCAAGAAGGCACAGGATAGGATCCCAGGGCTGCCCCGGCCATGCAGGTTCTGACCACATGTAGAAAAGTGAGGTCCTTCATGGCAAGTGAGGGGTGCTCCAACCCCCTTCCCATACACTGACCTGCATTTTGGCCAGGAGCTTCATGGCTGGGAAGAGCTGAGTAGTTTGTGGATGCAGCTCATGACTTTAGGCTGCACCTTCTTTAAAAGGAATAATGGGCTTCCAGCTTCTCTTTTGAGAATCATCTTGGTCTAGTCTGTGTGCTGAAAAATCTAGGAGCTGTCCTGCAATTCCTCTGCGAATAACCCTGGGGTGACAAGATTCCCCTTTCCTAAGGTGAGTGCTCAGACGAAAACAAGCCTCCAGCCCTCCTCAGTTCTCACGGTAATAGAATCAGGCACTGTAACCCACTTTCTCACAGGCTTTTGCATGCAGGCTGCACCCTCGAGGATGCTCTGGTTGCTTCTTTCCCTGACTTATGAAATCTGAGCCCTGTATGTGCACAGTTGTTCCTCTGTAGCCTAGTGAAGATACCTGAAGCAGATAGAACCTGTGCTGCATGCTAACCATGGACAGGAGAGAGAATCGACGTCGCCCATGAGGATAGCATTTCAGGAAATCAGGGAACATCAGAGAATGGCTTTCCAGGTAAGAGTGGACCTGGGAAGTAGAGGAAGTGGCAGGAGGAAAGGGCAATGAGTGGAACAGACCAGGAGGCAGAGGGAAGCAAAGTGGATGAACTCATCTCCCCCAAGTTGTTGAATTGGGAAAATGAAAAATATAAATTAAATAGCGCATCTGTTCTCCGAGGTCCCTTTCAGCTTTAAAAATTTATGCCTCCATAAGCTTTAGGGGAAAAGAATAAACCAACCACTAATATCAAGGAGATTTTGAAAGGTTTAAAGGTTTTTATAAGCTGTATCTAACAGGAACACGGATGTTTGCTGCACACACTGGAAGGTCTAGAGGGAAAAGTGAATACTCGGCTCTCCGTTAGCTGAATTGAGGTTTATCCCAAGCAAACCTTACAGTCAGGCACTTCACTGTATCTATTCTGCTGAACATTAAGCTCTCAGAACTTGGATACTGTTTTCCTCTTAGACTGACAGGAGCTACAAGAAGGGGCCCTCTAATCCATCATATTTCTACTTCCGAAAGAAGCGAGAACTAGTTAAGACAGAGAACAAAGGCTTCCTATTAGAAGCCTGATGAGGGCTGGTCCTGCCGAAAGCTTGGAGGCTGTGAATTTCATTACATGTGGCTCTGACAACCATAGCAGTAGGTCCATCTCCTGTCTCACCTTCCTCTGGTTTGTCTGCTTTTATGCAGAAACAAAACCTTTTTGCCATCTAAGAAACAGCAGAGGAGACTGAGAAGTTCTTGAGGGCCATTGTCATAATATGGTCAAGGTGACAAAAATTAGGGGTGATCTTTAAAATTTATAAATTGGGTGTGGGGTGCCCTATACTTGAAATTAAACATGAACTATTTAGAGGCCATCTCTAACTTGTTCATCATTACAACCCTGAGGTCAAGAGCAGCACCCAGACATAGCAGATGCTCAATACTTAATGAATGAATGAATGAATGATTAGGAAGGAAATAAATATTTGTATCCATAGGAACTAACTATGAACAGCTTGCAAATACATCTTGGTAATATTCTCCTATAGGATCACTGAAACTAGCAAGAGGGATAGAAATTACATGTTATAGAAAAACGTGTAATTTCAAAGTTTCTGGTATTTCCTTGTGGCTGCTGAGAGGGAAAACTCAGAGACATGGTCCTTTGTTTAACAGGAATTTACTGACATTTTAGACATCCAAAAAAGTAAATCTAGAAGGGAGAGATGAGGCAAACAGCCTAATCTGCATAAAAGAGTCATAAGCAATCAAAAAGGAAAAGGGACAAGCCAGGTTTCCAGGAAGCTGCCTTGGGAAAACATGGACTGCGAGGAAAGTCCCTATGGAGGACTGTGGTCAATACATTTCTAGGATCAATGATATTTGATATCCATTTAGAAACTGTTAATTGCTCTTTGCTTTTATTTTACCCTCCTAACTCCAAATTTTCAGAAAAAGTGCTTATAAAATCTTGTGTTTAGGGGGCTTCGGAGGATAAACAGGAAAGGAGGGTGGATGGTATCCGGGGTGGATGGTCTACAGAAAGAGAATGTCTGACTGAGGAACAAAGACTGGTTATGGATAAGTACACAGAGGTGAAACTGTAGTGTGACTCAACAATGGACAGGGGCAAACACACTGATGGCAGGCTGAATATGTCCCCCTAAGGATGTGTCCAAAACCTGTGAATATATCACCTTGCATGGCAAAAGGCACTTTGCAAAAGTCATTAATTTAAGGATCTTGAGATGGGAGAGATTATCGTGGACTATCTGGGTGAGCCCAATGTCATCACAGGGTGATTATAAGAAGGAAGCAGGAAGGTCAGACAGAGAAGAGGATGTGATGACAGAAACAGAGCTTGCAGTCATGTGGTTGTTAGCCAAGGAATGCAGGCAGCCTCTAGAAGCTGGCAGAGGCAAGGAATGTACTGCCCCCTAGAGCCTCCAAGAGAAACATAGCTCTGCTCTCACTTTGATTTTAGCCCAACGAAACCTATTTTGCAGTTCTGACCACCAGATTGTATGATAATAAATTTGTGTCGTTTTAAGCCAGTAAGTTGGTGGTAATTTATTATAGTGGCAATAGGAAACTAATACCACACTTTTCTAAGAGCCAGGAAAAAGCTAACCCTTGAGAGAAGGAAATCAAACAGCAAGTTTCAGATGAATATATGGGTGAGTTCTGATCACTTGAACATTCTGGTTCAGTAATAAGTAGGTCGGTGTGGCTTCCTTTCCTCCATCTTAACTCTACACACTGGAGACCCATGAAAAACCTAGGGCATTGTGGATAGGGTAGATGGAAACTGTCTTTCACAACCTAAAGCTCCTATCCTCTCCAATAGCTGTCCACCGCCAGCATTCCAGTTATGAAAGGACTGACTGGCTGGTCCAATGATTAGACTGTTGAGCAGAAAGGCAGGTCCTGAAATTGTAGAGCTGGATGAGACCTACATCCAGTTTTACCATTTCGTAAATGAGGAGTTGAGGTTCAAATAAGTGACTTATCCAAGCACAAAGAGCTAGTACAAGGCAGAAGTGGACTCATTTCAAAGCATGTGGTCTTTTTTCTACAAAGTCCCTCGCCAAAGACTGAGCTCCAGCACAGGGCTTTACAGTCAGAGCTACCACCAACTCAGAGGGTACCTTGGAATGTGGGCTGTTTTCTTCCTTCAGGAATGTTTTCCCCTCCCTCAAGCTCCCTTAACCTGCACCACCTGTTTTTCACCCTTGGTTTCCTTCCTTGACCAATGCCCTTGGATTAGGGCCTCTGTCTGGTGGATTCTAAGCACTTTCAGGCTCTGCATCGGGATGCAACATGATGACAGATGTGTTCCCTATGAAAAGTTCTTCAGCTTGTGTTTGTAAGTACTGCATTTGGATTGGTAGTGGAGGGAATGTTTCTGCTATTAGCAGAGTTGAGTTGAGAGCAACAAAGTCAACATGACCCTTTTTAAGCTGTCTCTTAAAGAGTGTTTATTCCAAATGGGGGGAAGAAAGTCATGGAAGCTGCATTTGCAAAGGCTCCCAGCACATGTTGTGTGAACTGCAGTGACTTCAGGCGGCTGCAAAGGGCATGGCAAAGAGACCCAATGTGAAGCTCAGCTTCAGAGCAGTGCCACCTATGGGGTTTCTCAACAAAGCACAGGGCTTGGGCAGAGAAAGGAGAGCACATTGGCTCTTGGGGTAAAGGAGAAGAAGCCAAGGAGTGGGTGGGAAGGGTGAGAGCAGACAGAGGTGGGCCAGGATGAGGGCAGAGGGTGGAGCATGACTCTAACATTCTAAAAAAGCTCCTGGGAGCAACAACTAGAACAATTTAACATGGAAACTGAGGAAATAGCCTGCCCAGTCTAAGTGACTTGTTTTAAAGTTCCCTCCCATATGTCAACTTCCTGGCTCTCTCAATTGCCCCTTACCTCCCTTTGGCTGAGGACCACACTCACTCTTTCCCCCACAACTACACCAGCACCACCCTTACTGGAAGCTGAGAAAGCTGAGTTGTGTGTTTTGGGAAGCCTACCTGCTCTGATTACCTCTACAAAATGCAGAAAGTCCATTAACTAGATACTGATTTGGGGAAACCAGAAAACACTCCTCAAAAAATTAACAATGTAGCTGTAAGTCATATTTTTAACTTAGTGCAATGTTTTAAAATATGCATTAAGTGCTTATTATGTACAGAGGACAGTAGATTGTAAAACATGCTTTATGTGGTCTGATCCCTATCCTCCAGGACCTGATAATCTAATATAGGACATAAGCCATATATATGCAAACAGCAGCAATACAAAGCTTAATATGAGAGGTATCATGAATATAAAAATAATTTAAAAGACAGATATAATTGTTATAGCCAAGGCTTTCTGGGTAGTGGCCTCTATAAGTCCTAAATGCCTTGTAGAAATCAGTCAGCTGGAAATGAGAAGGCAGAGGGACCAGAGAGATCAAAGAGGGAAACAGATGACACAGTATATTGGGAAGATGGGGAGTGGATTGTTGGGCCAGATCCTTTGGGAGATGAAGCCAAATGGTTGAAGACTTTGCTGGTCTGAGGAGTTGAAGGTTTTGGTGTGCAATGAACAACTGAAAGAATGTGAGAAAAGTAGAAACATCATAAAAGTACTGGCTGTTTGATTCCTTCAACAGCCTGCACCTGGTGCTTATAAAAAAGGATTTCTCTTGGATTGTTTCCTTTGCCTGGGGGTCTTCCTCCACCAAGATGAGACTCTGGCTTTCTTAATTTCTTCTCTAGGGAACTCAATACATTCATTTCAGAGAAGTGAGCCTGTGATGGGGTACAGTGCAAAGGAAGCTGTTACCAGGGGGAAGTAGTTAGTTTTACCACATGCCCTACCTTTCCTAAGGTGATGAGACTTGAAAATCATGCAGGCAGGATAAAAAATGGATTCTCCTGCCCCTTAGTGCCCCACCCCCAAATCTACGAGAAACATGTTCTCCTTTGAGTGATGGGGCTAGAGTACAGCTCGGCATGGGGATTGAGTTAATTATGATGTTAACAATTATACTTCATCCAAATAGGAGGAATAAAACACAAAATCTATTGATCATATGGCACATTGTAAATTTAAACAAAACCCTCTGCACAATCTTAAATTCAATAGCTCTTTCCCAAATGCCTTACAGGTGTATGGCATATATTCAAAAACTGTATAAGCAGAAGACTTTCCACATCATATCACACTTGATATCTGTGAGGATTACAACTTAAATGTCCATCATTAGAGGGCTGGCTAAATAAATGATGGCGCATTTATACTATGAAATAAAACAAAGACATGGTAGATCTGAATGCGCTGACCAGGAACATTCTCCATGACACATCATCAAGTGAAATAAATTCTAAACCAATATAGATAGCGTGACTTCACTTTCATGTAAAAAGATATGTGTGTATGCATACACATAGATATGTAATAAAGTATAGCAAAATGTTGGAAAAGCTGCTGTTAAAGGCATTTAAGTAATGGAGGGTGCGTTGAAGGAGAAGAGGCTGTAATTTCCACTTCTTTCTTTAATCAATATAAATGATGAGATTTGAGGCAACTTTTATTTTTTGTCCTTTTGCATGTTTTTAGAAAACAAAAACCTTTCAAAATTCATAAAGGGTTTTCACCATTTAAATAAGGCATTTGATAAAGTGAAGAATAATAACAGCTATTATTTATTGAGTGCTTGTTGTATGCCAAGCCCTTGTGTCAAGAGCTTTATAAATATTATCTTGTTGATTCAATCCCCTTTTAAAGTAGATACCATTTTTATCAGCCAGTGAATGAGGCAACTACTTCATAGAGGTTAAAAGACTTATTGGCCATCCCACGTCAGTACATGATAGAGCCAATATTCCATTTGTGGTCTGGTCACTATATAGGCTACTTTTGACTGGTACATTGCTCCTGAATAATCTCTTGAAAAAAGAAATAATTCTGTGTTCTATATTTAGGTTTTTCATAAAGCAGATTTTAAAATCATGGGTATATGATACAGTGATTCGTGATGATCAGCTTCAAAAGAACAACATCTGAGTTTATACTCCACTTTACTCTTTGCCCTATCTCAAGTGGATGTCATATGGATTAATACAAAAAAAAAATTTAAAATTTAAAATTTAAAAAACCAACCTTATATACTATCCCACTGGTGTTTCCTCAAAAGCCAAAACTTTGGTTGCATAAATTATAATGAGACTTGATGAATAGGAAAGTGAGCTTAAGTAGGGTAAATGACCTGAAGTTGAAGACCTTTTAATTCTCCCTTCCTACCTTAATGCCTCCTTTTCATTCATCCGTTCAACCTGCCATCCATCCATTCACCTACCACTGCACTCATCTACCTTTCTATTTTTCCATCTGTCCATCACTTTTGCAAACACTTATAGGATGGCCTACAAGGGAATTTGTTAGGAACTATGAGGAAACTAAATGGTATCAGATAATTTTCAAGGAACTTACATTTGTCACAGTGATGTGATTCCCGGACTGGATCTATTGAAAATCACTGTGCATGAAATGGAGAGAGCCAATGCCCCTGACATCCCTTGGTGCACTGAACCCAGGAAACTCCATGTGGAACCATTGAGACTTGGGCTGGAAATATAGTCTGTGTACCCAGGGAGGAATCTTGCATCAAGATGAGGGCACCTTGAGAATGGGGATAGTACCTGCTTTGTTCTTACTAGGAATAGACCCAGGCTTTAATCAGTCTCTAAAGCAAGCCAACTTTGTTCAGCTGGAAGGTTGCTAACTTTCAATAATGGTGTGACTGTGCTTTTGTGGGGACCTAAGCTGAGAGGACTGGCTAGGCTGCTAGTGGGAATACTGGTGCTGGTGATGAGGTGGTCACTGGGTAGAGAGGTGCAGTAGCCAGAGGCTCTCTCTAGTAATGTCTCTCAGGGATGACAGAGGACCCTCATCAACCAGTTCCCACAGGCCTGAGCCTGAAGATCAAGTTGGAAGAACAGGAGTGTAACTGGTGGCATGAGTAGGGGTCACAGCTCCTGCCTTTTCCCCCCTCTGAAGCTGTGGCATCCTTGGATGTAGATGCTATTTCAAGTGATGCCACAGTCTCTAGCAAAGGCTACTGTGAAAACAAGGCAAGAGCACAGGGTCTGTCATCAAAGAACTGAGTTCAAATCCTGACTCCACCACTTAATGTCCTCATCATCACATCATAGGCATGCAGTTCGACCTCAGTGAGCCTCTGTTTTCCTATATATAGATTAAGGTAATGGAAATTAGTGATAAATTTGTGACAACGCTTGGCATGGGTGCTTTGTATTTATTTTGGTGCATTTTTTTTTTTTTTTGCTGTTAAATAAGGCCTTCTCCCAGACCCAGAATGCAATTTGCCCAGAAGGGAATCAGTGGACATTCCCTGATTCAAGAGACAGATCAGAGAACTCTCCATGCTATTAGCAGATAGTCTATTCTTCTGGGATGAACTTTTACATCCTCTTCTCAGTTCCTATGCTCCAGACCTATCTTCTAGAGCAGTGGCTCTCAAGTAGCAGCTATTTTGTCCCCTGTGGGACAAAATAATCTAGAGACATAATTGTCATAACTGGGGGAGAAGAAGATACTGGTCTCTAATAGGTGGAGGCCAAGGATGCTGTTAACTATCCTATAATGCACAGAACGAAGAATTATCCTTTCCCCAAATGTCAACAGTACCAGGGTTCAGATACTCTACTCTTGACTCAAAGTGAGAACACAAATACCTCAGTAGAGAGAATGTAAATGTATTAAGGCCAAACCAAGAGCTGTTACTAACAGCAACCTTTCTGAGACCTGAGTTGGAGCTGAGCATTATTAACAATGATTATTATGATTCTAATGATAATATCAAAACAATTTACCCCAAGCGTCTTCATTCCTCAGTCTTCTCCATCTCAAAATTGGCACTATCAACAAATATCCAAAACTAGAAGTTTAAAAGTTAACCTTGATTCTTTTTCTCCTTACTCCTCTCTTCCATGGTTCTACTCAACTGCTGGTTCTGGAATTTCAAAGTATACCCTGAATCCAGTGGCTGGCCAAGGCACCTCCCTCTCTCTGGACTTTATCATTCAACAGTCTTTTAGCTGATTGTTCTTTCCCACTGTCTTGCCTCCCTGAAATTCAGTCTCCATAGAGCTGCCAAACTGATCTTTTAAAAAGCATTAATTTAATCATGACATGCCCCTTCAAATCCTTCCACTGTCCTTGGAATAAAATCCTAATTCCTTAAGGTTCCTCAGAGTTCAGTTCCTAGAACAAGTCACACTCTCCCCTCCTTTGGGCATTTTTCTTTCTTGTCCCATCTGTGCAAAGTGCTTTCTCTGTCTTGCCACAGGCTGGCTTCCTCTCAGCTACTCAGGTTCAGTTTAAATGACTTCTCCTCCTAGAGGCCAAACCTGATCTATCTAAATCAGCCCACCTTATTATTTTTCTCCACAATCCCTGTTTATTTGTCACTGCATTCCACAATGTGTAATTAACTAAACCACTAAACTGATTAGTTTGTTTACTTATCATCTATCTCCCTCTACTAAACAAGGGCACGACCCATGTTTCTCATGTTCATTGCTGTGTCCTAGCACCTAGCCCCATGCCTAGATCTAGTAGGTGTTCAACAAATTTATTGTCAAATAAATGAGCTGGCTCTTAAAATTACACAGGGTGTTGCAGTTGACAAAACATTGTTAGCTATGTTAATAATCTCTAAAAGAAGGGAAGTAAAGGTAAAGTCTCACGAGGGTTGTCTAACTATCAGCATTGATGTTGGTGATGGCTGTAAAGTAGGTCCTGCTAAAAATAATCACACTAGCAGCAGCACAACACTCCGTCCTGGGTTCAGGGTGTAGGGGGAGGTTCAGTGGTTGCCTGATCATTCCCAGTGGCTACACACACTTCTTAGACAGCTGGGTTAAGACTAGGATCTGTGATCCTGGAACACAGATAGACCTCTTGGCCTGTTGTGGGGAGAAAACCTTACTAGTGGCATCCTTAGCTAGCAACCTAACTGGATAAGCCATTCAGCCTCCATGGTATGTTTTATAGATCAGAGACTGACACTGAGTTTGCCTTCCCACCCAAGGAAGAGCAGAAAGATGGAAGGGTGGGGGGAAGAATGGGCAAGCTTTAATCTCTGTTCTCTGTCCCTTAGCCCCATTTCTCTAAACTTGCTTTCTCTTATTCCTATCCAGCTAGTCTTTTTTCCTTCTTCGTATGACTTTGCCTGAAATTTTTTTTTTTTTTTGCATCTCTCTAAGTTTCACTAATTTCCAGCTGTTCAGTAACAACAACACAATTGTAAACTGTGCTCCTATTTACACCTTTGGATGTAGAGTTGTATTAGCTCTATTTTCTTATTTTCTATATTCTTGATGCTCTGGCATCTGGAGCCTTGTGAATCTGGAGAGACTGCCTCTCCTAGGGGTAGCTAATTCCTAGAGATAGTAAATGACTTGCCACTGAGCATGCCTTTCATATGCAAACTAACCAATGCCCCCTAAGCCCATTACCCTGCCTTGTTTGCTTTTCCTGTGGAAACACAATAAAGTCTCTTAACCATGTTTTCCCCTCATTCCCCCATCCACTCCTGACTGACCCTGGTGCTTCCCTTGTGGCCCTATTTGGCATACTATGCCTTCTAATTCTAGCAATCTGTGAATATAAAAACAATCATTTCCATGTCTGCTTGTCTTATTATACCTTATGATAAAACAAATCCTAAGTAAATTTAAAACAAGAGTGTTTTCTATTGAACTGTGTATCAAAAGATTATTTTTAGATTTATTATAAATATTTTTTATTTTTAACAGATTTGACACACTTGGGAGATACAAGCAGTTCCCAATAAAGACAGAAACCATTCAATATAAATTCATTCATGAATTAATTGATAAAACTCTATGCCACCACACACAAAAGTCCCTCTGGGTTGCAACACATTTGTTATCCTAGTTTCATTCCATTAATGATATCTTCCTGTTAGTCATTAGCTGAATAAGAGACATTTGTCACCTTTCTGTAGGATCACCCATGCCCCAGGCCAGTGGCAGGATCCATATCAAGGGATGTGGGCTTAGTTTAGCTAAAGACTAGATGTTGGGAGTCTCTCTGGACCCTTTTCCCCTCACACCCTGTCTGGTGTGAGGAGTCCTGGACCCATTCAGACAGGAAAAGTATAAAAGCTTATCACTCTGTCTTTGTAGCCTTCAGATTTAAAAATTGTTGGGTTTCTCTGCTAGACTCAGGTCCATCATTTTTACCAAGAAAATCAGATCCCAAAACTGCTTCTGGGAGATTATCTCTGCAACTAGGTTTGCCAATTGCCTGGCAGTGGAAAAATTCCTTCTTACTGTATCAGAACAAAGTCCCCTGTGTGGCAGCCTGTGCCCTTCTCTTTCTGTTCTGGCCTCGCTGAGCCTGGATATAACCATCCTTCTTATAGAAAATTTCCAGTCTTGCACATTGTTATTTGTTCTCCTCCACAATAAATCAAACAGATGGCTTCATCCTTTCCTCACAGGTCCTATTTTCTGGCCTTTAATCATGTTTGTTGCTTAATGTTGGCCAATCCACTGGGCAGTCATTTGTCTGAGACCTCTATGGCCGAGGCTGTCCACAGTCCCTCTCAAACTCATTGGGGTTCTGGGGTTTGATGAGCAATCATTTCTATCAGCGGGCTGGATATTAAACAGCTGGGGCTCTCTGATGCCATTTCAGGGACTTGCCCAAAAGACAAGGAAGCAATTTCAGAGACAAGAAGTAATTGCTTTGAAGACTCCATCCAGTTCCCTCAAAGTGGCTGAACACAGGAAAATGACAGAAGGAAAGAGCTACACTCTGTGCTTCATATCCAGACTCTACTGTTCCCATTGTTTCTCACTTACATCATCAGCCCTCTCCCTTTCTATAAGTAGGGAGTGTAGGCCTTAACAGAAATCTCCTTCTCCTACCTCCAGACACCGAATAGCACATAAAAGGTAACACACAGCCTGAGTTCAGACAGAAAAGGACCTTCATTCTTTCATTTATCGAATATTTATTGAGCATCTACTATGTGGCAGGGACTGTGCTGCATATGGTGCTGAATGTAAAGATGAATAAGATCCATATCCTGCCCACCTGCCTCCATAGAGACTGTGGTCTAGCAGGCAACATATACTGCCCTAATTATCCAGGGTAGGCTATGAGAAATGCTATTGGTAGGCCATATTATTAAATTCAGGAGGCAATCAGAGGGATACAACATTAATTCCATGTAGGAAGGAAGGATGGAACATTTGGAATTAGTCTTATATTCACAATATTTTTTATAACATGACCCTATTTAATTCTCACAACAACCCAGTGATGTAGGCAGGGAGTATATCCATTTGTCAAGATATCAGGATTCAGAGAGGTTGGGTAACCAATCAAAGGCCATCCAGAGGGTAGGTGGCAGACTCATGTGGAGCCTATCTAAATCTAGGAGCAATTTTATGCCATCTTGCTTCTCAGGAGAGTAGAGTGGGCTAGAAAAAGATACTGCATCTGGGGCTGGTTCTCCATTGAATGCCCAAATGGTACAAGGACACAAAGATGGTTTTAGCACCAAACAGGGGGGCCTGATTCAGCCTGACAGTTTAGAGAGGGGCTCCTAATCCTAGCCATCATGACTGCCTGTATCCAAAGTCCAGTCTCCTCTGGGAGTACAGATTCATTCTGGCACACAGCCTCATTCATCCTCATTAGCGCATGGTCTGCTACGCTCAACAGGGCAGCCACAGAAATAACTGCTCTTCCTCCAGTATCTGTTTCTATAGGGGTCAGAGCTCACACATTTGGTTGTTTAGCCTTCTTATTCCCTGACGACAGACCCAGAGGAGGGAAAGCAAAGAACGAGTGATGAGGGGAGAGGAGGAAGAATATTATCATGCCCACTGACTAGCTTTGCAAAGTTATTTTTCTTTCATTACTTCATCCATGCTTGTAACAACACAACAGGCAGACATTTTCTCCATCCTACAGAGGAGAAAACTAAAGTGTGAGAAAGTAATATTACTACCCAGGACATACTCATTGGTTTGACTTAAGAATTGTAAAGAATTCTTAACACATGATAAGTGTCCAATAAATATTAGTTGTTTTCTCATGATGTTGCATTTGTTGAGCATTAGTATCTCTTATATTTTTATAGAAGGCGATGGAAAACTGGGATTTTCGCATGCAGAAATTAGCCTCATGAAGTTCACAGAAAGCTTCTATTCTGCAAGAAGGGTTTTAACCTCTGTTGTAACTAAGGTTGGTTTGGGTGGGAGTGTAATTCAGCAAAGTCTTCTCTGGAAGACTGAGGCAGGCTAAAGCATAAATGATTGATGAGTAAGGATTAACAGCAATGGAGGAGGAGTGCATGACAGAGATGAGTGGCAGGAACAGCACTGGGCGGCAAGGGAAAGGGGTATCTGCCACAGACCAAGGAAGGCTACATGCATTAGAAAGACTGAGGGTAGACAGGAGAGAAGACTGGGCCCTATGGAATTTTTTGGCATAATAAATATTCAGTTGGTCACCATGAATATTCAATCAGGCAGAGATTTACAGATAGGCCCTTGGAGCTGAAACTGACGGGGGTACTGACTTCTTTTATGAGTCTCCCAATATCGAGCGAACATATGCCACAGCAGAGAACTGGACAGGATCGTAGGTGGAGGCAAAGGGCTAGAAGCTTCAATGAAGATAAGTAGGTGGGTGACAGCTGGCAGGAGCTAGAAAGACTTGAAAAGCATCCCCCAGTTGAACAGTCAGGCCACACAGTATAAGTGTGGGTCTTATTATTTCCATTTGTGTGCAACTGTCTATAATCTCTAGGGGATTTTTTTCCTGCTTGGCAGGTTCTTATAAAATCACAGAAATACAGCACTAAAAGAAAATGCTAAAGACAGACACTGACTCCTGAGATTCTTAACTGTGTGTGGAGGAGCATGGCATGGTCATGGTGGTGACCAACGGTGTAGGCCCCTGCCTACCTCCAACAGTGCATCCTCAAAGGTACTTGCTTTTCTTACTGGCTTCTGAGAACAATTTCATCAGAAGACATAGCTTGGCATCTATAAAATAAAATGTGTGAAAAACAGCTCTCGCATCCACACTTATCATTTTAAGGAACCAGAGATGAGAAGAGTCTTTCTAACTTAGCTGTAGAATCTAGCCTGAGACACAGTTTTGCTCACTACCAGTCTGGTTTCTGCATATTTTTGCTGCAAAGGAGTGTGTTCATTGAGCTGTTGCCAGCTCATTTGGTGCTTTGGGGTGAATGAGAAAAAGGGGGACTCCTGTGGGTAGTCACAGCCCCAGTGAACAAAAGGCCCTCTCTCCTTGTGCAGAACACAACTTGTATGATCCTGAGTGATGAGAAATTAGAAGTGGATCTGGAAGGGCCAATAGTGAGACTTATGTGTCCTTTATCCCACCAGTCTTCTATCTTCCACTCACTGGCTTTTTCAAAAATGTGCATCCAGTAGATGCCTTCTACATAAACAATGATAGTTCTCTGACTCACTTGGTGAAGAATGCCACTGGACAAGGAAAGTGATGAGTTTAAATTTACAAAGGGCTTTTTTGACCATGATAATCTGAAATTGCTAGAATGAGGGTAGAGACTGGGAGAGGCTGGGACACTTAGAAATCGTGAGTGAGGGTGAAGGTGCTTTTCAGGTGGACCTCTTTTTGGATCTCTACTGCCAAACTGCAATCATTCACGATCAGTAGGGGAAAATGGTTTAGCTCTAATGCAAAGGTGATTTTAAGAATCTCTTAAGATGGTGTTTATTGTTTTGAGTGAAGAGACTAAGAGCTTTGTGATGACTAGAAGGTTCTGTAAGTGGTACATCACTGCAAACTCAAACAGCATCCAGTGCAGTGCCCTGTTGTGGATGCAGACACTTCAAAATGGAGAAATGCAATCCCCTCCCCTGGTTTCTGTGAAAGTTGAGATGTCAGGGAGAGACAACTTTGAGGGTGCAGGCGGGGGTGAGGACCATAGATTTTGGGCTATTCTTGGAGCAAACTGTGAAGGATCTGTGTTCTGTTCTCATGAGGAATGCTTTTTGGTGCACATACTTTAGTTCGTGCAGACTAAGTAAATATTTGTCGAAAGAATGAAGAGATTTGTTCTCCTAAGAAGGTTAAATGTCCTTCTTTCTCACAGACTTGCTTGGGCCACTACCATTTTTTAAGCTTGCACATATGTTCACTGTGTGCCAGGCATTGTTGTAGGGGTTTTATGTGTATTGATTCATTTGATCCTAATCCTGTGAGGTAAGTATTATCATCCCATATCAAATCTCCACAAATTCCTTCTTTATTTTCTAATAAGTAGCATAGGCTGTCATCCTTCCATTTATTCTTTCATTCATTGAATATTCTTAAAACATCTACTATGTGCCAGGAACTGACAGGTACTAGTGACAGCAAGATCAGTTCCCTGCTCTAAAGGTGCTTCAGTTTTAGTTGGAAAGAGATAGATAACAAACAGGTAAATGAGTGAATATAAACATAATCAATTTGGATAAGTGCCATGATAGATTTGAAGACCCTCTGAACAGATGATGTTTAAACTAAGGTGCAAAAGAGCCAACATATACAAAGCCCAGATAAAAGCACTTCACCAAGGAGGCAGCATGTCCACAGGCCCTGAGATAAGGGAGAACTTGGCTCTTCTGAAACTTACAGAAGGTCACAGCAGAGAAAGTGCAGAAGGGAGTGAGAAAATGGCTGAGTGATAGGCAGGGGACAGATCATCAAGTGCTCTGAAGGCCGAGTGTAATGGGACTTCAATGGGAGACCTGAAGTAGGGAGTTACCCGATTAAATTAATGTCTTGAAAGACTTACTTTGTCTGCTCTATGGAGAATCAGCTGTAGGGGAGAAGACAGAGAGGATGTGGGAGGTGAGTAGGCAGCTTTTGCAATAACCCAGGCAAGAGATAATGTTGACTTATGTTGAGATGGCGGCTGTGAAGATGGATGGAAATGAACCATTTGAAGCTATAGTTTTGAGGTAGAACCATGAAGATTTACAGATAGATTAAATGTGGGAGTTATATAAGGTGAGTGATAAAGAATGATTTCTAGGTTTTGACTTTAAAAATTGAATGGATGACAGCCACTCAGAAAAATAGTTCGGCTTATTGCTTAATATAAGCCAATATAAATTATTGGTTTAACTTATAAAATTAAACATAAATATACCAGATTATCCAGAAATCCCACCCCCTAAGTATTTACCCAAGAGATATAAAAATTTATGTCCAAACAAAAACATGTATCCCAAATGTCCTTCAGAGGGTGAATTGATAAATACTTTGTGATATATCCTAACTGTTAATCTCTAGCAACCATTGATCTGTTTGTTCTCTGTCCTTATAGTTTAACATTTTCCAGGATGTCATATTAATGAAATCATAAGTATGTGACCTGTTGAGATTGGCTCCTCTCATTCAGGGTAGTGCCCCTGAGATTCACTCATGCTGCTGTGTGCTTCGAGAGTCCATTCCTTGCTGAGTAGTTTCCAGTAACATTTCCACCAAAAGCTGAATTTAATGTATGTACATTTAAAAATAAGTTTAACAAATGTTTTGAAATAGAAAAAGAAAAATCAAGGGGCAGAAATGAAACATTAATGTTGTGGATGGTTGTACAAAATTTTGTGGATAGATGGGATGGAGAGGGAGATAAAGAAGCTATACATAACTTTCATAAATTCTAGTTTGGTAGGCTTGAATTACACTTAACAGTAGGTATGGTTAGGCAACAAGTTAAGCACTGCCTCTCTGAGGGTCTGTGGGAGGGGTGGAGGGTGAACTGCTTGAGGGGAGGAAATAAGGCAGAGTGAGGAATGGAGAGAAATGAGAGTTTAGCCTTCCTGAAGCTGCAGCTCCTTGTACTCCTGACCCCCCTCGCCTAAGGTCTACTCTGTGGCCAGCCCGGCAAATGACCTATTAGCATCCATATCTGATTGTCTCTGCTGTCCTTATGCAGGTCTAACAAAGTTTAGGGCTCTCAGTATCTCTGGGCCTTTTCCAAAATCATTAGCATAGATTACTGAGTCATTATAAGAGGAAGGGATGTTCTGGGAAGTGAATGCTGATGCCTGCCTGTGCTTCCGTCCACAGGAAATTTTAAGAGTGTTTTCTAAAGCCCTGGATCCATACTGAGGGCAGAGAGTAAGTGGAGAAGAAAAAGGAAAAGGAGGAGGAGAGGATGGGGAGGAGGGGGATGTGAAAGATGCTGGCTCCTCAAGTCAGTTTAGATTTTAGCTTTCTGTTTGAATCTCAGGCCTCTGTTGTGTGTACCCAACCTAAACCAAAGCTAGTACTGGAAGCAAGACTCTAGGCACAAATTCTACCCACTTCCCACTATTACAATAGGGAAAACCTTATCTATAGACATGTCTGCTTTGAAAAGCTTCTGCAACAAATGCTGGAAAGGAAGATACTAAATTGTGAACAGTGATTTCCTTTAGGTGGTGCAATTATGGGTGACTTTTGGGAGGAAAAAACCATCATAAAGAGGAAAAAAAAACCATCAAGAACCCTAAGGCATTGATTCTACACAGAAATATGGATAGCATAAGTCACAAAACCACCAGAAAGCTTTTGTCATTGCTATTAATTCTCTAAATTTCTCCTGTGTCATAGAATCTTACTTTTTTTCTTGGCTTATCTGTAATTCATGGTAAAATATTATCTCCATTTTACATTATAGAAAAAAAAAACTTCTAGTAACTCTATGAGATGAGGAGTATCCACCACACTCTAAGATATGGTAGTCGATTAATAAACCGTTGTTGTAGAAATAGAAAAATGACCAGTTAATAGTGTCTAACCCAGTGCTGCCCAATAGAAATATAATGCAAGCGACAATGTGACTTAAAATTTTCAAGTAGCCACATTAAAAACATTAAAAGAAACAGGCAAAATCAAATTTAATTATATATATTATTTAATCCTATATATCTAAAATATATCATTTCAATCTATATCAATATAAAAATTATAATGTAATATTCCCATTCTTTGTTTATATTAACTCTTAAAACCCCATGTGTATTTTACACTTACAGAACAACTCAACTTGGACTAGCCATATTTCAAGTACTCAAAAGCACATGGCCAGTGACTACATTATTGGGCAGCACTGGTCTAGCTCAAAGCTTGACATATAGTTGACTGTCAATATTTTCTGAACAACTGTCTGGATAGGAACCAGAGGGAGAGCTGATCCTTGGAGAGGCTGGGGAAATGTCATAATGCTGTGAGATTCAGTGCCAGACTCTCAGGTCCTAGAGCAGGGATTTGATTTGCTAATGGGATTTTGCCTCAACCTGTGTCTGTGGTATGAGACACAAAGATGTTGACTTGCTGAGTTCCTCTTATTTCTTTTATCTTGTGCTGAGGAAGCTGACTTTGATTAGCCAGTGGACTCTGTGTGCACTGTAGCCATTATTGCCAACAAGAGAGAAAACAGGACTAGGTTTGCATGCATGGTAATATTCACATGGGGGATGGGGCGCAAAGCCTTCCTTAGAATACCAAGAACTGTAGGAATGTGCATGCAAGGATACATTTTCTGTCTTTCTCATCTGTGATTTTCCCACTTACTCCTTCTACAAGATCATTTCTTCACTTCCTCTGACCTTTACACTGAAACTTCTAACCTTCAATTTCTGTTACTAACTTTTCCCTCAACTTCCTACAGATCTTCAACTCAATGCTTCATTTATACTTCAAGCTCAACTTATGTCATACTAAAGTGATCTTTTTTCCTTGTCCCAACTGTTTACAAACATCCCTGCCACATGCCATTGTCATGCTTTCCTCACCCAGACCTGAAATATTTGACTCCTCTGTTCTACCTCCTAAGTGAAACTTTTATATTTATTACCTTTATTCTATTCCCCACTTATTCCCCACCTTAATATAAGACCACAGGACTTGGATTACTGCAGTAGGCCACTGACTCATCCTGTCTCCAGTCCTGCCTCACCTGGGGACCATAAACTCTACGAACCTCAGCTTTTACCACACTCATTTTTCCTCAGGGACTTGTGGTCTCTCTAGCAATAAGCAGGTCATTGAAGGGTAGCCTCACATTGTCTAACTCTAGCCCCACATTTAGCCCATCTCTTCAACAGACCCTCCACTGCCCATGGGCACTTTCACCTTGCAAAGCGCAGGTTAATCCCACTGTTTTGGACTGGGCAGCTTTTCAACTCCAGAGCTACTGACCTTCAGCCAGTAGCTCTGGGATGCCTTAACTAAAGGTAAATGATGTTCTCTAACCATGGGCCCATGAGGTTTTGTGAGTAGGATTTATCATCCTGTCTGCATTGTTTAGTAATAATAATAAGATTGATGATTTACAACTGGTTTCCATGGAGGCTGGGGGTAGGTGAGTGGTTTCAATGGTTAAGGCTTTTCACAAAGCTAGAATATAACTATGTGGTGAGCTCTAAGAGACCCCATTAAGAACAAACTTGGGGCTTCCTGGTACCAAGATGCTTTGTACGTTTCCTAGTGGTAGTTCAAGACTTGGGGACAGTGCATGTCTTGTGTGTCATCTGGCACCTCAGCAATCCAGATCTCTTTGTCCTGCACATTTCCTTGTCCTGCTATTACTGGACAATTTCTGTGTCCTTATTCTTTCATAAAACTGTTATATGTATATAAACTGGGTCTTTTGAGTTCTTTTAGAGATCAAACACTTAAGGTGATTAATGTGCAATTAACACAGGCCTTTTACTCATGCTCGTTTGACACATGAAATGCCCAGACTGCTTCTCCTTCCCATCCACCCTACACCTAATCTCTAAGCAGGTCTCAAACTCTACCCTTCTAAGAGGTCTCAACCACATCTTCTTGTCTTACCTATCTTCACAAAACTTGGCATAAAAGGGCTTTAGCACTTGGTAAAGTTTATTTTACCATTTTGGGGCACCACACTTTAATGGGAAGTCCAGTTTCAATTCAGCCAATTATTAGCTTTACAAAATTTGGAAAGTTACTTAATCTTTCTGAGTTTCAGTTTTGTCATCAATAAAATAGGGATACTAATGTCTATTGCAAAGAATCATTGTGCATCCTAAACAAAATAATACAGAAAGAGAGCCTGACAATCAAGGAGTGGGCAATAAATCTTAGCTCTCTTCTGTATTTTCTTTCTCTTCTCAAGGAGATTATAAACTCTGTAGTACAGGAAATCTTGTTTTTTTTTTTTTTTTTTTTTTTTTTTTTTTTTTTTTTTTTAACTTTTGCAAGGTGTCTCCCAAAGCAATGAACCCAGTGGGACACAAAATAGACATTCAAGTCACAGAGTTTGAGACCATCATGAGAATGCTAAAGGCACAATTTGTGCTGAGTATACTTTGATGGAGGCAAAGGCACACAAAGGATTGGCTTGAGAAGACTTAACTCTTAGGAAACTTCCTTTCCTTTTCTTTTTAATAGGATGATCACAGAGCACTTGTGAGAACTAAATAAAATAATGTAGGAAAATTTCCCAGTGCTTAGGAGGTGCCCCATAAATGTTAGTCATCCCCTTTCCTGCTCGTTTTTACCTTCTGCTCCTAGGGAGATTATAAATGAGGCTGTTCTTATATATCCATGGTGTGCCCTGACACACCAAGTCCTGGAAAATGCACAGCAGGCACAGCAGAGTCTGCAGCGACCTTAGAAAGTGGAAAGCACCCTTACCATAGAGCGGCCATGCCCACTTCCCACCGCTGTTCTTAGGTGTGATAATCCTACTGCTTATCACCCCTTCGTTTTCATAGCCTGACCCCTCACACATGACAGGGGGTATTTCAATCAGTAATAGAACATGCCAGCCATAAAACACTTGGGTTTAAAGAGGAATAAAATGGGAAGAAGAAAAATTCATTGAGGAGATAATGACAAAAGCTTGTGATGAGGTTTTTAATGAGGCAGCTCTCCTGTGAATCCATCAGAGAGGACTGAGGAGGATTCTGTCAAATGAGCAAGGGCATAATATATGAAGAAATATAAAATGCCTGCCTCCTCTCTGAAAAGGTTTAGTTAGAAAAAAAAAAAAACACTGGAGAGGCTGGAATGGGGTGAACTGTTAATGAATCTGGCATTAAGAGATTTGTGTTAACTCAAGGGAGGCGGCTCCATTCCCAGGTTTGATTCAGCCCCTTCCAGGAAACTGTGGGGATCTTCTTTGAGGCCAGCAGCAGTCAAGCTAAAATATTCAACTGCTCATTATACCCATAGATTGCACCACTTTCCTCAGTATTTTGGGAACAAGACAATAGCCCCACACTGGGTGAATTAGTCCAGCCCTAAATTTCTGAGAATATCATCCTTAATTCAGAGGTGCTTCCTTCTTAATTTACCTCCTCAGAAAACTGTGAATTCTATAGGTTACTCTGGCTCCATTTCTTCTCCACCTTGACATCATTTCTTGTGCTTAAGCATGTATTATTTGTTTAACATGGCTATAGCTTTATTTACATCTGAAGATAGTTGATTGTTATCGAGACAAAAGCAAAGGCTCTCTGCTTCCTTTGGAAGAAGCAAGATGGTGCCTGGTCTGAGAGAAGACAGGATCAGATGGGACTCTAGATAGGAGCAAGATCAAAACATTTGCTAGGCAAACGTTGGTGATGAGACTGTACCTGCTTCTTCAAGTACGCATACTGAAAGAAGTAGAATATTCCAGAAGCCATATCTCACTGGCTTCTCCCACATCTGTGGCAGATGAGCAGACATGGATTACGTGTTTGCAGACAACAAAAATGCAGCTAAGAATTTAAATGACTTGCACAAAATCACAAAGGCAAACACAAGATGAAAAATTTCCTGGGCTCCACACTGTGAAAACTGAGTCAGGAAAAGCTGAATCAGGTGGCTGATCAGAGATGTCCAGATAGAAGATCAACAACCACTTGTGTCCTAGACTGGACATAGCTGGAAACTGCATCTTCCACACCTCTGCCCACATGTGGATTTCATCTCTACCTGTCTGCAGCTATTTTGTGTCACTCAGTATTTGTCTAGGAATGTTTTGGGCACAGCAGCCTTTCAGGGGAAGAATGTTGAGGAATTGGATTAGGAATGTTATATTCCAAAGGTCAGAGCCACAGTTAATTAGCAGAAACGTGCTTCAACAGTGGCAGACATGGGGAGCAAGGACAGAGAGCTTCTGACTTTCCATAGTTTCTAAGGCTCAGAGTCTTTGCCTTTGAAATCAGTCTCATCATACACAAAGGCACAGTGTACGTGTGCGTGTGTGTGCGCACGCGTGGATGGTGGGTTTGGGGGAGGCATGTACATGTGTGTAATTCTATGCCTTTCTACCACAGGTACATTCATGTGGCCACCACCACCACAGTCAGTTGATACTCAGTTCCATCCAAGTACACTGCTGTGACCCATGTTGTTCCCTCTGGATACAACAGCCTCCTTTACTTGCTATTCCTGTTTGGCCAGACTCAGCCCACAGGTCATTTCCTTTAAAAAGCTTGCTTCATCTCTTGTCTACCTGTGTATAAGAGATCTCTTTTACTTCCTCTAGCCCATAAGGCTTCTATTGCTAACCTCTAAGGCACTCCTTATCTATTTATTGTTATCCCTTCTTTAGCCTTTGAGCTCTTTGAAGTCAAGGACGGTTGTCTCTTATACCTCTGCATCACCGGTACTTGCATTGTGCCTGAAGCATAGTAGGGCCTCAATTATTTTTTGCTGAATTTCATTGAAGATTTCAAAGAATAAATTATGTCTTATGTCTGAGGGCAAAGCCATACACAATGCTATCATGTAATTAGGATTTAATATACTTGATTAATATTGGTATATTTGTATTACTAAAACACATTAACCTTAAATTAGTCTGAATTATTTTGCAAGGATATATCTTGACACAAGAAAGAAAATCATGGTTTCCTCTGCAGCACTGGTAACCCTCCATCTTTCTAATAACCAGATATTCATAACTGATCATCTTTTCCTTTTTGACATGGTTGCCAGGAAACTCAGTCACATCTGATTCTTGTTTACCAGTTCTCAATCATTATGTTGACCAATTTCTGACTTCCTGGTATTACTTAGGAGAATTATAAATAATTGTTAAATAAATCTCTGTTGCTCCTTTCCTTGGCATAAGCCACAGGGGTTGCCTCTTTGAGAAGAGCTCCATCCAGATCTATGCCTGTAACTAGAACCTTCTGTTCCAATGACTTTAGATTTGGGGCTCATAATTTTGTCATTTCTATTTTTGTTTAGTTTTGAATCCACATTGCTCATCCCTCCTTACTCATAGGCTGTGAGTGGTCTCTGCTGGACCTCAGTTTGGACTGCTCTGGAGGACCATTGTTCTTACTGAAATTTTTTAATCTATCCAAAAGGGATTCCATACACACCGTATCATCTGTGTGAAAATGCTTTATGGCTGTTTTCATGAAATATGGGAACAGAAATAGAAAAAAAACTAATTTCCTTTTTTCCTTGATCTTGATTTTTTTTCTACTCTTTTATTTCCCTGACTTTTTTTTATACTTGTCATTTATGGTAAGATATCTCACACCTCTTACAGAAAGAGAAGTACTTCTATGTCCAGCTCAAATGCCTCCAACCCAGTAACTCTTTCCTAATCTTCCCCTTCTCCCACCCATCTCAACAGGCAAAATAGACACCTTCTTTCCCTTTGTTCTCAGAACAATTTTATCCTATTATTGTTTCTGTTATAGCACAAATAATATTATGTGGCAATTTTTTGTCCTATGGCTAGGAATGGCCCTAGACAGCTTCTTGAAGTTAAGTGATGTGCCCTGTTATTTTTGCATTCCATGGGCTCGCCCTTAGTTACAAATACTTTCTGTGCTTTAGTTTATTTTTCTGAAAAATAGATATAATAATAGCATCTACCTTATAGGGTAGTTGTGAGGATTAAGAGAAACAAGCCAAATCAGGCCTGGCACACAGAGTAATCACCCAAGGAGTGCTAGTTCACATAAACTATTGTTTTTAGTGGTAGTAGTAGTGCTAGCATTATGATTTATAATAGTTCTTATTACATCACAGTGCCTAGTATATAGCTTAAAGCTCAATAAGTATTTGCAGAATAAACACTGAGTGATAAATGTGTTACATATGCTACCCTTCTCTCCTTTTAAGTGGCATCATGCTGCCCAATTCTGAGGTGGAGATGTAGAGGCAGACACAACAAAGGCTGGAGCTGAAGCCAGAATCCAGGTGTGTTTTATGCTAAGATGTGCAGCCATTGTTTGAGGGCTCAGGCAGCTGCGAGAGAAAAGAAACCCTTAAAATCTCAGAGCATCTTTCAGGAATCCTGAAGGCAAGGCTTCTCAGGTCAGGTCAAGCATGTTTGTCAAAACTGTCAAATGCCACCTCCATTCAAGAATCTAAGACTCTGGGGGAAAGAGTGCCTCAGACCTAGGTGTAATTGTGAGCACTTCAACTTCAACCCAACTCTAATTCTTGGTTTTCTTTTTCTGCTAAGAGGTGCCAGGATGGACAGGATTTAGCCCTATCTCCTCCTCATTCCTTGTCTGAGCTCAGGAGGAAGTGCTAATGAGGCTAAAACATAGGCTGCAGATGGATGACAGGTGAGATATCATTGTACTGAATGCTCATGACCAGCCCAGCCCAGAGTGGCTCTGCTGCCTGGGAACCCACATGTCCTGCTTGCTACATGCCCAGCATCCTGCAGGCCCCTGTCCCTGGGGCTCCCTCCCAGAATGCCCACAGATGGTGAGAGTTCTGTCTGTTCAAGGATCCTGCTCAAAGGCAAACTTCCACCCCTAGAATCTATTAGTGTAGGTAGCACTAGCGACCTGTGTCAGGCAGTGAGATAAATATTTTATCTGTGTTATTTTATTTAATCCTCACAACAGCCTTATGGAGGAGTTATTATTCTTAGTACTATTTTCCAGTGAGGATACCAAAGTTTAGAGAGGTTAAATGCTTTGTGTGAGGTCACACAGATAGTGAAGGCTGGATTGGGGCTGGGACTCAGGTCCTCCTGGACCCATAGACTGCTCTTCATGGCACAGTGTGTTCTCTGCTAGTCTCTCAAGAGCAAGACTCTGATGGAGTCACAGAAAGGATAGGTAGGTTTTGGGCAAAAAGTAGGGGATCTGTAGGAGAAGAAAAGGACAGAAACATGGGAGCTTCTACTGGTGCGCAGGTCCAAGTGGATTAGGTTCAGGCTGACACAAGTAGGATGACTTGTTGTTGGTTGTCCAGTGTTCATGTGTTATCCATGTGCCCTGGAGTCTGAGGCTGTTTCTTTAGTTATAAAATAGGGATGACTGTACTGCGACATCACAGTATTCCAAGCTTCAGATGCTAAAATACTGGTGAGCAACTTGAAGCATGGTCCCAGCATTGTGAGGGTGATGATGGCAATGAAGAAGGTACTGTACACCCATAAAGGGCTCTGCAAGAGCAGGACAAGCCAGTATTAGTTTTCTGCTTCTGACTTTGCCCCTGGTCTGCCTCTGAAGAGTTGCTCTGGGTACTTCACTTGTTAGGAACAAAAGTCATCCAGCATTCTCTCACATAGCAAAAATGAGATGTACACAGAGCTGCTCAATGCTCACAGAAGACTTCCTTCTACTATGTGGTTCCCCAGCATTGGGCCAGTAGCATTTATCATGGGACCAGACACTGCTCACAGTCTACCCAAAAGAAGTTAGAGTGAAAAAGTGACAAAACATTAGATATATGTCAACTTAATATAGATGAAAATGTCTAATACTATGAAACTTATAGTGGATATGCATATATTTTAGGTCGAATCTTGAATCCGTGATGACACTTTTTCCCCCCTCTGCACCATATACATGCCTACTATAGAGAACATTTCAGAGAGTAACTTTAGTCTTTATTTATTTATTTTTTTACTATTCATGGATGCTCAAATCAGAAATGACTCTCAAATCTTTAGTGCCATCTCTCATCAAATCCTCACTAAGCTAAAGCTCTAGCATGTCTACTTACGAGTGTTTTATTCCTGACAGAGGTGGCCCGCTCCACCTGAGGATGGCTTGGATGGTTTCACGCCTTCTTTATGCTAAAGAGTTCAAATATGTTCTTGGCTCTGATGGCTCTACATGGATCAGTTTTTAGAATATCCAATCCCTCATCTGAATGACAGATCTTCATGTGACTATCCCTATAGTCTTCTCTTTTTAATGCTTCCCGTGGGGGTAGTTTGAAATCTTGTTTGTTTGTTCTCTTGAATTTATCTTAAGTTGGCTATTTCAGGGACAGCAGGCTTTGGGCAGCCTGGTCAGTGCCTTCAGCCTGCCTTCCTGCCAGCAGAGGAACTGGGAGGGGTCTGAGATGAGTCTGGAGCTGAACTTATGGAGGGAAGAGGCTCTTTATTCATCAGAAGAGGCTGAAGCTTTGTGGGAAGATGGCACGGAGGGACTCAGCTTCTTTCCTCCTTCCTCTTTTTCCACTGCTACCCCTTCCACATTCTTGTCCTTCCCTTCTTTCCTTTCCTCTTGATTGGTTATTTCTTTCTGTGCCCAGGCTATCTTAGCCTGTCTCCTCTCTCCTACCTCTCAGTGGAGCTGTAAGAACAGAATGTGAAAAGCGGGAAAGGACCAAACCCGACCCTCCAGTTATTAGCTACATTTGGGTATTGGAAGCAGGCCAGGAACAGCAGAGGCAGGAGCAGCAGAGGTAGTGGTGGTGGCATAAGAGAAAGAAATGAGCCTCCATTTGTTAAGTAGTACTACTATATTTCAGGAACCTGCTCTACATTATCTTAAACCTAATGTTGATGAGCAAACTGATGCTTAGAGAAACTATGTCTTGTCCAAACCCATATACAGGTAGGCAATATAGTAATGATTAAATAAAGAGCCTCAAGGCTATTTAGGTCCAAATCCAAAGCCTGTGTTTTCTCTACCCTGATTCTTCATTCACTCCTGGAATAAGTCCAGATCTGGCAGGAATGTATGGAGGGGTAAGGCAAAAGGGAAAGCAAGAATCAAGAACCTGCATGTTCCTTAGTTATAAATCAGATTTTCCCCTTTCTTCCACACCCTCTTTCCTTTCAAAAGAATCCACAAAAGTCACTGGATGGCAGTAGTTGTTGGCTACAGTTTTGTGCAAATTATGAAGTAGCAAATATTTGCTTTTCATTCCCACTAATCTTCTATTCTTACACCTTTTCTCTTTTCTATGATTCCTAAAGAAGAGAAATGTCCTGTAGGGTAGGTTCCCAGTCTTGGTCTTGTTTTCTGCTCTGCATTAAACAGGTACTAGATAAATATAGAATGAATAAATGACTGACTGAATGAACTATTTAGATCACCATGCCAACACACCAAGGCCCCTCAGGTGCCTTCTGTTTAGTTGGGAGTGCCCTGCTACACCCTGCCTGAGCTGTTTTTTCCTTTCCTTCCCCAAAGTACAATTAGGTCTGTCCATACCCTCAGTAAGTTTGGAATCATTAAAGGAATGAATCTCCTCTCTTTTCAGTAAAGAACCAAAAAGCATGAAAGGAAAATCCATCGTCAGACCATAAAATCCTTTCTCCCCAAGTCTAGAAAATTTAGACCAAAAGAAAAATGAGGAGGCAGGGTTGCCTTCAGATGTTTCCAGAATAAAGAATGTGATTCCTCATAAGGAAGATGAGGGTGAATGAATAAACTAATGCTTCCAAGTGTGGGGTACTTTCCTAGAAGCTTTATTTATATGATGTCCCCATCTTATAGATGGCATATAGGATTAGTTGGATTTGGTTACTTAATGTGAGCGATGGCATCACTTGCTTAAGGTCATACTATTACTAGTAAGTGGTAGATCCAGGATTCAATGCACAGATGCTGGACTCCAGTCCACACGGTTTTTCTTTTTTTTTTAGGAGTCTAAAAGGTCACTAGTTTTTGAAGTTTGCACTCATGAAGTATGTGGCTCTCCACTACTAAATACTAGGGCTTCCTATGTTCTCTTTAAGAAGGAGAAGTAGCTAGCAAATGGCTTCATTCTGAGGGGAGCACAGGTGGCAGGAATGACTGAGCACTGCCCAGGATGCTGGCTCGTGTACCAGCTACTCCTCCCTCCACCTTAGATATACTTCATACTTTCTTCAATCTGTCAATGGTCCATCTAGGTCCCTCAGATCCCCTTAACCACTTCTGTGTGCCCTCCTCTAGTTAAGTGAGCTTTTGCCACAAATGGACATTTGCCTTTCTTCTTTGAAGGATTTTCTTGGATGTAGAGAACTGGAAATGCCTGAAAATGTATGTGCCCCAGGCAAGCCCTTAGTGGATGACTGACAGGTTCAGAAGTAGAAAAGCCCAGTCCTCAGGTCAGCATACCTCTAGGTATAATTAATACTCCCATGTCCCATGTGGGATCAGTCCTCTGGACTTTACCCACATTTGCATACTTGCTTTCCTTCTTCTCCTTCCTTGCCCTGCTTCCCCCATTCCTTCACCAGTTTCTCCTGAGATTAGCTTAATAAATCACTTGCATGTGAATCCTCATATCAAGGTTAGCTTCTGGGGAACCCAAACTTTCCATAACTCTGCTTCATAATCTATGACTTGGGTCCCAGAAGGTGAGTCATACTCTAGGCCATTGTTTTCCAGTAGGATTAATAGTCTCTTTAAAAGAGAACGTGTTTGTTACATATGCTTATTGTTATGAACTGAATTGTGTTGCTGCAAAAATCATGTTGAAGTCTTACCCCCCAATGTAACTACAACTTAAGGAGTTAATAAAGGTTAAATAGGGTCATAAGGATGAGGCCCCAATCCAGTAAGACTGGTATCCTTATAAGATGAGGAAGAGACACTAGAGATCTCTCTCTCGGCACGCTCACAGAGGAAAAGCTATGTGAGGACACAGAGAGAAGACTGCTGAATGCAAGCCATGAGGAGGGCTCTAACCAGACACCAGCCCTGCTGGCACCTTGATCTTGGATTTACAGCCTCTAGAATTGTGAGAAAATAAATTTCTGTTGTTTAAACAACCAGCCTGTGCTATTTTTTATATGGCAGCCCAAGCAGAATAACAGTTACTAATGACACACCCTAAGTTTTTAAACATAGCTTAATGTGTGGGGAGAATGGTGAGAATAAAAACAGTTTGTTAAAATAATGCTTATGTCAAAACAAATCACTAATTAATTAGTTAGTTAATAACTTTAAAAAGAGCATGTACCAAGCATCTGCCTTGTACTAAGCATGGGGATGGGTAATATAGAGATGGCCCTCAGGGAGCAGTGTAGTGTGAGAGAATCTTGTATAAAAGGTGGAAAATAAGTATGACATAAATCCTCATGCACCCTAACTCAACCTGACAAGGTTCGAAACATCACCATAATCAGTGACATCACTATTTCCAACATCATCAATAGCATCCCCACCTTCACCCATAGTAACAGTAGCTGCAGCCTCAATATCACAGAGCCACTGTTAAATTTCCTCAGGTCTGGGCTGTGTTAGTTTCTATTCAAACCAAATCTACCACTACACTTGCACACAGAACCTGTTAGCCTCACTCACAGAATCGCAAAATGTAAAAAACAAACACACGGGACACAGGCATTAAAAAGCATGCAAATTTATGGAATGGAAATGCACCTTAGGAGGTCTGATTTGAGGGCCAGGAGAAATGAATGACAGTTTTGCTGCTCTTTTGGGAAATCCTCCTACCTGGCTACTAAAGACTCCTGCTCACTGTTCCATCTCTCCATACCAGTGTAGTCATGGAACAGAGAACAAGTTTAAAACCTGAGTCTAAGATAAAGAACAAAGAAAACGTGTTACTGCCAAAGAAAATTACTGAACTGATGCTTGCTGTAGTAGTGGCACTTGTGATATCTTATCTCTGACTTCAGGTACAGTAATGGGGGACAGCTCTTCACAAGTGTAGACTGCTGACCTGTGTCCCATTTCAAGACTGCACTGTGTTTCTTTCCCCTTTCTGCCTCAGAGCTGTCTCCAAATCTTTGAAAATCCTCTTAGTCATCACCCAATGGCATCCTGGAAGTGTGAGAACTGAGTGGTCCTGGGGCAATTCTCAACCAACAAGAGACAGGAGTGGGTGGATAAATGACCCAGCTTTCCATCCTTTAAACAGACAATTCTCTGTGTCCTTTTCAGAGGTCACAGCTTGGCAACTCTGACAATGCAACTCTATATTGGCCTTTTCTTCTTCCCTCTCTCATCTTTCTGTCCTTCACTATTGGTCCCCTTGGAATAATCTCCATGAACTCAAGGCCCTCTGCCAGGCTCTGCTCTCAGGAAAAAAAACTAAGACAGCCACTGTTTAGCAACACATGTGTTATAAACAAGAGGCTAATGATTTTCCTCCCAGGCCTTTTAGCTTTAGATGGGTAGTGGTCATAATGTGAACAGCTATTTACAAGTTTGGCCTGATGACTGAAAAAAACAGATTTCCAAGAAGGGTACCACTGAGTCGTAGATCAAATCTTACAACTGCATTAGGTTTGTCAAAAGTCTGAAATAGAATTCTTTGCTATAAGAACTAAGCAACAGAAATTACTCATTAGTATTATTCAGCAGCATTAGGAGTCATTCATTAATTTAAGCATTCAACAAGTATATCTCAGTGTCTACTGTGATAATCCCTGAAGATACAGCAGAGTGCAGAACAAACAGAAACCCTGCCCTCATGAGGCTTAGAGTATACCAGGATAAACAGACATTAAACAGGTAGTTAAATAGATTGGTATAAAGACAACCAAGAAGAAAATACAGAGTTGCTATGAAAGTGAACAACAGGAATCTGATGAGAATAGGGTAGTTGTAGAGTCAAAAATATATAAATAATTGTCAACTAACATTTACAAGAGAATGATAGAGCTGTGCAGTTGATAAAAAAAAGACCTTATGAATATATAAATACATAGGTACAAATCAGAGCCTATATTAGTCTACTCTGGCTGACATAACAAAATTTAATAGACTGAGGAGTTTAAACAAGAGAAATTTATTTTTTTCACAGTTCTGGAGGCTTGGAAGGCCTAGATCATGTTTCTGGCAAGGTGGGTTTGATTCTGAGGCCTCTTCTCTTGGCTGTATATGGCCACAATCTTGCCATGTGCTCTTCTTTGTGCACCTGGGAGAGAGTGAGAATGAGCCCTCTGGTGTCTCTTATAAGAGCACTAATCCCTTTAGAACAAAGCCTTACCCTCATGACCTCTTCTAACTTTAATTATCTCCCCAAAGGCCTTATCTCCAAATACCACTATGTTGGGGGTTGAGGCTTAACATATGAACTTGGGGGGATACAGATGTTCAGTCCATAATGGTGCCTCTTTCAAAAACTTTAGACTGTTTTAAATCTTTGAAATCCGCAAAAGAGGCTACGGTAGAAAGACTGAGAAATGTGGTGGTAAGTAGTTCCTTTACTCTTTTCTATATAGAATATTTCTTTGCATGTCAGATTAAAAGTCTACTTAAGTATGCTAGATAACTAGAGACAAAAGGAATGTATTAGACTACAAAATTTTTAAAATGTGGGAGAAAATGGTACTAGGTACTAGTTAAATAATACATAAAAATTACATTTTGTGTAAGTTTCTCTTATATATAAAGAAAATCTCTAGATGTGACACAGGAAAAACTGAAGATGGATTTGTCTGAGCCTAGTTACACCTCCTGCTTTATGCTAAGAAACACAAAAATGCCATCTTTATAAACCTGTGAAAGGAATTGGAGGAGAGGGTGCTCAGATGGCTGCAGAGGTCAGGCCGAGGTCAGCTGCACTGGTATTAGATACTGCTGCAAATATCTGTGAGAAAACTGGGGAGAAAAAAATATTTGGGTTGTGATAAGTCTGGACCCATGTGATTGGACAAAATCCAAAAGAAGTCCCTCGTGACATACAAAACTGGGGTCTGGACATACTCTGGAGTAAGTGTATACTGATTTTGACCTCTTATATCTATTTTTCCTCCTTTGGTTACAGCTTCTTGATTTCCTTTTGGCAATTACCTGTTTTCCATTCAATGTAGTCTTGTTTAGATTGCAAATCCCCAAGCAAATCAATAAGATGCTCTCCTGGAGCTTTGCATCTTGAGTGGAGTAAGCAAACATCAGAGCAAGAGTAGTTGAAGGTCATTCAGTTCACAGAAGGCACCCTCTAGAGTGTCCTGGGTCCTGAGTATTTATCAGCTAGGATCTCCAACCTCTTTTTTATTTTTTGAAGAATTTCTGATTATAATCTTTTAAAAACGTATTATAGCTTTAATAAGATATAATTCACAAACTATACAATTCACGCATTTGAAGTATGCAATTCAATGGTTTTTAGTATATTCACAGAATTGTGCAACCATCACAATTAATTTTAGAACATTTCCTTCACCCCGAAAGAAACACTGCATCCATTAGTAGTAACTCTCTATTTCACCCCAGCTCTTCAGCTCTGGTCAACTAGTAATTTACTTTCTGTCTCCATAGATTTGCCTTTTCCGGACATTTCATATGAATAGAATCTACAATGTGTGGTTTTTTGGAACTAGCTTTTCACTTTGCATAATTTTTCAAGCTTTGTCCATGTTGTAGCATTTCATTCATTTTTATAGCTGAATAATATCCCATTGTACGGATATAGTACATTTTATTTATCCACTCATCAGTTGATGAACATTTGGGTTCTTTCTCCGTTTTGTTTTTATGAATTATCCAATGCCTTTCTAATGTATTTTTTTTATTTGTGTTAGGCAGGATCAATTTTCATTGCTTGAAGCTAAACAACTGTAACAGATAAACTTTTCTTTATAACTGCCCCTATATAATGCATATTTCAGAAACAGTGGCCCCAGGATTCAGGAAGCACCCAGCCCTGTATCCTATTCAATTTCAGCCTTTCTTTACAGGAATCTGAGTGAAGTAGGCTAAGCATATGAATCAGGGTAGCAAACTAGATCTTATGGGTAATAAATGTCTGGGTATGTCTATTCAACTGTTCCATTCTCACTGACTCTGAGTAGGTGTCTACTGTATCTAGTGTCCTAAGAGAAATGCTCACAGCCAATAGCAGAACCTCCCCACCTCCCGCCCATAGAAGTGTGGAAATCTAGCTTTGTTTTTCATTCTTTTAACTTCTCAATGAGCTATTCTTCTTCCAGCAACTCAAAGACCTTTATCCTCTTCCCTGACCTTTCACTGTCTATTCTTATGTAAGAACTGAGAGATATTCAGTGTGAACTTGCATCTTTTAATTCTTTCTTACAAGCAAATTTGCTTTTAGGATTCTAGAGTACCAGAAGGGCACGCTGCTGTGGCAAGACATTTGACTAGGTTTGTTACATCTGTAAAATGAGCGGTGGGGATGGTTGGACAGGTCAGTGATGTTATAGCTTTGTTTAGCAACAGATGTAATTCTTCAAACACTATGATAGCTAAAAACCTAAAACACACATGTGATCAAGAAAGAAGCTTCTCTGTATTTTTTTTCTTTTGAATTAAAGTATCTACATCTAGTTTAGAAAGTGGTACTGGAATCCCTACCCCATGTCTTTCGTATGTTTGTAGACTGAATAACTTAGGCTTAAGGAAACTGCCTTAAGAACAGGGAATAGACAGCTCTTAGGTAAACCTTTCAGTGGGGTTTTCAGAGGGGTGAGTACAAATTCACATGGTGGAAGTTTGAAGAAGGAATTACTCTGAAAAATATATTAGATTTGAAGATAAAGAAGCAAAATTCAGAGCTGGGGATGGATAAAATATTACTTTCTCAGGAAGGGTGCTCCTTCTTTGGGCTGATGGGGAAAACTAGACTCAGTATATAGTTGAAAATGTTATTTCTTTGACTCAGTTTATGTATCTCAATATTTGAGCAAAGTCTGATGCAACCATACAATCCTGTGTGGTGGTGGAATGTGGACTAAAGGGACAAGGCCACAAAAGTGAGTGCATCTCTGCTGTTGACTGTGTGAAGGATCCAACTGCCTACCAAAGGAACTATGTCCATCCAGGAGATGTGAGTGCATGATGAGCAGCTGCGAAACAGTATGGGGTACGGAGGGCAGCAGAGAGAAGCCAGAGGAACAAGCTGCTGGGCTGATGACTCAGATGGGACAGGAGAAGAGAATCACCTTCTCAATGGAAGAATGTGCAGGAAGCTGATGCTTGAGTTACATAATAGTCTGTGCTTTGGTCCCTCCTCAAATTATCCCGGATCTTGACATCCAACCCTGTGCTAACCAGTCCCAGCCCAGCTGAGGAGAGACAAGCTTAGCAAATGCCCATCCCAGCCACCAAGGATCCTCAGTGACAAGCTGCTCTGATGTGAGGATGCTGCTGACTCTTAAGCCTCTTTCAAAAGCCTCTTGCTGTGCTGTATGTGTGGGAACAGGCTTTGGAAGGGATAACACAGCTCTGGATCTGTTTGTGCTCTTTGCTGTTCTAATGAAAGGAGCTGAAGGAGTGAATGAAGCAGCGGTTCACACCCTGCCTCTGAGTGATGCCCTCTGCCCCTCTGGTCCTCCAAACCTCAGCAACTCCAAATGACAAATATTTATTTCTTGTTCATGCTGCATGCCCACTGTGGGTTGGGTTAGGGGGTGGGATGAGAGGCTCACTCCTCATGCTTACTCGGGGACTCAAACTTTGCTGGTGCCATAGCAGATAACAAAGAAGCCTCTCAAAGGTTTTACAATTACATGCTTGGGCCTGGAAGTAAAACTCTTCACTTCTTCTCACAACACATAGGCCAGAACGAGTCTCTTGACAACAAGAATGCCAAAAAGTGCAGTCCTATAAGCCCAGAGTCAACAGAACAGGTACTTGACAAATAGCACTAATAACTAAGATAAATGGAAAGAAAGTGTTTTTAAGGTCAGGAAGACCTGATTTGCCATCTTAATTCTACCTCTCCCTGACTATGTGAAATTCAGCAGATTCTTTAAGTCAGTGAGTCTCAGTTTCTTCATCCAGAAGGTGAGGAAATAATAGCTTCCTTGGGATATCCACTAGTGTTTAGCACACAAAATCAGGCAGTGATAAATATTAATTCCTTTCTTTCCCTTTCCTATTCAAATACCTGCTTACATCGCTTCTTGGACGTTTGGCTAAGATCAAGTGTCAAATACCTGATCACTAGTAACTATTTTGATGGACATGATTTAATAATCACTTTCAACCTGAAGCGTAAATGCAGATAACAACTTAAGTTTACTGATTTTTTTTTCTACTCCTATAAGGGATATTTTTGCATTTTGATGGGCAAAATTCAATTGGATATTCAGACTTTGAATGTTGTGGGGTAAAGTCCTCTGAAATGGCTGCCACGATTCTTACTCACTAATATCCTTGTAGAATCCCCTCCCCTTGTATGTGGGCTGGACCTAATTAGTGACTTGCAAGAGCGTCTCTTCTGAGACTAGGTTTTAAAATGTTGTAGCTTCTGTTTTGCTGGTATTCTTTCTCCCTGGCCCTCTCTCTTCACTGCTCTGATGAAACAAACTTCCTTGTTGGAGAGGTCCATGTGGCAAGGAACTGGGCAGCATCCAGACAATAGCCAACTGAGACTCTCAGTCCAACATCCCACAAGGAACTAAATCCTGCCAACAAACACCAAGTGGACTTGAAAGTGGATCTTCCCTAACTTGAGCCTGGAGAGGACTATAGCCTTGGCTGACCTTGTGATTTCAGCCTCTTAGGAAATCTTTAATCAGACGCACATGGGTAAGCCATAGCTGGATTCCTTACCCACCGAAACTGTGAGGTCATAAATGTATGTTGTTTTAAGCCACCAAGTTTTGGGATAATTTGTTATGCAGCAAAAGAGCACTAATAAAAACACTAGCTATATGCCAGGCATTCCGCTAGGTGTGGAAACCACAGATGGGTAGAACATATCCATTCCCTAAAGAGACAATCTTAATGCCACCACCTAGTCCTCACACTTAGCCTCACTGCTTGATGCAGGGTCAGCATTTGCATTAAATTCAGCCTGACCACGCTTGGAGTGGGCTTTTTTAGAACACACACGAGTCTCCACTGACCTCAAAATTCCCCATGCTTGAACTTTAGCTGTTTTAAAAGACTTAGCACATCCAAGTTTCTTACCCCTGTTCCAGTTCTTTTATCAGGAGACAGTTTGGTGCAGTGGTTAAAATCAAATTCTGGAGCCAGATTACTTGAAAGTCAAGCTCGGTCCCACTATTTGTTAACTGTGTCTTTGGGAACGTTCTTTTACCTGTCTGCATTTCAGTTTTCTTAATTGTAAAAGGGGGTAAAATAGCACTTGGAGGTGTCTGAGGGTAAAATGAAGTACACATAAAGAACATAAGTCTAGTGGCTGGGAAACAGATAAATGCTCTGTAGATGTTAGCTATCATTAGTCTTAGACTTCATGCCACACTTAATAGGTAGAGTATTTTTATCTGGTGAGGAGGTATACTCTTTCGGTGCTGTGCTAGTCTTAGCAATTACACTCAATTTACGTCAGCAAACTAGGTGCAGCCAGGCCATGAACGACCACAATTCAGTTCAACTATGTGCTGCTCTCTCTCCTTTACCCTAAAAAAAGTGTCATGAATAGATGCCAGGATATTTCATATTGGGGGTTTTATTTTGCTCATTTTATGTAGTAGACTGAGGTTCTCTGTTTTCTTCACTTCTATTGGCCTATATAATGCTTATCTCTGAGGGAAGGGAGTACTTTAGCATAATAATTTACATCAGTTGTGTTATAAACACAACCATGAAAGGAAGTTGTTCAGGACGTATTTTTGAAAATAATTGATTCATTAATTAATTACCTAATCAGTTAACTAACTTGAAATGTTTTACTTTGAACAATGAGAGCCTAGAGTAGAACAAGACTCACCAATGCAGGCAGCCTTGTGTCAGTATAAAAGGGTTGGGATGGGAACTGGCAGCAAAAACTTGGTACTGGAGGGCAGCCAAGAGGACAGGAGATTAAAAAGGGGTTCTTCTGGGTATTTTGACTGCAGGAAAACAGAAGAGGCTAGAAAACTTTACCACTATCCTCAGGGCCTTTGAGCACATTTCTAATTTACAACATGTAACACTAGGTTGCTTCTGGTAATATCTTTGTAGCCATTGCAGGGGTCCATACAGAATTGCAATGTGGTTATTGTTGTTTTCTGGACAGGAGTATGGGAAAGGAAGATGGAGTAGGTAAAAAGATGAAGGTGGAAGATCTGGAATATCTGGGTCAACAGATAAGAATGGAAGGATAAAGAAATTCTTCCCTAATCCTCCCCTGCTTCCCCGTATTTTACCCATCCCCATCATTTCCAGAATTACTTAACTCTATGGGATTCACACCAAACAAATATTTACTATGCGCCTATTATGTGTAAATATACTTATTTTATTTTAAATTATCAAGGTTTATTCATTTAGACTTATTAAATGTTGAAAGTGGTTCAAAAATAAATGATTTTTTTCTTACAGCGCTGTGACAATAAATGATTTGCAGAATATCATGTTGCATGTCTAACAAAGGCATGTAGGCAAAGTTGTTACTACCCTTACACAGCACCATTCTCTGGAGGTGTATACTGTGCCTTAATCATCTCTTGGTGAGATGTCATGCTCTGTCTTCCACAAATCTACACAACTACCTGTTAAACCACTTATCATCTTTACTATTGGGAAACATCTCATGGCCCATTTTTACCCGTGATTATTACTCATCATTCTAATAAGAACTTATTTGACTGAAACTATATCTTTCTAGCAAAATAAGCCTCTGCTTTGTTCATAAATATTAGATTTGGAAGCCAATATGTGTTTGTCCTTACATGGTCTTTTTTTATGCTTAGAATGTTCCTTTTAACATTTCCCTTTCACCTTTGGTCATTCTGTTTAAAAAGAGACTAAAATAATAAAACTGTCCTTATTAGAAAATTACTCTTGTAATTATTTTTTTTTTTTGTAGTAGACATTTGTTTTTGCCATGCAATATCCATTCTTCCTCTTTCTGGTAACCAAAGTTTCTCATTGGGAAATGACACTCTCCCGAACTCTTAAGTCTTTGTGGCTGGGATGAAGCTGTGTCTGTAGTGGTAGCATGTTCACAGCACAAGTAGATCGGCACAGAGTCTTTCCCTGTCTACAATGAGTGGCTTGTTGTAAGTTTTAGAACTATGTCAAAGCTAATGAGACACAATAAGTGTTTCACTGGGATGTCATGGAATGAAAATTTGCATTTCTTGCAGTGCAGAAAGTTTAGAGGATTTAAGGGCTGGAGCTGCCATCACCATCTGGCTACAACTACCATCTGGTCTATCACATGATGTCTGAGAAGGAAGCCGGTGTAACTAAAGACAAACTATAGAAGATTAAAATTAATACCTGGGGCTCATGATAGTATTTTTGAGCCCCCAATCTGGCTATGCCTCAAGCTAGACCTAGCCTCAAGTTTCACCTTATATAAATCAATGATTTTTCACTTTCCTTAAGCCAGTTTGGGATGCATTCTCTGTCACTTGAAGCCAAAGGAGTCTTTATTAATACAATCTCATTAGTGAAAGTCATTTTTATGACTGAAAATGTGGCCATCTGAAAAATTGAAGGAAGCGAAACAAAATAATGCTGGAAATGGAAAATATCTTGTTGATTAACTAGCTCAAACTCCATTAAAGATAAGAAAACTGAGAGCCAAAGAGGGGAAGTCTATACAGGTGGTCACATAGTTACTTAGTGGTTGAAGTGGGAGCAGGACCTAGACTTGACTTCCAGTTCTCTTTGTTACCTTTTCCCATTTAGATTAGAGTGAACTCTCATTTTCTAAAAGGGTGAGGGTCTTTTCTCATTTGTTTCAAGTCACCATCAAGAGCTTACCATGATGAGCCACCTCTTTCTTCCTTTTTCTGTTTCTCCTTTTTTCCCTCCAGATTTTTATTTTATTAAAAAAGATGTAAAACAGTGCAGTTATAGCAGAAGTACTACTGCCTTTCCTATTCCTTTTGCTTCCCTTCTATCCTACTCATCAGTAGCTACTATCTTAAATGTGGTTGTGTTTTTCTCAATATTGCTTTGTGCTTTAAATACATGAATAGTAGATACTTCAGTGTTGGACTTTATAGTTTTATGTCAATAATATTGTACATATCCTGTTGAAGCTTGTCTTTCTCAATCAGTATTGTGTTTTGCAATTTATTTATGTTGATAGAGGTAGATTTTTTAGTATTTATTTGTGCAAAATGTATTCATTTTGTCTTATCTCCTGAATGACAGTTTAGCTGATTATAGACTCTTAAGTTGATGGTTATTTTGTTTCATCAAAGGATTATATGGAACAATGATGAGTGTTTAGATGTCTTCTGCCAGTTAAAATCTGTTCCTCTGTAAGGAACCTGTCATTGATTTCTGTCCACTTTAAAATATTACCTGTGATTTTGTATTTTGATTATTTTACCCGTGTATAGGTCACCAAGTTTCTTGAATCTGTGGATTCAATTCATTCACCACTGTTGAAAAACACTTTACCATTATCTATTCACATACTGTTTCTCCCATATTGTCTCTATAGTTTCTTCTTTTGGAACACATATTAGTTATATGTAGTATCTACACATTTTAAACTACTTAGCCTAATTCTTCCTTTGTACACTTTCTGCTTGACATTCTGTATATTTCCTCAAAATTATTTTCCAATCTACTAATTCTCTCTTTGGTGGTATTTAATCTATTATTTAACCTCTCCACTTGGTTTTTAATTTCACTTGCTACCTTTTCCATCAAGCAAGTTGTAGTTTTTCAAAGTTACCTGTTCTTTTTAAATAACATCTTAATAGTTTATTAGTAGAATAAATCCTTTTTCTTTATGTTTTCAATAATTTTAAGCTCTCTCTCTATATATAGAGAATGACATTCAACCTTCTGAATAACAATTTAATATACATATTAAGTATACACATATTTTTTCCAGGTTTCTTTGTTCAAGTTCTAGAAGTCTAATTATCAGATAGTTTGTGTGACTGCATGGTGAACTGATCTTTTGCGAGATGCTCTTTTTTCTTTCAGAAATCTTGTGGTTTGCTTTTCCATGATATTTCTGTTTTTGCTTCTACTGAGCATCCTAGGAATATCATTGTCTCAGGACCAATTTTTATATGTTTTATGATATATTTTCACCTTGATGGTTCCCTGTACTTCTCCAGTAATATAAAATCAGACCTCAGACCTCTGAGAAATGCAGTCCTGTTTTGGATTATTCCTAAGAAACTTTTCGTTGCTCAACCAAATGTAAACAATAAAAGTTCCCTTGTTGCACTACCTTGTGCTGATGGGCATATATTTTTTCTAGTTGTACCAGGGATGCAGTCCTTTAAGGTCTCTGATTCTATACTTCGCACTTTGCTCAGACCTAAGGTTTTATGTTCTTTCTCTGTGTGGGAAGGAAAATAAATCCCCTGGGTTACTGGCACAGAAACAAAGCCAACAACAAAATTACTCCATTCCTTTCCACTCTCCCAGAATAGCTACAAAATCAGTCCATACATTTATCGATTTGGTTTTAATTTCCTCTCTTTTTTTTTTCTGGAACTAGGAATGTCCCTTCCTTTGAGTTCAGCTATACATTTTAATTTGTTTGTATTATATCCAGAAACTTATAGTATGCATAGTGAAAGGGTTTTCAAGTTATCTTAGTGTACATAACTCACTTAATTCATCTCTCCAAATACCATTGACCATGTTTTTCTGTTGATGGTATTTAGAGCTTCCATGAAGATCTCCAAACCTAAATGCATTCTTATAGATGCAAAAGAAGTGTTTCACCTCAGTGCCCTCCTTCATGGTATCCACTTGCTTAGTTGACTAGGTCTCTGCAGTGACTGCTCTAAGTTTATTCTGTCACTAACAGGCATGTCTTATGCCTTGCTGTTCATGCCTCTTGCTTCTCATTCCTGGGCTTTCCTGTTGTGATCAAGACATGAGACACTGTGGTACTCTTTGACACATTCAATATCCTTCCCCAAAGTGAGGCTGCAGGTGGAGAGATGGGGGGTGTCACTGGCTCTCTTCCATCACAGGCTCAGCTTGAGTACTATGGCTTGTGTCATGGATGCTGCCTGCCTCAGTGCCAGAGATCTGGCTTCCTAGGTGGCTACTGGAAGGTCTAGGAGGTAAACCCATAAGTGCAGGAGTTGATGTCACAGGGGAAAACTTTGATCAAATTGGGACAAGATCTAGCATAAAAATTATTTTCCTTTCCTACTCCAAGATGGACCATTAAAATATGCAGTGGTTTCGAGCAGACTCTCTGAAGACATCCTGAGAGACTAAGCAATCAACTGAGCTTGTTATAAAAGTTGTGATATAACCCCTTAAATTTGCTCTCCTGCCTTTCCTGACTCAGCCTTGTTTTATCCAGTTTCTCCCCCACCTTGGAGTTATACTTCCTGTAGGCTGTTCACACCTAAGAATTTTCCTCAAGGTCCATTTTCCAGGGAACTCAGGCTAAAGTACATGTTTGTCAACTTACCGGAATCTGTAAGCCCCCTTTTTGTTTCTAATAGGCAATTGGAAGAAGGCAGAAAGCATCTTTGAGAAAAAGATACATTCCCTTCATTTTTTTTTTTTCCATAGATATCAGCCTTGAACAGACTCTCAAAGCTTCCATTGTTTTTACCTCGTGGTCATATTGCATATTGATGCTAGATACAAGCAAAGTGGAGAGAGAATATGGAAACTGCTTACAGTATAAAATCTAGGCAATGCTGAAGCTTCTAGATTGACGGGATGGGCTATAAGTCCTTGACTTATACAACCCTGCCTTTGGTTTGTATAATAAAGTTTAACAGTGGACATTGATAGGGCCTGAGAAATCCCCTTGATGCTATTATTTCCTCTTTCTTTTTGTTGAGCAAATTATCTTTTCCAACCATGCCTCTCTGCTGAATCTGAGGGACACTCTGATAGTAATCTTCATTTTAAATTTCAGGCTAAAATTTCATTGTGAAAACAATGTTCTTAACAGTGCTTTATCACCAGGAAAAAGCTACACGGAAACATTTAATCATAAAATCTCAAAGAGGAGAGATAGAGGAACCACAGTGCATGGTATATGGGAAAAATTCAATATTCATTAAAAGACTGAACACATTTATATGAGGAAATATAAAATGGTGAAAACATCTAGGAGACTGGGAATTAGGAAACATAGGATTTAGCCCTGCCAGCAGTAATTTGTGGCCTCTGAGTAGGTCATGTACCCTCAAATTGGTCCAAAATTGATTTATGAACACACTTACTATGTGGAGATAAATCTGAGGATTGGTAAGAGACAGAATCTTGCCTCCTACAATGGAAGTTTGGGAGGGTTAACTATTCTCTCTCTCAGTATCTTGGCAACTAGAGTGCAAGCAGTTAATGTAATTTTAGCCAATTGACTGGTCCCACCCAAGACACTGAATCTAGAACAAAAATGCTATAAAGCAAGTGACCACTTAGAATTATTTGGGTGGTGGCAGTACTAACTCCTTCTGGGGCCAGTAGTAGGAACAATGAGGCCAGCTGAGGCAAAAGCAGTGCCCAACTACACTCACCATGTGGCATGTTATAGCTACAGTTCTGGGCCCCTATCTTCTATTGATTCCTGTATGGAGTTGAGAGAGAAGATCCCAGTCAAGTAGAAATAGTGTAAGCGATATACCATCATTACTTGGATGCCAAGACGTTCACAGATTTTTTAAAAAATATGTATCATAATAACTTGGAAAAAATGTACTGTTGCGGAGCATAAAGAACCATGACTTACATTTCACATTTTTTGGTGACACTTGATATATTTTGTTCCATTTCCAATATTTGGAAGGCATTCATTTGTTCTGAAGTTTGAGGGTTAAGGACAGCACATGTGGATACATGTATTCCACATGTATCCTTGCTCATAAGATAGTTTGATGTATGTTTCTTGAGTACTTGTCCTTGTTGTTTTTCTCTTAAACTAACCTAGATGTCTCTTCCCTGATAATAATAGAGGCTGAATATATTCATATGGAAACATTCATCCTGACCTCTGATCTGTTAATTACTTTGATTCCAAAGTTCTAGACTCTAACTCAAATTCCAGAAGCTCTGTCCCTACCATGAACCAAATGCCAGTAGTGACTTTGGAAGAAGATCTCAAGCATCTTAGTTAAGTCCTAATATTAGTGAAGGTTACATTTTGAAACTGGCCTCCAATCTATAAAAGGCCAAACCTGTCCTACAGATTCTCAGCTGTTTTTGTCAGCATTCAAGGTGACTCTTCAATGTCATTTTTGGAACAGACTATCTAGTTGGTCATTGGGTGGTACCAAACAGCATGTTGTGGGTGAGCATCACTGTCTTACATATTGTTGCAAGCAAAAGTTCCAAATACAAATTACTCAGTAATGTATCCATTTACTTCTTCAATCTACTTAGTGTTTTTAGAATAAACAACCTCATGGTAGTAACATAGTTAATTTTATTACCTATTTTGTTAATTAATTGTTTTATCTTTCTGAAAATAACCTTAACCAAGCTTTAATGATGATTCTCTAATTTTCAAATCTAGTGAACAGACTGTTAGTTCCTTAGTCACTCTTTATAGTTTAATAGATATTGATTACACCCCCTTTTAGCCTTTTTTTTTGTCACATGGGAGTAATATGATTGTTGTTATTACTGGTATTATTTATTAGTTTGTCAACAGGTCTTTTTTCAAATGGTAGCTTTTCTACCATTTTATTTTAATTCTTCTTGTGGTTTGTTTTTGATAATAAATAGAGAATAAGTTTTAGAGTCAGATAAATTTAGATTTAAACCCTAACTCTTTTCCTTATTATCTGTGTGAACTTAATTAAATAGCTTGCTTTATACGAGATGCAGGTTTTGTATTTGTAAAGTAGAAACAGAAATACCTACCTCAAGGGTTGGAAAAGATTAAGTTAGACATAAAAATGACTTACACAAGATAAACACTTTAGAAATATTAATTTTCTCTCTCAATTCAGTTTTCATAAGTTTTTCTTGAATTTGGCATCAGAAATATAATTTCCAAGTGAGGTTACATCATTCTTTTGTACATAATCTATGTACATAAAGAACATAATGAATAGTTTTTGGTGCTTAAAAGCTAACATATAAATTAAGTTCTTATTTGCCTTTAGGTAAAATAAACACAAGAAGTCCTAAATCTTTAAAAGAAATTTTCATTCAAAATGAATAATTTTTAGAGGAATGAAAAGAAAATACATTAAAAACACAAGAAACATTATGATATTCATAAGTGGAATTGGAGATCTATACAGTTCTGCTGACATTTATGAATTCTGACCAACTATAATGAGATCAGACTGACCAGCAATCAAATAGTCAGTATGTCTCATCATTCAGTAAATATGGCCAACAAATCAGACTGTACAACCATTTTGGAAATCCATGATGCAAATTACAACAAAGAAAAGCTTCCAGTAAGTCTTGTAGTAAACAAACTTTAAATGTTAATGAGACCTACATTTTATAAATTTATTTGACAGTAGTGTTCTTTTTGTTCATGGGACAGATATAAACACATAACAGAGCTAATATTCTGCAGAACACCATTTGGGAAACATCTATTGGATGATACCAAAATCCTATAGCACAAAAACAAAAACAAACAATCAACAATAGCAAAACCCACAACAAAATTCAGACCTGTAAATGCAGTTTAATACACAGAAATGACATAGGTAATGAAAAACTTCATTAATAAAGATTTCGTTTACATCTTTTAAATTATCAATAATCATCTGGCATAAGTGATATATTCTACTTAATTAAGTGACATCATGGTCATTAGAGCCTGTGAGTAGCTGCACATTCGAGTTTTAATTGTTCTGGCTTTTACTCAGGTTATAGGCTCAGTCAGTCAAGACTGTCAACTTACAATGTATAAATTATTTTCTAGGCTTACTCATAATTACTTTTGCACCATGGATTATAAATAAATAGAACCTAGTATGTTCTAATGGTTAGGGACAAAGGCTCGAAGTCAGACAGAGGTGTATTTGAATCCTGATTCTCCAAGTGTGATCCTGGAAAAGACAACCAACCTACCTGTACTTTGGTTTTCTCATATGTAAAATGGAGATATTTTCTATTTTATTAGATTGCTTGAGGATTAAATGAGACTATATAAAATGCTTTGACACTACCTGGCACATAATAAGTGCTCAACAAATTCTCACTATTAGTTTATGAACTTCAGATCATGAGTTTATTATTTTTCTCCTTTGTGAATAACAACTTTTTTATCCTTGGTGTGTGTGTGTGTGTGTGTAGCCCCTGTAACACCAATGTAGCAAGCAAGTTTCTGTATCCAGACTGATATTTACCTATGTGCCATTTACAAGTCATTTGGCTTTCAAGTAAAAATTCCTAGGGAGAGTTATTATATGCAGGCTCTTTTCATACCTTATCACAGAGTATGTTTCTGAGGAGAGGTAGGAGAATGACAGGGAAGCAGGGTGCCCTTCTGTCCTCACAGATACTTTGCAAGAGTTTGCACTGACATTTTAATGGCATGAAGGGGCAGGAAAAGAAAAGAGGCATATTTTCTATATCACTCACCTCTTTTAACACTACACCAGGAACCCAAAGCCATTTTGAGGGCTGCCTGGGTCGAAATGAATGCTTCTAGTGACATGCCAACAGGATTACAGCAGGGCACAAGTTTCTGACAGTCTAATAGGGAAGTTGGTGCAAGAACTTCATTACCAAAGTCAAGAATGAGCATTAAATGATATGGTGGGAATTGCAAAGTGGTTTATCCCAACAGTTTCCCAGTACCCTTTTCCATGACCTGTCTTTATTATTTGGTCTGGTAAACCTTACCAAAAAAAAAAAAAAGAGGGAGGGAGGGGGGAGAAAAAGAGGGGAGAGGAAGAAAGGCAGCAGGCAGCCAAGGCAAGGCATAGCCCTCACTTTGCCAGTTTCAGTCTTGACTAATGAGTCTGCAGCAGATGGAAGGTCTCCATTCTCCAGCCCTCCCTGTATGTATTTCTCTCTGCATTGTGATCTTGCAGCTACTCCCATCAGGAGGTGGAGTCCGTTTTTCCAGCTTTTGTAGCTTAACTGGACTTGTGAGCTGCTTTGGCCAATAGAATGAGGCAAAGTGATGTTGGATAGGTTCCGAGGCCAGGAATCAAGAGGCTAACCATGCTTCTGCCCTCTCCTGGAAACACTGTTGGGCAGCCAGCCAGAACAAACCAAGGCAAGCCTGCCAGATGATGATAGACATGTAGCCAAGCACCCCATCCAGAGGCTGATTCACCCTGCTGACACATGAGACAACCTCACAGACAAAAGAACTGCCCTTCTGAGCCATTCCAAACTGCCTCCCCAATAGATGTTAGTTAAATAAATGGTGGTTGTCAATGCCCCAGTTTCGGGGTGGTTGGTTAAGTAGCAGGAGGGAAATGGTAGAGGCTGAAATGGGTGTCCAGTGGCATTACTCTCCCTCTGTCCTTGCTCTTCCACCCTTGAATGCCTGAACAATGTGACAGCTGGAATTTTCCAGCCACCAAGCAACCATGAGAGAAAGAACAGACTTCTTATTTTGTCTCCTCTTAGTCTAAGCTGGGTTTCCAGTTACTTGCAGCTCAACACAATCCCAACTGAAAAGAAAAGCCTGACTGGAGTTAGGGTGATCAACGATGGTAGACATAGAATGGAGCAATGGAGGGACATGTGACCTAGGGGATATAGAGTCAAAATGTATTCATTCATTCATTCATTCATTCATTCTTTTACTCAGTCATTTAAATATGCACCTGCCTATTTGTAGACCTGTGAGTGGAGGGAGCCAAGTGGATGGGAACCATATTCTATAGGCTCTCATGGTTGGGAAGGATGCGAGACATAACCAAGTCCTACTCCTCAATAACCCCCTTCATGACATCTCTGGCAGGCTCCTCGTTACGATGAGCCCCCCTCTAATTCTTTGAAAGTGACTTCCAGTTAAACCATAATCTGCCTACATTGCTTTTATCTACTGGTGGCAGTCCTAGTTTCTAGTGCTTTCTAGATGGCTCCTGTGAAGTAAGCCTGAGGTAAAGGGAATGAACACAATACATGGGATGGAGCTGGTAGAATGTACAGAATATAAAGAAACAAAGCAAGTTTATAGAAGTCTAAATTTTCCTCAAATCATAATCTTAAAAAATTCAAAAACACATGGAAGAGATTAAACTGAATCTTGGTTTATTATAATATAGAAATTATATTTATATTTCTTACAAAGAAATATATTTGGTCCTTGAGGAACATATGCCACATTTAACTCATGACTTTCATCACCTCTACCCCTGAGGAAATAAGACTATTTCATTTTCTACAATAATAAAAGTTGTTATTTATTTAATACCCACAATATGCCAAGCACTGTGTTAGGTATTTCACTCTCATAAATCATATAATTCTCACAACAACCCTATGTGGTATTGTTTTGTCTATATTCAAGATGAAGACATTAAAGTTCAGAGACTTTAAATGATTTATTTTCCAAGGCCTCAAAGCTGGTAAAGTGGAAATGATATTTAAACCCAGTGCCGTAGACTACCAAAGCTCATGTTTCCACTACGACTTGCTGTTAATAAGAAACAGCCCCACATATTCAGAGACAACCTTTTCCTTATCTTCTCCAAATATCCTTGGGGTGGGGGGAAAAGACTAAAAGAAAATCACATTTCTTTTGCAAAAGGAAGTCATAAAATGGTAGACATTCATTAATTAGAGAAAATGAAAGGGAGAGGTAGTTGTTTTTGTTTGTTTGTTTTGTTTTGTTTGTTTTTTTTTTTAAGTCACTGCATCCCAGAAAGCCTGGAGACCATTTGAACACTCATTGGAATCCTGGGTTCATTGCATGGTGAATACAGCTCTAGATACCTAGAAGAAAATCCCAATCACCAAGCAAAGTCAAAGAGGCAAGGCAAGGAAATAGGTGTTCCTCTCCATGGTTCTCCATATAGGGTTTAGGGGTGGTTTATGATATCCTCAGTGAATTAGAAGTAATTTTGGCAAATCAAAAAGCACTAGGAGGGGCTTGAAACCCAATCCAAGAGAATTTTAAAATACAGGAAAGAAAATTAATGAGGGTGAGAATAGGAGAGACTAAATAGACTGAATTTAGTCTCTGTTTCCCTGTTTCAGTCTATACCAAGGAATATGTTAGACCAGTGGTCTCAGACCTTGCTTATGCATGAAAACCACCTGGACAACTTGCTAAAACCAAGAGTGCTGGGCCGCACCCCCAGAGTTTCTGATTCAGTAAGGGTTGTGCCTAATAATTTCCATTTCCAACTTCTTCACAGGTGACATTGATGCTGCAGGTATGAAGGTCAAGAAGCCAAGCAGTGACAACCACTGCTTTCTAAACTATTCTTGAAGCCAGCCAGACTGGAGTAGTGGATGCGTGGAGTGTGCTGAACCTAATGGATGGACCGAAGAAGGCTGATTAGCATCTACCTGCAAAACTTCCATATTATCAGTCAACCAGGTTGTTGGGGGTCAGTTTATTGGGGTAACCAACTTTCATAATAAGGGCCAGGGAAAAAGTTGGACATTAGAGTCAGACCTTACTTGAACCCTAACTCTAATTTGAGCTGAGCTCAAATACTAGCTCTGCCACTTAATAGCTGTGCAAAGTTAGGCAAGGCACTTAATCTAATATGCTTTTTCTTTGTCTATACCAGGGAGATTATAGTATCTAACCTCTAGAATTGTCATGAGAATGAATGAAAGAAGACACAAGTGAAGGACCACAAAGTAATATTTGAAAACTGATACTGCTTCAGGAAATTGGGTATACTCATCTAACTTCCTTTGAGAATTGTTGGTCAGGGTGAACACTGGAAAGTTTAGGTCTGAGCCACCTTGACTTAGTCCTCCTTGCTAGAGCCTGACACTGTGGACTGCAGCTTCAGGGAGTCAAGCTTGGTTTAAAGAGGGGTTTAAGAATAAGGGATAGTTCTTAGAGACCTGAAAGACTAGAAAGTGTCTGGGTCTTAACCCACAGCTATGTTTACTGCCAGTAGAAAGGGACGAGGAGAGCTGAACTCTGCCACCAACACAAAGAATTCTGTGTGACTTATGAACTCTTACAGTTGTGCTTCCAGTGCCATATAAATCTTTCATTTTAGTGTCCCTGGACTTAGAGAAAGGAATATGATCAAAGACATGTATCAGAAGCAACACATTAAGTTATGTCAATGGGCCACAAAAGTAAACTGTGGTGGTATTGCCCAAGGGAGCCCTGGGACTCTGATCCTTTATGATGCTATCTATACAGGGATTGGGATGATACCCCAAGAACTCCTAACTTCCTCAAACAGACACATGACATTGTCAGTTACTAACAAAAACAATGCTGGACAATTGCCTCATGAACCTGAAACTATGTGTCCTCTTGAGTTTGATAACTTTCTATTTTATCTTTAACCCAGCATGTGAACCCATGTCCAATATGTTTTGTTTTTTTGGTGGAGGGAGGATAATTATAACTAGTATCCTCCACGGGGACAATATTGGAAAGGCAAGTTAGTTACTGTCTGACCTAATTAGGTATGTAACTTTTAGAATTTGTATTGGCTTCTTCTTCAAAAAAAAAAGCTGAAATTATTTTAGACACTGCAGCTATAATGGCACAATGATACATGGGTCTAATGAGTAATTTTATCAACTTAATTATTTATGAAAGGATACATTTTTCTTAGGAAAATCATTCCAGCTTTTTTTATGTTTTGATCTTTGTAACTAATTTTAAAGATCACACCGTGCCTATTCCATTTGCTCTGTGAGTCTTGCAATGGCCTCAGTCAAAAGCAATAACATTTGAATTTGCCCAAAGCCCCAGTCTTTATAGTCTCTCAGTGCATCCTATCACCTTGGATGATTAAAGTCAGTATTTTCACAGTTTTCAGTATTTTCACAGTTTTAATATCACAGCTTCAATAAAGCAGCTGTGAGCAAGGAAGATAGCTGAATTCTTCCAAGTAAGAACCATCTGAATTAATCATTGGCCTTCAGCTACATTCCACCTGCCTTGATCAATGGACAAATAATAGTTTATACACAGAGCAGGTATTTTTCTAGGGTCAGTAATGAGGGATGGTTTCAATTTCCCAGTTTATGTCTAGTTCCTTATAATTTGACCGAACCTTCATTTCTAGGTAACATCAGCTGAGATGTCCTTTGAGGACATAATACTTAAATGATGTATCCTTTGCATCTATCTTCTTGAGTGAAGTCATTTAAAAAGCACATTTTAATTATATATCTTAATTTTTGATGGCAGTGGCTCTCAAACTTGACTATGCATCAGAACTACCTTTAAGGATTATCAAACCATGCACTACTGACCTCCACTCCATATTTTTAATTCAGTCAGTCTAGAGTAGAACCCGAGCATTTGCATTTCTAACAAGTTTCCAGGTAATGCTGTTGTTGCTGATACAGGAGCCAAACTTTGAGAACCACTGCTTTAGAGATACTGATGCGACTTTTATTTTTTTAAATTTAAGTTCCAATCATTTAATAAAAAGAACTGAGAATACAGAAGCTATTGTGAAGATCTTACCTTGCTGGATATTTTTCTTTCACAGAAGAAGTCTGCAGTAGAGAACTCTGTTAAAAAACATCAGCTCCCAGATTCTCCTACTAACCTCAGATTTGGGAAAAGGCAGTAGTATGTCTACCGGGTCTGGGAGCATCAAGTCATATTTATAGATGTCAGCGAGATCACATCTTAAAAGAAGTGGCCATGTAAAAATATAAATTATGTCTTAGTTTTTAAAATGTGAGGTCACCGATGAAATGGTTCACACACACAAAAAAAGGTGAAAACCTCCAGGAATGAGGACAAATTTATTTCATAGGATGGTCCTCGAATGTGTGATAAGGTCCCCTCAGTCTAATTTTCTTCATTCAGGAAGGGGACTGGACACACCCCAGAGGGCACAGATAGGGGCCTTAGGTTTCTGGTTGACCCCCAAAAAGAGCCACCAAAAAGAGTAAGGACAAAGAATGGTATCACTAACAGGAGTATTTTAGTCTCAGAAACCATTAGCAAAACTCCTTACTCCAGCATTCCAGTCTTACATCCAAAAGCAAATAAAATTCCAGGTAAACAACAGCACTGTATTCAGTCTGAATAATTTTATTTTACTTTTATAATTAAGTCATCTATTGAAGGTTCCTAAGTTTCTATTTCTTGAGAGATGAGTATGTCTTTATGTGTGTGTCTATTTGAGAGAGAGGAAAAAAATGAACTGGATATACCTAAAATTTGCTACTCTAATAAGATGAAGAACTCAATGGTCCATTCTACTTTCAGGGATCAAGTTAGGTCTCTTACTGACTAACACATTAACTATGGGGAATGTTAACAGTCATATTGAGAAATTAGATTAATGTTGTACCTTAGTAGCAGTCCAGTCTCTAGTGCAGTGTAAAAGTAGGGAACAGAGAACTGAAGCTAGTCTACCTGTTCCCAATAGAGACTCTACCATTTACTAGCTATATAACTTTGGCCATATTATCTAATTTCTCTGTGTCTTAGATTCCTCACCTATACAATTGAGTTCGTAATAATACTTCTCTTATAGGGCTGTTATGTTGAGTAAATTAGTTAATATATGTAAACTACTTAGAGAAATTCTTGGGTCATAGCAAATGCTATATAAGTGCAAGCTGTTGTTATTTATGTCCAAATACTGCACCATCCTTCTCCTTTTGTTCTAGGAAAATTCCTCATGCTAATGCTATTTAGATTGGCCAACATCCAAATTTTAGACTTCTGCCATAATTATCTACATATGGCAGCAAGATCATTCCAGAACCACCCTAATGACTTTGATTAGAACCAATCACCTGTGCCTATTTACACAGCAGAATGATTGGCAGGGTTTTGGATGGAGTGGGTATTCCAATTATAATCTCATTGGGTATGGACCAGTTTGAGCAAATATGCTGCCAGTCAGAATCATTCTCAAACAGATCAGTTTCTGTACATTTTATACAACCCAAAAGAGAAAGCAGAGAAAAGAGAGGGGAGAGAAATCATTGATGTATCCAATAAATGTTGTTTGAGCTTTTGCTATATTCTGAGCATTGTGCAAGATGATGTAGACTGAGAGGTGGAGCAAGCTACTCCCACTCTCAAAGAGCTCACTGTCTAATGGGGGAAACAGATTAGAAAATCAACAAATATTGTGTAATATATTAAGGTTTATGATAGACATTCCCATGAGCTGCTGGAGGAGCTGCAGAGGAGCTGTTTAGGATTGCAGTGTTTCTCTTGGTCTCGGGGGATAAGTTCCTTCCAAAGTCAAGAAAGAGCTGAAAGACAAGTAGGAGCCAGCATGCAATCAAGGTGGGCAAAAGCGTTCTGAGCAATACCATGTACAAAACCTTACATATACCAATAATGCTGAAGTAGGTGGATAATGTAGAAAAGCAAGATACTAATTCTTTATGGCTTTTAAGGAAGAACCAGGGATATAAAACAACAGGAAGTCAAAGATGAAAGGAGCTAAGGAACTGAATAACAGACCCACTCTGATAAGAAGCAGCCCCTGGAACAGCAGTCCTCATTGGGGGTGGTACAAAGTATCATGTGAGAAGCCTTAGAGATTACTGATGTCTGGGTCCCAACCTCAGAAACTGTGACTTAGTGGGTTGGGGATACAGCCTGGGCAACAGGATTTTTAGAACCTTCCCAGATCATTTTTATGTTCACCCAAGGTTAAGAGCCTATACCTTTGGTACCTAAAGTTTGCTCCTAGACCAGAGACAACCCAGGGATTTGTCAGAAATGCTGGATTTCAGGCTTACCCCAGACCTATTGGATCAGGATCTATATTTTAACATCTCCAGGTTATTCAAATGTACATGAGAGTCTGAGATGCACTGACCTCAGCTGTGTATCAGAATCACCTTGGAAGCTTATCGAAGTTGGAGATTGGCACTTCTAAAGATTATGATTCAGGAGGTGGTGGATGGAGCCTTTTACCTGAAAACATTATCTGATTTTGATGAATCTATGAACAATCAGAGTTGAAAAACCACCATCTTGTTTTACAGATAAAGTGGACAGAGAGTCCATAGAGGGATTTGGGTAAGATTGCTCTTATGCAGAAAGTGGGGAAAAGGGGAGGCAGATGTTCCCTCTTCTCACAGAAAGAGAGTTCCACATCGAGAAGGAGAGCATTATGTAATTCACAGATTTTGTAGAAAGGTTGCATGGCCCCTTGTAGTTGTAGAGGGAAGAGATGGAAATAATAAATGAGCCCAAAGGTGAGGTTATCCTTGTTGTACTATAAAATGACTCACAACTTCACTGCAATTTTCCAGAAAGAAGAGTTAAGAGGAAAAAGTTTAAATTTCCTTGTACTCTTATGTATTTGTGTGTGTGTGTGTGTGTGTGTGTGTGTGTGTGTGTGTGTGTGTGTTGTCTGTCTGTCTGTTTGTGGTACAATAGGACATAATTATGTGCCCCTGGGCATCCCTTGGTTCTTATAAGAAAGTCTCTTCAGCTGAGGAGGCCCTGTGATTCATGCTTCACACTGACCTCCTTCACCATCTGGCCTTCAGTTTGTAATTGATAGAGTTCAAGGCCCTTAAAAAGCTGTGAGAGGACAAATGGAGGTGGCTAGCCAAACATAAAGAAACAGCCATGTGAGTTTACCACAGGAATTTTCTTTCTTCTTCCACTGAGAGGAAGCTAGAAATAATTTGGTGTCTGGGTCACCAGGGACAATCCCTACCCTCATTCTGGTCTTCAGTTGGCCAGATCAGACCCTGCTCCAGGGTCCCTAGTGCCATTCCCTGTCCTCTGAGATTCTTGCAAATTGAATCTTCCAGTGTCTAGGACAGGGTCAAATGCATTAAATGAATGAATGAATCGATGAATAAATGAATTAATAAAAAAGATGTTATTTGTCTTGCAACTACTCCCTTCATTCAAAAGAACAAATAAGGGATTCTGAGAATCACTTGTGCCAGAAGCTTTTTACTGAGCCTGGCTTTGATCTCTCTAGAAGCTTCTTGATATTTTTATTTTTCTTCTGACAGAACACCTCACTTATTTGGCTGAAGTGTATAATTTCCTACCTAGCTCTTGAGATGTGTCTCAACCCTCACACCCAGGAGTAAGAAAGCAGGTATGAGAACTTCATGTGCCTGGAGTGTGGCCTCATGGCTGCAGGGCACTCCCCCTGCTGTCCCTGCCTTGGGGTTTCCAGGTGACTGTGCTCCTGAGTAGCCCCAGTGGAACCTGCCTGGGACTGATTGACAAGAGGCCCCTGGGAATACCACCCAGCCTTCCTTTCTCTCTGCCTCCAGTTACCCAGGGAGGGAGCGGATTGAGAACATATTTAGAAAATGTGTTCACTGTTGCTTTTGAAAATCTCCTCTGTAATTAGGTACTATGGGGGTAGTCAACCACGAAAAGCGACAACCAGTACTGTCAAGTTCCATAAAACAAAAGAGAAACCAATTAATCAAAAAGAAGAAGCTGGCTGAGCCTCAGCACCTGTCTTAGCCACTCTATGACTACACCCACCCAAATTCCTCGACTCAGGCAAGCCCCACTCTGCCTGGGTATTTTCAGAATCCGCATTATGGTGATGTGAGGTCACTGAGTTGTTGACTTCTCTCTCGAGAATCCATCTCATCAATAATGGTGCCAGTTTTTCCATGCTCCCCTATTGTGCTCTTTGTCCACTTTATCTGTAAACTTTCCAGAATGGGCCCCTGAACTGGCCAATTGCAAAACAAACAATCAATCAGATTCTTAGCACTTTCTGCATCATAGTTGCTCCTAGGAACTATCTGTATCCATGGGAAGAAATAAAGTGTGCAAAGACTTGCTCAGATTCCATGCTGTTCCCTGAGGGCTTCTGAACTTTCTCCAATCATCTCTGAGTCTTAGGAGTAACTGCTTTCTGACAAATTTAGTAACTCCAGTGAATGTGAATTTTAAGTAGGGTGCTATATGAAACCTTAGTTGCATTCGTATAACTGCCAAGAAGCATGGTCTCTCAGGAGCATTTACTCTCTGGGATCTGAAGCCACATAGGATGGGTTCTCTTTCAACCCTTCCTGTCCATGAGGGAGTTGCTTCAGAATACCAAAGTCAAAGGATGTGAGACTATGAGGCATCCAATATAGAAGCTTCCAGGAAGAGTACCACAATTCTTTCCACAGTGTGCAGCTACTAGTGTTTCAAGTTTGTCTGACCCAAGAAAGAAATGGCACCTTCTGGCATCTTCTTAGACATCACTGTTCATTTCCTTACTGAGGCCTGCCTCAGTGCCTTAAAGTAGTAGCCTACAGTTTCTACACAGAAGTGACACTCCTCATACTATTCACTATTTGATCTAACTGTCCTTCCTTCCAAGTGCAAGAATAATTCATTTCTTTGCTCTCTTGAAGTTTGGCATGTCCATATGACCAATGGTAAATAAGTGGAAGTCACATGCATTACATCAAAGTGGAGCACTTAAGAGCTGATGTGCGACTTTCCATGCTCCTTTTCCCCTCCCACATTAGCTGAGAAGGTCAGTATTTTAACTGAATAAAGTGACTCAGAGTAAAGAACATAAGGGTATGTTCTCCCATAAAGTCTGATAACCTCAGAATACCTCCCATTACATGGGGAAAGGAAGTATGGGACCAGAAAGCAAAGGAAACAGCAGTTTTGGTGACTGTATCTCAAGAATAACTGCACGTGTTTAGTAGCATATGGAGTTGACAGGAAAAAAAATAGGTAAGAAACCTCCTGCTTAACAGAGTTGTACTGACAGAGGAACAGGGGACCTGATGTTCTTTGGGACTTTAAATGATCCCTGGCCCTCTGATTCTCTGTGGGAAGTAAGTGGGCTGAGAAAACTGTGTAGGTCCTAAGGAGGACATATTCCCCAAACCATTTCTCATATGGCCAAGGGAGATAATGGAAAATGAGGAAGCTCCTGGATGGTAGAGCCAGGAGCCATGGCAAACACTGGACAATGGAGCCCCACCAGAGAATAGGACTGTAGCCCATACAAGGAACATTCTTCAACCCAAGTCAGGAGCCTCTCACAATGTCTTTTGAGAGGTTTCAAAATTGCTAAGGACTAGTGGCTGGAAAATATCTCCTCTTCCTCTCCTTTCTGAATTGGGAGTGCTATTGTGGTTTCCCTGACCTTATTCCACCACACTGGGAGTGTGTGGAAGGAAGCACATACTTTTAGTTTATCTTAGAAGGGATTAGACCTGATTGGGGACTTGGATGTGGGAAAAAAAGTCTTGGAGGTTAAAGTGCATAGAAAAAAGCAAGATTTAAATAGAGCCATAAAGTATGAGTGAGATTTAAATTAAGTGAAAAGGTGAGAGAACAGACATCTTGGGTTTCAGGAAGGCAAAAGGAATATTGTACATTCAGTGAAAGGTTGAGTATATCAGGCAGGCTACTTGTATATGGTTTGAACTGAGTAGAGAGCAATCAGAATGACCAAGAAGGTGGAGGTACTTGAATGCCTAGGTAATGGAAGAAATAGAGAAAATGGAGAACCACTCTAGGATTCTGAGCAGGAGTATGATTTGCTGAAAAAAATTATTGAAGAAAGATTAATCTGGTAATGAACTATGGGAAAGTACAGAGCAGAAAGGGTAGAGGAAGAGATTCCAGTTAGGTAGCTATTGAATTACAGTGGAAGTGAGCTGGAAACATTTGTATTGGGAAAGTGAACAAATGTAAAAGATTCAAAATGTGTTTTGAAGATAAGTCAATAAAATAAGGATGGGGGAAAATGCATCAGAAAAATTAAAAAAGAAAGTGATGTGAATACTTTTAGTATGAACAAATAGAGGAAACTGATGTCCACAAACTTTCATCAAAAAACAGAAATTGAGTTTGGATGAAAGATGCAGATTCGCCTTAGGACATGTTGAGTTTGAGGTGACTGTAGAAAATACAGGCAGTTCTTTTCTTTCCCATGCCCAATGCCACTACCCTGCTAGAAGACAATCAGTGGAGTTCATCCAAAAGACAAAAGCTGAGAAAGATGATGGACTGTGGGATATTTGACCCAGGAATGATGATGACGGGAGTCACACATATAAGTACAACCTCTAAGGAAGAGTTTTAAGAAAAAGAATAGAAGATTAACACAGAGCTTAGAAAATGTGCATATTTGTGGAGTGATAGAAGGAAATTATACCCAGAAAAGGAGACAAAGAAGGCATGGTCAAAAAGAAACTGTAGTCTAGTATCAGGAGAAATTACTTTCAAGTAAGAGTGGGAAGTTCATAGTATTGAATTCTGGAGAAAAAGTAAAATGAGAAGAATAAAGACTAAGACAAGTTCTTAGATATGGAGATTTAATTTTTATCAGGGACCTTTGGCAGTAGAGTTTAGTCAAGTTCTTTGAACAAAGAGTTGCATTATCATCTGCTGAAATCTCTCACCTTCTGCATGGCTCAACATTTCCATAAAAGTTGTGTTGATTTCTGTCCTCTTGCATTTGACACTCAAGGAAAATGGAAAATAGGTTGACCATATAATTCCATACTTGTCACTGACATACTATTTAGTCCTACATTTAATTAGTAGATTTAATAATCACTGGTTAGGATTTTCTGTAGTCAGCAGTAAAGTAGGAAAGGACCACCTCATTACACATAAGGCCATGCACTATGACTGATCAAGTAAGATTTTGCTTCACATGTGTAGCTTTATCCATATATCTGTATATTCCATGAATACTTCATATTTCTCTGTTGTATAACAGGTTTTTGAATCAGAAAGCTTTGGCCTTAATTCCAGACCTGTTATTTCTCCCTGTGTGGTCAACATAACCAGAAAATTGAAAATGCCCAGATTTTAAATTACTTTTAATAAAAATCCCTATGGTGAACAAGGACAGCCTAGAAAAAAACTATGTGAAAGAGAAAAGAGGAACGATAGCAGGCCTAAGAATGATCTATAACTATTGTTGGAATGAGAAAGTCTACCCTAAGTGTGAAAACTGAAAAAATGTTCTGGAAGGTCAAAGTACCAACTAAATACAATTTAACATGACAGCCTTCTAAAGCAGTGCTTCTGGATGAGAAAGTAAAAAGGAAGGTAGAGAAGTTCTTGTAAGATTGGCTGGTAAAAGGGAAAAGAAGCACAGGGGTGTGGGGTGGGGTTCTGTAAGACAAAAGAGAGGAAAAAAATCAAAGGACACATATCCCCTTAATAATTAATAATAATAATAATAATAATAATAATAATAATAAATGTTAGAAAAATTGTACATCTGTACTAATAGGAGAGTAGACCTTGGCTGGTGAACACAAAATAGAGTATATAGATGTTGCATTGTAAAGTTGCACACCTGAATTTACGTAATGTTATTAAGCAATGATACCCCAATAAATTTAATGTTTAAAAGCTTATGAAAAATAAATTAGTTAATTAAAAACAAAAAAGAGTAACAGCTACCATTAAAATAGGAATCTTATAACTGCCCCCCCCCAAATGAATAGAATATGAATGAACACATACAAATCTACTGTTAAAAAACAAAAAATGAGAACCCCAACATCTCTACTGAGGACAATTCTCACAAAAATAACCATGAAACACAAGAAAACTGAACACAACAATCTAAAATAAATTAAATAGCCTTAAAGACACATTTATAGTTATTTTATTTAAAGCCTTGGAATAGAAATTCAAAAACTAAAAACCAGTGGCAAAAAAGATAAAAATTTAAAAAGAATTTAGAGAATTTAAGAAAGATATGAAAAAGAAAAAATGAAGATTAAAGTATAAAATGCTCAAAAAAGAATAAAGTCAAAACTTACTAAAGGTGTTGATGAAAAGCAAGGAAGAAATCAAGAGACTAAAAAAGAACTAATAAAAGCAAAAAGAATTAGATAGAAAGTGGCTGCCCTGGAAGACAGAAAAGAAAAATCAGCATATCTGTAACTGGAGTCCTTTAAGAAAAAAATAAAACCATGGAAGATAACATATATAAAAATATAACTCAATAAAACTTGCTTTAAATTATAAGATCTGTTGGCACCTAGCGAGAGAAACCAACAGGTACGTGCAAAGTGTACTCAGAATGATCAACTATAATATCCTAGTAAAACTAACAGACTTCAAAGATAAAGAAAAAATGTTCTCAAGGCTTTCAAGCAGAAAGATCAAATAACTTAAAAGTCAGAAGAATTAAACTGTCATCAGTCTTCTAAAAAAATAACACATAAAGCAAGGCAACAATAGAGCAGTATTTTTTTTTAAAAACTAAAGGAAAGAAAGTATGAACCTAGAATTTTAGAACTAAGGAAACTTTCTTTCAAGTGTCAAGGTTATATAGAACAAGATACAGGAATGGGGAATTCTGCATCCATGAGCCCTTACTGAGCAACCTATTGGAAAATGCACTTTGTCCAATCATGAGATGACCAGGCAAACATCATGTTGAGCATGTAGATATAGCCATATCTATACAACTCTAAGACTAAATCACAGGGGTTGAAGAGGGCAGATGGTTAATATACAAATGCTATATGTGCCAAAGTAGAAATAATGCAACTGAAAAAATAGGTGGAGAAAGTAGAATAAATATATTGATTGTTGTATAGGCAAAAGGTATAAGTTAAAGGATTCAATAAAAACTGATATACTAGATTTAAAAAGTTAAATATAAACAAGATGCATTAAATATTAAATACAAAAGTAAATACTAGAAAAAAATACAAACCAACTTAAAAACAAAAAAATTTAAATAAATATCAAAAAAATACACATCATGTCATGAAAGTTATTAATAAATGACCCTCCCAAATTACTAGGCCCTGATGGTTTTTTTTTTTAAATTTCTATTGGATCCTGATGGTTTTATAGGAGAATTATTTTAAATCTTCAAAGATCAAATAGACCCATTGTTGAATACATGGTTCTAGAGCATTGATAATGAAGGAAAATTTCCAATATCTTTATTAAAGCAAGTACAATATTGATACTAAACATGACAGAAATAGCACAAGAAAGAAAACTGTAGGACAGTGTCATTCATGAATATTAATACAAAAATACTACATGAAACATTAACAAATAGAACCCAATACCATACATAAGAAAATAATACAACCTGACCAAGTGAGATTTATTCCAGGAATGTAAGACTGAGTCAATGTTAGGATATCCATTAACATTATTCATGATGGGTCCAAGGAGAAAATCATAGATTATCTCCACAGATGCTGAAAAAGCTTTTGACAAAACTCAATACTCATTCCTCATTTTTAAAAAAGCTAAAAAAATAGGAATTGAGGGATATATTTTTAAACATGAATTAATCTGAATCAACATATATCTATATATCTATTTTCTATCTATCTACCTTGGTCCTAAAGACAGTATTTAATGAGAAAGCTCTAGAGCATTTTCACTAACACCAGGGAAAAAGACAGGGATGTCCTTTATCTCTGTTACTATTCAATGTGGTATTAAGTGGTATTAAGTCAATGCAATCAGACAAAAGAAATCAAAGGCATAATGGTAAAGAAGCAGCAAAATACCTCTGTGGGTGCATATGACTTATAATGTCAATGATAAAAATAATCCAAACAATAAAGTAAATTGACAGCAGAATATATAATTAACACACAGAAATCAATGGCCTTCACGTACACAAACATAACCAGTCAGCGGTCATAATAGTAAAGAAACTCCAGTTACAAATGTCAACCAAGATGACCAAACACTTAGAAATAAACCTAACAACATGTAATCCTGGGCCAAGAAAAACATTTTTCTTTTGACATTAGTATAAAAGCTATAGATTATAGTATTTTAATAATTTTAATTTTCTAATTTTGATAATCATACTATGGATAGTAAGAGAATGTTCTTGGTATTATGAAATACACACTTAAGTATTTAGGAGTAAAAGGCCATCATATCTGCAAATTACTCTCAAATATTTAAAAAATTACACATATTTTTTAGGAAAAATATTAAATGTATATAATATGTATGCTTATGTATATAACATATACATACATATAGAGAGAGACAGAGAGACAAAATGATAAAGCAAATGTAATAAAATGTTAAAATTTGGATAATTTGAAGGGTACACAGGAATTTTTTATATTATTTTTGTAATTTTTATTTAAGTCTGAAATTATTTCTAAATAGAAACATTTAAAAGATAAAAAGTAGTAAAAAGAAAATAAATGGTAGGCCTAATATTGGTTATATAAATAACGGTATAATAGAATGAATTGTTAAGCAACCAATGGCAGAAGGATTGAGCTAGAACTAGCTGTGCAAATATCAACGGATCTCCAAGCTATATTAAGTTTAAAAAGCAAGATGCAGAATGGTGAATATGCTGTATCCTTTTTTGTGTTTAAAATGCATATGACTGGAGTCATAAAGAGTACAGTGAAATAAAAAATGAGGGGTATCAATTCTCACAGAGATATAAGGGAGTGGAAAACAGCTCTGAAAATTACTGAAGAAAGAACACGGAAAACTGCCTACATCATTCCTGGCCTTATGTTTCAGCACACATGCACACATCTGGAATATCAGGACTAGAAAGCATCTGGTAAAAAAAGCTTATAAGTAGGGACACATAAATTCAGAGAGGTGAAGCAATTTTCTCAAGACTACATTCACCTGTAACAACTTCTTAAGTCTCTTAACTCCCAGTTTAATTTTGTGTCAATTCATTCATTCATCCATTCATTCCTTCACTCATACATTCAAAATATCCATTGCACATCAACTGTGTGCCAAGTACTGCGCCAGCCCTGGGGAGCACAGTGGTAAACATACCCAGACGTGGTCCCTGCTTGCATAGTTAGATGTAAAGACAGACGTCAGTCAAGAAATCATACAAATTAAAAATATTTTTTGAAGAGTATGGGAAAATATGTATTAAGGGTGAAATTAGAAAACATAATGGAAGATCTGATTTCCATGTGAAGGCCAAGGTAGACTTACTCAAAGAAGTGAAATTCAGGGACCTGAACAACCAGGAGATTGATTTGTTAATGAACAGAGAAGAACGGCATGTACAAAGGCCCTAAGGAGGGAAAAATAGAAAGGAAATCAATTTTGGCTAGAGTGCAGTGAACAAGAAAGAGAACAATATCCTAAAAGGCTCCAGCAGTAAGTAGGGGCCAGATGGTGCAGGCCTTGCATGCCACATATTTGCTTTGCTCCCGACTTGGGTAAGTGGAGGATCAGAGGAAGAGAGGGAGAGTAAGCACATATTTTCATTTAAGAGTTTTGAACTCCTCCAGTAGTTTTAGGATGGGTGAGCTCTGTTCCAATATTTAAGACTCTGGGTCCAGTAGAGAGCCTTTGAGGTCTTATGAAGCAAAGGTGACAACAGAGCTTAGCTTTAGGTTAGATTAGGTAAATTAGATTAAGTCAGGTTAAATTAGGTTAGAATAAGTTAGATCACTCTGGCTGCTTGGTAGAAGACAGGATATAGGGGCAAGAACTGAACTCCTTCAAGATGGTCTTTGCAAGTTGTCTAGATTAGGTGGGATAGAGTTGTAGATTAGGAGGCTAGCTAAGAAGTGGGCAAGCAGTGGGCAAGAATGGAATAGTAATGGACTTGGATACAGGTAGTGAGGGAGGGAAAGATGTCAAGGATAGCATGTAGGGTTCTACTTGAGCACCTGAGTAGCTAGGAGTGCCATTTGCTGAGGGACACATACCTTTATCTGCACAAACATAAGCTTCTGTCAAATCTACCAAGATTCAATCTGGACAAAGCTGGTGTCCATGCCACGGCCCCATCCATTTCAGCTGAATAAATTCAGGGTTCAGGCATCTGTGTTCAACTGTTCATATTAATAATCTCAAATATCATTATGCTCCTCCAAAATTACTCTCCCAGGGCAAAAGCAAAATGATTCACTGGTAAGCAGATGAAGAGCATAAAATCTAACATCAATCCTATTGAAGGAATGAATACTTTATAAAATTCTGGCCCTCTGAACCCAAGGTGCTCATTTATGCATTACTGGAGGAAGAACATTCTGGTATAAACTATGGATGATGTGCTGTTAACTCTGGGAAAAAAAACCCCACCTCTCTCCAGCATTTGCAAGTATCTTAGAGTGTGAGCCAAAGATTAGGCCACTCTGAGAATACATGGGGGTATTTAAACTCTGAGAGAAAAAGCTGCCTACCTTATTCTGTGCAGTAGTTCTACATTTAGGAGGTGTCTTATTTTGAAACCATCCCAGAATATCAGATAATTAAGGGTATTATTTATCTTCAGTGCTTTGATTTACAGGAGGAAACTGAAGCCTGATACAGTATCAATACCACAAGTCAGAAAAAACATGGCTGGGGCATAGCTGAGTCTCCACTGAGCACTGAACTCATGAGCCCACTTGACTCCTTTCAGCTCTACAGCCTGAGCTACATTGTGATTCATGTAAGAGAGGACACTCTTGGTGGTATGTGTGTGTGGCTGGGTACACTTGACCATAAGTTTGCTATGTCCATTTCTGCCAGTGGAGTCAGCCTCGTACACAGGCCAGCTTTTTTTTTTTTTTTTTGCATTTTATTGCTTCTTAGTTTTATTTTTAAAGACAGGAGAATAGGAAGGTGGAGGAGGGTATGGGTAGTGATAATCAGCCAGGATTTTGAACTCAGCCCCCATATTATCTGCCAGAAAGGATTCAGAACACTGCCTCCAACTCACCTTTCTAGTTTCATTTCCTGCTGACGTCCTACAGGTTTCTTATGGCCCCATCACTTTCCTGTACCCACTAAAGGCATTTTGTGCCTCCATCACATAGGCATTTCCACTTTTATGCCTTTGTTCAGGAGGCACCCCACCTGAAATGCCCACCCTGACTCACTCTTGGCTTGTCCTTCCTGCCTGCAAGGACCATCTCAACTTTTGCCTCCTATAGGAGGCCATTCAGGACCCCGCCATTCAGAGGTAATATTTTCCTCCTTTAAACCCCTTCCACCCTTCTCAGGATCTACTTCATAGCACTTTGTATTTGCTTGGCAGGAACTGTATTACCTGGCTTCTTGAAGGCAGGCATGGTTTTACTCATCTTTGCTCAACTAACATTTATGTTTTATTGAAATGGACAAAACTCCATGATTCTGACATCTGAGACAGATCACTGGAATCTTAGGAGGTCTATTTGCATTACGCCTCAGGGCTCAGTATTCCTTCTCAAATTATTTCTTACTTTCTTGGGTACATATCAAATGAATCTCAAAAATGAAAGAGACCTTGAAGACCACTGAAGGACCACACTTTAAGCAAAAATTCTTCTATAGCAGTGTTTCTCAAACTTTAATGTACATAAGAATAACCTGAAGATCTTGTTAAAAGGCAGATTCTGATTCAGTAGGTTCAGGGTGGGGCCCAAGAGCCTGCATTTCTCACTAGCTGCCCATGCTGCTAGCCCTGGCGTTATCCTTTGAGTCATAAGATTCCACACAGTACCCTGAAGCTATGAATGATATAAAAAGCTACCATTGCTTGAGTGCTTAGTGCTCTGGTGCATGCATTATCTCATACAATTCCATATCAGCCTTGTGAGGTAGGTGTTACTACTACCTTATTTTATACGTAAATGTGATAGAGGTCAAGGTCACATAGCTAGTAAGTGGTGGAGCCAGGAATGAAAGTGCATGTTTGACTCCAATGACTCTCCTCATCTCACCATTTTTCTTTTTCTATGACCATCTAATGAGGGAAGTTTACATCACTATTTGTAAGGGAGTAAGACTGAGACTAACTCCATGACTCCAGGCAGAAAGGACCTGGATTTCTTTATTATGCCACATTCATAATCTGTACAAAGCAGAGACATGGAATATATGCTTATGTTGCAGAGAGTGGAGTCCTGAGAACCTGAGAATATCAGTATTCTATCCCCCTTCTAAGTCACCACAAAATCATGGCAACTATTGACTGAGAGGCCATCTTCACCTGGCCACAGACTAGCTGGTATAAAGATGGCATTCCTACCACCTTCTCAGGACTTGACAGCCACATAGCTTAGCTATCAGTGTTTCTGAGACTCTTGGCAGTCAGCAGCAGAGAATGAGGGAAAGCCAAATCCAAGAGCTGACTCATGGGAAGGGGAGATCCTCAACGTGGATGACCAGTCAGTGCCAAAAATAGTGCCAGGAAGAGACTAGTCACAAACCTGCCCCGGGGCCAACTTGAACCATGATGGGTCATGGCAAGAACTCAGATCTGGCACTGGTAAGCAATTGGAAAACAAGAGCACAGCTCCAAGCTCCTAGACCTCTGGCTAGGCAAACCAACCTCTGGGAAAACAGAACTTGATCCTCTGCCCTCTACCAAGGAGGATTTAAAGACACCACCAAGACTAAAAGCTTTGTGCTAACTCTCTCCTCACATCAGCCCTGCATATTGTCCCAGTGGACTGGCCCAACACCCTGTAAGGGCTAGTGGCAACATGCCCACGAACAAGCATTAAACAGGGACACATATGGTCCAGCATTCAGCAAATGGCTTGATGGATGGGAATGTTTCTCTGTGCCATCATTTACCCAGGTAGTGAGAGCTGGGTTACAACTTAGATACCACATCACCTATCAATGTGCCATTTCAACCCAATCACTGCCATTAGAATGAGGTGAACCAAAGAAGGATGGGAAACTTGTGGACTGACTTCCTCAGGCCTCGAGTAGGTTTCCCAGGGACAAAGTGGGTGGTCGTACCTTAGACAGGGACTCTCAGATGGCTCAGCAAGTGGGCCCAGGCCCCATGCTCCTCAGATGGAATTGCAAGGTTAAACTGCTGCCATAACTAATGTAGGTAAAGATAGGATCCTGGGCCAGATTGTGGAGTGTCATAGCACCTTTTCTGCTTCCTGAGGGGTTACAGGTATCCTTTTTTGGAGAATCAATATGGGAAAAGGGGTAAGAGGGTTTGTAGAATACCTGCCTTTAAGCAAAATGGCTGAGGTCACAAACAAAAGTATCCAACTGAGAAACTCTCAAAGGTATTGCACTAGGCCTTGTTTTGCCATATTTCCTTTTATTTTGTTTGAACAGCAGTTACGTTGAGCAATGGATTCACTGGGTAAGCATTGAATTCAACATTCATGCAGACCCTTCTTTGTTTCCAATGCAATGAATTTTAACCAGTTAGCCACAGGGTGAGGTCAACTCTAACAAAATATGTAATCATACTTCTGCCACATATTTTCCTAAGTGTAAGGCTTAGGGACAGCCTGAAGCATGCAAAATACTGTTAGTAAATCTGAGCACACCGAGTCAATACCTTGTTCTCAATATTCAGTCATTAATCAGGAGTGAGCAGGCACAGAGTTAACAAAGGGAGATGTCCCACATGTGCAGATCAGAACAATCAGTGGATAGCTTAGAGTTTTGGTGCCCTCAGCCCAGAACCTGAGTTCTGTGTTCTCTTCCCACTCCTTCCCGCCTACCCCTGGCCTATGGAGAGGTACAGGAAAGAATGCTCCCAGGTGGTACTGGCTTCTCAGAGGCTAATTTCAAGCAAGCCAGACCCTGCCTTCCCTCTCTCTTGCTTCATGGCTCACTGTTGCCATGGAGACCAGACGCCTTCTGAGTTCTACATTTTATCTGGAGTCCAGCCTTTGAACACCTTGGTTTAGTCAAACCCACTCACTCCCCTGGCTCCCCAGAGTATGAAAATATCTAAGCTGGATTTTTTAGCCAATGTCTCAGGGGTCTCTTTGCCACATCCACAAGGTGGTCTGAAGGATCTCACTTAAATCCTGGTGTGGGAATGGAAGCCTACAGTTTTGTAGAAGCCTATGCACTCATTCTTTCTTTTCTAAAAGAGGAGACATAATTTCAAACCCTGTATCACATGCAGCCATGGGAAACAGACAAATGGGCTGGTGGGAGAGGTGAGCATAGGCCCAGGGGACACATGGAGTTTGGACCAGCAGTGGGGCTCAGAAAGGGGCTGAGAAAAAACAACAAGAAGGAAAGTGCCGGTTGGGATATCCATAGCCCATGTGAACCTGAAGAAGCTGAAGCAGGTCTCCGACCTCAGTTTTAATTACTCCTCCCCTTTATGCAGCCAGCTACCCATTCCCATGGTTATCCTTTAGACCTTGTCATAACAAAAAGCTCCCACTATTCACACAGATCAAAAGGCTCTGGTCCTTGCTTTTCCTTGCCATGCCTTCTTATTCCTGGTAGATCATTTACCAAAACTCATCACTGGCTAACACCTGTATATTTTCTGGATGTTAGACTCCATCTCTGCTTCATCCTCTTCTCAGGGAGCAGGCACCCTGGGCCCAACACCTTCTTCTGGACCACTGCTCCGCCTCCTTAGATTTGGGTGCTTGAGCAGGTGAGATGCTACCTCTGCAACTCCCCGTGCTTCTGAGACTTCTAAATAGGCATCAGGATGGTCACTTTTCCAGCTTCGATCTCAGCACCTGATCTGATGCCTTCACCACTTTTGTAGCATTTACGCTCCTCCCTTATTTTCTTCTTCAGGCCCATGGACAGTCTGGCTAGGCAGTGGGATTGGCCATATCCAGACTAGTACCCAGGGAGCATCATTTAGACAGAATAAAGACATTCTTTTCAGGATCTTTCTATGGGGTCTGGGCAGCAACTTCTTTTATTCTGGCATTTTCTCCACCTTCCAGGTAATCTTAGAGAAGTGCTAAGGCCTCTGAGTGCCTTGAGGCTTTGCAGGTATCAGCTCAAAGCAGCAGTGTCTTCATTCCACTATGAGCACCAGAGAGGCGGCGGGGGGCGGGGGGCGGGAAGATACTCTGAAATTGGACTGGCTGGGCCTTCTCAGACATCCTCACTAGGGTGACCAACTGTTCCTATTTACCAATGCTAAGGGGTTTCTAAGGACAGAGGCCTTTCTGTGCTAAAACTTCAACTGTCCTGGGAGAACTGGGATGGTCAGTCACCCTAACCCTCACTCAGAGCTGATGACATTGCTTCTCAAATCACTGAGAAATGATCACATGTATCTGGCATGCACCTGTGGCCATATACTCTGCCTTGCACCTTTAACCATAAGGCCAGCACCTCCACGTGGATAGTGGATTCCATTTGCTCTCATCTATCAAGGACGTCACTTCTGAAATACCACCCCACCCCCTGAATAATCAATTTTCCCTTCATTACTGGATCATTCCTATACAAATATACTATAATTTCTCCCATCTTAAAAATAAACAAAAACTTCTCTTTATATCATACTCCCTTCCAGCTACTGTCCTCATCCTCTACCCTCGTTCATATGAAGACTCTAAAGACTATACCTATAGTCTCCTGTTCCTCTTCTTCAATTCTCTTATTTTAAAAATCTTTTCTATTTTATATTATAGAACATTTCAAACAGCCCAAAATAGAGAGGCAAGCATAATGAGCCCTCCTCTTCCCATTACTCAGTTTGCCCAGATCATACAGAAACACATCCCAGACACTATCCATTCTCTCTTGCATTCATCTCGACAGGTGTGTTGCCATCCACCTCCAAACTGTGGTTGCTGAGCTCACCAATGACCTCCATGTTACTAGGTCCCATCCAGTGACCTAGGCTTCATCTCATTGGACCTCTCTACTCATCATAAGAGCATTCATTCTCTCCCTTGGAAACACTCGTTTGTTTTTCCACTTAATTTCCAAGACTCACACTGCCATGGTTTTCTTGCTCCCTGGATGCCCACACTTGACTAGTCTCCTCTGTAGATCCCGCTTCATTTCCCCAGCTGCTCCATGTTGGGGTGCTCAATGGCTTCTTTCTGAAGACTTTGCTCACCTGGGAAGTAACATTCACTCCCTAGCTGATCTCACCCAATTTCTTGGCTTGAAACTCCTACATTTATATCCCTAGCCAGGGCCTCTGTCCTGTACTTGACATTTCTACATGGATGATTAATAAGCATCTAAAACTTACTATGAAGACAGAGTGAATTCACCTCACCCCTAACCTCTGCCTAAACCCTGTCCCTCCTACAGACTTCTGTCTTCCTAATCCCCAGGTCAAAAACATTTTGTTTTTCACCTTGAGCAGAGTGGAAACCAGATACTGGGCCCAGTGTGGTCAAGCCCCAGCCCCACTCTGACCTCAACCCCTACTGCTCACACCCAGCTCCATTTGCTCTAGTCTCAGAGTTGTCCCCATGCAAGTCAGGTGGACAATGCATCACTGTTCCCTTGGCCTGGGAGACCCTTCCACAGGAATCCAGCTGACTTGATCCTTTACCTCCTTCAATCTTTGCTCATATGTCACATTTTTCTGAAATCTTCTGGATGCTCTTTTAAAAACTTCAACTCTTCTCTCCATTTCTCGCTATCACTTTGCTCCATAGTTCTTAACTCCATCTTGGCTTTCTTTCTTTCCTTCCTTCTTTTCTTCCCTCCTCCCTCTCTCCCTCTTTTTCTTTTTCTTTTTCTTTTTCTTTTCCTTTTTCTTTTCCTTTCTTTCTCTCTCTCTCTCTCTCTCTCTCTCTCTCTCTCTCTCTCTCTCTCTTTCTCCCTCCCTCCCTCCCTCCCTCTCTCTTTCATTCATTTCTATCATCTATTACTGGCATGCAAATTTGTCTGCTGTATCCTCAGTGCCTAGAACAGTGGCTGGCACAGAGCAGGTACTCACCAAATGTGCTTACATAAAATGAACGATTAGATGGGCAATAGTGTCTGCCTCCTACAAAGGGGAAATCAGTTTGCAGTGCCTACCTTTTAGCAATGGCTTCAGGGATTCCTCTCTCTCTGGCTCTCTCTGCCTCTCTATGTCACACGTACGCACACACGCGCGCACGCGCACACACACGCACACACACACACACACACACACATACACACACACACACTCTACCTGGCTCTTGGAATGATGTAAAGGACCTAGTGAACAATGGAAAATACCAGAAGAGTGGCAACAGAAAACAGCACATCACAATCACCCTCCAAACTTGCAAACTGCTTAGGTGCATTTGCTGCCACAGCCTCTATAAGGACTAAGGTCTGGTGTGGCTTGGGATGCACTAGTGGAGGTCATTGGAATTAACAATAGTGATGTGTGGGGACTTCTACTCAACTAAAGAAAGAAAAAAAAAAACTATCTGGAGAGATTTTAAACAAACTGCCTAAAACGAATAGGGTCTCTGTAGGTACAGACAGACCCTGAGAAATTATCAGAGGTGACTCCCTTCCTAGGAGGTCAGACCCTGCTAATATGGTGTTGATGCCCTAATTTCTGGTCTCTCTACTTTTCATGACTTCCTTTCTTGCAAAATGTGTACCTCTAATAAAGACAGTGTTGGTTACTGAGTGCTCACCAATATGTGGTTCCCACTGAGCTACTACCAATGAACTACCTCGGCTCTTTCTATCTTCAAGAGGCAGGATGTGCAGTGGTTGGGAGCATGCTCTTGAAAAACAGACATGGATTGGGAATGAAACAGTATTGTTTGATGTTGACCTGGGAAAATTATTCAATTGCTCTAGTTTCAGTTTTTCTACCTGTAAAATAGGGAGAACAAGAACTTTCTGAAATTAGAAAAGTCCTCACTGAAGCTAGAGTACACTTCTATCTCCATATGCCTCTGAGGCCTGTGAAATGGAATATGGGACTGGTGTCATCCAAGCTTTCAATGAAGGCTCCCAGTGCCATTTAGAACAGGGACCATCTATGCTTGGTTCTGAAGTAATCAGCTTCATTAGAAACACATGTTAAATTCAGGGATGTGGGTTGGTAGGACAACAGCATTACCTTCTAAAGAAGGTGTGGACTATCCCATTAGTTCTGAGAGACACACTGGGTCTACACAAAGGCCGGGTTGCACCAGAAGGCCTTAGACAAAATGTAGAAACAAAGGGGTAAAAAAAGAAGCAAAGGAAGAGGGATAAGAAAGACAGTAGCTGGAGCTGAAACAAACAAACAAAATATATATATATATATATATATATATATATATATATATATATATGGGAAAAAAAAAAGAAAAAGAATGGAAGAAGATTGAACATGCAAGATAGAGAATGGTGCCACATTAGAGATCTCCAAATGGTTCCCTTTCCTTGGGGTTTTTACATGGGGTTGGTCTGCCTATAGGTACCATTCAGAGTTGAACTTGGTTTGCTCTGAAGGGAGAATGGAGCTTGGCCCTTTTCCAAAGATCTAGGCTGTGTGGGAACTAAAGCGTACCTGATATTAGAAGGGAATCTTCATTTCCAAAGCTCCCCCACCCCTGCTGCCTCCCCTACCCACAGTCTCTTTGTTCTTGAAACTTTATTTATTATCTAACTAGGAAAATACATGCAATTTACATTCCTGGGAAGAGGAGGTTTTAGAGGCATTTGGGTGGATGGGAATGGAGAAGAAGATCTGGTAATGGCTATGAACATGGGGAGGGCAGGCTATGTATGCACAGGAGGGCTGAATGAGGCCACAGAAAATGTTAAGATGAGGGAGATGATAAACAGTGGCCACACCCAGGCAGCATAAGGCCTCCTGGGTACGCCAAGTGACAGTGACCTAGAAAACAGGTAGGGATACGGAATGATCTTTATGTTGCTCTGATAGAGGTCTAGTTAATTTGAATGCAGCCTTACACTTATAGCCTGATAAATGCGTGATCTGGCTCCCCTGTGGCTCTAATTCCATCTCCTTCTACTCTTGGCCTCTTCTATTCTGCTGCACTCACACTGGCCTCCTTCCTACTTCTTGACATCACAAGAAAGCTACCTCAGGATCTTCCTGTTGCCTCTGCCTAGGATGTAGGTCTCTGCTCAATTATTAGCTTATCCAAGAGGGCTTCTCTGATAAGAACTCCCTGCCATAGAACTACCTGCTTAGGTTTTCTCCTTACACTTATTATCAAGAACTTATTTTGTCTGCTTCTCACAATGGCATGTGAGCTCCATAAAGACAGATTTTATTTTGTTTACTTCTAAATATTGCTTAGCACATATCAGTCCTCATGAAATATTTGTCGAATGAATACATAACCAGAAGACATAGATATAGACATAGACATAGATATAGATATATGGAGATAGGAAAGGGGGGAGGGAGGGAGGGAGGGGGAGAGAGAGAGAGAGAGAGAGAGAGAGAGAGAGAGAGATGGAGGCAGGAAGAGAGAGAGGAAGGGAGGGAGGGAGGAAGATTGATTGATTGAACTGTCTGGTGTTTCAGGGTGAACCATTTACAAGGTGTGGGGGTAGGGTGGGAAAACACTGCAGTTGAGAAACCTTAGTAAGAGTTGCCATGCTCTGTGGGAAAGATCCAAATTCTTAGCTCTGCTCCATGGGTCATAGAAGCATGGTAGCCAGCTTGCAAAATGGCCCTCGATGATCCTTGGCACTTGATATTCACACCCCCAATTAGTCTCCCATTCAGTATGGGGCTGACTTGTGTAACCAATAGAATACTGTGAAAATGATGGTGTGTAACCAATAAGCTTGGTCATAAAAGACATTGTAGATACTGTCTCTTTCTTGGATCACCTAGTCTGAGGAAGCCCCACCACTATATTGTGAGGACAAATAGCCATAGAGAGAATGTCACAGGGAGTAACTGAGGCCCCCTGCCACCAGCCAGCACCATGTGAGAGAACTATCTTAGAATCAGGTCCTCCAGCCCCAGCCAAGCCATCAGAAGATGCAGCCTTGCTGACATCTTGATTGTAACCTCATGAGACCCCAAGCCAGAAGCACCCAGCTCAGCTGCTCCCGAACTCCTGACGTGCACAAAACTATGTGAGATAAATGTTTACTACTGTTTTAAAATGCTACTTTTTAGAGTGATTTATCTCACTAAAATAAGTAATTATCACAAAGTAGATGACATGGAGACTGGCCATCCTGAGTTTGAGTTAATACTGGTTTGATTAGGATTGTGTCTTTCGCCGGTTAACTGTGCAGCCCATTTCCCCTTCCATTTCCAATTTGATTCTGCAATTCTTATTAGCCACAAATGCCACCTGTATCCTCAATAAACTTTATTTGGACACAAATAGACACAACAGAAAATACATACACAGATACATATTTTTTTTTCTATATAGGATACACACACATCACATAGAGAATTTAAAAAGTAGGTGCATGGAATGTAAGAAAAATATTGCAAAGTTCCTTGTTCACTCACACTTAAAACAGACACATATTTCAGCAGAAGACAGGGATATACCATCCCTACAACAGAATTCACAGTTGGTCTGTAACAGTACACAGGTGTTAGGAAGGTAATTAGAGGAGTTAGGGAGCCAGTTACTCTTGATATGACATAATGCTCACAATACTAGCAGGACTCTGTTTAAACAAAAGACAGAATCTAGGATTCCAAACCCCCTATACAGATGCTCTACAAGCTGTCAGATAGGTCATAAAGCAGCTCAGCAGAAATGCCACGTTAGCTTTCATATTGCAGCTTAAAGGTCTTCATAACCTCTACCTTTGTGTCCACATCATAGAGCGTTTACATAGACACACTTAGGATGCTGAAACTCTCAACATGCATGCTGGCTTCGAAACTCACAGTATAGAACACTGACATCAGTTTATAAAATGTGACTTTAAATAAAAAAAAGGGAATAATAGCCAAGAGGACACAAGCATTTTCCAAATGTTGCCACATCCATTGGCAGTGTTTCCCAACATGCTGCCTGTGGTCCCCTCCCACAGGGAGCCATTGGCATTTGTGTCCTGCTCCACACCATAGGCGGAACAGGATGGATGTCTCTTGAAAGTCTATTATTGCCCTCTAAAGTCACACTTGTGACTTCTTGGTCACTCTTGTCTGAGTCAAGCGTGTCACCAGGACAAGCTGCAATGAAACTGCCCTATTTATTCCTGTCCTGGATAAGCCTCTGGTCTCCAAACCATCTTCACATTTCAGATCAGGGATCCCTACGCAAACTCTGTATTTTAGTAAAAAATGGTTTCCACTGTACCCTTCGTGTGTCCTCTTCCTAATGTGACAAATCCAGATGAGATGAAGTTATGGAGATCAGGTCCTCCACTTCGGTAAGCATCCTTCCCATAATGTCCTGCAAGAAGATGGGGAGAATTACCCGGCGCATCCACGACAGCAACAAGACAAATGTTGCAGTTTCAGCTCACCTATTAACGGTGTTGAACTTAATTTCAAGTCAACAGCTAAATCAGAAGGTAGAAGCAGTCAAGGAAAAATATATATAATAATTTCATAAATTTATATATAAATATATAATATATATTTTATAAATATATAAAGTATATATTTCTACTATTATATTTATATATAGTAAATATGTCAATATATTAGATATATATTACTGTGCAACAAAGACTATGAATATATATACACACATATATTATGAATACATATACATATATGTGTGTGTGTGTGTGTGTGTGTGTGTGTGTGTGTGTGTATACACACACACATATAAACTGCAACAAAGAAGAAAGTTTTGGAAAGGTTATGCTGAAAGCAGAGGCAGGGAAAGGGGACACATGGCTTGATTTTGGCATTTCTGACTGAACACACCAGAACATCAATCAATTTGTCCTTCCATCCCTCTTTTTGTCCCAGTTTCTTTCCTTCTCTTTCTTGCCTTATTCATTTATTTTCTTTCTTTCTAAAGCACAGAGGCATTGGTCTGATCAAGGCTGTTCTATGTATGTGTATATTTAAGAATGATACCACATCCTATGGAACTATATGTAGCCTTGTGGCTTAGAAGAAACCCAACATCGGCTAAAGTCGACAAGAAGAATGCTGGTTATTAAACACTGGAAAAAATATTTCTGTGCCTTCCTCTCTTGACTTTCTGCAATAAGATCTTGTCTTTCAGCATCCGTCTACCTGTGGGGTGGTATGAGGAAAAGGCTGAAGGCAGGTTAGGACCCCGGGAGGAGAAATTCAAAGAGAAAGAGGGTTAATCTTCTGCTTCTGACATTAGAAACAGGATTTCACAAAAAGTTTGAAATACAGATATTGTTAAAAAAGAACTCTCTAAACACCGTCCTGAGATATATACATGTGAAAATGGAGAAAAGCCATTTTTTGTCATGTTGCCACAAAAGTGTATTAAAGACCATACTTACAATTATAACAATGTGAAGAACTACCTAAGATGTAATGTTAAGTTAAAAAAATTGGCAGAAAATGCTATATTAAATATGCTCACAATGCAGGCAAAAATTCAAACCAGTACATTAAAAAAAAAAAAAAAGATTGAAAGAAAACATAGCCGATACTGACAACTGCCTTTACTTAGTTAAAACACAAGTCTTTTTTCCCCTCTTGCCTTTCAATTTTTCTATATTTCCCAAGTTTTTTTTCTATAATGAATATGTAATTTTTATAATATAAATAGGCAAAATACACTTCTATTGGAAAAATGTACAATAAGTATAAAGACAACTCAAACCACATTTTTTTTTCTTAGTGAGGTACCCTCTGCATTAGGTCTCAAACCTGAGTATATGTCAATATCAGCTGAAAGCATTTAAAAACAGATGTCCAGACACTACTCCAGGGATTATGTTTCAGTTGGTCAGGAATCAGGTGAGCCTATTTTTAAGATGCTCTCTAGGTAATTCTAATGTGCCACTGGGAAGGAGAACCATTGCCATAAAGTAAGTAGAGAAACAACCTAAGGTCATTTTATTCATGTGGGTTCAATCACCATTTGCTGAGACTCTCATGGGTGCCCAGCACTATTCACTATTTACATTCTGAGCTCCAGCATTCTCCCTCAAAAGAGTAGAGTCTGGCTGGCCCTGTTCTGTCCTTCTCCCAGATCAGTAGCTCTCAAACCTGAGTATGCATCAGAAAAAACAGGAGGGTGTTTTTAAACAGACTACTGGGCCCACTCTCAGAGTTTCAGATTCATGGTTTTGTGTTTCTATCAAATTGCTTGGTGATGCTGATGAGATGCAGAGTCCAGGGACCAAACTCTAAGAACCATTGTCCTAACGTATCAGGAACATAAGAAAATTATACCACTGATTCTCTCATGCCTTCCACTCTGAAATAAATATCTCATTCCTCAAGGCACAAAGCTTTCCACAAGGAACTCTCTTGCTACAAAATGCTGGAGTCACAAGAATTTTATAGAATAGAATTATTGGAGCTGAACTAAGAGCCTTCTGCCCATATCCCAAGCCATATCACAGCTCCTGAAACCAGACTCTAGTTCTTGGATAAATTCATCTTTATCAGGGGATGAAGGAGAAAGGGACAAGAGAGTGTAATAAGGTACACTACAAGCCCTAGGGAGAGGGGAACCCTTGTCCTGTAATGTAGTCACTTTCTCCCCACCCATCTCCCAATAATAGAAGAGTAAGAAAAGGAAGTAAGAATTCAAAACCGTCATAAATTTGGATCTCATTAATTCAGAACCTGTGATACATCCTGCAGAATTTGGACTGGTTTATTTTTGTGCTCCTCATAAATAAAATTTTGATAAACAAATCAATACTGAGAAAGATGGAACATAAAACAGTGCCTGTGCTATTTACAGTCATTTTTATCTGTCAGCTGGAATAAGGCCCCTCAGGACTAAGCATTGCTCTAGTGATTTGGGGCTATGCTTTTGGAAAGGAAGCTGAAATTTCCTGATCCCCTACTATATGCCACACAGAGACAGAGACTCTGAAAACATGGCTTGTTTTTGTTTTGCATAATAACAGTGAACATTTTGAAGCATATGCAGTTTACAAATATTTTTCACATGTACTATTTACTTAAGATTTTAATCACTACTGCATGGTAAATTGTCTATTATTATTATTCCCCCATTTTATTAATGGGAAACTGAATCCAAAGTCCACGATCTTTCTATAATTGTCACCCTAGCAACCTGACCCTCTGATCTGAATGAGTGCAGGCATGACCCTTTTGAGACTTTAGCCAGGACCCAGTGGAAATTCTAAGCTAGAAATCTACTTGGTGATGAACAAGTTCATAGAAATTGGAGGTCAGAGGTATTGAGCTTTAAGTACAAAGGTTTTGAATTGGCAAAAGGAAAGATATGCTAAGGGGCCAGGATCAAGAGCTGTTATCAGAAATAAAGAAGTTTATGGTCAGATCAGTTTGGAAAACTTTGATTAAATGAAATAAAAAGTAAACATAAAAACCAAGTCTAGAAACTATTCAATGAACACCCAACTCTTCATGAAGCCTTTATACTTTTCAAGGACACCTCTTGGGTAATTTTTGAGAAAGCTGCCTTTGAGGTTGAATTGGAAAAGGCAAGTAGCAGTTTCAGCTTTTCCTCAAGCCATGGTCCTCAAATTCGAACACATCAGACTCACCCTGATGGCACACAGATTCTGGGCCCCAGCCCCAGAATTTTTCATTTAGTAAGTCAGAGGTAAGGCATGATCATTTCCATTCTAACAAGTCCTCAAGTAATGCTGATGATAACCATAGGTCCAGGGACCACACTTTATAATACTATGTTAAAGAGAATTATCGACAGGCCAGTCTTCATCTGGATACACAGTAAGTGCTAGGATGCCAACATCTAGAATGATTTACATCTATGTTTCCTCCAAAGGAACAATCAGTTTAGCATGAAGGGCAAGATAAAGATAACAATGGTGGATAAAAGCAAAGCCCTACACAGTTAAAAGAAAGGGATTCAATGCCCCTTCTTTGCCTTGGTGATGCGTAGTTCATCAACTGATGATGTGAACGATATAAATGGGTCATAGAATTCTTTATGCCCTTCTCTGTCTGGCAGCCACTACCCCAAGTTTACACCTTACTGCCCATCATTGAGGCAGGAAGCCAAAGGAGTATAAATATTGCTCAAATTGCATTTCCAGAGAAACAACCATATATCCAACAGAGCTCCAGAAAGATGTAAGCAAGAGCTCTATGAATACCCCTGTTAAGTATCAAAAGCATGACAAACACACAGCCCCTGACCAGGAACAAGGGTGATATCAGGCTGCAGAGTGTGCCTACCACCACCTACTGAACTGAACTATGCAAAGCAGAATTTGGATGACTTCTCTATCTCCAATTCTGCGACTGCCCTCTCACCATAGCTATCATCTGAAAGTCATAGGACAACAATCCCTAGGTACAAGGCAAATGAGAGCTAAAGGGAAGTCTGAGGCTCAGTTCCTGAGTAACTAGAGGGAAATTTTCTATGTAAAAAGATTTGCTGCAAGAAACAAGAGGTAATATCTGACTGGTGCTCTCAACAAAATTTAAGAGAACTCAGCATCTGTGAAATTAGATCAACAGCCACGGGAGACAAACAAACTAATCAGGAGAGTTTGCCTGAGCAGCAAATATAGACAACAGAGTGGATATTGAGGAAAATCGGTGAAGAAAATTCCAGTGAGAAAGATGCACTGGGTACTCAGTGGAGGGACAAAGAAATAAAAACAATGGGAGAAAAGCAGAGACAGAGAGGACAACTCTAGAAGTTACTATCTTATTCAAACAATATTCCCAGAAGAGAGACAGAAAGCATAATTGAGTGATAATTAAAATTTATTTTTTTCTAAGTAGATGGAGACTTTAGACTTTCCACAAAAAAAATCAAGTTTCAAACTATATATTAGAAAGGACCTATATCTAGATATACTTTGGTGAAATGATATTAAAATATAAAGGAAAAAAGTCATCTTCATAAAACACTGAACCTATAGAAAGTGAAACCACCTTTTAAGAAATTTTGAGAATTTTATTTCCATAGAGGCAGGAAGTATACTGGTTGAAGAATACATACTCTGGAACCTGGATGACAAGATTCAAACCTATCCACGTATCTGTTTCTCCAAATGCAAAAGAGAAATAATAATAATAATACTCATGTCTAGGTTGTTGAGAAGATTAAATGAGTATATATAATGTAATGTATGTGTGTGTGTGTGTATAATTTACAACAATACTACTAAATGCTATTTAAGGTTTTGCTAATATTTTTTGAGTACAGATTTTTTTTATTCCATTCCTCTAAAACTCATTAAAAATAATGAAAAGAATTGAAAAGCTTTCTTTAGAAAAAAGATAGCAGACTTTCCACTTAATAGAGATAAAACAATTTGGAATACACACACACACACACACACACACACACACACACACACACACACACACAAATGCAATTCAAGAAGGACTAGACACCTAAATATGAAAAATCAAATTTTAAACCTGTTACAAAATATAGGAGAATATGTTAATGATCTCAAAGCTGAGAAAGGTTTTTAAACAAGGATCAAAATTCACTGACTAAAGAAGAAACAACTGAAAACTTGTGAACTATGATATATCAGCAATCATGAAACTACAAGTCAAACACTAGAAACATATTTATATTAATATTCTGGACACACAAATAACTTCAAGTTAATAAGAAAGTAAAACAACTCAATAGAAAATATAGGCAGAAGAAATAATAGGCAAGTCACAGAAGAGAAAATCCAAAGACCAATACATATCAAGTGGTGTTCAATCTCATAAGTAACCACGAAAGTCCAATTACAACTGTAATGAGATACAGTTCACACCCAGTAGACTTGCAAAAATGAAAATGCCAGAGACTACCACCATAGATAGGCAGGAACAAGAACTCTTGCGCACTTCTGGTGGGAGTGTAAATTGGTACAAGTGCTTTGTAAAGAACTTTGGCAAAAGCCAATAAGTTGAAGATGGATATATCATAAAACTGGCAATTTCACTTTTAGGTGTATGCCCTAGAAGAATCCTCACTTATGTGCATAAGGAGATATAAAGACAAACTTGGAGGAAGAAACCCTATATTCCTACTAAGAGAAAAGTAATAAATAGTAGTGTACTCATATAATGTAATCCTATACAACAGTGCAAATGAAATGAACCAGAACTCTCAGTATCAACATGGATGAGTCAGGGTTATAGTGTTGAGTACACTAAACAAACTGAAGAAAAACAGGATGACATCATATATAGAGTGTTTTAAAATATACAATACAACACTATATTATTTAAAAATACGTGCATATACAGTGTTATACAATATGAGGAAATTCAGGGAAATGATAAATACTGGCCAGGAAAACAGATTCTTCTGGAGGTAGAAAGGGAAATGTAATTGAGGAAGGGTTTCTGTATTTTATCTCCTATGCTGGGTAGTTGGGGAGATGTTTGACTGTTAAATAATTATTTTATTTTGTTTAATGGTAGAGAGACAGACAGACCGAGATAATGGATGAATAGATAGATGACAGATGATGGATGGATGGATGGATGGATGGGTGGGTGGATGGATGGATGGCTAAATTAAATATATGATAGGTAGATATATAGATGAATACACAGATACATATATGATAGATAGGTCATTAGTTAGCTAATTAGTTTTTCATTAAGTAATTATTACCCAAGGATTCCATCCATTGCCAAATCATCCTCCAACAATAAAGGGAACAGAGTCTCCAGTTTTTAAGAACTCAGAAACCAAAATACCTCACAAGTCCTCACTGAGGAGGAGAAAAAGCTAAATGATGATATCTGCCAAGCAAGAAGTAAAATTATAGAATTTCTAAAATCATGGATTACTTATTTATAATGTTTAAGCACTACACAAACTCATTCATTAAGATTAGAAAATTAGATTACACATTTTTAACATTTAACAAATTATCTTTACTGACAGAAATAAAATTGAGTGATATGAAGTAGCCCTGGAAAATCTTGCATGCAAATTGGTCAATAAAAGTACACTATTGTGATGAAATGAAACAAAAAAGTAGCTTCATTGATGGGGGGATGACTCTCCATTTTCTGAGACTGCTTGAAATCCAAAACATGGAACCAGAACAGATCAGGAGCTGCCATCTCTGAAAAGCTGATAGAGAGCTCAAATAGTGCTGGGGGCCTGCTATGCAACTGCTTCACTGCCAAACTTCTCTATGAAAAAATATACCACAGACAACAATCAAAACACATGTTCAACCCTAGGAAAATATTTTCATTACATGTGAGAAAGGAGTTTTCCCTTTGTTTACAAAAAAGTCGATCATATTAATAACAATAAAACACTAGAAAAAAATGCATAAGAAATATGAACGGGTAATTATACCCCTCAAAAAAAGAAAAAAAATTGTAAAGGCCAATGGAGATATAAAAATATGATTTAACTCATAATTAAGAAAATGCAAATCAAAATATAAAGTACTTTTTAAAAAACTAATGGGTTTGTTAAAACTTCTTTATTTGATTATATCCAATACCAGGGGACTAAGCTCTCTTATTGCTGCTGGTGGGAATTTAAATTAGTGGCACCTGTTTGAAAAAGAGACCTTAGTATCTCACTGCTATGAATTTACCCTGCATACATGCTCTTAAGTTTTTCCATAATCTACAAACCAGGCTAGACAGTGCAGCAGCATTGACTACAGTAGTTTCAGTCAATGGGGCACTGATTAAGTAAGCTGGAATCCATACACGTGATGGAATACTATGCAGCCATTAAAAAGAATGAGGCAGAACTATATGTGCTGCTGTAGGAAGATCTCCAAAATGTAGAAAGTTAAAAAAAAAAGGCAAGGTATAAAGCAATGTTTTAATATAATCCCTTTTATATAAATAAGAATGAAAACAATATACACAGAGAGAATATATAGAAATCCATCATAGGTAGGATGGTTTATAAACATTTTTTTTCTGGAAATAATCATGCATACAAACAACTAAAACTTCCTTTCCTTTGGGGAGAGAGTCTAGGACAAAGGAAGAGAGGTGTTTACCTTTGAGTTTTATTGCTTTCTTTTCTGTTTAATTTTTCTAAACACATATATGTTATTTTAATTTTTGTACTATTTGCAGAGTTTACATGGGATTAGGGAGTAGGATCATGGGTCAGCCTTTGTTTTCCTCTTTGTACTTCCTTATATATATATAAAAAAAAACCTAAAAATGTTATTTTATAAAAAGAAGTACAAGTTCCAGAAAGTAACAGGGGCCACTTTTCCTTGTGTAAATGGCAAGGCACTCATCAAATGCAGATAATAATACCCACCTGGCAGGAGTGTAGTAAGAATTAAATAAGATCCTGTGTATAAATTATTTCATTCACTAATTCACACCAATAAGCCTCAATAAATGGGAGCTGCTATTCACAGCAAGACTAGTCTTTCCTCTTTCCCATACAGGGAACTCCCTGGGGTCCTCTTACCCTGCATGCCACACAAGCTGACCTCAGGCCAAAAAGAGCCAAGAGCAGAAGGAGCTGGGGAGATCTTGGGCTTTGCTATCTGGCCTGAGAGCTCTTCCCACAGGAAACCCAAGGATCCTTCCAGTTCCTAAAAGCCTGCATCATTTCTCCATTATGGGAAGTGCTGGGAGCCAGGGGGCCTGTGTTCCTCTATGCAGTCACTTTTTGTTGAGGAAATAAGGCAGCTCTAAGCTTGCTCCACCACGGTAAACTGGGAGCAGGCCAGGTTTAATTGCAGATTGCACTGACAGTGACTATTTACTGTGTAAAAATCTCTAGAGAGCAGCTACTGGGAATGCTTTATTTTATGTGACAATTCTAGTGCTTTCTCACACATGTGCCTGGGGACTATTTCCTCCAGAGTCTATAGAGATAGCAGAACTGTTGGCAAATACTCTGAGCAACCTCACCTATCTGCCCTCTGGTGTCTTCCCTCTGTTACCTGGTGAAGGCCATGTGTCCACATCTGTGAGTGCTTCAGATAAGCAATCCCATTTTGACAGAATGTCTTGCGAAGCACCTTGCCTAATACTGTCATGTGATGAAAGGAGAAAATGTAAAACCAAAGTGGGTGAGCAGAGACTTTCTCAAGGATACGTAGATAGTTTGGGAAACTAAATCCTAACATTTGACTTTCAAAAAGGTGATGTTCATCCTATAATTCTGCCCCAGGAAAGCAGATGCTGTCATCAGATACAGAAGAAGGAGGATCACAAGCCAGGTGGGTGGGGGGCAGGACCTCGAATACAGATTGATAACTATTACACTGGGAGCAAATCCTCCAGAAAGTCATTCATAAACCAACCCCTTTCGATTCAAATTAATGTCCTCATGAACCATCAGTTTTTTTTTTTGTTTGGGTTTAAGAAAACTAGTATTTTGTGTTTGAAACCAAAACAAACATGTAAACATACAAAAACATAACTATGTACTCTACAGTGGTCTCCAGCTGTGGCCAAGGGCAAACTCTAGGTCAATCTCACCCTCTGCAATAGGGGAACACTCTCTTGTATACTATATAGGCTTTGTGGTAAAAGCCTATATTTGTTTAAAGAAAGAATTGCATGGCTCAAAAATGAAAGTCCACACCTCCAATGCATCCTAATTATTTAGCAAGCAGATGAGAGAGGAGATTGCCTGGTGGTGACATTAATCATCAGAGAGTTTAGGGGGGCTAAATCTTCCCTTCCCCGTGCCACTGAGAAAGAATCAGGGAACAACTGAAAGGGTGCTCAAGGTCACCTTTTTTAGCCTCAGTATTTGCAGATGAGGAAGGAAAAACATACAGTCCAAGGTTAGCGAGGTGTTGACTGTTGGCTGTAACCAAATTCCAAATCTGCCCGGGTCAGTGCTCTCCCCAGGACACCACATAACCCACAGCCTCCTCCGTGCTGGAAGAAACAGTGCAGAGGTTGATTTGTATTTCAGGGGACCCCAGCACACCAATTATTTTATCCTCAGATGTGCTGGCTGTAATCCCCTTGGAAAGATGCCCAGAGTCTAACCAAGTTCCCATCTCTGACTGTGATGACCATTTCAGTTCTGTCACATTCTTGATAGCAGGACCCCGGCCAAGAGAGACACTGAAGAAGGCCTGGATAGACAAAGCAAAGGATGCAAGCACTCCCTGCAGGGAGGGAAGATGCCATCCTTGCCCCAGACATCCTAGGAGATTAGGGCAGACCTCAGAGGTCAGTTAAGAAACATGAGAATTGGTTAAATCCCCTCCTGTTATCGTCATGCAGATTTACAGTGGGATACCCCTGCGGAAGCTGAGACCCACTTTCTCCCTGTTTCTTGACCTGTTCTCATACTCTGCAAAATCATCGCACTTCCCACAAGCAATGGAATGATGCTGAAAAGTCAATACGATTTTATATGGTATTATCATGTGCCTTTACATGAAGACAATAGCAAATGAATGCCTTATTATATCTAGAAAAAATATTTGAGAAAAATGTTAATATTATCTCCATTTTTCAGGTGAGTAAACAGTTTCAGAGAGGTTAAATATTTACACAAATTCACAGAGTGGTTAATCTGTGATTTAGAACAGAACCTATATCCTCTGTCACTATGTATAATGGGGGTTCCTTTCATTCTACCATGCTTCTAGGAAAGCCATGCTTCTAGTAGATGCTAAAGGGATCCCACCTCTTCCAAAACACCTAAGAGAGACTCTTCTGAGACAGAGCACAATAAGAAATTGGAGGGGGAAAGTTTTTAAGGGCTATGATTTTTTTCAGACTTTATCTCCCAATAGGAGATAAATTTCATTTATGTACTATTATGTACCTCTGAGAAGTTATCTATGAGAGAAGGTTCATAATCAAATTTAGGGCATTCTTACATTGAGTTGGATTAAATATTTGTTGTCATGGTGAATAAGGCAGCTTGGCAAATCTGAGATGAGAATACAAAGTAAAGGGAGTGAATTTTAGGCATACAGTATAGTGTAGCCTGAGAATGTACTGAATTAATGTCACGTGTGACTCTGTTTAGATGTTTCCTTCTGGGAGCAAAGCAAAATTGCTCTCCCTGGGTCCCAGGAAAAGATACAAGAGAGCCATGACTGATATGGGCAGGGTGGGGAAAAGGGGATGGTGGTCTCATTGGGAGCATGGTATACTCTGATCAGCCTCCAGTCTCCTTTCTTGACAGGTTTGGGGGTGGGGAGCAGCTGCACTCTTGTTAAGAGAACAGAAATCTGCAAGGAAGCATATATGGGAAATCATCCACATGAACTTCCCCCAACACTGCCCCCTCTCAGGGGTGAGCTCCTGCCATTTCCTCCACCCTAAGACCCCCAACTCCCAGGGGCAGGGACACTGATGCATATGATAGGTGAGATGTAGACTATGTCTCTATTTTTTCCATAAATCTCTTTGGCATGGTGAATTTATTGGTGCATGTGTGTGACCCAACCTATCGGTCCACACACAAGGGAAGCCCATTCTCCTGCTGAGGGCACATCCCCGTCAGTGGCAGGTCAAGGGCCCCTCCTTTCCCTCTACTCTTGGACATTTGGTCATCTTCATTTAGCTGGGTGTGAAGCAGAACATGACCCTCCTTAAGACCACCTGGTTAAGTGTCTTCCCTTCAGGCCCTGCTCCTCTTATGTGGGTACCCAAGGCTGGATTATGAATGTGGAGGTACCAAGGCCTCTATGAACTGCATCACAGGACTCTTTGACTTCCAATTAGTTTGGCCAGGGGGAGGCACCAGCAGGAGAGAGGAGGACAGGAGCGGAGAGCGAAATAAGAGCAGTAAGAAAGGATGGATGGGCTGTAGGAGTTCTCCACACAGCATTATTTTCTTGTTCCTGTCCTTGATCCCTCTCCTCTGTCTCTTCAACTCTGAAGTAGAATGGTATGTCATGGTTACTAATCCAAAAAACTACACCATCTCCTGTAGTTTCTTTAAATCCTTACTTCTTTTTAATGATTGTTTTGTTAAACAATTCTCAAATTCCCCTTTTTAAGAGTACCATCTATTTCCTGCCGAGACTCTGATAAATCGTTCATCACCATCCTGAGCCTTCCTTCCCTCCTTAGCCAGTTGATACACTGGTTCATTCTTAGAAGCACTTCATCTCACTCTACTGTCTTAACTCAGGAAAACCACCAGTGATGAAAGTCAACTGGCTGCCATTTAGCTGCTGTGGAACTTCAGGTAAATTATTTGACCTCTTTGAACCCTAATTTCCTCATTTGTAAATGAGGCTAATAGTATTTAATGAAGGTTTGGTGATAATCAATCAATACATGTAAAGTGTTTAAGATCTTGAGTAGATACACTAAATAATAAATGGTGACTATTGCCATTCAAGGCCTGAGCAAGTGAGCCTGGCTAGGCAAAATGATGTACAATTGCTAAGGAGCCATCACATGACATGGGGGAAGGGCCTACACTCTGAAGCCACACTGACTATCTGGATTCAATCTCAGCTCTGTTTCTCATTAGCTGTGTGATTTAGGACAAATTACTTAACCCTCCAGTTTACTCATCAATAAAATGCGGAATATAGTATAAGTTATCTCATAGGGTGATTGAAAAGATATATGTGAAAGGTTTAGAACAGTGTCTGGAATATGTTAAGCACTATATATTTGCTGTTATCATTGTCACTGCCTAAGGTCTCTTAGAATGACCAAAATTCCCAAATGGATCATTAATCCTTTGGTGATTCTGCTCTCCCTCTCTAGAATGCTCACTCTTCTACTTTCCAAATGTCTTTACGATTTCTCATGGTTCCTGGAACCTCCAATACCTCCTGCTCTTCAACTGATGACCTTGCCTCACACTCCATGGAGAAACCAGAGCAGTAGGAAAGGAGTACTCTTATTTACAGCATGTTTACATCCAATCTCTCTGTCCTCCCTGCCAGAAGGGAGGGAAATTGCCTTGCTCCTCTCCTAGACTAACATCCATTCCCTTTCATCTTCTGAATGCCTTAGCTCCTGAAATTATCCCTTCTTTCTCAGTCATCAATTTCTATCCCTCAATGGGCTCATCCACATTTAAACTACTACGACTCTCACAACTCTAATCACATCACTCTCCCTTGACCCCTTGCCTCCATCCCAGGCACTATCCCATTTCTCTGCTGCCCTTCACAGTAAAATTTGTCTAATGAGTTGATAATAGTAAGCAGCTTTCTTCACCTCACACTTTGTTCTCAGTTCTTTCTTGTCTGACTTGTATGTGCATCTCCCTATTCAGTTGTTCTTGTCAGCATCATCTGTTGTCATAATGGATTAAGGCCACCCTAATTCAGTATGACCTAAACTTAATTGCACCTGCAAAAAGTCCAATTTCCAAACAAAGATACACAGAGATACAGTAATTATGAGTTCAGCATATCTTTTTAGGGGATACAATTCAACTCATAACAATGGTCAAAATAATACTATATTTATACAGCCCCTAAACAGTCTCTTCCATAGGCTTCCTCACCATCACTTACCCAACCCCACAGTCTTGATTCCTCTCTTCATCTTATCCTCCCTGCCATCAGTTAAGTCTCATCAGGACTATATGCAAAATTTGTCTCATATTTACCCACTCTTTTCTATCTATCCTGCCACCTCATCAAAACCACCACCAACTCTCACCTGTAACAGTAGGATTGGCCTTCCTACTTAACTCTTTACCAAGTACCATCTGTTTTATAAATAGCATAACTTAAAAGTAATCTCCTAACCATAGACATCAGATCATGCTATGTCTCTTCTTAAAATCTTTCAAGACTTCATAGTACACTCAAAATAAAAATGTAAAATAATCTGCAAGACACTACGCCATAGCTCTGCTGAGTTCCCTCCCTACCACTTTTCTCTTAGGTTCTTTCTGTTCTTCAGATATACCCAGCTCATACCTGTCTTATAGCCTTTGCACATGCAGTTCCCTCAACCAGGACCACTCTGTCCTCAGATCTGTGCAAACCTAGATCCTTCTTAAAGATTTAGGTTTTATTGAAAATGTTACTTTCTGAGAGAGACCTTCTCTAATTACCCCACTAACTGTAGGGTCCTCAAAATTCTCTATCACATTATTTTATTTTCATTATGTGCAATGATTTCTTGTTCATCTATTTGGTTTTTGTTTATTGTCTACACCCCCTCTTATAATCTAGAGTTCAGAAAACCTTGTATCTAGAATGGCACATACATTGTACCCACTAGATAGTTGTTGAAAGAGTAAATGCATTTCTTCTTAATTTCATTCTTCTTAAATTCATTCCAATTGCCTTAGAGAACATTAAACCATTAAAACATGTATATGTTTTGACAATTTCAACCAATATATTCATGTAGGACAACCTTAACTGAATAAGAGATTTCTTTATCTGATTTAAACAGTTGCAGAAATAAAAATAATCATCATAATAATAGCTATAATAGTTATTTTTTAATACAAAGAGTTTTTATAATCCAGACTCTCTGCTTTGTAACCATTATCTCATTTGATTTTCATAAAACCTCTGTAGGTGGGCAAGAATATCCCCTAGTTTTAGTTGAGGAAAATGAATCTCAGAGTCTTTAGATATCTTGGTCTTACTCGCATATCTCATTGGTAGATGACCTAGGACTCAAAAACAAGTTTTACATGCCTTAAAAATTTTAATGGTTTTCACCACAATGAGATACCTACACAACCATCAGAATGGCTAAAATTAAAAAGACTGGCAATACCAAATGTTGATGAAAAAAAAAAGAAGGAAATAATTAGATGCACACAAAATAGAGACTGAATAATTGTGGTATGTTAATGAAATGGAGTACTGTAAAAAGTGTGAACTACTGGCCATGGGACAACACAGATGACTCTCATAAGAATTATGTTAAGTGAAAAGCCAGACATAAGACATTACATGCCATATGATTCCATTTATATGAAGACCAAGGCCAAGTTCTTTTGAAAAAGACTCCAAAAGAAGAGGCAAAGCTATTTGATAATTACAGAGGCAGAACAGTGGTTACCTCCAAGGATTAAATATAGACTGTGAAGGGGCATAAGGGAATCTTGGACGATGATGAAAATGTTCTGTATTTTTACTGAGTGCTAGATAAGGGGTTAGGGATGGAAAGATACATGGTAGACAGGTGGATGAGAGAGATACAATAGATAAATATGTAAAACAAAATCATTGACTTATATACTTAACATTAGTACATATTCCATATTTCAAGATTTATGTTATACCTTAATTTTAAAAATCCATGCTTTTAACCTTTGTACTAAGTTGACTCTCATTTGTACCCCAATTATAACAACATCAAGAAAAAGGCAACTATTTTTAGTATCCTAGTCTCCTAAACACTTATATTAAGTTTACAATCTCAAAGTCATCAGGGTTACAATGAAACTTAGAGACTCCCTCATTAGAAAAATGAGAAAACAGACCTGGTAAGAGAACATGAGTTATAAAACTCATGGTGCTCATAAAAGGCAGGTTCTGCCCAATGCAACCCATCTCCTGTCTCCAAGTCCAGTTACTGTACTTTCCTTTCCACAACACTGCTCAGAAAGAGTGTCTTTGCCATTCTTTTGCAAGCAAGACTACTTACAGAAATTTAGGATGTTACCCTGGGAGAGTTGACCCCATGACAATGAACAGTCCAGCAGCCTTCCTTCAAAGGAAAAGAATGCACCCTGGAGCTGGCCAGGAAGGAATGAAGAAGGGATCTGAGGTGAAGACTGTCAAGTGGCTTCAGAGCAGAGGCTCACGCTCTGCCTATAATGAAGTTGTAGCATCTGAGCCTGCTCACACAGGGTGAGCAATGAGAGAACGAGATTCCAAAAGAAAGTGGCACTGTACATGCCAGGAAGCAGAGTTTATTCATCTCTGAAGCTGGCCCAAGGACATTTATTCCACTAATAAGCTTTGAGCAACAGTGACAAGGAGTTTAAGGCCCAGAACTCCTTCTCAAGTAGTGGTTTAAGTAAAAAGAATTATTTTCACTGAAACATGAAGTCAGGCTAAACCCAGAAGAAACATGGTAAATATCTAGGTTTAGGAAATTTCTGATCCACAGGGAAAGCCAACTATTATTAAAATGGCCACCACTTCTTATGTGGCATGCGACTATATGCTTTACATAAAATCTCACTTAAATCTTTGAAACAACCTCCTAAAAGATGTATTTATTCTCCCTATATGGCACATAAGAAAAATAAAATCGTCCTCATTTTAAATAATTTTTCCCAAACCTCACAGCTAGTAATTTAAGTAAGGCAGGATTTGAACAAAACATTTTACTCCAAAGCCTGTGGTCTTTCGGCAGCATCAGGCTGCCATGAGAAATAAAGATATATTCTATTGCAAGAAAGTGAAATTAGTGAAAGCATCAGAAAGAAGGGCAGTAAAGGTCATGTTTGAAAGAACTGGGCTTAGGAATATGGACACAGGGATCAGGGATTTCAGGTCAAAGATGAGAGTGGAAAGAATATTATGTTTAATATTCTGGACTCAGGTAGCCATTTGGCAAACCCCTAGGTGATCAATTGATGACATACATGGCTTGTAAGTCTGTTCTCTCCCCGTGAACTAAAGAGGGGAAAGGCCCTCTGAATTCAGCTGCCTGTGACCTGATCCCATCTCCACTGTGTCCTTTGCTCCCATTTCACCTTCATTATTATCACTGATGAGCATGTCTAATACCACTTACTGCACAGCAAGGACCAAGTTCTACCTTCATCACCACCTTACAGCCAACACAGCACCTGACATGTGATGAGTGCTCATTAATTGTTTGTTGAATTAACTAATGAACAAACACCAGGCTGTGTTTGCATTCTAGTCATTCTAAGTTCTGAGTCATGGAACTTCATGCTTTATCTATACTTAGGGAAGTGCTGACTGGTTATTAAACTGTCACAAGAACCCATTAGTGAGTGAGCAAAAATCTCCCAAATGGTTTTGCCTCCAAGTGGATGCCTCCCCCTAACTTATCCACACAATTATAATAGCTTTTTAACACTCTTGGAGTCTGGGGACCGTGGACAAAACACAATATTCATTTGTTCATTCACTCAGTCAGGTGATGGGTGAGATTAACTTTGAATTTCCTATTTTTGTTTGGTGATGAGGTAGAACCAGTTTTTAGGTGCTATGAACCTTAAAATGAAAAAAAAAACCTTTAAATTAAATTTTATTTAAAATTAAGTAGTAACAGAGCAAACATTAGATATTGTGAAAATCTACATTTTCCTCAAATTTGTGGTTTTAAAACAATTCTATTGACAACCATGAATATTTGAGCTAAAAAGCTAACAAGTTGAGTGTAAGTCTATCTGGGAAAAATTAATATAAGAGAAGAACCAAGATATTTTGGAAAAAAAAGTAAAAAGAGAATTGTACCAGATATTACATATTATATAAAGCTATAATCATTAAAACAGTCTAGTACCAATGCAAGAATAGATAAATGGAACAAAATAGAAAACCCAGGAGAAAGCTTCTAATAAACCTGAGGAATGAGGTTATGACAAAGATGTTATACAAATTAGTGGAGAAAAGAAAGAAAGAAAAAGGATATTGGTTATCTATTTGGGAACAATAAAAGTGGTGTTTATAGTTTCTCCTCATACAGACATATTAGAGTCCTTGTCCAGCCCATACACCCTATTGGAAGTCTTATACTAATTTCCTGATAAGGGGGTGGGCCTGGAAAGCCTTATTTTTTGTATCACATGTCTCTCTCCCATTTCCTGGCCAAAGTTGGTTGGGCCAGAAATGAAAAACAGTTTTTGCTCTCAGTAATATAAGCGAAGATTATTTAGACAAGTAAAGTCATAGAGTTGGAGCTGGAGTCCCTGTTAAGACACTTTAAAGCCACATGCTTTGTCCATAATTCTATGCAGTTCTAAACCTTGTGTGAGCAGAAAAATCTGGTTGAGAGAGAGGACTGTTGCAGAGAGATGACGCCCCAAACAGAGACTCTCTACCCAGTTCCTAAAGGGCCCACTGCTTCTGTAGCCAGGAAGTGCCCCTGTATTGTTAAATAAGCTTCCTTTTACTTGAGCTATTTTGAGCAGGTTTATGTTTCCTACTAATGTATTCTGAGTAAAATATACATCATTCATCAAAACATGTTCTAGTTATAGTCTAGAATTTAATATGAAAAAAATGAGATTATAAAAGAAAAAGAAGAAAATATACGTGAATATTTTCCTAATGCTGGCTGAGCAATACAAGTCTAAAAATGAGAACAAAGATGAGGTGTAACAAAAAGAAGGACTAATAGGTCAGATTTTATAAAAATTTTAGGACTTTCTATGTCAAAAATCACCATAAATGTATACCCATGTTCACAGCAGCATTATTCAAAATGGCCAAAATGTAGAAGCAACCCAAGTGTCCACTGGATAAACAAAATATGGTTTATACATACAATGGGATAGTACCCTTAAAAGGGAAAGAAATTCTGACACATGCTACAACATGGATGAACTTGGAGGACATTATCTTAAGTGAAATAATATGGTCACAGAAAGACAAATACTGTATGTTTCCACTTATATTTGGTGTCTACAGTGGTCAAATTCATAGACACAGAACATAGAGAGGTTGTTGCCAGAGACTAGGAACAGGAGAAATGGGTAGTTGTGGATAGATGAATAAGTTTTAGACACGGCTGGTGGTGACAGTTTTAACAACAATGTGAATATACTTAACACTACTGAACTGTACACTTAAAAATGGTTAAGGTGGTCAATCTTATGTGCATTTTATCATAATTACAAATTTTAAAACAGTTAATATTTTTAGTATATATTTAAAAAGCTCTTACAAATAAAGAAGAGATGAACTTCTTTAAGGAAAATACAGAGTGTGGACATGAACAGGCATTTCAGAAAAGAAGAAATAAAATGGGACAGTCTCTTTAGGGCAATATAGTGATATATAATAAGAGTCTTAAAACATGCACACCTTGTGACTTAGTAATTCCACTTATAGCAATCTATCCAAGGGAAATAATTACAGACATAGCAGAGATTTATGTACAATGATTATCATCACAGTATTACTTATAATAGTCTAAAACTAGAATCAAGCTAAATGTGATCAACAGCGGAATGGAATGGCTGAATAAATTATGTTACCTCCAAAGGCTACATGCCATGCAGTCGTGCTATGCTATCTTTTAATGAATGTTTTAATGATGTGGAAAATTCTCATAATATAACATTAAGTGAGCAAAAGATTTACAATATATAAGATGACTATATCTTTGTTAAAAAATGGGGAGAGGGTACCCACAGGGGTAGAGGATATGTCAGTTGCTCTCAAGGAGTTTGTTGAGATTATGGGTAATTTCCTATACACTTCTGTGTTTTTCAAACATCCTTTAATGGGAAGATATTTCTTATATAATAAGAAATAATTCTACACTTGAAATGATTTTGATCAAAGGGGGTTTCTATAAAATTGAGTAAAAAGTTATAATGCAAAATGCAGGAAATAACAGCCTCCTCTTACCACCACAGGCCTCCAAATCTCTGCAGCCTTTCTGCCTCTTGCTGTCTTGCCTTCTCATGGCACAGCAGAGCAAAACCCTGTGCCAACCAGGCCTCTCTCTGTCCCCACCTCTGTAAGCCAGGAAAGCCAAGAGGCCCTTCTTTCCCTATCACACAGATTGCTTCCTTTGCATGGCATTTAGAGGAAAGGAAAACTATCAGTTCCCTACTTGCTCAGTGGGACTTCATTGTGCAACTTAAAGGGGACACCACAGTGGCTTGGATGCACAAGTTGGTGGCTGGTGTGCTGCACTCCTTGAATAAACATGAGGCATGCTGTGCTGTCAGTGGCTGACCCATGGTGGTCCTCCACCCAGATGTAGCATCAGGACTCACAGGGGACAGGCAGATGAGCATACACCTGACAGCCATGAACCAAGGAGAAGAGGCCTCCCGATTCTCTGTTCATTTAGGGAAAATTAACCATCAACACCCTTGTCTCTTTGGGTGTGAACTTTAAATGAAATGTTCTAACTGAAGTGGGTAGAGGAAGCTATTTTGCTGTGATTGGGAAGAGAATAATTGTGTAGGATGTTTGCCTCTGTACAATGGCAGCCCTGGGAGCTGGTTTCATGCAAGTAAGACAGAACAAGAAGATAGATTCTAGCTAGAAGCAGCTGCTTTCAAATGAGCTATTGGAGCTGAGGTTTGGGCAGCCTGAAAGTGCTACTTCTAACTCATGTGAGGTAGATTGCCTGGGCAGGGGATCAAGTCTCTCCACACCTTGAGGGTGGAGTTTACACCAATAGGAAAGATGGGGAATTAGCACGGTTCTGCTCATTAAGCCAATCCTAGGGTGTGTGCACCCTACCAGGCTGAGCCTGCCACTTCCTGCCTCCAACCTCAGTCATAGCATTTGAACTCCCTGCCATGAATAGCTGGAGTTTTGTGAAACTGCATTGGCCAACAAGAATGAATACAGTGCCTCATCAGAGCTACTTATTCAGAGGTGCTGGGGGTGTTTCTCCTGATGTGCTTCTGTGGGAGACATTATGCCTGGGAAAAGTCAGGAAAAAGATAGTGTTCAGAAGGGTTATAGTTAGGGGTGGAGGGGTAACTGAGACCAAATCCCACCAAACTGAAACGTGGATGGATGGGTACCACTGCCTGGCAAACACGCACTCAGCAAATGGAACTCTCCCTCTGACCCCCACCGCTTCCCTAGTACCCACAGCAACTTTGAAACGGAAGTATCACCACACACATTTGAGCAGGAAGAAAGCAGATTTAGAGAGGTTAAGCAAGTCATCAAGGTTACCCAGCTACTGAACATCAGTGCTTTAAATTCATTACCCTAACATTAATTCAGGTCATGGTCACAGTCATGAGTTTGCTCAAGCATTTAGTTTATACATGGTGAAAGTACAGGTTTGAAGCTTTCTTCATGAGCCTTAGACAGAGATGTAGGTTTGAGGCTGTCAAATATGCCCCCCTGGCCTGGGATTGAAGCAAAGCAGTGGGGTGGAAACCATGGTGCTTGGGGGCTCCTCGTGGCTTAGGAAAACAAACAAGGAAGTGTGAGGGGTATTACCGGCCTCATTTTCAATGTTGAAAAAACAAAACAAAACAATAAAACAGGTCTATTTTGGAATAAAAATAGCATATATTAGCCAAAAGAAGCATATACCTGGTTTTACAGCTTTGCAGGACTTCAATTTTGTGGATGACTTCCCAGTATAAAAAACTTAAACCTGTTTCATTTCCTTTGGGGCTTAAGAACAGGTGGACCTGCAAACAGCCCTGGGGCTCTGCTCTCTCACTAAGCTTTGGGGTGCAAGGGCATGGAATAAAGGCTTTCATCCAGTCTCTCTGGGGATGTTAGTAAGGGTTCACCCTAAAATATTAACAGTTCAGGGCTTAATGTATGATATCTCCTATAATTGTTTGCATTTAACGGGAGATAATGTGATAGTATCCTGGCTAGAACTCCTTTGTGTATGTGTGTGTCGGGGGGCGGGTGGAGGTTATGTTTTCATTTTGCTCCAAATCATGATCCTGCCTGGCTTTCAAATAAAGCCTGCTGCTAGAATTTTTAAGGAAAGTTCTGTGATTAAACATATTTACATCTGATGTCTCAAGGGCACACAGACTGAGAAGAAAGAGAGCCTTCAGCCCCATTTTATTTAAAAATGGCTATTCTGTTTCTGGAGGAAAGGAAAAAATGAGGAAATCACTGTGTGAGTAAGGGGGAGGCACGTGCCCACAAACAAGGCACAGACCATCTGGTCCCATTAGCTGCTGTGCCCTCTGAACTGCACTCTGTGGACTGAGACACAGCTGCCTTGGCTGATGTGTGAGCAACTCTGGGCCTCTCCATGCCGAAGGCTTCCGGTGTGACATTTGAGGCATTGACAATGTGGTTGAGATATGTCTCATTAAATTATTCCCATCTGCCATGTGCCCCTCCAACCGAGAATGTGGAGAATGGGGCTTGGAGTAGAGGAAGCCATGCCTGGCAGGTGTCCTTGCTAAGATGACAACAAGGAGGGGTCCTGCTGCCACCAGGCCCCCATTTTGTGGTATAGGATGAGTAGAAGGAGAAAAGTCAAGCTGTGTGAAGAACTCACTACCCAAAGTGAGGTCCTTGGAGCAGCAGCAGCAGCAGCATCCCCTAGGAGTATGTTGGAAATGCAGACTCTCCACAGACCTACTGAATCAGAATCTGCATTTGAACAAGGCCCTCAGGTGATTCTTAAACGTTAAAAATTGTGAAGCACTAGTATAAACAGTGGTTCTATACTGGCACTGATTTTTGCCTCTATAGGAAATATTTGTCAATTTCTATAAACATCTGTCAATGTCTGGAGACATTCTTGGTCATCATAATTGAGCAGGTAGGGAGTACGGGATGTCAGAGATACTGATAAATATCTGACAATGCACAAGAACAGGGCCCCCGCACCCCATCGATAAAGAATTATCCAGTCCAAAATGTTAGTAGTACTGAGGTTGAGAAATACCCCAGGATAGAGCTTTCTTAGGAAAAGGAAAAATATATTGGTCCCTTTCCCTTACCCATTCTTCTTCATAGTTTACCTGAAATTATTTAAACATGAATTTATACAACATGCCCAAGACAACTCTATAAACAGATGTCTCCTTCCAGAATTTTAGTCCCAGAAGACAGGAATGATGTCTTCCATGTCAAAACAACATTAAAATCTAAATTATGAACAGATGAATTATCTTTCCTCCATTCCTGAAAGTATCTATTTTTTCCTTGTGTTTATCATGGTGCCCTCTGAGTACACCCATGGTGTAGCTATAGGCAGACTTTTTGCACGATTTTTCCTAGAGCTGGAGGTGGACTGTATTAAACTCAGTTTATATATTGATCCAAGCACTTGCCTTACTTGTTGGTTCGAGTGACCCAACAATGGCTTAAGTCATGAAGCCAGTTACCTGTTTCAGATGGTGAAGACCCTTTTCAGAGTCATATTCTAGAAGAACCAAACCAAGATTCTCACAAGATAGCTAACCAGTCATTAAGTCTTGTAGAGTCTTTCTTCTATATCTTAAACCTATCCCCTCATCCTTAAGTCCATAGTCAGTCACCTCCCACTGTGCCTACTAATTTTTCTGCCTTTTGTCTTACCCTTCTACTTATTCAATCATCACAGAGTAACCAGAGCAATCTTTAGCATATAAATCTGGTCATGTCATTCTTTTGCTCAAAATTCCTTAATGGTTTCCTGCTGACTAAAGGATAAATGCTAAACTCCTTAGCATAACATAAAATATTACCCTGCCTTCATCTCCTGTCATGCTCATCTTTGAATATCCAAATGCCAAAGCCATGTGTAACTGTCTAATAACAATTGTCTTGGGTGTTTCTACCTATTGTTAAATGCCTTTTCTTTTTCCTATGATACCTAGTTCTCAAAGTGCCCATCCAGTAAAATTCTACTAATACTTTAAGTTTTAATGTGAGTATTATCTCCTCTGTGAAACCTACTTTGACCCTTTCAACAGACACAATGCTGCCTCTTTTATCATTTTTAATTGTGTCTTCATTATAGCAGAGATCAAGTTTTATTATTGTTTTTTTTTTTTTTTTTTTTGCACATCTCTATTACTATTAGACCCTGAGCTCCTTGAGGACAAGAATCATATTCTTCTTTGTATCCTCATCCCATGGCATACATCCTAAAACACCTGAGTAGCTCAAGGGGTCTTGTTGAATGAAAAAAACATTTTAGGAAGATGTCGATGTCATATGAAAGAGGGGATCCAAAATGATGTATTCTATGGTTACAGAACAAAGCCATTTAAAGATCTACATAGTACAAGGAATGATCCATAGGTTTTTGAGCCTAGAATACTGGTACTATTGGGGGAAAAATAAGGAAGACAGAAAGAGATATAGGTTTAAGGTGAAAGATGATTTTAAGTTTTTGGTGGAATATTTGTATGGAGATATCACCAAGAAGTTGGAAATGTGGGGACAGAGCACAGGCAAGAAGTCTGAACTCAAGAAGTAGATTTGAGAAGGACCTACCTAGAGGTAAAAGTGAGACCCTTGAGAATAGAATATGTTAATAAGGGAGAGAGAAGAGGAAAAGAGAAGGTAAATTTTTAAAATTAAATTTGTTAGGGTAACATTACATAATTTTCAGGTGTATAAGATTATAATTTGAAATCTATGTTCTCTATTGCATGCTTCTCATCCAAAGTCTGGTTTCCTTCCATTATCTCATATTTGAACCCCTTTACCCACTTCATCCTTCTCCCACCCTCTTTCCCCTCTGGTAACCACCATTCTATTGTCTGGATCTATAAGTTTGTTTTGTTTGTTTGTTACTTTTTGTTTTATAGTCCACACATGAGTAAAAGCATGAAGTTTTTGTCCTTTTACATTTGACTTATTTCACTTAGCACAATACTCTCAAGTTCCATCCATGTTGTCACAAATAGCAATATTTCATCTGTTTTATGGCTGAGTGGTATTCCAGTGCGTGTGTGTGTGTGTGTGTGTGTGTGTGTGTGTGTGTGTAGGGGGTGGTCCCATCCATAAAGATATCCAATCCATGAATGGACACTTAAGTTGTTTCCATGTCTTAGCTATTATAAATAATGTTGCAATGAACATAGGGGTACATATATCTTTCTGAATAAGTGTTTTCATATTTTTCAGGTAAATATCCAAAAGAGAATTGCTAAATCATATGGTAGTTCTAGTTTTAAATTTTTGAGGAAACTCCATACTGTTTTCTGTAGTGGCTGCACTAATTTACATTCTCACCAATCATGCAGAAGGTTTCCCTTTTCTCCATGTCCTCACCAACACTTGTCATTTCTTGTCTTCTTGATAATAGACATTCTAATGAGTGTGAGATGGTATGTTATTGTGGTTGGTAAATGTTAAAGAAATAAATATTTGTAGAAATATGTAATTTTAGATGGTGAGAAAAACAGGAATCCCAAGCAGGAGAGAGATCTTTTGGAAAGGGAGGCATGAAACAGAGTGAATCGAAGGAAGAAAAACTCATCAATATGGAGATAGTTAATACTTTCAAATAGATGAAGGACTAAAGAAAAGCTCTAGAGTTTGATAATTAGGTAGTCACTAGTACCCAAAAGATGGGTAATTTCAGAAATAAAAATATTATATTAGTGACTTCAAGAGGACTTCCAGATAAGAAAAATGGGTGTTTTGATCAACTCTCAACATCCATAATTTAAGTTTATGGCAGTAGAGCAGGTTTTGATGCTGATGATATATAATGGGTAGTTGCTGGTTGAGGGTCATTGAAGTTGGGGAGAGTGAATGACCAAGAGACCAGAACACTGATATTCTAAAGACGAAGAGAGTTCTCTGCCTGGAGCTGGTATTATTGAAAGAGCTGGCACACCCAGGGTAAACAGTGTTAGAACAACAGGGTGGGCTGAGGAATGTCAAAACAGTGGCTCCTGCAGCCACTTCCTCTGTTGCAAACAGAGTGCTTTTTAAATTTTTTTTGAGTGATCATTTTAAACAGCAATTCTGATCATGTTTCCTCTCTTCCACCCAGTGCCAACTATTTTGGGGGACAATAAATTCCATATGTCTGTTATGATCTGATGTTATACACACACATATACACACATAAGCTTCAATGTGTATGTGTATGTATATATGTTACATACATATGTATATATGTGTGTGTGTGTGTGTGTGTGTGTGTGTGTGTGTATAAATAAACATTGGTATTTGGAGAATGAACAGTTCTTACTCACTTGATCCACATTGCTCATGGTTTTCAAATTCTGTTAATGTCCTGCCATAACCTTTGTCTTTGCCAAAATGAAGGGCACTAACCCCATGTTTCTATTTCAATATGGCAGCCCCAACCTCCATTCCACCAATTTTCATGTTCTTTCTTTTTGACATGTGGTAACCAGAGCCACATAGAGCTATTCATCTGTCAATGAATAATAGTTACTTAAAGAAAAAAAAGAAGAACATTGTTTTCCATGGTTTTCAGTAAGCCATTCATTAACACACTGGGGAGTAAAGGACATGCCAAAGAAATATTTAGTTAGATAAGCAAAGTTATGTTTCGACATTCTCCTTTTGGCTCCTTTTGGCAAATTTTGGGTCCTCCTGTACTCTATTAATAGCTACTAACAGAAGGCCCAGTGTAGGAAGCTGTAACTCAGGGTCCATACAATTTCCATGCTTCATTTTCACCTGCCTCAAATCTGTTGATTTGAAACACTTAATTTAAATAATCACGCCTTTTAAAAAAAAAAAACAGCTTTTTTCATTCCTTCCTTCCCATCAGTTATCAGACTTATCAGATAGTTAAAGCTAACTGACAGGTAGAAACTGATGAAACCAGTGTAGACATTTGGAAAGCACTGGATCTTCATAAATAAAACAGTTTCCCTTAGCACTAAGAAATGAATGTCACCCCCAGGCTTCTCAGCTACAGGACTGAAGTCCAGGGAGGCAGAGTATTGGTGTTTACAGTTTCCTTCCAAAGTGTTGATCCATAAAATTCATACCAGAAATAACTTCCCCTGTTACTGGGTGGGTAGGTGACAAAAGCCCTACTCAAGGGACTTTGTGCCAACCAAGCACAGAAAATAATAGCCCCATACTGATGTGTTTACTCCAAAATCAATTCTGAAATTAAGGAATCTCAGAAGTGCTAACCTGAGAAGCTACAGGTGTAAGCCATAAGCTGATGATTAGTTTCCTTCTGGCCAATGCAAGCTGTCATACCAATGAAATAATACTGACGGATGATCAGGCTAGACATAGTTCCACTGGTGGCTCATGATGAAGAGACATGATGGGGGAATCAAATGATAAATTAATGGGGTGGTACCTATAGCAAAACTATCATGGCTAGCCAAGGTTTCATACTTCTTTGCAATATACAAACAAATGCATCTTAGCAGACAGCATGTTTCTTTAGTGTATAAAACTTAACCAAAGATCCCAGGCCATACATGGCCTTTAGTTCATCATATACTGCAAAGTAAAATCCTTTATTTATGACATCTCAAAACCTGTAGGTGCTGCTTTGGGGATAAGTACATCTATGCTTACCCTTCTTCCTAGTGAAAGCAGAGCCAGATGAGTAGGAAGAGCAAAAAGATGACCAACTTTAATGATTTCAGTTCTGATGTTTCTATGTTTGTTCAGTTCTTTTCATCAGTGTGAATAATACATTTCTCATGAGATAATTACACGGTTTGGAAATGAGTAATCTTGATACAAAACATGAAATATATATTCTATTTTACTACTTAGGATCTCAAGTATTAAAATATACAGGTTGGGTACACGGTTAAATATAGGCCCCAAAGGAACTGTTTCTTTAAAAGGAAAAAAATTTAAAAGATGGGGGAAAAAGCTTAGTCATATGTTGCTGAGTACCAATAGAATAAAAGAAATAAAACTTCACTCATGAATTCAGAACAACAGTGAAGAAGCCTGTTGAGATCACAGAATATTTTAAAAGAAATTATATGATTATATAATTATTCTAATTGTTGTGTTAAATAATTATTTGTTTTTTACAGATGTGATAAGTGTCATTAACTAACAAAAACTGTCAAAAAGTCTTTGAGGCATGCTTAAATAATAGGCAAAAATTATTTATGGTTGGCATATTCATATCTTGTCAGTACATGGTTATTATTAACCTCCTGAGAACCTTTTATACTATCTTAAGGAGATATAACACCCCACAGTTGTTTATATAAACAAATAACTTACCTTTTTTTCTGGTCTCATAAACAAAGCAAAGCTAAGCTTCAACCTAGCTCCTCTTTAGACCTTCACAAATGTCAAACAATGGAGCCCAATTAAATGCTGTTTCACCATATGTACTCTCAATGTGTGGAGGAAAGAGAGGCTGGTTAATTCAGCTAGGACATATTTCTTATGGTGTTGTTAGGCTTTACAGAGTCACTATATTCTGCAAACAAAAGAGAATTTTACATTCTGTTATGGATCACCAATTAGCCCTGCTAGTCTGAAAAATATCCTGTTTACTCTCAGAAGTTAGCTCTGTGTTTTGGTTTTATATTTCCCCATGGATCTTTCTTTCTAAGTCAAGCCAGTTCACAAAAAAGGAATGGAGAGGGTAATAGGGGACAAATCCCATTAGCATCAGACCAGATACAGCATTATGTGTCCTCTGCTGCCACCCAAACAGGGCTCTCAGAGGAGCTTATTACAACAAATTATATATATCACATAAGTACTCATAAGAATATCATCAGTGTCTTGACTATACAATGAGTTTATTATTGAGTATCAAATGAGTTATCAATTCATTACATCAAATGATATATACCACAATCAGTATATTGATATATCATTGAGACTGAAGTAAACATCTCTACTCATTACATCAAATAAATTCTTAAGGCATAAGTAACAATTATTTCATCATAACAAAATATTATTGTAGACTACAAAAGACAAGCATAGAATGGTATATTGTTAGGAGAAGTTATTTTCAGTCTTCCTTAACTATCTCCAGAAATACTGATTTACTTGTTTATCTCATATTATTCCATCTCAGGATAGGCTGAAGATTTACTTTACTAGTTTAGAATTTAGAATACTCTCACCAGAACCAAAATTTAAAGCAAAGCTCATTCTTCAAGCAATCATCTGGCTTTGCAATATTTAAGAGCTCATTTTTTATTATTTTATATTAGTTTTAGGTATACAGTACAATTGTTAGACAGTTATATAATTTATAAAGTGATCCCCCCTGCCAACTACTCTAGCATCCATCTGGCACTACACATAGCCATTACAATAATATTGACTATATTCCCTATGCTGTACTCTACATCCTCATAACTGTTTTGTAGATACTAATTTGTATTTCTTCATCCCTTCATCTTTTTCACTCAGTCTCCCAACTCCTCATTCCTCTGGCAATTACCAGTTTGTTCTCTGTATCTGTAAGTCTGTTGTCATGTAGTTTGTTCATTTTTTTGTTCCTTAGATTCTGCATATAAGAGAAATCATATCGCATTTATCTTTTTTTTGTCTGACTTATTTCACTCAGCATAATACCCTCTAGGTTTATCCATGTCATTGCAAATTATAAGATTTCATTTTTTTGTGGTTGAGTAATATTCCACTGTATATGTGTACCATAACTTCTTTTGAGAGCTCATTTTAAATGGTTCTTCAGATTTTAAAACAATTTCAGAGAGGCAAAATTTCTTGAATACTTACAAATATAGATGTAAAACTCCTTAACAAAATACTAGCAAACCAAATCCAGCAATATATAAAAAGGATTATATACAATGGCCAATTAGGATTTATCCCAAAAATGTTAGATTGGTTTAACATCTGAAAACAATTAATGTAATATACCATGTTATAGAGAAAAAAAGGAAAGGAAAAAAAAAAAACATGATCATCTCAATGGATACAGAAAAGGCATTTGACAAAATCCAACACCCTTTCATGTTTAAAAACACAAACCAGGGATAGAAGGGAACATTCTCTCCTGATAAAAAAACATCTATGAGAAACTATGCAAAATGCACAGCTAACATTATACTTAACGGTAAAACACTGAATGATTCCCCTAGGATCTGCAATAAAACAGCAAGAACCACTCATAACTTCTATTGTACTTGAGGTTTAGCCATGACAATTAGACAAGAAAAAGAAGTAAAAGGTATCTAAATTGAAAAAGAAGAATTAAACTATCTCTATTTCCAGATGCCATGATCTTGTGTGTGTGTATGTGTGTATATACGTGTGTGTGTGTGTGTGTGTGTGTGTGTGTGTGTGTATTCCTAAGGAATTCTCAAAAGCCTACTAGAACTAATAAACAAGTTTAGCAAGGTTGCAATATATAAGATCACCATATAAAAACCAACTATATCTCTATACACTAGCAACTTTGACCTTTGAGTAAATTAGTTAACATTTTTAAGCCACTGTTTCCTCAACAATCTGAAAATGAAATAATAAAACCAATTCTATTTATAATAACATCAAAAATAATAGCTTTAACAAAGAAATGCAAGACTTTCACCCTGAAAACTATGAACATCATAGAAAGAAATTTAAAAAGATCTAAATCAGTGGAAAGACATCCCATGTTTATGGACCAGAAGACATAATATTGTTAAAATGGCAACATTTTTCAATTAATTTACAGCTTTAACGTAACCCCTATCAAAGTTCCAAATAGCTTTTTTTAAAAAAATTGACAAGTTTATTCTTTAAAATGCACATTAAAATGTGGGCAACCCAATATAGCCAACCCAATTTTGAATTACGAAAATGTAAAAAAGTTGAAGGACTCAAACTTTTCAATTTCAAAAGTTATTACAGAACTATAGTAAATAAAGCAATGTGATACTGACATAATAGACCTATAGATCAATAAATTAGAAAAGAGAGCCTAGAAATAAACCTTTACTTTTATGGTCAATTGATTTTCAACAAGGATGCCAAGAAAATTATCTGAAGAACAAAATAGACTTTTCAAAAACAGTGCTCATACAACTGTATAAGCAAAAGAATGAAGTTGGCTCATAAACCTAAGTATAAAAGCTAAAATTCTTAGAAGAAAATATAGGAATAAATTTTAGTGAGCCTGGATTAGGCAACAGTTTCTAAGATACAATACTCGAACCACAAGGGACTAAAGAAAAAATAGAGAAAATAGCTTTTATCATATATTGAGACTTTTTTATTCCAAAAAACAGCCTAAGGAAAGTTAAAAGACAACTCATAGAATGGTATAATATATTTGCAAATCCTATATCTAATAAAGGACTTATAGCCAGTTACATAAAAAAAAATCCAATTCAAAAATAAAATGACAACCCAATTAAAAAATAGATAAAGGATTTAAATAGATGTGTCTCCAATAAGATATACAAATGGCCAATAAGCACATGAAGAGATGCTCAATGTCATTAGCCACTGGGAAAATGCAACTTGAAATCAAAATGAGATACTACTTCACACCCACTAGGATACTATCTATAATCAAGACAGATTAATAGCAAGTATTAGTGAGGATGTGGAGAAATTGGAGCTCTCACTCACTGCTGGTGATGCAACCACTTTGGATAGCAATCTAGCTGTTCCTAAAAGTGTCAAATATAGAGTTACCATATGACCCAGCAATTCCACTCCAACTTTTATACACAAGAGATGAAAACATATGTTCACACATCAACCTGTACACAAATATTCATAACAGCATTATTCATAATAGCACTAAAATAGAAACAACTCAAATGTCTATCAACTGATGAATAAATAAAGTGTGATTTTCTATATAATAGAATATTATTTGGATAAACTTTGAAAACATAATACTAAATGAAAGAAACTAGCTACAGAGAACTACACATGGCTTAAATCCATTCATAGGAAATGTCCACAACAGGCAAATCTATAAAGATAGAACTTTTAGGGTTGGGGCTGAAACAGGGTGAAGGAAATAGAGAGAGCCTGCTAATGAGAACTGAGTTTCTTTTGGGGGTGATGAAGTGTTCAAAAATTGATTGTGATAATAGTTACACAATCTTAATACACTAAAAACCACTGAATCAATCAAACAATTTAAATGTACCATATGATACGTAAACTGTATCTCGATAAACCTGTTTTTTAAAAAAATGTTGGATACCTTCTGTACTTGTCACATCAAAATCTGCAGAGTTACATCCAGCAGCCACTGCAAAATGGATGTAATGAAGGACATTACGAAGAATGCTGTTTCTGATGTTCTAAGGGATAACACTAAGGTTTATTAGGACACTAATTGGTAGTACTGCTATGGCTGCTAAAATCCTGCTTCATCTTATCTACCCTTCTTCTCTATATGAGGTTCAAGAAGGCCAATGGCACATGTTTATTAACTGGGCTTATGCCAGGAATCCCATTTTAGAACTTTTTACTAAGAGGAGCTGAGACTCATGGTATATGCAGTGGTTCTCCAACCATGGTTCTCAGATCAGCAGAATCAGTAGTACCTGGGAATTTGTTAGAAATGCAAATTATCAGTCTAACCAAGACTCAAGGAATGAGATAATCTGGAATGAGGCCAAGTGCGACATGTTTTAACAAACCCTTCAGGAAATTCTGAGGCAGCTTAAGTTTGAGAACTGCCAATTAAGTCTAAAGCCTGGTAGACACAGGTCTTGGGGTCTCACAATCTCCGAGGCCAAGTCTCTGGTACAAGAGGACAAAGAAATTAAAACAGTGCTTTCATTTTTATGCAGGAGTGTACTGACCATTTCTTATGACCCATCCCACATTCTCCTGTCCTTCATTTTTGCTTGGCTGTTATAGCTGGCTGCATACAGGTGTGTCTGCAGAGCCCCTCAGTTCAGCGCATCTGGTACCTCTTGTTTTCTGTCCTGGGGCTTTTTGCGCTGCTGTGGGAGCCTGCTCAGCCATTCTATCGCATGCGTAAATCTGGAATGAGGGGGTCCAACCACCTCTGGGGATGGGATTCAGGAGATAAAAGCTCTGGGTTTAGCATTTCAGGCAGACATTTTCAGAGTCCTCTTCCAGGTCCTCAGCAGTACTGAGTTCCCATTATCCACAGTTATAACCAGCACAATAATCCGGGATTAGGTTTCTCTCCTGCCTTGTTTGCTTTCTCAGTATTCCACTCCTTGGAATCATGCCCCCAAATAAATTACCACACACAAACCCTTGTTCCAGGCTCTGCTTACAAGCAAAGTCACTGATTCTTATGAACATGGGCTAAAAATGCCTACCAAGTGGACCAGTCAAGTTAGTTTCCCTCCTCTTAGAGATGATCCAGATCAAGGAAATTGACTGTGAAGCTTATCTCTCCCTCTTCCAGATGCCAACATTGGGATGACATAGATTTTCAGTTACTATCCTAAATAAATGATTAATTTGTCTCCAAGATAAAATCACATACAAGATATAGTGGGGGAAAGGAAATTGGACTGAGAGTCAGGATTCCAGCTATGTGACTCTGGGCACTCTCTCACAAGCACAACCTAAAGTCAGTTCACGTGTTTTCTGTATTTTGCTGCACACAGTTGTGGGTGTGAGTATTTCAGTTTCCAGGTCCGTAAAATGCAAAGCTTAGACAAGAAGCTGCAAGGTCTCACTCAGCCCAAACTGTCTCTGGTTCTGTTTCTGAAAAAATGTATAATTCACACAGTTTAAAATACCTATGAAATGGGCAAAAGTGTATATTCAAAATCAATATCAAATTGGGCCTGCTTCTGCCTTCCCTACCCCCAAGAGGTTGAACTTCCAGAACTAGGACCTTGCCTGTAATACTTGTAGCCAGTATTCACGGCTACTCCTGAACAAAATAGTTCTTGTATGAATATTTGTGCAATGAATGTGTCTCTTCCCATGAGAAAGAAATTTTTTTCTTAAATTCCTATCAGAACACAGGTCTGCCTTATACCCTCGGATGGGGGGATTGGTTGTTTCTTTGGGGTGACGCCAGAACCTATATTTACTACTGGAAAGGTATACCATCCTATTCACGGGAAATGAGTTTTAGAAAATCACCTGTATCCTTGGTAGCATCTTTATCCACTCTCTTAATTATTAAGAACAGTACCCCAGATGTTGGCTCCAAATCCTTCCTTTCTCTCTGCACAGCCAGGGTCCCAGCCTAGGCCTGGCCCTTTTCATTAGCTGAGTGCTGCACAAGCCTGGGACTCCTTCCTCCCTCCCCTCTTCTGGCCTCCCTCCTCATCCCCTCAGGTCTCAGCCTCTCCATGATAAATGGCTCCTTCTTCCTGCTCAGAGACTGCCCCTGCCAGGAAGATTTTGGATCTTCAGTGATTTAATATTTATACGGCTTAGGGCTGCAGCTCTGTGGACGTTGCTTTTCTGGTAGACATCTCTGCCTCTTGGGGTCCTGAAGTGACTACAGGACTTCAGCAAGGAAAGGACAAAGCAAGAGGGGCTTCTCCACCATCACTCTACTCCACTTCAGTGACAATATAGGCAAGGAGATCATTCGAGAGTCTGGATGAAAATTAGCCAGAAAAACAGCATAGCCTGGTGATGCACATTGGTCTCTGGGAAGGTCTGGGGAGAGTGGAATAGTGTGGGCTATGGGGGGTCCCCACCTCTTCCCTCACTGCTCAGGCTGGCTCAGGACTCCCAGATCTCTTCTATATTGCTAGGCAGGGATCCCACTGCCAGTTTTGTATTCCACTGTGTTTTCCTAGAATGCTGCACATGATGGAACATGGGCTCCTGAGGGGGTGGGAGAGAAAGGAAGTTACCTAACCTACCCCTAGGGCTTTAGGGCCAAGCATATTAAAAACCAAGCTAACAGATGAAAAGTAGTCCATTGGTTTGTCTTCAGGCATGAATCTGCTGTCTCCCTCAGTAACTTGCAACTGTGTGCTACAGTTCTTACCTCCTGACGGTAAAGTTTGAGGTTCAAAATGTTGCCCCTTAAATCTATTTCCTCTTATTCTAGACTCAATAGGGATAGAGACCCAAAAATACCACCCCTAAAGGATGCATCAAACTCACATTGGAAGAAAACCATGTATAATTAACTGCTAAATATCTATCCTTCCTCATGATACTCTGTTGTAAATGAGATCACCAAGTGTATTCTATAGTGAGAGGCATTAGGATCACAAAACAGGGGAGAAAGAAGCACCAGAGTGTTAGTGAAGCAGAGACTCAGGAGCCAGGCTGTTAGGGTTAAAAGTGAACGTCCATCTTGGGCAAGTTGCTTAACTTCTCTGTGCCTGTTTCCTCATTTGTAAAATGAACCTAATAGCATCTACTTTATAGGGTTGTTTGGAAGATTCAAGAGTCAATGTATGTAAGATTTGCAAGTCTTTGCTGCCATCATCATTATCATTGTCCTTGTTGCTGCTGTTCCAAGAACACTGAAGGATGCTGGGATTATGGGCTTTGAAACAAACTCAGCCTGGAGTCCCCCAGAAAATACTCTCATTCCTGTTTCCGATACCTGCAAATGAGTGTACCTCAGTCACAGCCCCAAACAGAGCTCTCCTGCAAAAGGTAGAGCAGGACTATTACTGACATTCACCAATTATTCATAAGAGAGACTTCAAAGGGGTGTTAGGGCAGCATCCTGCCCAGTTGAGCACCACCTTTGACCTGTAGCTGACAGCAATGCACCACAGGCCCCAGTCTTTATAAACCTACCTCCTCCCAGACTCAAATTGTATCCCTCCTTTTTTCCCTTTTATGTCCTCCTGGGAACTGTTTGGGACAATGGTGATTAGACCTCTCTTTCCGCAGGTCAGTGCATGGTGTCTCCTTTTCTAATTGCAAGGCCCAAGAAAACCATGTGTGATCCCAGTCTTGTTAAGTGGCTTTCATGTAACTGGGGTGTCCTTTCTTTGTAGTAGAGATGATACTGGAGATTTTCAGCTGCTAGCATAACTGGCTCTTTTCCACACTAGATTGTCTGCAAAGATGATCACCAATAATTCCTCCTGTCTCTAGCATGTGGCTACTTCATCAAGAGGGAGGTGGTGTCTGTCTTCCCTCCCCTTGAATCTTGGCTGGCCTTGTAACATGCTTTGATCATCCCTCTGAGGAGGTGCAATGCTGTGCCAGGTCTGGGTCTAGGCCTTCAATGGACTAAAAGCTTCTGTTTTAGCCTTCCTAGACCACCATGTAAGGAAGCTTAGCCTAGACTACTGAATGAGGAGAGACCACAGGAGATTGAAGCCCAGCTTTCCAGGGCCTTGATGAGCCCCAAATGCCCCATAAGCAGAATGCAATCACAAGAGTAACCTCAGGCAAGCCCAGGATATTTGTCCAGCCAACCCTCAGAACTGCAAGAAATAGTGTTGTCATTTGAATTTACTAAGTCTTGGGATAGTTGGTTACACATTGGTAGATGACTGATACACTCACCAATCCTCAAACCAACACATACTCTGTTCATGTGTGCTCAAACTTACAATCCCATGCTTATGCGATCACTGAGAATTCATGTGCTCTCAGCTTCTAAAATGATAAAGGGAACAAAGTATAGGAAGGCAAAACACAAGTATCTGGTTTCATTTTTTTTAATTAGCTTGACACAGTTAAAATAATAATGAGCTTTTCACAGGTTGTTCCTTTATTTCTCCCCTGGGTCTCATCTAGGCCCCTCCTTTAGTAGTAATTCTCAACTGTCTCTTAAGTTTTCTGTCAAGTCCTCACCTTATTTCTACCTGAGGTCCAGTTTGAATTTCTTTCTCAACATCCTTAACCCCCAAAGACCACTGAGACTAGTTCCCAGGTCCACATTCCAAGTCAGAACTGCTGTTTCTCTCAACGGCCACCACATACAAAAAGGGAAATTTTTCCCTGGGCTGCCACTGGCTGAATCTTTTGGTCTCGCCTTACTTCCATCTGAACCCTTAGTCCTTGCAGTCATACTCTGCTGCAACACAGTTGAGAAGAAGGAAGGGAGCCATGTAGAAGACCTTTCTAGACGTGGCATGTGGAGATAGCTTTTATGCTCCTTTATCTTACTTCAGGGTGAGCAGAATATTTCTAAATTGTACTGTTTAATTATCTATAGTGCTGCTAATTTTCACAGTTTTCCTTCAAAAACACTTTATTATTATTATACACACAACTGAAACATGATTCTCATGAAAAATTAGAAATCACATACCCAATAAAAGGTATATGCATGTGTATGGGTGTAAATCACTCATAATCCTGTCACTTTGAAATAACTATAGTAAGCATTTGCAGATGATCATGCCAGAAATTTTCACTCAGATTTAAATGATTATAGTGAAAAGGTGATCATGATATATATAATTTTTAATTTGCTTATTTTACTCAGTATGTTATGAAGAGAACTTCTTGTCAACATATACACACTGACATGTTTAGTGGGATGGGGGCAATTTAGTGCCTCCTAGTTTTTTAGTGTCCAGATGTACCACACTCATCTGGAATTTTTTGTTTGTTAATTTTTGTTTTGTTTTTTAGTAAACCTCATACTGATGATTGCTTGTTTTTTTTTTTTTTTAACAACATTGTAGGTAACACTCGTGGACGTTTGTAGTTTTTATATACTTTATTCAATTAATTCAATAATCCCTCTCATATTGTACATTTAGGTTATTTCCTGCTTTTCAATAATTTAGTCAGCACAACATCTTTTTCTTGTACCTTTGCAGTTTCACTAGTAATCTGTAAGGGAGCAAGACTGGTATTATCTGTTAAAATTCAAAGTCATCTTGAACCATGAAACACAAGATGACCAATTAAAAGACTGATAAACCTTTTATTAAAAGCCTTCTGGTATTAGAAAGCTTAGAAGTCTACGGCTCTAAGGTACAGATTCTAGGTTGCTTTTTCATTAGTAGTTGCTCCCTAGCTCATCACTTTGGGGCCAGAGGCCCAAACTGCTATGTAGCTGATAGGAGAGAGGAGATGGTGGTGACCCCAACATCCCCAATAGCAGATAGATGTCAACCCCCCGTCTAGTTTGCATGTAGCTGCTGAACACCATGTTTCTGTGTTCTTCATTCACTGCTAAAGACTTTACCTAAATCAGATGCTGAGTCTAGAAGATTCTCCTTCAACAATGCATCTGTCTGCATTGTTCCTACCTGAACCTTGGTGCAGGCTTCAATCACTTCTTCTTGGTCCCTAATTGACATCTGTGCTCACCAATCTTCTTCTTCCAAGGCTTCTAAAGATCAGAGCTTGCTATGCCTATTCTCAATCAACAGCAGTAGCAATGAGTAAAAATACTTTCTGTAGTGGGCACTGTTGATAAACAGTGAGCTAACAATTATATAGGTCAGATAGTTTCCTAGGGGCTCACAGAACAAAGATGAAGCAGTCATGGCTCCTTGTCCTCCAGGGCTCATGCCTGATAAGAACGACAGGCAAACCAGCAATAGGATAGCAGTGGGATACCCACTGCCCTAAAGCCAGGAAGGAATGTGGTGAAAAGGAGTCCAGAGGTGTCTCACTGCACCTGGCCAAGCAAGCCAACCTGGAGCAGGTAACCCACAAGCTCATTTTCAAAGGAAAAGGAAGGGTCTGTAGGAAGGACAAGGGGAGTCTCTGTTCCTGCCTCTTTGCACCTAGATGGAGAGGTTACATTTTCCAGGAAGAACTCTGGCTCTCTACAGCTGATGCTAATGATCCACCACACTGCATCCCCATGCCCCCTTGTCTCAGTATAGCTGTGATGGACAGCTCTCTCTAAGTTGCCCCTACCCACGTCAAGTGTATCAGGTGTCTCTCTGCCTTACTGCTTCAGAGTTTTGCCCAATCATGTGCAGGCGCCACTCAGAAGTGCTAAGAACAAATGCACCAGGAACAGGTGGTCAAATGCCACCTCCCAGTTGGGCAGTCCTTAGGCACATTCTACATGGTGCTGCCAAGGGGACTGAATTCCAGGTGCCAGCAAATAACCAGCCCATCCATGCAGCCTGTGACTAGCTTCTCCTTTTGCCCACTGGTACTTTGTCCACTTCCTCACCTCTGCCCCCAGAATCCCTTCCTCCCCTGCCCCAAGAAACTACCTGCAGCCACTTTGCTTTTGGAAAAACCTTAACTAAGACATACTTCAATAGTGTCTGTAATTTGGGGGTCCTAGGGAAGATTTGAGACTCAGTATTAGATCAAGCGAGCCAAGGAGAAAAGAAAAAAACGAGTCCCTGTGGGGTTTGAATCTGGCTTATCCTTGTCTGACTTTTCATTAGTCTCATCTCACCTCACATAGACTCCCACTACCTTGAACTAGAGGAATCCTAGTGTATTCTTACCACTTCTGTGCTGCCTGCCCTGGAGGAAGCTTTCAGATCCTGGAGCAGCTCCCACACAGGTCTCTTTAATGACTTTCTGGAAGAAATCAGAGGTGACACAAGCACCATAGAGTATCACAATGTGCCAGCTCTGAATCCCTGTGCCCTGGGCGACTGGAGAAGGACAGGACAGATGGCAACTGTCAGGCCTTTAATTGCACAATGTTCCTTGGAGATGGTCAGGGAAAGGCTATGCTTGTGGCTTGCTTCCTGTCTCATTCCTGACAGAACGGAGGGAAGAAGGGGAAGAAAAAGCCCTGCACTCACACCTGTTTCCCCAGTTACAAGGCCTGGCCCCTCCTCATTGGTCTTCTCAAGCCTCAGGTGTGTAATGTGGAGAAGCTTTATCACAGGGTCAGAGTGAGCGTGGACATCCTAGGGTGGCAGCTGCAGGATGTACCCCATGGATTCAATATTGGGGTCTCTGGAGGAAGGTCCACCCTGGGCCGTGTTGGTGATATAAGTGTCTAAACCCCTCACCGAATCTGCCCTCTCTTCTTCCTCTGCCCTCAAATGTCTTTGCTCACTGCCCCTTAAGCTCCCAGTACCCTTCCCTACCACATGCCCACATTAAAGTTATTTAATTAAAAAAGGTATGTAAGGACTAGTGTTATAAAACAAAGAAACTTATGGTGTTAGCTAACATTTCATTGTACTCTATGGTTTTATAAAGTGCCATCTGTACACCTCATTTGAGCGTCCAAGCAATGCTGTGTAGTAAACACTATTGCACTCACCATTCTACAAATGAGGAAAAGGAAACTCAGAGAGGTTCCCTGACATACTCAAAATTGCCCAGCCAAATGAGTGGTGGTGCCAAAAAGGAACCCAAGAATACCTCTCTTGATTCTATGCTCAGTGGAACTTCAGGCATCTGATAATTTCTGGGGAAGATTCCATTTTTCTTGGGCAAGAAGTACATTGAGACTCTAGGTCTGTGCCACAAGAAACTTTTCTATAGATCTGGCTTGGGGAGACAAAGGAAGAGGGAACCATGAATTCTGTGTCACTGGAGTCTCATTCCTCTTGTCCTTCTTGGAGGCCCTGGACTCTAACAAGATCCCCTATTGCACTAAGGCCCCCCTGCTCTACTGTGCCATGTGTCCTTGTAGTCAAGCATAGAGAAAGGGCATTTTCATTCATGTATTTATTTGTTCACTGTTCACCCAACATTCATTTGGCAGTGTCCCTACATGGCTGGCACTTGGTGAGGCTGACACTTGGAAGTAGAATCCCAAGGGAGCAGCAAGTGTCTAACCAGAGCCCTGCAACACAGGATGGATATTCAAGCAGGGAAGGACCAACCTGCGAGACCAGCCAGAGGACAGGGCTCTGTGACAGAGGAAAAAGCCCTGTACTTACAACTGTTTCCCCAATTTCAAAACTGTCATTGTTTCTGAGGAACACAGGCCATGCTCTTCTCCACAGCCTCTTAGAGGTCTTGAAGTGCTGCTTGTCAACACCCACGGAATGTTTAAAGATCCTACCATGGACCACACTAAGGCTGGTACTCCATCAGTGCCTCCTCAGAGCATCGGGGTCTGAAGTGATGCTGTTCGATTTGAGGGCTGGGCTTCCAGGAAAGTCTCTTAGGGCCTCAGTGGCAGGTGACAGTGGGACGATGCAGTCCTCTCCTCCCTTGGACAAGCATCCCAGATCTGTCCAGAACTCTAGCTTAGCTTCAGTATCAAACCTACATCCTAGACTTGCACTCTGGGGAACAGAGCCAGGTAAGTTGTGTTGGAGCCACCAGTATCCTGCTAAGTAAGGGACCTTGCTCCCCATGTGGCTGAGTTCAGGAGGGATGGCCTCCTTGTGAGTCCAATCCAAACAATGATTTTCAGGCCCCAGGGACTGATTCTCATGTACTCTCAATGAACAGTATTTACTCACACCACTTATATCACCAAATATGTGAGTTTTCCACACCAAATGGTTCTCTAATTCTCTATGGATGCCAACTGGGTGTCCAATGGTTCAATTCGATTCTGACACAAAATACCTGTAGTTGCTCAGGCCCGCAAGACTGCCACACTCAGATGCCAATCACAAGTCCTGGGACTCCAGCACTTCAGACCAACTGACAATAAAACAGGGGTTTCCATGATCCCCTTCTCAGTTTGATATTTTGCTAGAACAGCTCACAGAACTGAGGAATATGCTTTATTTATTGCCACCAGTTTATTATAAAGGATATATAACCCAGGATGGCCAAACAGCAGACACGTATGTACCAAGGTACAGGAGGGCAGAGATAAGCCGAACTGCTACATCTTTTCCAGGTACACCGCCCTTCCAGAACCTCAAGTGTTCACCAACCCAGAAACCCCCTGGACACTATCTTTTAGGGGGTTTAATTGAGGTTTCATTACATAAGCAGTATAGATTTAATCATTGGCCATTGGTGATTGAACTCAATCTCCAGCCTCTCTCCCCTCTCTGGAGGTTGGTAAAGGTAGTGAAAATCCCAAGCTTCTCATCATGGCTTGATCGTTCCGGTGACTAGGTTCCATCCTAAGCTATCCAGGGACCCACCAAGAGTCATGTCATTAAAACAAAAGGTGTTCCTATTACCCCTAACACTCAAGAAAGTACAAAGTTTTAGGAGCTCTGTATACAGAACTGAGGACAGATTTTATATATATATATTTTTTTTTAAATTTATTTTATTATGTAACACTCTCCAACTCTTTGGCTCTCATAGGTGTCCTCTCCGTGTGGACCAGAGGAAGACATCCATCCTAACACTCTGAGCATCATGCAGTGGGGCATAAATATTCCTTATAATTCAGGACCTGTCCCAAGTCCTAAAGCAACACCATGAGGGAGCCATTACTAATGTGTTCCCATCACACCAAGAAGTAGGCCATGGCACGTACAGTTCCCTCTAAAGTTCACCAGTGTTGTCCCCATCTCACCGTCTGAACCATTCCTGGGCACTGCATAAGCAACACAGGCTTCTACCACCACCTGAGAGGCAATGGTACCAAAACACTCCTGCAGGCTTCAGAGCCAGGGGTTGACAGGCTTCCAGTGGAATAGCAAGCACATGATGGGCCTCTTTGTCAAAACCCTCCACTAATGTATTCGTGATTTTTCTAAAGCAATGAAGGTGATCTGATAGTGGCATATAGCTCTGTCTGGACATATTTATCCACTTTAGTTTAAGGTGCTCTAAGCCTGGAGGAAGTGGCCCCCAGCTGAACTCTGTGAAGCCTGCTCTGCACAAAAGGGGAGAATATCAAAGGCAATGGAAAGCTGATGATCTAGAGCAAGGGAGACAGGCCTGAGGCTCTCTCTCTCTCCCATCAAACGTGTCCCATATCCACCCCGCATCATGGCAGGCAGGAGGAGCTAGAGCTGTGTTTAGTTTATAATTGACAAAGAACAAAGGAGGCTTTTCAAAAGTTTTGGAGGTCTATAGATCTGAGCCAAGCTGTGATTACAGTACATATTTATTCCTAAGTGTTCAGATAAAGAATTCACCATTTTATCTAGAGAGATGGACAAAAAGCAAATTGTCCCCAGTCTGTGGTGCCCAGAGTGGCAGAGAGCTTGTATAAAACCAGAGAAGGCCCACAGATGACTCATCCAGTTGAGGGAAGGTAAACACATTATTGTCTTTCCATTTGTTTTCAACCCTGGTGCTTCTATTTGTGCCAATGAGATGGGCAATGTTTTAATTAGGATGCTTACTTGTCTTTACTTTTCAAGAGAAGTGGGGGAGGACTGCAGCGTGTGGATAATTGAATCCATAACTCCAATAGTTGTAAGTGTGTACAACTAATCAAGGAGAGTGTATGTTTATTAGAGAGAGAAGGGGTGGCAGAGATGGGGGAGGAAGGAGGGAGGCAAGTGAAATGGATGGGAACTGAGGGCTAAAGAGAAAAAAGCAACTGAGGTCAGCCTGGCAGTGTGCATGTCTGCAAATGAAAGAAACACAGAGAGGGAGAAGCAGCTACTGAAAGCTTGTGTTTGTGTTCAGAGCTGGGAGAGTCAGAGGGAGGAAGCAGAGAGATGACCACAAGATGGTGGTTTGTGTGTGTGAGAAACAGCTGGAAGGAGAGAAAGACAGAAATAAGAAAGTCACCACTAAATGACTGTGTGAGGAGGGGGAGGAAAGGGGGATGTCTGTCTGTCTATCTAAGCGAGAGAAAGAAAGCAACAGAGAATCAGAGAGAATGAGCCATGTATATGTAATCTGTACAACAGAAAAAGAGAGACAGAAAGAAAAAGAATAAAGCAAGCTTGTGGGTGACAGAAAAAGCAGGTGAATCTGTTATGTTTAAGTGTGAGTTCATGTATGTATGTGTTTTGATCAATGTGTTCAGTTAAGGTATTCCATCTTTTCTATTTTAACTATATATTGCTTATTTTCATTTGTAAAGTAATGCAGTCATTAGAAATAGGAAAATATAGAAAGCTGAATGGAAGAAGAAATCACCCTAAGACCTACCTCTCAAGAACAAAAGAAGCAAGCTTAGCGTTTTTTCCTTAAACATAGTTGTAAATCCTATTTAATTGGGCTTCTGAATTTGGTGGTGAAATTTACCTGAAATAACTTACATTAAGTGTTTTTGCAAAGGGCCTGATGGAGAATATGCATGCAACAAATGTTGTGGTTAGTTTACATTGTCTTTTATGACCTCTATTTTTCTGAGGAAGAAGTTTTTCCAATTCAATTTCAAACATTCAGTTACAAAGTTGACCAAATAAAGAAGGGTAATAATGAATTATGAAATCTTTCCCCTAAAGCTTTATCCAGATACTACTGGGACAGGAGGGCCTAAGCCTCCACCTCCTCCCAGAGCTACCCGTTAGTCCCAGGTGAGAGTTACTGTGCAGGCATCCCCACACCACCGCACCTCAGGATTGGAGTATGTCCTCACAGCAAAGACTGCCAGCTAGTTTTTATAAACAAAACATCCACTGGTGTTCCTAACTTTACTGATCTCTTGGTTGACTAGAATTTCAGATCTACTTTTTTCCAAGACCTTGCATATCCAAGAATGACTTCATGTTGTCTCTATAAATGAAGTCTTTTGTCTGAGTATCAAGCTCCTGGCTCATAAACTTAAAACAGTGGGATACTTCTCCATTGTCTTTTGGCACTTGATACCAGACAGAAGACCAAAGCCAGCTGAATTTTATTACAGGCATACTTCTTTTTATTGTGCTTCACTTTATTGCACTTCAAAGATATTGCATTTAAGAAAAATTGAAGGCAACACCCTCCACCAGCAAACAGATGACAACTCTCTTTATTGGGATGGTCTGGAACCAAACCTGCAATATCTCCGAGGTATGCCTGCGCTTTGACTATATAATAATTTTTTAATTATCTTAAATGATTGGATGCTTACTGATTTTTTTTTAACTTTTTTAAAATTGAGGTGGCATTGGTTAATAAAATTATATGGGTTTCAAGTGCACAATTCAATAATACATCATCTGTATATTGCATTGTTTGTTCGCCACCCAAAGTCAAATCTCCTTCCAACACCGTATTTGATCCCTTTCACCCTTATCTACCTCCCCTCCAACCTCTTTTCCCTCTGGTAACCACTAAACTGTTGTCTGTGTCTATGAGTTTTCTTTTTAACTTTGTTCATATACTCCAGTAATCTGGCAAGGTGCTCTGGGCATAAATCTTTTTTCCTTTTGATTTTGTCTGTAATGAGGAGCATTCTTTTAACATGGACCCTAGGGAGGCTGAGGGAAAGTGATCCGTTTGCATCTTTGATTCTTACTTTTCAAAAATTGCTGTAGAGTTTCTTTAGGAACATCTCTAATTTTTCCTTTTCTCTGTCTTTTATATCTGTAATCTTTTCTCTCTCTCATCTCTACAATTACTTAGAATTTTTTCAAAAAGTTCTCAATTTGCCATCTACATTACTGACTAGATTTTTCTTGATGTCAGTTCTACTCTTTATGCACTCCGGCATCATTTAGTGCAGACGGAATGAGTATGAGCTTTGCATCTGCCTAGAATCCCTAACTTTAGGGAATCACTTAGCCTCTTTCCACAGCAATATCATGTAGTCCAAGTGGTTTAGATGGGTTGGCTCCCCCTACCCCAGGCCCCTCAGAAGTGACCATGTACTGGACCTCATCCTTCTGAAATTGGTTTAGATATGGCTCAATTCAAGACAGGTCACCCAGGATTTTAACCAGAATCCTGGAACACTTGCTAGAAATATAATGAAAGGCTTTGCTTTTCTCTGGGATATGAAGCTGTAAGGATTATGCAAGTTGGGAGTTTATGGCAGCCACATTTCTCTCATATGAGCAACAGCCTGCCTAAGAATGAAGTAAAGGCAAAAGAGGAGGGGAGAGAAGTAGGAGTAGGGGGAGGGGAAGAGGAAGAGGGAATTGAACACTGAAAAACATCATTCAAGCAACTTGATCCAGGTGTACCTGACACATTACCCACAAGGAGCCAATATGTTCCTCTTTGGCTTAAGCAGTTCCATGTTGATTTTCTCTACCCTACAACTACTAAGAATCCAGACCAGGACAGCTGGTTCTACTGGACCATGATGGGATTTTCTCATGCCCCACTGACTGGTTCTTGGAAGACTTCCTTAATGAAAGCAGTCTAAGAAAAGCTGTAATAACCAGTATGTTGTCTCCCAAGGCTCTTCCTAACCCTACATCTACTTAAAACTTTTTACTCGTGTGGAGACTGTATCTTCCAAGATGCATTGTGCATTCACCCACCTCATTCCCCCCTTTCCTGTTTTCTAGAGTCTGTAGGAAAGAATCAGGAAGAGAAAGGCCGAAAACATCACTGAAGAGAGAACACAAATGCCTGGTTTGTCTGAATCAGTGGGCAGTCACTGAAATAACAGTGAATGCTAATCCTATATACATTAATTCTATAGATTTTATGTCAATTTACATTTTTAATCCAATTATAACAACTTTGAAATTAGTGGAAAAACTCTAAGATTTGGGTGGCCATTGACTCACAGCCCCCATGTTCAGTAGTCCATGCTTGATCGTACTTCTTTGTGTCTTCATAGGTCTCTTGGTGGATAGCTGGAAGAGGCTGCACCAGGGACTGGCTATCAGCAGGACAGCATTTAAAGTTGGAAGCACTGCCATTTTTTCTTTACTCCCCCAACTTTGAATACAGTTCACTGAAATTTTAAAATACAGGCTGACTACAATACCCTAGAGTACTAAGATGAGCAAATGAGCCTGAGTAATGTCCCGAATATCCATTGAATATTATCTTTTAAAGCATTTTTATCATTGTTACTATTACTGTCACTAATATTATTAGCAGCCAAATCACATTTCAGCATCAGAGCCTTAATATTCACTGTTTTCTCTACCATGAAGACTGGGTCCTGGATAGCCTCGAGCCTCACTCCCTCTCTCCATTCAGCTCTTCATTGAAAATATTGCCTCCTTCAAGATGATAATCTAATTAGTACCCTGTCTCCATCATTCTCCATCACCCTTTCCTCTGCTTTATGTTGTTCTTCTCCATCATACTTACCTCCACCTTCCTACTATATATGCATTTATTTGTGTATTATCCGTCTCCTCTAGAATATAAGCTCCATGATGAAAGACTGTTTTATTACATGTAATTTCTGTTAAAAATTTTGTTAAATTACTCTTGTCAACTGTTTTATACTCTCAAAAAACATACACACACAATTTATTTACTGATCATTTACTAAGTACCAGGCACTTTTCTAAGCCCTTATATGTATTAACTCAATCCTCAAGAAAACCTATAAGAGGAGTACCATCATTTTTCCCATTTTTCAGATGGAGAAACCAGGGCACAGAAAGGTTAATTAAGTTGCCTGGGGTTATGCAACTAATAAATGTCCAAACTGGGCTTGGAACCCTTACAAGACTAGCTCCAGTGCTCTTAATGACCTCACCACATGCAAAACTATGTTCTGGGATCTATTATTATTATCTATTACTATCACTATTTACAGATGGTGGGGCCAAAGCCCATGGCAGTGAGGGAACTGCACTCAGGTCACAATGCAGAGAACCTGTGGCCGGGGTCCAGGACTTAACTTACTGACTAATATGCTGAACTCCTTATAATTCCACTGCAGCCCACACCGATCCCTTGACACAGTTTTCATTATCTCCACTAGACAGATGAAGAAACTGAAGCTTAGAGGGCTGAAAAGACCATGTTGATTTGAGGTTGCATAACTACTGACAAATTTTAAAATAAACTGGAAGTTGCATCAAAAAAGTAAATGAGGTTTTCATTTTTTAAAAACTATATATGATTTAATATCTATTAAAAAGTGTGTGTGTGTGTGTGTGTGTGTGTGTGTGTGTGTGTGTAATGCTTGTAGAATAAGTCTGGAAGGGTTTCAACTTTTCATTGTCTTATGAGTTTATGCCTCTTTCCTTCAGTATCACTAGATTTGTACTGGATTTATTGCTGTCACTACTGACAAAGATTTCACCAGTACATTGAGCTGGTCTCTCTTCATCTTAGAGTCCTGAAACCTCTCTAAGCTAGAGCACTAGGGGATACCTTGGTCCCACCCTCTCATTTCTCCAATGGGGAAACTGATGCTCAGGGAGGTGAAATGACTGGCCCAAGGCTATCCAGCTAGTGAGCAGCAGAAACATGAAGTGCAGAAACCCAACCATGGCGTTCTTTCCAAATCATGCTAACTTGGAAAACAGGCTGTTCTGGATTAGTGTGTGATCATGAAATACAACCTAGGAATAATCCCTTTATCATGCATGAATTTGGAAGTGAGATAATAGTTACTCTGGTCTCTGACCCTGCACCTCAAATTTCAAACACTCAGGTTTTCAAACTCATCTATCCTCAACATCACTTATGTGGATATCCATCCCAGTCAGACGATGCTCTTAACATTGTAGGTGCATTCTGACCCTAGAGTGCCTCTTGCTCCCATCAAGAGGGTTAAAATGTCCACAGAGTTTGAGGGCAAGGACACATCTGGATATTGATTCTAACAGCTGGACATGTTGTGAGAAGTAAGGGATTAAAGTTGTTACCTTCATGGGAAGATGGCCTTTGTGCTCTTCAGTGTGCTATTTTGGAATCTCATTGTTTTAGATGTGGTAAGATAGGCCAGCAGCTGTTCCCTATTTTGGGATGTTGGGAGGGGGAAAGTGTGGCCCAGGGAAAGGCCTCTAAAGTTTGCCTACATTTTTAGTTTAAGTAGTTCAACAAACTCATGGGTGGTTTCTCTGTCTCCCAGGCTGGGGAGATTTCACGTGGAGGTTTGGGTTCAAAGACTTAACATCACACTCTGTATGTTTGCTGGAATGTCTTCTGAGCACACAGCCCACTGGAGCCAAATGACAAAGACAGGCCAATGATCAAGGATTCATAAGGCTGGAATATTGGCCAAATACAATGCCATGCTGTTATGAATAAATGAGTAATAAGCTTGTCCCCAACCCCAAGGCTGCCTTATTGGTGATCAGCTACATTATTCATTGGCTGCTGGTTCTCCCTTATCACCTACATCACTAAGAAGTTAAGAAACCCCAAAACTATATAACACACAAGGGAACTCACACAGGATTCTGCATGTCCTGAAAGTATGAGTGAAGTGGAGAGTGTACACATCACAGGAGGGAAGTAGAGAGGGCTGCTGGCTTAAGCAATACCTAGAGCTTCCAATACTGCTCTCGTGAGGTCCTCTGCTCACTAGATCGCCAAGGCTTTGGGGGTAGGGTAGAGTTATCTTAACAGTGGCTATGCTCCTTATTGTTTCTTGGCTCTGTTAACCAGAGATAATGTATAGTCAGAGACTTTCAGAGTAAGAAAGACCCCTAGAGATCATCTAAGCCAATTCTTTCATTATATCACTGAAAAAAATTAGGCCCTGAGAAAAAGTAATTTTTCCAAGTTTAGCGACCCAAATCAATGTCTCTTGACATCAAGCTTTCACCTCCCCCCACAACCTGGCACACTTTCCTACAATTATTTTGCTTCTCCAGACTATAAAGCATAAAAGTAGATGGGGAACATTTACTGTTATTTTACTTCCTAATTCTGTCTTTTTTTTTTTTTTTTTTAAGACAGTAAAAAAGCCTCTTTCCCTTATGGTTTGGGATAAGCTTCTTGCCACAAGAATGGGCTTGATTCCATGTGGTGTTGTAAAGCTCGCTTCCACCTAGAGAGCCTGTCTGTCAGTGCCCCGGAATTAGGGGCTGGAATTCCAGATGGAGCTGGACAAGGAGATGACCATTTCTGGGTCACCCAGCTGCCCAATGCCCTCGGGTGGCCGCAGCAGTGGGGAGGGTAACCTAGTTTGCTTAGGAAATATTGCAGATGTCCCAGTTTATCAGATGCAGTCCTAGAAAAGTAATGCCACTGTCCTGTTTCTACAGCTTGTGCAGTTAAACCTAACAAAGCCCCACTGCCCCTTCAACTGACACACAGCCCAGCATCCCTGACTCCATGTTCTGGCCCACCTTGATTTGCCCTTAAGTCTTCATTTCCCTTCAAGGTCATCCTTGCCTGGATCAAGGGTATCCTGACATATTAAGGTGGCCATCAAATCTAAGAATAATGCCACGTTTCTCAGAAGTATTTTTAGGAACATTCAAATCCTATTGGGTAAGGAACTGGAGCTATTAACCAGGACTTCAGAGTTGGTGACTAGGTTAGTTATTTTGCTTAGTTGTACAGAGCAAAAGTAGTGGTAATGAGAAAATGTGAGACAGAAACAGCAGGATAAGGAAAAGCACCCGTGATCAAGAAGGCAGGAGATAAATTCCTCTTCTGGCTGTGCTACTTACTAATCATCCATGTCACTATGGATAACTCCTGTCACCTTTCTGAGTTTTAGCTTCCTTATTTGAAAACTAGGGTCTAAATAAATGGGGGTGGGGTAGTTGATAACAGTTTGAAATTTCGAAGTAAAACTGGAAATCACTGCTCCAAGATCTCCAGAATGTAGTTCCAGATTCTTCAGCCTGGACTCTCAAAGGTTTGTAGAAAATCCCTGGTTGGGGCTAAAGAGTTATAGGGTGGGAGAGGGATTATAACAGGCTTGGCTTCCACTCTCTCCACTCCTAATCAGAGGCATAACTGTGTCCTCTGGCCCTCAGCTCCCACCCACCACACAAAGACATTTATGGACTTCTAAAAGAGCTTCCAAAGAGCTTCTATTCACTCTGAAGCTAGACACCTGGGAACTCCACAAGGACAGGGCTTCTGTTTGTCTCACCACATAGTCCCTTGTGCCCAGCACAGGCCGAAATGCTCAGGCAATACCCAGGAACTATTTACTGGATGAACAAATTAATATGAGTTTCTTCTTTTCCTTTTTATGCCAAAGACAACTCACAGATAATTTTCCTTCTAAGCGCTAAGTTACAGGGGAAAGGAAAGGTGTGGGAGACAAAAGGATTGGAAAGGCTTTCTTTGTGTATGAGCACCAGACTCAACAGCCTACGTATGCCAGTCTGACACACTTGCATGAATCTTAGAGAAGAAGAAAAACCCAGCACCAAAGCTGAGAAGAGCTGCAGATGGGTGAGAAAAGATTTCCAAGAGATTTGGGGCCCAAAACTTGGAAATGTGGATCTTCACAGGTCATTGTGTTCAGGAAAGAGGGGTGCATCTACTGTTGATTATGTACCCTGAGATATCAAGGGCACCATCAGTTATCTTATTTGGAATAGCCTATTTCTCTATTTGATGGTTTTGGATTTGGGATCCAGATTTCAGGTGGCAGTAAAAAGTAAATAAAAAATATGTGCACTGTATACTATGTAAGTTATATCTCAATAAAACTGTTTTAAAAAATCAAGTGAAGCCCAGGTACAGTCAGGACTGTGGATCAAGGGATTAAATTTATGCCTGGGCCCCTGGAGCATGAGGAGAGAGGAAGAAAGGAATGAGGAAGGGAGGGGAGCGGAAGAAGGGGAGAGGAAGGTCAAAAGAGATATTGGTTGTGGCTGCAGTAAGTACATGACACCTTGACCATGAGAGAAAAAATTCAAATTTCAGCTTAGCCACTAACTAGTATTAATAAACCTTGAGATATCCTTTCTAGAGTCTCAGATTCTTCATTAGTATAATAAAGGTAGATAGACGTGATGAATGCCAGCTTTCTATTATTCTTTGGTTTGAGAATTATTTTAAAACAAGCTAATGAAGTTTGGATAAAATTAGAACTATATGGGTTTTAAAGAACTCACCCTGTTCTCAGTGACAGATTAAGAAACAATGAAATTCCAAGTTCCTTCATGAACTTCCTTGATGAAGAACTTGTGAAACTTTTGCTCCTGTGGGCATGAGGTGGGGAAGACTAGTTAACATGACCTGAATTTTTTTTTCAAAAACAATAATGTCAGTGAGTCATTCCTTTTTCCAGTCTCTTTCTCTGTCTCTCCCTCAAACCTTCAAATATTCCCCCAAAATCTAAAGAAAAACCTCAAAATTAATTTCTAAAATAAGCATCTTATTGAAACTCTCATGCCCAATTTGCTCTTTAAAGAATAGATGCAATTCCACATTTTTATTAAAAGGCTAAAAATCTTTAAGTAACATATTTGATGAAAGTATTCTAATAGAAACCTGGCATTTTACATTTGGATCAACCCATTTATAAATAGTCAATTCCTTTCAAATGGATCGAATACAGTGGGCTAGTATCCTAAGAAGAGAATGACATGTTGCAAATTAATTTATAAAAGTTAGTTTTTGAAATATAGTATAGGTAAAAAGAAATTGGATTTCAGTATCTTTTTTCTTTTCCTCTTTTAATCCTATAATGCAGCATACTGCATTAATAGATTTATTTATAATTAATGAGATAAAACCCACTGTTAAATTTTTTCACTGTTAAATTAAATTTTATTTAAGATTTTAAAATACATGTTTGTAAACAAAATGGATCTATCATTTCTTTTTTAAAAATTATCCCTGCCTGGTTTTGTCCTCAAGGTTATACTGGACACATAAAATAAAATAGGTAATTTTCATTCTTTTTCTATCCTCTGAAACATTTTTGTAAAAAGTATATATTTTCAGGCCCTCAGCATTTTGGGAAATTTTGCCTCTAAACTTACTTAGGCTTGAGATGGTGGAGGCCAACTTATAATTGATTAAATGTATTTACTAGAGTAGTTACTGTTTGAATAAATATTTTTCTTTTTGTTCTTTAAATCACTTATTTCTGCCTCCTTTTTTATTGAATTGACTAACTACAGTATTGTTTTTTTTTAGTTTCAAGTATACAGTACATTGATTCGACATTTATATAGTTTATAAAACGATCCCCCTAATTGCTCTTTCTCTCCTCTGGCTCTCCACCTAGCCATTACGTTAATGCTAACTGCATTCCATATGCCGTGCTCCCCATCCCAGTATATTAAGTCTTGAGTTCCCCTTCCAGTATGGTTTATGTTAACTAATTATAATCACTGGGCAAAAAGAAAAACAAAATAAACCCAATTATTTGAAGGTACCAGAGAAAGATGAAAAGGAAGCAGAAACTAGAGGGGATTTGGTCCTGGAAAAAGAAAATCATCACCGCGGAGATAAATGTATTGCTTTTGTCCCGCAGGAACTCGCCAACCTCCATGGCAGAGAGCAATTAGAATTCAAGCAGGAAGCCAAAGCAGCATTGCTCTGGGTCAGAGTACAAAGTATGGTACTGCTAAAGTGGCTGAACTTGAAATGGGAAATCCTGAAAATAGGATGCCTCAGAAAGTGGAACCCCCAAAATCTGCAAATAAACTTCCCTTAAATACTTGGCTGGCCCTGAACTGTAGATGTACAAACAAGACTACAAGTTGCAGAAGGAAAAAGAAGAGCCGCAAAGTTAAAAAGTTGTGCAGATTTCAGCTGCTGTCCACCTAAAGGGAGACTGATTTAGAATTTGAGTCTCACTGAGTTTGAGAAACTTGGTAAACACCTCAAACTATTAATATAACCCCAGAAAGTCCATACTTTAGGGGTAAAGACTACGTCTCAAGACCAAGGGCAAAACCAACAGACTTGCTCAGTGAAGCACAAAACCAAGCCTCAACCAATTCTTGATCGATCAGTAATCTAACCAGTTGCTAGAACAAGACACAACACTTTTCAGAAAATAACAGAATCCAGAGTCTTTACAATGCATCATCCACAATAACAAAGATACAATAAAAAATTGCCAAACATGCAAAAAATATTTGATCAATATTTTAAGAGGCAGATCAATCAGTCAATGGAAGCAAATCCATAAATGACTTGGATTTTGTAATAACAAAAAAAAGAACTCTAAAACATGTTAAAGAAACTTTGGAACAAGATTATAATGAGTGAAGAGAAATGGGAAGTTTCAGAAGAGACATATAAACTAAAAAGTAGACAAACAAAAAACTCAAAACTCGAAATGTAGTCTAAGCCTGGCCCAGGAACAGTGACTATAATGGGGGGGAGGTTAAAGAAGAGAAAATCTTACAAACATATATGTAATTAAAGTTTTAAAATAAAACTAAGCCTTATAAAACAAGTGAGAACCATCATAGAATAATGGTACAAAGTAGCCTTTCTGCTGTAAACAACTATAAAACTAGACAAAACACATGAGGCATCAGTTTGAATCTTGGAGAAATGTGCAAGGTGAGATAATTATTCAGCTTTCTGCCATTAAGCACTTTCCAGATTGCAACAAACTAAGGAAGCCAAGCAGAACTAAGTGGTTTCACTGAAATAGGGACGCAGAGATCAAAGTCTGGGGCTATTGAAGTGGCTGGAGATTTCAGGGCTGGGTGTCAGAGTAGAAAGTACAATATACATAAGTTCCCACAATCTGCATAGGGGAGACCTTAAGACTTTGGCCAAATGCCAAGATGCACATGAGCTAGATGAGAAACCATGAAGCCTGGCAATAAACAGCTGCTTACAGGAACTATGAGCTAGACAGATATTCCAATAACAGTACAGTATCAGGAGAAGTGGGAGTTCTAAACAGGAAGGGTAGAGCCCTTATTCCACGACCTGGGCTAAAACAGCCAAAGCCAAGGACTGAGACTACTCTAACCCTAGACTACTGTCTACTCTAGATCTACCTGAAAAGAAATTTATAAGCTTCAGAAGGATTAAGAACTAAATACCTGCAAGAATAAAAATCAACTCTCTAAAGGAAGAAAGCAAAAGCCAAACTCTCAAAAACATAGTATCCAGAATGTCTAACATATAAATAAAAATTACTAGTTATGAGAAGCATTGGGAAAAGATGACTCATGACCAGGAAAAAATACAAGTTAATTGAAATTGAAAAAACACCAAGAGCTGAAATTTAAAACAAGGACTTTAGAGCAGGTATTATAAATATGTTCAAATACTAAAGAAAAATATAGTGATAATGAGTAATAGATGAAAATCTCAGCAGAGAAATGGAAACTCTAGAATCAAAGTGTGAAATGGAAATTCTATAAAGAAATTCTATAAATTCTATAAAGAAATTCTATAAATTCCAAAAAAGAACACCACCTAAAATGGAAAAAAAAAATGTTAATGGATGTGCTTAATGGAGATGGCAGAATGGGTAAGTCTGAAGGTAGATCATTGAAAATAATCAGAAAAACAGAAAAAAAATTTTTAAATACTCAGTAATCTGTGAAACAATATCAATAAAAGTATCATATACGCAAGTGGGGCCCAAGAAAGAGAGAAAAAAAATAGTGCTGAAAAAAATTTGAACAAATATTAGCTAAATTTTTCCAAATTTGATTTCTTAAAAAAAAAAAAAACACATATACAAAAGGTTCAGCATCCTCAGTAGGATAAATTAAAAAATAATAATAATACATAGATATATCCTAGTCACACTGGCGAAAACCAAAAACTTAAAAAAAAAATCTTAAAAGCAGTCAGAAAGGGAAAATGATACCACACATATACTCTCTTGTCTGCCTATCATCCATTCTCTGTACAGCAGTAAAAGAGATATATATTTTTTTACATTGGTATTACATCAGTTCTCTACTACTGACTTTGTTGAGGAACAATGGAGACCACAGACAATAGAATAAATAACATCTTTAAAGTATTCGAAGGGAAACATGTCAACCCAGAATTAACAGTAAACAGTAAATACCTTACAAGAAATGAAGGGAAAAAATGCTGTAACACTTTGACCAAGAAAATAAAGTTGTATTGGATTATAACCCAAAGTATAAAATATCCACAGCCTATACTGACATAAATAAATGAAGGAGAATAGACAAATCTCCCCTGCATAAGATTCCAAAATAATTTATGAAGATATTCTATTCTCAAAGAAGTAGCGCATAAATTCCCATTTCTTAATGTGACTTCCACAGAATGTAGGATGGAAGTGGAAGGAAGTGAAGAGTAACTTGACAATGGAGAAGCCTCACAAACACTAAGCCAGGTCATTAGGATTAACATCAACATTGGTGAGTCACACTGATACCCTTGATTTGTTGTGATGGAAATGACATTTTATCTCTGTAGCCTTCTTCAAAACATAGAACCCCATTCTAGTCATAATAAAAACACTAGACAAATACCATTTGAGAGATATAATACAAATACCTAACCAGTCCTTCCCAAAACTGCTGAAGGCAACAAAACCAAGGAAAATCTGAGAAACTATCATAGCCTAAGGAAATGTGACAACAAAATGTCACATGGTATCCTAGATGGAATCCTGGAGCAGGTAAAGAACTTTAGGTAAAAACTAAGGAAATCTGACAAAAACATGGACTTTAGTAGTAACAATGTGCCAACTCATTAACTGTAACAAATGTACCATACTAACATAAGACATTAATAACAGGGGAAGCTGAAATATGGGGGAGATAGAAATTCCTGGCACTATATAACTTTTCTGCAACTCTAAAGATGTTCTAAATTAAAACATTATTTTAAGAGAAAGGCCATAAAGATGTAGGGAGCTTTTTGTTTTGTTTTGTTTTTAATTATAGCAAAAAAAGACATTTATAGATCAATACAAGCTAAAAGAATTTATCCCAGTAGAAGCACTCTACAAGGAACTGTAAAGAAATTTCTACTACAGTGAAACAGTACTGAGTAGAAATCTGAATGTCTAGGTAGGAAGAACAGTCCCTAGATAATGGTAAATATGCAGATAAATGCTAAAAACTATTTTTCTTCCTTTTGTTACATTATTTAATTGACTAAAGTAAAAATAAACATGTGAATAATGAAGTATAGAATATATGTAAAAGTAAAATTCATGTCACCAATAGACAAAGGGTAAGAGAGGTATAAATGAGATTATACTATTATAAAGAACATACATTATATATAAAGAATATAATATGAATTCATGTTAATGGAAGATACTGGTAAGTAAAGGAGAACATATTGTAATCTCTAGAGAAACCACATACACAAAATTTTGTAAAGACATACATCTGAAAAACCCACAGAGGAATCCAAGCAAAGAACAAAACAAGTATATACTCAATGTCTGTTAAATGCTTTCACAAACTGATGAATATATTTTGAATAATCCTTATATCTTCAAGTATTGGAAAAAGAAAATGATTGTTATAATCATAAAGCTATTATGTCATTCATTTTCCTTTCCATTTCTAAAAAGAAATAGGAGGAAGATGGTTAATAATGTAACAAACATGTAAGGGGGAAGAGGGATACTAGATTTAGTGGGGTGATCGCTTTGCAAGTTGTGTGGAAATCTGATCACTGTGTTGTAAAACGGAAACTGGTATGTTATTGTATGCCAACTATAATTTAAAAAACTCATTAATTGTAAAATATAAATACAAGCAACTATCTATTATATTTCAATAAAGACAGAAAAAAGGAAAAAGAAAAAACTAGAGGAAGAAAAATAAGTCAGGTATGACTTAGTTGTTTAGAATATTAATTTTAAAAGTGAGAAGGCAATCTATAATTTCTCACCCTTCAAGGAAAACAGTAGCATGAAAAAGAATTACCAGACTAAACAAAGTAAAGAATTTCTAAAAACAGAGTTAACTCGATAAATAGAAAACTTTAAAATAAGCAAAATTAGTACCATCAGAGATATTTGAGAGAACCACATACATGTAAAATAAAAACATACTGTCATGAAAAAGAAGTAGTTTTTGGAAAATAAAATACAATAAAAACAAAAACTCATTAAGAGCTGAATAACAGTCCCAGAAAATCTAATGCAAGGCTGAAGCACTAAACAGTAAACTCTACAGAAAAGGGTAACAAATTAAAATTGTAAGAGAAAACTTAAAAGCCATAGTAGATGATTTGAATAAAATCTGGTACCTATCCAATGAGAATTCCAGCAGCAGAGAAACAATAAGGTGGAATGGAAAAATACAAAAATAAAGTATGCAGATAGCAAGGATATAATAAGTACCTTCTGAAGATATTCATCATCTATAATTCAAGCAATCCAAATATCCAAGTGTTTAATAGACGTTTACAGAGCATCTACTGGGTACAAAGTCCTATGCTAGGTACTGCATATGAAGTGCAGAACAAAAACATACACATATAATCCCTGTCCTCATGGAATTTACCTTATAGTGTAATAGAAAAAAAATAGACATGATACCAAAAAAAAATACACAGCAAATATACAATCACAGTTTTGATAAGATAAGAGAGACAAGTGAATGGTTTTAGAGCAGTGTAAGACCAGAGGATATCCAAGCGGAATGCCAGGGAAGTGATGACTGTGCTTACATATAAAGGACATGCAAAGTTAGATAAGCGGGGAGTGGCAAGATGGTTTATGTAGAAAACAGCATTCTAAGAAGAGAGAACAGCTTATGCAAAGGCCCTGTGACATAACATGGTAAGAAACTAAAAGAAAGCCAGTGTGGTCAAGCTCAGAAAAGAGAGAGAGAAAATCTGTGAATCCCAAGTATAAACAGCAAGTATTGCCATTTTCAAAAAGCAAAAGTAAAGTTAATTAAAAGAGAACTCAGTATTAAACTTCTTACATGCAAAACTGGGGGCGAGAAAACAATGGAGCAACTTCAAAGTGTTATTAGATTTCAAATATTCTGAATCTAATTTAAATATTAAAGAAAGCAATGTTAACTTTTCAGTATGATAATGGCATTGTGGTTTTTTTCCAAAAGAGTGTCTTTACATTGTTATCTTTCAGATGTACACGTTAAATTATTTACTACTTATGAATGAAATTATATAATCTTTGGGACTTTACTCAATCCATTGCGGGTGTGTGAGGTGAAAGCAGTGGAGCAGGTGAGAGAAAAGAAAAAAAAGCTGAGAGATACCTATATAGAGTTCATCATATTAATCCCTACACATTTGTATATGTTTGAAATTGCAATAAAAAATTAAAAACACATTTTCTAATTAAAATTAATTAAAATCTAAAACAGTAAAATAAAGACATTTTTCCAAAACACAACACTAATAGGTTTGGCACCCAAATAATCTATTTTTTAAAAGGAAGGGAGACTCTACTAAAGAAAAAACAAAGGAAGGAAGGAAAGGAGAGAGGGAGGCAGCCTAGCAAAGAAACCAGTAAAACAAAGAAATCCAAATAATTATTTGTACTGTTGCTATGAAATGCATTCAATTATTTTTAAAGATTTCTAAGATGTAAAAACAAATTACATATATATATATATATATATATATATATTAAAATTCTATAAAGAAAATGACTGAAAATATTTTAGCATATAACAGATAATACAAAGCAAAAAAAGAAAAACAGCAGAAGGGATAAAAAGGAATGGTATGTTTTGATAAAAACTACAGACCAAAAGAATACTAACAATCATAATTTTTTTGGAAAAAAATAGTAGAGAAACATTTAAGCCAAAGCTCAAAAATAAAAGTATGACAAAACCACAATAATGATGAAACATATAACTAATACATTAGGGTTTTTTAAATATAAAGCAGAAAAAATACATCAGATATATATTTACAAACTTAGAAAACTTACAAACATATATGGATAGCCAAACAAACAAGAAATACACTTTTCTGAAATATCCATAAAGTATTCAGAAAAATCAGTCACTAAGCAACAGAGAAAATCTTGATAAATCTCTCAAGGTAGAAATCCTAAAATAAGTTCATCCACAAACTAAAATTATATATTAATAAATGAGTGATGACCAAAATAATAACTATCTGTAATATTTTAAGATGCAAACATAAAAACTCTTCTAAATAATTTTTGTGTACAAAAGGAAATTTATATACGATTATACAATCTTTAGAAAATAACTTTTAAATCTGTGACATTTCAAAATTTATTAGCTGTGTGACCAAAGTCTTAAAGAAAAAATTATACCCTTAAATTCATTTGCTAAGAAAATAGGAATGAACAAAACTAATAAGTCTAAAGAAAAGAGAAGGATGGAATTAATACAAACACCGAGAAACTAATTTAATACAAAAAAAGCAGACCTGAAAAATGCAAACTTAGTTTATTTAAAAGCCCAATAAACAAAATGTGTAAATCTGGTCTTATTTGGAGAGAATAAATCCACACAAGCCCATACAAAATCAGGAAGGACAAAAGAAAAGTATCAAGAGCTACTGTGATAATTTTACAATTAATTTTTAAACATACTAAGTTCCACTTTACACAAATAAGTTTGAAAAATTAGATAAAATAGACAAAATTGGCTCAGGATAAAATAAAAATTAATCCATCAACAATAGAAAATAATGAAAAGATAGCCCAAGAGATATCTGACTCAAAATTTACCATCCCCAGATAACTGTATGCTGAGATTGAACAAACTTTTAAAATATATATATATATATATTTATATATATAAATATAGTTATTTATATATATATATAAATATATATATATATATATTTATATATATATTTATAGTTATTTAAACCACATCAGAGAAGAGAAAGAGATTTAAATTTTTTTCTGTCATGTTTCAAGTCTAAATGATAAATGTAATAAATACAAGAGATGTGTCAGGCTCTGTTTGGTTTCTCATACCAAAACTAAACAAGGATATCAGGAAGAATGAAATTTCTAAACCAATCTCACTTATAAATTTCAATGCAAAAAAATATAAATAAAATGCTAGCAAACTAAATCTCAGTGTAATAATACAATAAAGCATCAAATCCAAGGTGTATTTATTCCAGAAATACAAGGAAAGTTCAACAGTGGAAAATCAAAAGTTATATAATTCCCAACATCATAATAAAGAAAACTCATATAATTGTTTCCCTAAGTGCCAAAAAAGTCATTTTAAAAATTATTTTTCTGTAACCTGAAAAGGCAAGTTTTAACCTAATGCCGAATCACAAAAGACATTTCTATAAGGAGTGCCTATACTTCTATAATTACTTTTCTTTTTTAAAGACGTCACAATCGATGTATTAAGGGAAGAAAAGTAAGAGAAACAAACATTGAAATGGAAGAAGTATAACTGTCATTATTTGTAAGTGGTATGATCATTTACTGATAAAATGAAGAAGTATAACTGTCATTATTTGTAAGTGGTAAGATCATTTACTTATAAAATGTAAGGTAATTAATTGAGCCACTATTAAAAGTAGTGAGACAATTCAACAAAGTGACCAGATTGAAGAAAGGTGTATGAAAATAAATAGCTTTCCTGAATGCTGGCAAAATCCAGTGAAAAACAACTATGGTAAAAACTATGAAAACTTTGTTAAAGGAATTAAAAGAAAGAAGTTCTGAATAACCAAAAAGACATACCATATTACTGGATAGAAAAACTTAAAACAGTGAAAATGTCAGTTCTCTCCAAATTAAAACACAAATTCCATTTAAGCCTTTTTAAAATCTCATTCTTTAAAAACAGAATTTGACAAGCTGATTTCAGATGTTATATAGATAAGTGAATGCACGTGAAGAGCTAGTTATATTCTGTAAAAGAATGAGAAAATAAGTGCACCTCCAGACATCAAAATGTATTAGGGTTCCGATTTAAAAAAGCAACATGGAATGATATAAAGGTACACAGAAAAAATACAAAACAAAACTTTCCTGCCTTTTTTATATACCAGATTCATTTTAAAATCTGTTTTAAATCTAAATATTGAAAGAAGAACACATGAAAAAATGTCTTACAAACTTACAAAAGGGAAGATCTAAATGGAACAAGAAAACTCAGAAGCAATAAAAGAAATGATGGACAAATCTAACTTCACGAAAATTTAGAACTGTGGTACTCTGATTCATAAAATAGGTTATAACCAATTGAGAAATATATATTTGCAACATATAAAGTAACCAAAGTGTATCAAAAGGTAGCCAAAAAATCGCCGAGGAAAAAACCATTTGGTCGTTTCCATACATAGGGCTGCCAGTTACAAGAGCACAAAATGCTGTCTGAATGGTGCCCCCTGTAGTTGTGCAATATGATGAACCTGGCATTGAACACTTAACTTTCACCAGGACTTTCAACAGGCAGCCTCTTAACTGGTTCCCAGATTACTCTCTTGTCTGCCTATCATCCATTCCCTGTACAGCAGTAAAAGAGATATATATTTTTTTACAATGGTATTACATCAATTCTCTACCTAAAAAAGTAGCTGACCACTCACGTAGCATAAAATCCAATCCCTTTTCCATGGTCTGCAGGATCCTGAGTGGCCTGGTCCTTCTCTCTCTCTCCTACTTCATCTCATTCATCTCTCCTCCTTCATCGCTGTGCTCTTGCCTCTCGGATATTTTTCCCAATTCTCCCTGGATTCTCAGGGATTTTGCACAGCTGTTGCTGCTGTTTATAAGGCTTATCAATTCCACCTCTTTGCTCCAGTTCTAAACTAACTTCTCTGCCTGGCTGGCTCCTTCATTCCTTCAGGTCGCAGCATAAATGCTGCCTCCCCAGCCAAGCCTTCCCCAAGTGTCATGTCTCAGAAGGTACCCCTTTTGTTTTCTAGCTTAGCTCTCATGTTGTTAATTTCATAATTTGTTTTCAACTTGAAATAATTTTGTCTTATTCCCTAGAATATAAACTTTGCTAGTGCAGAGAAAGTAATTTGTCTTGTTTACTGTTGTATCCCTAGCAGCTAGAAGAATGCACAGTATGTAGAAGGCACTCAAATGTTTTTGCCCATCAATGGATGAATTAATAAAAATTATGTGGTATATATACACAATGGAATATTATTTCAGCCATGAGAAAAGAGAATATACTGATATTTTTGAGAATGTGAATGGACTTTGAGCACATTACACTAAGCAAGATAAGTCAGACAGAAAGACAAGTACTATATCATATCACTTATAAGTGGAATCTAAAAAAGTCAAACTTGTAAAAAATACAGTAAAATGGTGGTTACAACCAGGATGGGGGTAGAGATAAGACTGATGTTGTTTAGGGTACAAATGTGCAACAAGTAGTAAAATAAGCCATAGAGATCTAATGCACAGTATAATGAATATAGACAATATATTCAAGGGCAATGCTTCAAGACAATGCTTCAAGGCAATCATATTATAATATATACATGTACTAAAGTAACAAGTGTACGCCTTAAATTTACAACATATAACATCAAATTTGTCTAATGTTTTTGAGAGATTTCAGACAAGAGGGCAGAGTAGGTAAATGCTGTGCTTGTCTCTTTTCATGACCACATCAAAATTACAACTAAACTACGTATGGAACAATCATCATTGAGAATTGACTGCAGTCTAGCTGGACAGAAGTTCAACTAAGGACATACAGAAGAAGCCACCACAAGGCTGGGAGCAGTGGCAGAGACGAGAAATGGGCATGTTCCCATAACCACATGCGGTAGTTAAAAATTGAGAGGGATATCTCAGTGGCGGAGTTTCCCCCAGAGGAGTAAGGGGTCCGAGCCCCACACCAGCCTCTTAACAGCCTCCCTAGCCCAAGGTTCCAGTGCCAGGGAGAGAAGTGCTCATGACTTCTGGCTATGAAAACCATTGGAGATTGTGGGTGACTGAGACGGAGGGCTACTGGAGTCCCAGGCATTCCTCTTAAAAGTCTGCGCACGAACTTAGTGGCTGACAGACTCACTTGACCTGAGCTCCAGTACTGGAGAAGGTGCTTGAAAGGCACCAGAAACATACAGGGGAAAACTGAATTGTCTGGCTTCAGGGTGAGGGCTGGAGGTGCAGCTTTTTTCCCAGACAGAAATGTTGGCAGAGTCCATTGTGTGTGTGTGTGTGTGTGTGTGTGTGTGTGTGTGGCATGCAGATGTTGGTGGCTGCCATATCCGAGTCTCCATCATCCTAGCTAGCACTGGTCACCCAGTCCAGGTGACTCCCAGAGACAGTGCCCCAACTTGTGGGCCCACTCAAACCGGTTTCAGTGGCTTTTCCCATATGAATAGCCTGTCTTGGATCAGGCTGTGTACTTTCCTAAAATTTCTCAAAGGTTCACAAAACCAAAACAAGCAGCATCTGACCTAAGTATGCCATGAACTTCTTGTGAGCAGCCCTAAGTCTAGCACTGGTAGCAACAACCTTGGTTTGTAGCTTGGCCTCTGGAGGCACCTCTAAGCCCAGCATGGGAGGCACCCATCTGCGGATTGCTTAGTGGCTCATGCCAGGTGGCCCCAGGCAGGGCACAGGCTTCCGCTGAACTTTGCTTGTTGAAGGATCCTCTCTGAGGAGACCCTGGGGCCGGCACTCTTGGTGGCCAACTTTGACCAAGCCAGAGCACCACTTTGGGCCACATCTGAGGAGGTGGGCCACATCTGAGGAGGACACACACAAAGAGCAGATAGGGCAGGCACCAGAGCTCTACTAAAGTGATTCTTGCTCTACAAGGTTAGCCCCTGAACAACAGCTCCCCCACTATAGTCACAGCTAGTCCTCACAACCAATCAATCAGCCTGAGGATCAGTCCCTCCTGCTGATGACCAAAGAGCAATCAAGGCTCAACTACAACAGGAGGACACACACAACAAGGGACACACTTGGAGCAACCGGCCTAGGTGACCAGGGAAGACTGTGCCACTGGGACCCACAGCACATCTACTACATAAGGCCATTCTACTAAGACAAGGAGACATAGCAGCCCTACCTAATACATAAAAACAAACACAGAAAGGCAACCAAAATGGAAAGATAAAGAAATATGCCCCAAATGAAAAAGTAGTTTTTAGAAAAAAAACTACACAAAATGGAGAGAAGCAATCTATCAGATGCAGAGTTCAAAACACTGGCAATAAGAATGCTCAATAATCTCAGAGAGAACTTCAACAAAGAGATAGGAAATATAAAAATGGAGATAAAAATATAAAATAGAACCAGTCAGAAACGAAGAATACAATAAGTGAAATAAAGAATATATTTGAGGAAAAAATAGTAGATTAATTAAGCAGAGGACTGAAATAGCAATTTAGAAGATAAAGTAGCAGAAAATATCAAATCAAAACAGCAACAAGAAACAAGAAAAAAAATGAGGATAGTTTAAGGGGCCTTTGCAACAGCATCAAGTGTACCAACATTCGCATCATAAGGGTACGAGAAGAAGAGAGGGAGCAAGGAATTAAAGAAATTTGAAGAAATAATGACAGAAAACTTCCCTAACCTGGTGAAGGAAGTAGACATGCAAGCCGAGGAAATGCAGAGATTCCCAAACAAGATGAATTCAAAGAGGCCCATACCAAGACACAGCATAATTAAAATGCCAAAGTTTAAAGACAGAGAGAAGCTTAAAAAGCAGCAAGAGAAAAGCACTTAGTTACCTACAAGGGAGCTCCCATAAGACTGTCAGCTGATTTCTCAATAGAAATGTGCAAGCCAAAAGGGACTGTCAGGAAATATTCAAAGTGATGAAAAGCAAGGACCTACAACCAAGATTACTCTACCTAGCAAAGTTATTATTTAGAATCGAAGGACAGATAAAGAGCTTCCCAGGCAAGAAAAAGTTGAAGGAGTTCATCAACACTAAACCAGTATTACAAGAAATGCTAGAGGAACTTATTTTAGAAGAAGGGGGGGGGGATTAAAAATATTAATAATAAAATGGCAACAACTACATATCTAGCAATAATTACTTGAAATGTGACTGGATTAAATGTTCCAATCAAAAGACCTAGGGTGGCTAAATGGATAAAAAAATAAGACCACTACATACATATACTGTCTACAAGAGACTCACTTCCGATCAAAAGACACACACAGACTGAAAGTAAAGGGATCAAAAAAGGTATTTCATAAAAATGGAATCAAAACAGAAAAACAAAAAATAAGCTGGGGTAGCAATACTTATAAAAGACAAAATAGACTTTAAAGCAAAGGCTATAACAAGCGACAGAAGGACTCAGTAATCCACTTCCAGATATTTACTCAAAGAATTCTAAAACACTACTTCAAGGGACATATGAATCCATATATTCATGCAGCATTATTTACAACAGCCAAGATATGAAGGCCATCTGGGTGTCCATCAATGGATGAATGGATAAAGAAGAGGTGGGGCAAAGAATACTACTCAGCTACAAAAGAGAATGAAACCTTGCCATCTATAACAACATGGATGGACCTAGAGGGTATTATGCTGAGTGGAGTAAGTCAGACAGAAAAAGACAAATGCCATATGGTTTCATTTCCATGAGGAATCTAAAGAATAAAATAAACAAACAAAACAGAAACAAAATCATAGATACAGAGAACACTTTGAGGGTTACCAGGTGGAAGGGGAGTAGAGAGGGTAAATGAAACAGGGGAAGGGATTAAGAAGTACAAATGGGTAGTTACAAAATAGTTACAGGACGTAAAGTATAGCATAAAGAATATGGTCAATAATAGTATAATAACTATGTATGGTGTCAGATGTGTACTAGATTCATTGGGATGATCACTTTGTAAGTTATATAAATGTTTAATCACTATGTTGTACACCTGAAACTAGTATAATTTTGCATGTCAACTATAATTGAAATATTTAAAAAATTATTTAAAGAATATTTTTGAATGAAAAAAGGTAAATAATATGAATAGGCAATTTGTAGAAGAAATTAAAGTTGTATTTAATACATAAAAATACAAAATAAATATGAGTAAAGTACAAGTTTTTAATCTATCAGATTGGGAAAAATTAGGAAGATTCTTAATATACAGGGTTATTGAAGTTATAGAGAAATGTATACCATCACACACTGCATGAATGTAAATTAACTCAATAATTTTGGAGGCAGTTTAGTTTTTCCCAGTGGTATGCTGGTACCAGCTCAAACTGGCTTATGCCAGCTCACAAGAATCTACAGTTAAATACTCAGGACTGTTTTTGGAGAGCAGTTGCTAGTTTGAAATAGGCCATGGTGCCAGTATTTCTACCAAAGAAATCAGCAAATGCTATAAATCAGTTGGTTGTTTTTGTTGGTCTGTTTGTTTTTTTCGACAGCCAGTTTATGAGCACATCAATGCCGATAGATAGATAGATAGATAGATAGATAGATAGATAGATAGATAGACAGACAGACAGATAGAGGTATGGATAGATAGATAGATATAGAGATAGATATCAAAAGGAAAAATGGGCATAATTTTGATCTAGAATTCTTGGAGAAATTATTTGCAAGTGCACGAAAAAGTAAATTTACAAAATAGACAATATAAACATTTAGACACCCACCATTAGTAAGAGAATGATTACAGTTATTTCATATTATAAAATCACCATTTAAAAAGAATGAGATAGATCTACAGATATTGCCATAGTATATCATTGAATAAAGGAATATGGAGGACATATATAATATTATCTCATTTTAACAAATTACATATGCTTGTAGTATATTTTTATATGTGTCTGGACAGAATCAATTTGGATGGATGCCCAAGTGCTGAAAGTACTTAAAGGAGGTGGGGTGGTTTGGTTCTTAATTTATTCATTTATAAATTGTATGCACTTCCAAAACACTCACAGATATTATTTTCAGAAAAAAATAATCTTAAATGACTTTTGGATTAAAGAGGTAATCAAATTGTAATTACATGGTATTTTAAAAACCTGACAGTGAAAATAATACACAGCAAAAATTATAGAATGTAGCAAAAGCTGTAATAAGAAGGAAATTCATAGCTTTATGTAATTACATCATAAACAAAAGTTAATAAATTAAGCTCTCAACTCAGTATGTTAGAAAATAAAACTCGGGGAAACTGAGAATAAAAGACTCATGGATAAAAGCAGGAATTAATGAATTTAAAAACATATAAAGTATAATACATAAAGCCTAGATACCTAATTCTATTAAAAAATAAGTAAATCAATAAAAGTGACACATTCCATCAATAAAATATGCATATATAGATACCAATGAGTAAGAAGATATACCGAAAAATGTGAAGATTAAAATTTGTGAAAGCAGTGATACACCTAAAAACTGAGACAATAAAATGTGTGTGCTATTTTTTAAAGAAATTTTAATCTATAAAAAATACAACTCAAATGGACTATTGACTAATGAAAGAATCTTCCAAATTTGTCTCCCCCCAAAATGAGATTTTGAAACTTAAAGGAGTATATTATTCTTATGCTATTTAAATTATTCTCACAATAAAAAAAAGAGGTAAGCATGCCAATTCATTTTACTATTATATGACAATGGATTTAGAATATATTAAGATGCACTTTACTAGTATAACTATGACTCCAAAACTTGACACTATTACAAACTAACAAGAAAGCCAGAAAACAAATCTCATACACATAAATGTAAAGATTCCAAAGAAAATATTTTTTAGCTGCCTCTCAACATAGCAGCCAAAAGTGATCCTTTTAAAGCATATGCAAGATCATGTCTCTCCCAATTAGATCATGACCCTCTAAGAGCTTCCCATGTCACTTAAGATGAATTCCAGAGCTTTCCTCTAGCCCACAAGGCCCTTCATGAAGGGCTTTAATGATCTCTTTGGCCTCATGATTCTTCTGCTCCAGCCATTCAGGACTCCTTGATGTTCCTTCAACTCAACTGCAATCTAGTCTCAGGACTTTGCATTCCCTGCCTCTGTTATTCTTGACCATTCTATCTGTATAGTAATTTTGATCATACTATATCTTCTTATCTATATTTCCTTCAAAGAGTTTTTCATGATCTGAAGTTATATTATGTACTTGAATGTCTATTTATTGTCTATCACCTTGAGCCAATAGCAGTGTCATGATGAGAGCACCGACTTCATCTTAGCCCCCAAAGAGGGCCTGGCACAGTGTCATTATCTGAAGTTATATTATATATTTGAATATTCATTTACCTCCTCAAGTCATGGTAAACTTTAGGAAGACGGAGACATTTTGTAAATAGAATGCAAGGTGGACATTACTAGCTGTCCATCACAGTCCATTCTCCCCACCTTCCATGGGAAGAGACCTGCAGCCCGACACACAGGTGGCCAGATGCACTCCATTTCCAAGACTTCCTTGCTGTAGGTGTGCCCTTATGCCTATGCTCTCACCTGGAGGTGACAAGAGTACCATGCACCACTTCCGGTCTGAAGCCTGAAAGATGGTGGAACTGCCTCCTCCCTTTCTCCTTCCTATAAACTGGGGAAATGATGCTGGAACCCCACTTTGGCCAGGCAGATGAGGACAATGCCTCAATATGTTTAATAAATAAATGAATGAACCCTCTTTCTTGAATTTCTATTCCACATTTGAAAAATGAAAAGAGAAATCCAAAACTAAGATAAACCACAGGAATCTCTGCATGGGAAGAATCGTAGAAAAGAAAGAACCACTGTCAAGTGAATTAAGGAAATCATCACGAAAATCAAGGGCAGAGCAAATAATTACAATAGGAGCATCTACATCCCTGATTTAATAAAGAACTAAAGCTATTGACAAACCACTCTGTAAATTATTGATGATGTTTTAGAGTATGGCCACTTAACAGAACTCAAAGACCACTCACAAGGGGGTAAAAAATCTAACATCAGAAGTTAACACATCAAGGTATTGGGAGTGAGAGCCAAAGCAAAAACAAAAAATGAGGGAAATTAGGGAATGACCCCACCCAAGCAAGCAGGTATCCTCCTGCATTCAAAGAAGAAATGCAGCAGACAGACCACTGATAAAATTGGATCCAGGTGGAATAGACATAGGGTGAGGGTGAGAAACAATCTAATGAATCAATTCAAGTTACTGCAGCAACTTGAATTTACAATTGGACCCCACTAGCATCTTATTCTTCCTAAAGGACAGAAAGCCAGTTTTGTTTTGTTTTTGTCTCAAGATCAAACAATTGCTTCCAGAAAGCTTACGTAGATGATCTGTGCTTCACTAGCAGTGACCAATCTTAGGAAGTTTAGTACCAGAAGAAAGTATGAAACTGATAGCCTACATGTTTACTGAGCTCATTTGTCACTTTGCAAGGTTGTCTGCCCCCCGCCCTTTTAAATAACAAGCATTCTCTAGCTGTTGCCTGGGTTGCAGCCACCAGGCCAGGAGAGACTCCCCCGTGGATACTTACCAAACAGAACTGTGTATTGGCTGCAGCCTAAGCCCTGGGCAAAGATCAGCTGTGACATCACAGAGTTCCTTTATTAAAGAACAAATCATGCTGGACAAACTTGATTGCTTTTCAGATCAGCTTGTGAAATGAGGGGGCTTAGCAAACACAGGCGAGCACAGTATCTGGAGTGTTTAGTGAGTTATTTAATAAAATGCTGTGGAAATTAGACTTGGGAGCCTGAGATGTTTGGCTTCAGGTAAAGGAGAATGAGTGTACCCATGGTGCCCTTGAGTGTAGAAAGGAAAAAACTGCTCCTGGCACTCAGAAAAAGTCATTTTCCTGCATTTTTGTGCACATATGAAGTGGAGAGTAAGGGCTGGGAGTAAGCAGATGTTTGTGTGTTTAGGGAGCTGGGTCACACTGGTCGAACTCCAGCTTGTCTCTCTTGCTGTGCCTTCTCCATGGTAGCATCTCTGCCCTCTGCATGGTCATCCTCCTGAACAGGAACTGTGAAAAGTCCTGGATGGAAATTAGGGAAGATTCCTTTATCTGGACTTCAGGTTTCTAGTCTGTAAAACTGGAAGTTGGACAAGGCTTTCTAAGGGTCTCTTTTTCCATGATAAAACTCTAGTAACCTGAGCATTTGGTTCCTTGTGTCTATGTCCTTACCCCACCCCAAGTTGGGCTACTAAGATGGCAGCACGGACATCAAACTCTTGATTATTTGAAGGCACCAGAAAAACACTGCCCCTTTTCAAGGATACTCCTTTCATTTGTTTGTTAATATTAAAAACTATATAATTATGTTACCTTAAATATTTTCACTTGTTAAATGAGGAACTGGACTAGGAATTCAATCCATTCTCCTCCTCTTCCATGGGAGGAAAACTGAAGCCTGACACACAGATAGCCAAATGCTCTCCATTTCCCAGCCTCCCTGCCATTAGGTGTGCTCATGTGCCTATGATCTCACCTAAGGAAAGTGGTAAGAGTGTGTGTGTCACTTCTTGTTTGAATGCTGAAAGATGGTCAACCTGCTTCCTTTCCTTTACTTTTCCTTTCCTATAAGATGGAGGACCAAAGCTGGAGCCCAGCTTTGGCCATGCAGGTAAGGGCAGTGACTTAATGAAGACAAAAACATTGTTGAAGAAATCTGGGTCCCGAAGCCATCATGTGGAACAGAGCTGCTTGCTATCTCTGAAACTTAGGTGTATGAGCAACAGTTATTTTGTCAGAGCATTTTGTGGTCTGTTAGAGAAGCTTTGACTGTAACTGATGCAGAAAGCAAAGTGCTAAATATACGGCATTGTCTTAATGGTTATTTTGCAAACAGAAATAGTAGGGAATGAAAATTTTTCAGAAATTGGGGGTGGGAGTGTACAGAAATGGAAAAGTCATGTGCTTCTACACCCTGAACATGAGGGGACAGGATGATTTCTTCAAAGTGTCTTTCTAAGACCTATTAAGACTTCTCAGCCAAACTAAAGCGTTCATCTTTTTGGCTAAGATCAACTTACGAATGTGGCCTTCCAATCCCACCAACCTCTATTGTTTCAGATGCCCTTAAGACACAACCACTAAATTTAAAGAGACAGGTGTAGGTCCAAAGAAGCAGACATAAAGCAGATTTAAGGATGATGTCTATGAAAGAACAGGAAGTGTGGTTACTGGAACACGGAAATACTGGAAGTAAGTAAACCAGAAGCCTACTAAATTTTTTTATGAAAATTACATTGATAAATTTCAGGACATGGCCTGAAAAAGCCTGACTGTTCTGTCCAGTGCTTAAAATGACCTCCAAAGCCTTGGTTGTGTACAAGAGGAAGCAAGCGATGAAGCTCTCCGTCCTCCAGAACATGCTCCCCAACACGCGCTCATGTCCAGCCACATAGCAGAATGGATAAGGGAATTCCTTCAGTCAGAAACTTCCTGTACTCTCAAGGCAAAGAATCTTCATAATTCCCACTTGGCAGAATAAAATCATTGCTGTGGACTTGCTCTGTGTCTCTGCTTCACCCCTTTTCTGTGTATAAACTGTTATTGGATTTTTTTTCTCCATCTGCTCCACCACTGCATATTGTGTAGGGAGCAGGGGGAGCATGGGATGGAATGGATGAGGGACTGTGGTGGAAGGAGGACTCAGATCACTTATTTTAGCATCTAGATCTCTGGACTGTGAACAGATACAACTAGACCTCATGATGATATGACTGCTGCTGCAGCATCTCTTGCTAGGAAATGACAGTCTCCAGCCTTTGACTGAACTCCAGCAGAGCTTGTGGGAAGTTCCACTTTCCATCAAGAATCTTCTAATGTTAAACCTTTTCTTCTACTCTTCCTGGATTAATCTCTGCTTCTTTTCCTCCCCTCCCCCACACTGTTTCTATAGCAACCTCCAGCCCTTGCTTAGGGCTGCTACTGGTGAGAAGTCTAACCCTTGGGGGCTGCTCCTTGGTCCTACCTATAAAGTGGCTGGATTATGAGCCATGTATACATGCTCTAGGACCTGAGCATTACTATTCATGTTGGAGGCAAAAGAGGGCTCAGACCAGTCCAGATGTTCTGGAGGCCACCTACCCACTCAAGCTAATTCCTCAGCATCTCTCTCTCCTCTCTCTCTCTCTCTCTCTCTCTCTCTCTCTCTCTCTCTCTCTCTCTCTCTCTCTCTCTCCCTTTTCCTCCCTGCCTCCCTCCCTCCCTTCTTTCCTCCCTTACTCTCTCCCTCCCTCCTACCCCTCCTCAATTTCAAAAGCATATGCACCTGGGAAGGAAACACTCCTCTGTTTCAGGCACTTTTATATACAGAGACAGAGGCATAGGTTCCCATGTGGAAAAGGAAGGTGAGCAAAGATCTGGATGTACTGGGACCTGGATTCTGGCCACAGGTCTGCCACTTGCTGACTGTTGGCCCGTGGGCAAATTCTTCATCCATAAAATTAGAGGTTTATACTGGATGAACTTGAGAGGTGCCTTCCAGCCTAACATTTTGTGATCTACTGCACTCTCTGCAACTTCGTAAATTTTGCTGGCAGGAAGCTGAGCCTTACAAAAATTTTTCAGAAAACTCCAATCACAGGTCTAAGGTTCAGCTCTAGGACCCTAAAGCCAAGTAAAGGCAAAGGGAGGGAACCCACTACAGCTCAAAGCTTTCCTTTATGGAAAGGAAAATGCAGCAAATCTTTCCTTGGAAGTACCACATCCGCATTCCTATCCTCTCTACATGCATGACCTTGACTTGGGAATCCACAAGGATGCACTAGATTGTGGGAAACTTCTTGGGAAATGCAGCAAATGTGGGACATTTCTGGAAGCTGCCCCTGGCTGGAGGAAGCAGGAAGGAGGAGAACAGCAGTGAGCTCAGACTAAGGATACCGTAATAGGAGACAGGATAATGCATGCATGGTGTGACCTGAGGGTGGAAAGCTGCCACCACAGTCCTCTGGCCAGCTCCCTGGCAAAGGAGTGAATTAAGGGAGATATTGATTCTAAGTATAACAATCGCTTAGATCACCACAGTAGGCTGGAGCAAAGCCTGAGTCCACCCAAAGAAGTGGGAAATTGAAAAGACAAATTAAAATGAAGGTCAATGTACCATCCCTCTGACTGAGATGGGACTTTCTACCCACCTGAGAAATCTGAGGTGCTGGGAAATGTGTAGTAAATGGTCCAGGAGGCTGTAGAACACTCTGGGGGTAAACAGTTCAGCTTCTACTAGAGTCTAAAGTTCCCTATCCAACCCTAGAGCCCACCATCATATTACAGGTTGCAGGTGAAGGACACTATAGAGGGTTCTGGCTGCATGCTGGAGTCTGATGTAGGGCTATAAGGAAGAGAACTCAGCACCAGCAGAGAGGCTCTGACACCCAGAAATGGGAAGGCCTAAGATAAAGCTGAGGATGGAACTCAGGAGGCCCTGCCCTGCTGGGGCTTCCTTTGGCCTTTCAAATACCCTTTAAAAGTGTTTCCTCTGCCTGATATTGAAGGCTGTGAAACTGGAGCTGTGTTTTTTCCCATGGGCTTGTCCTCAACTGTCCAAACTCTGAATTTACCAACTAACATTTCCGGATGAGCTGTGATTCCTGGTCAGCACACCAGGTAATCAGAATAAGAAGACTGCTATTCCTACAGTCATCTCCTAAGAAGTTAATGTTTACGCCCACAGTTGGTGAGTTACAACAAAGGGCCTTTGACTTGCAAAAAAAGGTATTCGCTCCCAAGAAGGGCACATAGGCTTTCTACAAATCACTCTCTAACTCTCACTAGAACCACATAAGTTTTAGATATCAGATCCACATAGAAATATATATCCATATACATACATACAGACAGACAGACAGACAGACAGACAGATATATAGATAGGTAGATATAGATATATCTCAAAACTGAGAATGGCCCAAGGCTTCATTGGGCATGACAGTTCAGATCAATTGATGGGGCTACCTTAACAGTGTTGAGAGGGATGCTGAAGATGCATTTGGATTCTGAGGGAGAGAGGGTAAACTGCTCATGCCCTATGGGCATGAGAACAACATGTGGCTCAGGTGCCACATGTTAACCATTTCTGACTCTGCAGCAGGCTGCGCTCCAGGGCCAGGATCACACAGTTGAAATCCCATGCTCTGGGCTTGTGTGGTAGGCAGAATAACGGCCTCCAAGACATCCACATCCTAATTCCTTAATCTATAAATATGTCACCTTTCAGGGCAAAAGGAATTTTGCAGATGGGATTTAGTTAAGGATCTTGAGATGGGAAGATTATCCTGAATATGTGGGTAGGCCCAATGTTACCAAAGGGTCCTCATAAGACAGAGGCAGGAAGGTCAGAATCAGAGAAACAAGCAATGGGATGGAAGAAGCTGAAATTGGGATGATGTACTTTGAAGATGAATGAAGGGGCCACAAGCCAAGGAATACAGGCAGCCTCTAGAAGCTAGAAAAGGCAAAGAAATGGATTCTCCCCTAGAGCTTCTGGAACAATCAGCTTGGCCAACATCTTGACTTTAACCAAGTGAAACTTATTTTGTACTCCTGGTTTACAGAACTCTAAAAGAATTAATGTGTGTTGTTTTAAGCCACTAAATCTGTAGTAATTTGTTATAGCAACAACAGGAAACTAATACAGCATGTTACTAATTCTCTGAATCTCAGTTCCTCTTCAGAAAAATGGGAATAATAATAGTATCCAACTCAGAAGGAGCTGTGAAGACAATTAAATGTAAATCACTTAAAATAGCATCTGGCACTTAGGAATCCTCAAAAGACATTAGTTATACTTATTCTAAGCCAACTTCTTTACTTTATAGAAGAGAACATTAAAGTCCAGATTTCAATGGGGACAATGAGAAAATGTGATCATTCCTAGTTCATTGCTACTGAGTAGCTCTCTTATTTACAAAAGGGTACATAAGAGCTACAGAAAATTCAACTCGTCCAGGCCATAGGAAAAAAATAGGGTCCAAAACTGAAGTACATTCAGCAGCTGAGTAACTTTCTGCTATCCCTGGATAAATCTACCATTAACATTCACACACAGGAGAAGCAGCTGGTCTTTGCCCTACCCCTCCAACTCAGCAATGAACTTCACGTCTCATCGAGTGGTTTTCCCACTGGGAGCTACTTGTTAGCATTCTTGGTTCTTACTGAGTTGTCACTCAGCCATCTATCCACCTCTAGGCTCCTATCTCAGAGCCGGAATCCATACCAAAAAAATCACTGTTAAAACACCCCACTGCACCATCTCCTAGCAAATTGAATTGTTCTAGTTTTCTCATTGCCACATTCCTCACCCTCATTGGAATAGCCCACTGCTTCTCACCAGCCATCACTCCCTTTGTCATTATTACCCTTGCTTACTGGCTCAGCCTGGATTTCATAATCTATCATTATAATATCTGCATTTCAAAAGTCTCAAATCTCTTGCTGTGTCTCCCTTTGTCGCTCTACTGAAACACTCTTATTATGTTTAAATCTATCTCTTCTGTCTATTTCCATACTTGTACCCTGCAGTTAAACATCTCCAGAGATACCTGTGCAATTGGGTTTATTTGTTTCACTGTAAACTCAAGGTCATAAATCTCCACTGGGCACTCAGTCTTGTCAAGCAGCCTCTCTTTGTGTGTTTTCCACTCTTGGAGAAGACTGTCTCATATCTCTGGCTCCAGGCTAAAAGTAGTATGCACTGGGGTTAAGAACATAGGTGCTAGGACCAAGCCACCTGAGTTCACGTCCCTGCTCTTGAACTCACCTGCTTTAGTTTCAAATCCATTCTTCAAAAGGTTAAGTCAATTAATACATGTAAAGATTTTAGAGCAGAGACTGGCACAGAGTAAGGCCCTTACAAGTAAAAGCAATTATTATTCTATTTTCAAAATTTTACAGCATTCCATCCTCTCAGCTGATGACCTCACCTCAAAAGATGGAACCTTTCTTGTCCTCTAGCCACCAGACTCATAAACCTTTGAGCATCAACATCAACCTTCTCTTTCTTCCTGCAGACACAAGGGAACTGTACCCTTGTACTGAAGCCTAATCTCTTTACTTCACCTGGGGATTCCATTCACATTTCATATTTGACTGACAGAAACTTCTAGTTACCCTATCTTTCTTTTATGATAAGAGAAACTTAAATTTTCAGCTGAATAGTAAAAAGTTGTATTTTCAGCTGAATTTTCAAATGAATAGTAAGAAAATATACTATATATAGTATGGTCTCCTTTGTAGCTAGGCATGGTAGTGTGATAAACTTCTAGCTAATGTGATGTGAAAGGAAGTGATGTATGAAACCTCTGAGATATAACCTTAAGAGCGCAGAGCTGGATCCTTCACTGTCCCTGTTCCAACCTGATACTTGGAATGTGGATACAGTGGGAGGTTAATCTGGACCTCAAGGACAAGGACCCTAGAAATGGTGGAACAAGAACATTGAAGAAGCTGGGTTCTTTAAAAACCTAGTGTGATAGAAGCATCATCCCATCCCTAGAAAGCTTATCTTGGGGTATTATTTGAAAAAGAAATAACCTTCTGCCCTATTTAAGCTACTGTTACTTGAAGTCTCCAAAACACACAGTCAAATCCATATACTAATTAATACACTCAGCTTCTCTTAGATTTCACTCATCTACACTTTCTCCATCTTCAAGCTCCTATATTCTATTAGATTGAGACCTTTGGCATGTACCCATCCTGGTATCGTCCATCTGTATAAGACTCATTTTTAACTCCACATCCCCTCCAGCATTGTTTCTTTAATCTCTTTCTAAGCAAAAGTTCCTGAAAGTGTCAACTATACAGTTCCACTTCCCGTTACCCACCTTTTACCCAACCAATCCAAACTGGCTTGAAACTCTTCAGTGCCACTGAGACTACTCTTTTTGAGTGTGCCAATGACTTTCATGTTACGCTCCAATGGGTTTCTCTTTGTTCTCATCTTATTTGACTTTTCCATGGCTTAGGACATGGTAGAAACACTATTCTTTCTAGCTTCTAGAACATCATGCTCTCTGGGGATTTTTTTCTGCTTCCCTCACATGATTCTGTCCATGATTCTTTCTTTCTAAGCAACATGTTGGAGTGCCTTAGCACTTAGTCATTGGCCTTCTCTACTAGTTCTATATTCTTTTTAGAAGACTTTACCCCATCATTTTCATTACTCCGTTGGTGCAGATAACTCACACATTTATATTCCAATGCAGGCTACTCTTGAGCTCTACAGATACTTATCCATATTGCATACAGGACAACTCCATTTGAATGCCTCAAATAGAACATGTCTAAAATTATCTCAATGCAAACGTTACCTCCTGAGACAGTCTGTTACAGGCTGAATTGTGCACTTCCCTTCCAAAAAAATTCCTATGTTGATGCCCTAATACCCAATATCTCAGAATGTGACTGTATTGGGAGAGATGCTCTGTAAAAACATGATTAAGGTGTTTATGATGGGTCTTCATCCAATATGACTGGTATCCTTATAAAAAGAGGTGATTTAGACACCAGACAAGCATGTACACTGGGAGAAGACCATGTAAAGACACAAGGAGAAAACAATTATTTACACATCAAGGAGAGAGGCCTCAAAAGAATCCAGTCTTTCCAACACTTGATCTTGAACCTTCAGCCTCTAGTACTGTAAGAAAATAAATTCCCATTTTTAAGCCACCTGGTCTGTTGTAGTTTGTTTTGGCAGACTGAGCATACTAAAACAGAGGACTTCCCTGGGTACCCAGTTTAAAGAAGCCACTGGTAACTTTCTACCATGCCGCTCTAATTATATGCATAGGAAGTATCTCTCTGATCATTCCCCTGTTTGCTTATTTATTGTCTCTCCCCCCATTAGACTATAACTCCATAAGAGTAGGAATATAATCACCAACACTGCAGTACACAGCACATGAACATTCCCTAATAAATATCTATTGCATGACAGAATAGATGACTCTACATTCCAGTTTATTACAAAAAAAAAAAAAAAGAAAGAAAAAGAAAGAAGAGGAATTGGGGAAGTAAAGGGGAGGCAACAGTAGAATAAAAATAAGCTGGATATCTTCCAAATCACTGGAGAATAAAAGAGACAAAAATAGAAAAAAAATGAAGGGAAACAGTATGAAAAGATTTTTTAAATGGAAAGCAAACAATATAAAAAATGTGAGAATAAAGTATATAGGTTATGAAGTAAATATACATAGGTTTAACACCTCTATTATAATAAAAGCCTCTCATGTAGAAACACAAGAATCTTAAGATAAAATGCATAAAAGAGATGTACCTAAAACAAAATTATATGAAAAGATTAATAAGAGGGTTAGCAAAGATATATGAGGAAAATGCAACCATGCATAGAGTCAGGGCTGGCAATGTTAATATTATAGAGCATAGAATTGAAGGCAAAGAGCATCAGAGATGAGATGATGTATAACCTACTCTCTCTATATAAGTCCAATAAACTTTTACATATAAAACATATATACATATATATATAGTAAATATTATAAACATAGTTTAAACCATAGGAAATTGCCAGTGTTTAATTGTCATAATCTATAAAACCAGCAATTTCTAATGTGCATAATATAAAAAGAAAACACAATCACAGAAGAAATTAAAACAGCACTATCAACTTTGATTAAGTAAACAAAAGACAGAAGAGATTTGAATAATATAATCATTTTCTTTTAATTATTATATTTTAATTATATTGTAAATAGATATTCTTTGAAATGTCCACATGATAGTTACAATATTTATCATATCATATACCATGCATGTACAAAAAATTGAAAATTTGCAAAATTGGGAACAAAACTGGTCACACACTCTATCTAAAATGCAATAAAATTAGATGTTAATAACAAAATATGAACAAACTAAAAGGCAAACCACTTGAAATTTAAGAAACAAAGACTTAATCTTTAAAGTCTTAAAGATTACTCTTTAGATAAAAATCATCTTTGGGTAAAAGTATAATTCAAAACAGCAACCACAGATATTTAGAATTTACCAGTAACAAAAATATCACATATAAAAACTTTTATAATTCAGTTCTAGCTACCTTTAGAGAAGAACTTACAGCTTTAAGTCCTCTTATATTAAAGAGGAAACAATAAAATTTAAAGAATTAGGAATCTAGCTCTAATATGTGCACTAGCTAGTTCTATGAAACAACTAATTAATCTCTGACAATCCCAGTCAGAAGCAAGAAAGCACAGTACCCAGCGATATAAAAGAAAAAGAGTATATAATTGCTGATCCAGAGAGCTATTTTTAAATAATAAAAGGCTGTTTGCAGCTCTTTGCCAATAAACTCAAAAAATCGGAATGAGTCTTTGATATATAAATTGTCAATACTAATTCAAGAAGTAGAAAAACTAAGAGTTGCAATAATCACAGAAGAAACTGAAAATATTGTTTAAAATATATATTTAATAGAATGTTAATTCATTTAAATTTATTTATTTATTTATTTATTTATTTATTTATTTATTTAATTTCAGGACAATTGCCCAGGACAATTTCATAGGTAAGTTCCTTCAAAGTTTCCCAGAACAGAATATATTGTGGAGGAGAGGGAGGATAGAAAGAAAAACTTCCAATTCATTTTGTAAAGCTACCATAACTTGGATCTCAAACCTTAGCAAAGATACCTTTAAAAAAATAATGATTGAAGACAGTTTAACTCATGAAATTATATGCATATACTCTAAATAAAATATTAGGAAATAGAAAATTCAGCACTATTTTGAAAGGATAACACACTTTTGACAAAATTGTTTTTTATTAGTTTCTGGTATACAGCACAATAGTTAGCATTTATATAACTTATGAAGTGATTTCTCCAATCACTCTAGTACCCATTACTATATTCTTGACCATACTCCTTATGCTGTACTCCACATCTCCATGATTGTTTTTTAACTGGTTTTACATTCCAAGAATGAAGACTATATCAATGCTAATTTACCATCATGTCAACAAATTAAAGTATAAGTAATTATTTAAATAAATGTCCCCCAAAGACAGTAGATAGAAGTCAATATCCATTCTTAATTTTAAAATAAATCTTGAAAGAAAATTAAAATATAACTCCTTTCATGATAAAAATAAAATAACATAGGGCTTCTGATCAAGATAGCAGAGTAGGTAAATACTGTGCTTGCCTCTTCTCACAACCACATCAAAATTACAACTAAACTACAGAATAGCTATCATTGAGAGTTTCCTGAAGTCTAGCTGAACAGAAGTCTTACAACTGGGTACATACAGAAGAGGCCACCTTGAGACTGGTAGGAGGGGTGGAAACACAAAACAGGCTGGTCCCATACCTGTGTGTGGTGGTTAAGAAATGAGAGAAATATCTTGGTTGTGGAGGTTCCCCTGAGAGAATGAGGGGTCCTGACCCCATACCAAGATCCACAGCCCAGGGTTCCAGTGCTGGAAAGAGATGTCTGCACAATTTCTGGCTCTGAAATCCAGTGTACATTATGGCTGAGTGAGATGGAGGACTGAGGGAGTCACAGACTTTCCCCTTATAGGCCTGTGCATGAACTTACTCATTGTTGAAATCATTCACTCTGAGCCCCAGAGCTGGGGCAGCAGTTCAAAAAGCACCAGGGAAAGATGGGGAGGAACTGAGTTATCGGGCTTCAGGGTGAGGGCTAGAGGGGCAGCTTTCTCTCAGACAGAAGTGATGACAGAAGGTGTTGTTCCTTTGTTGGACCCTCCCCCACCCAGCTTGCAGACCCAGATGGGTGCCATATCTGAGTTTCCATGAATACAGCTGTTCGCCCTGCCCTGGTGAGTCCCTGAGACCTTGCCCCTCCCAAAGTGTGGGCCCACCCAAGCAACTTCCAGTGGATTCTTCTATACAAATGGCCTGTCTTGGCTCATGCTGTAGACTTTCCTAAAATCTCTTAAAGGTTCACAAAACCCAAACAAGCAGCCTCTGCCTTCAGCATACCCCATACCTCAAGATGAGCAGCCCCATACCCAGCACTAAGAACAGCCAGCTTCAGCTTGTGGCTTGGCCTCTTGAGGCACTTCCAAACCCAGTATGGTGGCCACCTGAGGATTGCATGGTGGTTCATGCCAGGTGGCCCTGCGCAAAACACGGGCTTTTCATCAGAACTTGGCCTGTGTCTGGGCCCCTCCTAGGAGTCCCTAAACCACATTCCCAGTGGCTGGCTTCAGTCTGAGCTAAAGCACCACTAGGGGTCACATTTGAGGACAACACACCCAAAGGGCAGACAGGACAGGTACCAGAGCCCTGCTAAAGTAAATCCTGTTCTGTAGGGTTAGCCCTGCACAACAGCTCTTCCACTGGTTACAGCCAGTCATCATAGCAAATCAGCCCAAGGGCAAACCCTCCCACTGATGACCAAAGAGCAACCAAGGCTCAACTACAACAGGAGGACACACACAACAAGGGACACACTTGGAGCAATCGGCCTAGGTGACCAGGGAAGACTGTGCCACTGGGACCCATAGCACATCTACTACATAAGGCCACTCTACTAAGACTGGGAGACATAGCAGCCCTACCTAATACATAGAAACAAATACAAGTATACAGCCAAAATGGGAATATAAAGAAATATGTCCCAAATGAAAGAACAGAACAAAGCTCCAGAAAATTAAACAATATGGAGACAAGCAATCTACCAGATGCTGAGTTTAAAACACTGATTATAAGAATGCTCAATGAATTTAGGGGAAGAATAGATAAACTCTGTGAGAACTTTAACAAAGAGCTAGCATACATAAAAGTGGAGATAGAAAACATAAAAAAGAACCAGTCATAAATGAAAAATATAATAACTGAAATGAAGAATACCTTAGGAGGAATTAACAGTAAATTAGATGGAGATGATCAAATCAGTGATTTACAAAATAAGGTAGCAGAAAATACCCAATCAGAACAGCAACAAGAAAAAAGAACTACAAAAAGACGAGGATAGTTTAAGGGGTCTCTGGGACAACATCAAGCATATCAACATTTGAATCATAGGGGTACCAGAAGAAGAGAGAGAGCAAGGAATTAAAAACCTAATTGAAGAAATAATGACAGAAAACTTCCATAACTTGGTGAAAAAAAAATAGACCTACAAGCCCAGGAAGTGCAGAGAGTTTCAGACTAAATGAACCCAAAGAGACCTACACTAAGACATTATAATTAAAATGCCAAAGGTTAAAGAAAGAGAACCTTAAAAGCAGCAAGAGAAAAGCAGTTAGTTACCTACAAGGGAGCTCCCATAAGACTGTCAGCTGGTAGCTTAACAGAAACTTTGCAAGCCAGAAAAGATTGACAGGAAATATTCGAAGTAATGAAAAGCAAGGACCTACAACCAAGATTGTGCTACCCAGTAAACCTATCATTTAGAGTCAAAAAACAAATAAAAAGCTTCCCAGACCAGAAAAAGTTCAAGGACTTCACCATCACCAAGCCAATATTACAGGAAATGTTAGAGGGACTTCTTTAAGAAGAAGAGGAAAAAAGAAAAAAAAAGATTAAAAGGATTAATAGAATGGCAATAACTACATATCTAGCAATAATTACTTTAAATGTAAATGAACTAAATGAGCCAGTCAAAAGACATAGGGTGGCTAAATGGATAAGAAAACAAGACCCTTATTTATGCTGCCTACAAGACGCTCCACACTGAAAGACACACAGACTGAAAATAAAGGGATGAAAAAAGATATTTCATGAAAATTGAAACAAAACAGAACAACAACAAATAAAAAGCTTGGGTAGCAGTGCTTACATCAGACAAAATAGACTTTAAAACAAAGGGTATCACGAGAGAAAGAAGGACACAGTAATCCCACTACTGAGTATTTATCTAAAGAAACCCAAAATAATACTTTGAAGGGAATGTGAATCCATATGTTCATTGCAGCATTATTTACAGTTGCCAAGATATGGAGGCATCCTGGTTGTCCATCAATAGATGAATGAGTAAGGAAGAGGTGAGATACACACACACACACACACACACACACGCACGCACACACACATATCTATATACACACATATATAATCCATTATATATACACATATAATTCATTACATATATACACATATATAATCCATTACATATATATATAAAATGAAATATGACTCAGATATAAAAATGAATGAAATCTTGCTATCTGCAACAACACGGATGGACCTAGAGGACACTGTGCCGAGTGGAGTACGTCAGACAAAGACAAATGTCATATGTAGAATCTAGAGAACGGGATAAACAAACAACACAAATAAGCTCATAGATACAGACAGCATTTTGATGATTGTCAGATTGGGGGTGAGGGGATGCATGAAGAGGAGAGGATTGAGTGGTACAAATTGATATTTACAAAATAGTCATGAGGATATAGAGTATAGCATGGGGAATAAAGTCAGTAATATTATAACAATTATGCATGATATCAGATAGGTATTGGATTTATCAGGGTGATCGCTTCATAAATTTTATAAATGTCTAATCACCTTGTTGTACACCTGAAACTAATATATCATATGTCAACTATAATTGAAAAAATATAAAAATTTTAAAAATACAAAAAATATAGTAACAAAAACATCTGTTGTATGTTTACTACTTGAAAAGTCCTGTGTTAAATGTTTTACGATATTTATAATCCTTTAAATCCTCAGTTGAGATCAATTACAAAGTGCTATCAGATAAAAATGAATGAGAAGAGAGCCATTTCTCCTCAAGTTAGAAGTGAAGTACTAATGTCAAATGCCTCATTATTTAGCCTTATTTTGCAGTGCTATCCAGTGCAATTGAACAAGAAATAGAAATAAAAGGTAGGAATACTTAAAAATCATCAAAATTATCATTAATACCAGGTGATATGAATATAGATGAAGAAAATCCAAGAAAATCAATTGTAATAAGAGTTACTGAAGCTAAAAAGAATTTTCAATAAGGTTGAGAATTATCGAAGAAATGAACAAAAAATTAATCTTTTTACCAGCAATAATTATTTTGGAGTGGGGAAAAAGAGAAGAGAAAGGCAAAAATGGTGATCCCATTCACAATTATGAAAAATTATATATGATACAGAATCTTTTAAAAGTGTAGGAAACTCATATAAATAAAAATTTGTTATATTTACTAAAGGACAAAAAATGCTTGTGTTCAGACAGGAATTATCAGTATTATAATACAAATTAATTTAAAAATAATCTATATAAATGTAATCAAAAATAAAAAACTAGTTCTACCGTATTTTTATTTTGACAAAATAATTTTAACATTTATACACAATAATAAAAATAAAACTTCAAGAATAAAAGAAAGTCTCCTGTATTGTTCATGAATTATGTAAATGAGTATAACAAAATGTCAATATAAATTGACATTTTAGTAAGAAGTCTTTAAGTTCTCAGCAATGCAACTTTTAGCAATTTATTCTAAGAAAATAGACAGGTATGCAAAACTTTTTATCAAAGTTACTCACTGCAGCATTATTTACAAAAGCGAAATACAAGAGTGCTATCTTCTACACTCAGTAGCAGTTGAATAAATTCTGCTGCAGCCATAAGAAAATAAAAATGTCCTACGCAGCTACAAAAGGAGATTTTGTAAATGGCTGGGTACTTGGTGATATTAAGGAAGTACTTTTAATTTCTTTAAATGAGGTAATCATATTGTAGATGTGTTGTTTTTTTTTAAAGACTCCTTTTCTTTTAGAGACTCAGCCTTAAATATTCACAGATGATGTCGTATGTGAGATTTGCTTCATAATAATCAGGATAACAATGGTGTGTGTGTGTGTGTGTGTGTGTGTGCATGTATGTGTTGGGGTGGGTAGTAAAAAGGCTATGAATGAATAGAATTAGCTATGAGATGACAATTTTTTGGAGTTGGATGATGTTCATGAGATGAACATGAGGGTTCATTATATATGCAATTCTCTTTATTTTTACATATGTTTGAAATTTTCCATTTAAAAAAACTATTAAAATGATATTCTACATGTATATTAATATGTAAACATGTTTATACTATATTAAGTGAAAAGAACAGGTCTTGAAACACTGTATAGAATTGTATTCTAAAAGTTCAGATATGTATGCAAATAAAGACGAAAATGTAAACCACTGCTTATGAGTAAGATTATGAGCAGTTTATTTTTCTTTTTATTCACTGCATTTTCACATTTTCCATAATGAAAATATTTTACTTGAGTAATAAATGGGTAAAAATTCATTAGGCACTGCATCCATGAAGACCATAGAATAATCATGTCTGCTAATTAAGAGGCTTCCTTCTTCATACCAATAAACTTAAACTAAAATATTTATATCAGACATTCAAGATACCACCTCTTCTTTTCCATCATTCTGATAAACAATTTGAAATTCTTTCTCCTGAATCCTGCTTCCAAAGCTAGGTTCAGTGTTCTGCATCTGACAGGTTCTGAATTCATGTCATTTAAATAAGTAAACGAATTATGAGATTCTGGACAAAACGTCCTGGAGTCCTACGGGATTTGAACAGACATCTCACCTAATGAAACAGTCTATGCAGCACTGTGTGTTGGTTCTTTTGAAGGGAAATTGATGTTAACCCTGACTCCCATGGAAGAAAATCCTTCTCTGCCTCACCAGTGACATTTCTTTCACAGTAACAGATATGATTTGCCTTGGATATGTTCCAGCAACATCCAGACATATAACTTTGATAAAAGTCAGGATGGGAGTGCTAACTAGAGGTATAAATCGAAGGGTACAGGCAAGAGAAGAGGGGATGTGAATAGGGAGAGAAGTAGCCTAGAGGGCTTCCCAGAGGAGGTGGCATTTCAAGTAAGGCTTAGGGAGTGACAAGAATTCTACATGTGGTCAAGGAGGAGAAGGGAATCACTAGTATGGAGAATAACAAAAACAAAGGCACAGATTTGTGTAAGCTCAGGATGCAGAGATTCATGCCCTTTACACTTCTTCCTAAATCTTCAGTAGAGAAGGATGCACACATGTGCCCTTTTCCCCCTTTTCATCTGGTCTGTGGGGTGTAGGGTAGGCAGCTGGGGATATGGGGGAGGTAATCACCAGAGAACTGCACCTGCCTTATCTGAGGTACACTTGTTCCTACTGAGGGAGTAAGTGACACAGCTCAAACTCAAGTACATATCTACATGGGGCCTTACCTCTACCTGACAAGAAACAGACACACACACAGCCATGGCCACTGGCACCACCCTCCCTCTCATTTTGAATGTTGTCACTGCAGCCACCAGCTTCTACAAAGTGCCCAAAAGCTATTTTCCAGCCATCCCAAACTCAATCTTGGCCAGTTTATTTTTTTTATATATAGTAAATAAACACAGACCCGTGCAAGCAAGAGCAAGTGGGCTGCACATGCTCCCCGAAGGAAAGGGAGATCCCTGTCCCACTGGTACCTGCTCAAATTAAGCTCTCATTGAATGTGTACTGTGCAAATGGATTTAATTCCTCAACTAAAGGCCCCTGAGCTGCCAGTCAGATTAATTTTTTAAAGGTGTCAACAGCATTATATTTCACACAAAGAATTGATCTCCTTCTTTCATTTTTAACATACATATTTTCCAAACCACAAGGGAAGATTGCTCCTATCAGGGACTGGATGGATGGTAGGATATATAAAACCTCTCACCCTTGTACACCAGAAGTGTCATCTGCAGCAAGCTGAAGGGAAGAAAGAAAATGGCAGCAAGACTCCCAAAAACCACACACTGCCTCCCAGCCTCAGGATGAGGACTCTGTCCCCATCTGTCTGACACACAAAATGGGATGTGCAAATTGAATCCCAGCTCAGACTCCTAACAACATATTTGCAGTTTCTCAGATCAAACTAGAACACACAGATACCCCAAACGCAAAGCCTCATTTGTGAAGATTTACTTCTAAGGTGCATGTGTGTACGTGAACATGTGTGTCAGTGAAACCTGAAACTTGGTGAATATTTTTCAGAATTTTTTTCCCTTGTTGACTTCATATCAGCAAAATGACATGTGTTTGTAAAATGGCACCATGTTCAGTATCCCGAGCTGAGTGGAAGATGATTGGGACCAGCTGGAGAGGGCTCAGTTAAGAAAACAAAGAATTAAGGTTGTTGTAGAATAGCATCTGCTCAGAGCCATGTGAACTCTGATTGGGAGAAGTAGAGGTAGAGCAGTGGAGTGGAACCCTGGATGAGGAGGACCCAGGTTGAACATATCACTAAACTTCCTTGGTCTTGGTTTCCTCCCCTGAAGGATGGAGACAATATTTGTATCTCATGAGTGTTGTTGGGGCTAAAGTTTTCATTTTCATCAGGTCAGTGAAAATGAAAAAAATGAAAAATCTAAAGATCTGGTCAGGAAAAAAAAAACCCATGTCTTCTTTTCTAAGTTCAGTGATTTTTGTACTCCAGTAAACTATACTGGAGCAAATCACATGTAAACAGCAGGACTGTTTTTTAATGTCAGCCTATGTTGAGCTCTCTCACCACTCTATAAACCTGAATGTGGAATGTGGCTTTTGGGGAAATCAGAGTGAATGCCTCCATCTAATATCCAGTTTGCAAGACTCAGAATCTGAGTGAAGAGGCATCTCCTCCCACCTACTCTTGACAAGGGCCCCTCGGGTTGTGAGCAGGGAGGTTCTCATGGTTAAACAACAATTGTTATAAACAAGGCTATGTTTAGTCCAATCATTTGCCCTCTTGCTCCTTCCCCATCTTCTTTCTGCCTAGATGAGTCAGCTCTAGAACTCTACTCTGATGTTCAAAATCTGGGTAATAGGTGAACAACAGAATTCCAAAGAACAAGACAGTGTGAGCTTTTTTACACAGTAAAGAGGGGTCAGACCTACAGAGGCCAGTGGGCTGAGTTTGGGGCTGTTTTGTGAGAAAGAGTGCTGGGGTAGCAGCTTTTATGGATATGCAAGCACTGAGAGTGAAAAAAATTAGGAAAGCCTTTAAAATTTTTAAAAATTGTTCTATAATTTTTAAATATTTTTAAAAATTTTATTTTGTTATTAGTTTTAAGTATGCAGTACATTGGTTAGACATTTATATAGTTTATAAAGCAATCCCCCTGATTGTTCTTTCTCTCCCCTGGCTTTACACCTAGCCATTACATTAACGCTAACTGCATTCCCTATGCTGTGTTCCCCATCCCTGTGACCATCTAGCAACTACTACTTGGTACTTCTTTAATCAGTCACTCCTTTTTCCCAGCCCCCCCAACTCTCCTTCCCTCTGGCTGTCACCAGATTGTCCCCTATATTTGAGTCTATTTTTGATAAGTTTGTTCTTTTTATTTCCTAGATTCTGCATATAAGTGAAATCATATGGTATTTATCTTTCTCTGTCTGACTTATTTCACTCAGCATAATAACCTCTGGGTCCATCTATGTCATTGCAAATGGCAGTATTTCATTTTTTAATGGCTGAATAATATTCCATTGTATATAGGAACCATAACTTCTTTATGCAATCATCTGTTGATGGGCATTAAGGTTGCTTCAATATCTTGGCTATTATAAATTGTGCTGCCATGAGCATTGGGTGCATAGATCTTTGAAAATGCTATCAAACTATACTACAAGGTTACAATAATCAAAACAGCATGGTACTGGCATAAAAACAGATCCATTGATCAATGGAACAGAATAGAGAGCCCAGAAATAAGTTCGTGCCTCTATACTCACTTAAAATATGACAAAGGAGATAAGAGTATACAATGGGGTAAAGATAGTCCCTTCAATAAATGGAGCTGGGAAAATCGGACAGATATATGCAAAAAAAAAACAAAAACTGGACTACCTTCTTACACCATATACAAGAACGGTCTCAAAATAGATTAAAGACTTAAATGTAAGACCCAAAACCATAAAACTTCTAGAAGAAAACATAGGCAGTAAGTTCTCTGATATTGCTAATAGTAATTTCTTTTCAGATATATCTCTTCGGGCAAGGGAAGCAAAAGAAAAAAAAATAAACAAATTGGACTACATCAAACCTAAAAGTTTTTGCACACCAACAAAACAAAAAGACAACCAACTGAATAGAAGATATTTGCTTATGCTACATCTGATAAAGGGTTAAGATCCAAAATATATAAAAAGCTCATACAACTCAACAACAACAAAAACCACAAACAATCCAATTAAAAAATGGGCAGAAGATGTGAACAGATATTTCTCCAAAGAGGAAGTACAGATGGCTAATAGACATATGAAGATGCTCAAGGTCACTACTCAGCAGAGAAATGCAAATTAAAATCAAAATGAGATATCACCTCACACCTGTAAGAATGGCTATCATCAATAAATCAAAGAACAGCAAGTGTTGGCAAGGATGTAGAGAAAAGGGAACACTTGTACACTGTTAGTGGGATTGAAAATTGGTACAGCCACTATGGAAAACAGTCTCAAGGTTTCTCAAAAACTTAAAAATGGATATACTTTTTGACTCAGCAATGGTACTTCTGGGTATGTATCCAAAGAAAACCAAACAATAATTCGTAAAAATATTATTTTTTAAAAGTTTGTTGTATACCACAAATATGACCTTGGCTTATCCCTCCCCAACTTTCTGACCACCTCAGTCATATCTACCCTTCAAGGTCACATTCAATATCCACCACCTCTAATGCCACCTCCTTGACCATTTTAGTCTTTGGCACAATGCCTGGTATGCGGCAGACACTCTACAAAGCCTAAGAGAATGAATGAACTTGCAGCGTGCTCTTATTTATGTGAATGCCCACACACAACTTGTGTGTACTCCTCAATTCAGGCTGGTTCATATACTGTATTTCAATCTCTCTCCACAAGCCTAAGCACAGCACCTTATTTCTAAAGAACATCAATGAACACTTCTTTAATCATAATTTTGTATAGATTTTTAACTCTTATACTGCTATATAACTCTTCATGTGTACACACCTTATTTACTCGGACTATAAGTTCTCCATGGGCATGGATTCCCATCATTCATTCCACAATGCCTAGAATATGGTCAGTACTCAATTAATAATGGATGAATAGTGGATTAATGAATCTCAGTCTATCTGTACTAAATTTCAATCATAGCAATCATATACCCCAAAGTTTCAAAAAAAGGGACTGAAAGTTTCTTAATCAAAGCTTTATGTGATAACAATATAAACAGAAATGCTATCAAGGCTTGTGCCTTCATGGGCTTCCATTTAAGAATGTTTGTATAGAAAAACATCTCACTCCTTAGAGAACAAAGTTCATCATGCCCACCCAGCCTTCTGACTCATGCTAGCCCACGGGGTGGAGGTTGCTTGCCAGCCTCATCTAAACCTTCATGACTCTGAAAGTCACTGTGAGCTTCTTTTACAGGAAAAGGTAAGGAGCCAGGTGTTTGCCTCGAGCTGCCCTGAGAGCATGAGCCTGCTAATGAAAACTGAAAATACAGGTCATTGCCCTGGCCTCATCTCTCTCTCTCTCTGTTCTCTGCTGTTCTTGGTCTCCGTGACCTGATGGCTGTGAATGAAAATATAACAAGAGGGCTGGAAACAATGCTCTCCTGGGATTATTGAGAGGGCCTGCCTTTTATCAGCTCTTGTAAGTACTCTTGGCACTGCCACATACAAGCTGTGTGACCTTGGGCAAGTCAGTCAGCCTCTCTGAACATCTATAAGGATAATCATATTACCAATTTTATAGGATTATTATCCAATTATCTCTTAGAAAAGTGGGTTCCCATGGACCAGGGTTCCCTGCCCTGAATGCCATTGAAGGAAAGGTCTAACATTATTACAACACTAATCTAAACAATAATAATAACATCAATGCTTACTGTGTATTATTCATCAATCAAGTGCCAAGACTGTGCTAGTTGGTCATATTTATTGTCTCTTACCTCCACAAGGATCCTACAAGTAGATATTAGTATTCTCTTGAAAAGAAAAGCAGAGGTCCAGAGAGTTTAAGCAATGTCTTTGCTCAAGGTCACACAGCTCACCCACTCCTTCCGCTCCACTGGTGTTCCTGGAGTGAAATCATGGGCTGGTAGAGGCCTGCAGCCCCTGAACTCACACCCACATTCTTTCCAAAAGATTCCAGGAAGTGTAGACAGCTGTGGCAGAAGGAGGAGTCAAGTTGGGGCCCAAATTGCTCACTCAAAGAAAGATTCAATAGCAAGCCTAAGACTTTGCTGCTTTAGCTTCTTTCCACGGAAAATACCAGGCTGTTTTTCTGTCACAGGGATGCCCTACCACCTCCCTGTCAAATGGCCCCAAACTGAGCTCCGGGTTCCACTTCCCAAAGCCATTTGGCTAGCAGTGTCTTCTCACTACGCCAGCCATTCAACTCTACCTGCCTACCCTGTCCGGCCTCCTCTGAGACCCCATTTCCTTTAATCTAATTCTTACAGGGAAAGAAATGCCACATTTATTAAAGTGCAGGTTTATCTATTTTATCACAGACCTAAGCCATAGTGATAAATCCCTAAGCTAAACACACACAAAGGGAAATATGTAGCTTGAATACAGATCAGAATCAAGAAGTAGGGGAGGGAACTATGGACATTTGCCCAGCTGCTGGCTGGCTGTCTTCTCTACCCGCTCAACGGTCTTTATAGAGACAAGAGTATTCCTACCTCCTTGCAGGGTTTGGTGGTTGGGCTGAGGCAATTGTCCACACTGACATACTTTCTAGATAGTTCTGGCAAAACCTCCACAAGTGTTCTATTTAGGAAAAATTGGCTTTGTTGCATCTTGTAAAACTCCTGAGTAACCTAAATGCATTGCATTCTCTTCTCAGCAGGCACATGAATTTCATAAATCTAGTAATTGTTTCATGGCTATGTAAAATAATATCCTTGAATTTAGAAGATACATGATGGCATCGTTAGGAGTGAAGAATCATGATATCATGATATCAGCAACTTACTCTCATATAGTTCAGTTATGATGGATGATGATGATGATGATGAATGATGATGATGACAATGACTATAACAATGCCAATGATAATGATGGTGATGATGGAGACAGTGATGGTGTTGATGTTGGTGATGATGATGGTGGTGATGATGGTGGTCACAATAATGATGATGATGATGGTGATTATGGCAATAGTAATGATGATGGTAATGGTGATAGTGATGATGATGATAATGGTGATGGTGATGGTAATAATGATAATGGCAATGATGACAATGAGAAGGAAGAGGAATACAGAGAAAGGCAAATTTTAACAACTGGTAAAGGGCATGCTGGTGTTCACTGTATCATTCAATCACTTGAAAATTTTTCATTCATTTAAAATTATTCGAAATAAGAAGATAATAATAAATACACTCTGAGGCTGAGTCTTTCTTATGTCCTCCATGACCACCATCCTAGCCAAAGCCTTCATCTCTCTCTCATCACCTGGAGTCTATTCTCAACATGATAGCCAGAGTAATTATGTAAAACACAAGTTAGATTATATCATTCTTCTGCTGCAAATCTCATAATAGCTCCCATCACTCCCGGAATGAAACTCAAGACCCTACCATGGCCCACAAGGCCCCACCTCTTTGACCTTCATCCACTGCCATGTCTCTACCCTGGCTCTCTCCAGTCCAGGTAATCTGGTCTTCTTGTTCCCCAAACACACCAGGCAGGATCTCACCTATGCTCTGCACACACACAGAGCCACATGTGGCTCATTTTCTCAGTTATTCCATCTCTGCTTCAGTAATTCAACCAGTAATTCAGGTCTCTTTTTCAAATCAGGCTTCTTCCTACCATGTCCCATCACTTTCTACTTTACTTCACTGCTCTTAAATTTCTTTAAAGCATCTATCATTACTATCATTACTTGATTTCATGTTGTATGTTTATGGATTTATTTTCTGTCTCTTCTAACTGAATGTAGCATCATTAGACTAGGAACTATGTCTTGTTCACTCTCATATTCCCAGTGCCTGATACCCAGTAAAGGATCAAAATTGTTTTTGTATGAAAGAAGGGATCAGTGTGTCTTGAGTCCTACCCTGACCTCCTCCTTTCCTTCCTCCCAAGGTACTGCTAATGGGCTGTGGTTCTTATGCCTCCTCCACATTAGACCCTCACAAGCCTCCTTTCCAAGCCCCTTTGCAGGGTCCAACCTTGCCCCATCTGCATTATTAGCCCAAATGAGTCATATGGCACCCCCACAGTAGGTATCCCCTCACCTTCCCACATCCCTCCTGCCCCCTAGGGCCACAGCCTTAATGTTTAAAGAAAAGAAAAATAAGTCCCCTGCTCAGAGTAGCCTTATCCAACAGGATGCAGAGTTCCAGTTCCTTCTTGCCTTCTCCCCTGTTTTTTAATCACTACTGTCTGTTTACAGAAAAGCCACAATCAACCTTTCCAAAAGAATTAATCAGTGCTCCCCTTTGCAAACCTCTGGTCCCTTAAGTATCCCTGCCCTCTTGGATCTTATTGACCCCAGTTCACCAGCCAGGAATACCCTCTACCATCCTCCTCACCCATTTAATCCTACCCACCCTTCAAGGCATTCAGTGATGATGTCCACCCTAATCAGAGCAGCCTTCCTCTGAATCTTCTGAGTATGTGGCCTGTAATGCTGGTGGAGCATCTATATGGCTGATTATCCTCTTATTGTATAGTTTTGTCTTTTTGCTCCTGGGCTTAGGCTTCCATGTCTGGGACTGTGTCTTATGTATCACCTCACTCCCTTAGAACCTAATGGAGTCCTCAGCACATAGTGGGTGCTTCACATCTAGCTGTGAATGGCTCAATACCCCCTCCTTCTCCATCTTTGGTTTCTAAATAGCCTTTACTCTGGCAATGGATCTGGAGACCCCTGGGGGAAAACACCCACTCAGGTAGGGGCTGGGCACCCCCTCACCCTGCAAGCTCTTACCCTTTGCAACCCTGAGGGCCTGGGCCATGCGGCTACCCTCCCTTGATTCCTACAGCTATTTGTTTTCCTTGCCCAGTGCCCTCTTGCTCTTGTCCTTGCTGCACCATGCTCTGTTGGTCCCTCTGTTTTGCCAACTCACCAAGGTAATTATGAATTCTAACCCTGTCCGCAGTTCTTAGGCTTTCCCTCTCCCCTGCACCTCATTTTTGTGACAGCCAAGATGTATTCTAAATTCTCCTGCTTCCTGGGTATGGTGGGTAATTAGTGGCCCAGCTCAGTGACTCTCCCTTCTTCCCCAGACATATAGTGAGATCTGGCTCCATCTGCCCCCCACTCAGGCTGCCTCCCTGGCAGGAGGGGCAGGCAGTTCCACTCTGGCCAAGCTGACCAAGCCATTGCAGCTCCCAGGAAGGATGAGGCCCTGGGGGTGGAAAGGACACCTCGGACACAGGCAGTCTGGCCAGGGTGAAGGCAGATCCTCTGGCTTCTGGAAGGCTCTATGTCTGGGCATACCCCTTCTTCTGGCAATCCTGTGCTGGGAAAAGCCATCCTTCCACCCTGAGGATCAAAATACAGGGGCTTGGAACTCACTTTCTCAATGAGATTAAATTGTGATGTAAGAATGAACTCTTCCCCTATGACAAGCCTGGCTTTGGGAATGGAACGCTGACTTGGCCAAATAAGGGCTTTGACTCCGAGGATCACAGAATCTCAAGAGAAAGACAAGTTGGTGTAGCCTCTACGAGAGTGTGCTCAGGAGCTGGCAGCCTGGGTCAGACCTACACCCTGCCATGAACAAGCCATGTACCCAGGTAGGGACTACATACTTCTCCATGCCCCTGAAGGCCCCTGTCTGCTGGGCAAGTGGGAGGGCTCACGGAAGAAAGTTCTGAGCAGTCAGCCCTCAACAAATGCCAACTACTATTCCTAGTATATTCTCAGAAAGGGAGAACCCTAAAACGTGCTAGGCTAGCAGCCCCCCACCAAGCTGAAAATGCCCAGTGACTCCCCCGCCCTGCTTGAACACTTCCTGGAGTAAGTGGGTCAGTTCGTGGCAAGGTGGTCTGTCCTGGAGCTGCCCTTAGGCTGAACAAATAACAGCCTGCTCTGGTGTCCTTCCTAAAGTCCTAAGTCCATTCATGAGGCAACCAAAAGGAGGTACAGACCCAAAGCCACAGGACAGAATTCATATAGCTGCAGGGGGCTCTCAGTATTCTGCCTGTACCTCTGGTCAGTTTGACTTCAGGGCTGGGGCTCTGGGGTGAGATTACCAGCATTCAGAGCTCAGACCAGCCCCCTTTCTGGCTGTATATTGTCCAGAATTTTTAACATGCTATTCACTTTATGGCTCATGTACGCCAAGCCTTAAACCAGGCATCAGAAAGAATTGAGCTGGGCCAACACCAGATATGCCTTAGGGAGACTAGATAGCAAAAAGACTATTAACTTATTTATTCTTCACTACAATACATGTGGAGATATCATTATTCTGACCTACGGACAAGGAACTGAGGCACAGAGAGGTTAAGTAATTTGGTCAAGACCCTTTGGCTAGGAAGACACAGAGCTGGGTTCTAAGCTGGAGCCCACACTCTCCACTCACTTCACTGACTCTGTACTGTCAGGGAGCCCAGTAACCATTGGCACTCAAGGAAGGGGCTGACCCAGCCAAGAAGTAGGGGGAAGTAAGAGCTAAGCTGAGATCTGAGAGATAAAGAGGAATAGGCAAGACTAATGGACAGTGGACAAAAAAATAAAAAAATTAAAAAAAAAAAACTGCAAAAGCAGAGCATGCTTCTCTCAGAGAAGCCAGAGAGAACATGCCCCCAGGAACTGAGTAGGCTAAGGTGGCTGGAGCTTTAGCTCCAATGGAAGAAGAGATGGAATCTCCTTTCTGGCTACAGAGCCAAGTGGGAGCCTACTCCTTGAACCCCCAAAGTTGTATGAAGGAGGTTGCAGAGCCCAGTGGTCAAGGGGATAGAAGCCAGTCAGCAGTAGGCTGAAGAGCAGGAGGGAGGGAAGGAAGGCAGCAAGTGTAAACAACTGTTTCACAAAGTTCAGCTGTCAGGGAGAGAAGATGGATGGCGGTAGGGGGAATGAAAAAGAGGAAGGACTGTCCCTTTGTGTTGTGTGGGGAGTAAAGCACACTTACATGACAAAGGCACAGAGCACACATAGAAGGAAGGGAGGAGGGTAGATCAAGGGGGCAACATGTCTGATGACTGGGAATAAATGGGATGGCAGATACAAGAGGAAGGATGAGAAGGGGTCTTGTCCAATATAACCTTGGGGTGTCTACACCCATGCGTACATTGTGAACCCTGAGTGTGTCATCATTCAGGGGGTGCTCTCCAACCTTCCTAGTGATGCGTCACTTTTAAATGTAATAAGCGCACTTTCTACACCATTACCCAGGTGACAGATAAAGCCACCAATAAGGTCAGAGCTGTAGAACCTGATTTCCACTGTGATGTGGTTAATTCATCAACTCTCATTAGGCCCCATTCCACTGGCTGTAAAATCAGGATCCAGCAACACCCTGGCTAGCAGGAAAAGTAGGAGGGGAAGAAGGACCTAACATTTAAGGAGCACCTCTTGGGCTCATGGCTCTGCATTGGCCATTGACTCTCCTACAGTACCCTGGGAGGGATGTGTTCCTATTTACATGTCACATGGAAGTAAATGTCACCTGGAAGGTGCCTGTAGCTTTCAGAAAGAGGTTAAGAATAGGCGTTGACAACCCAGAGCACATGGGCCAAATTCTGCCTAAGGACTATTATTGTAAATAAGGCTTCATAGGAACACAGCTGTGCCCATTCATTTACGTATTACTGTGGCTGCTTTTGCAATTCAATGGCACAAATGAGTAGTTGAAAAGGAGACCTTATGGCCACAGAGCCTGAAACATTTACAATCTGGCCCTTTTCCGAAAAAGTGTATCAAACACTGTTGAAGAGCCCTGGACTCAGGTCTATCACCCTATCCAAGCTGAGCTGGGATTTGGACCTTTTTTTTTTTTTTGTCTGATTCTAAAACCCACACACTATCACTGTATCATCTTGTCCTTTATCGGGTATATTCTTGTGGAGGAGGAAGTCAGAGAAATTTTTCTTATTAACACAAGTTGCTATTAGAAATGCTAATTGGTTACCCTGCTTCTCAACAGAGCCCATTTCCACTACTTGGTAACCAGGGTAATCTTATTAAAACAGAAATCAGATCCTAACAGTTAAATAAAATCCACACTCCTTACCATGGCCTCCAAGACCCTACATTACTGACGTATGTCTATCCCTCTGTTCTCATCATGCACCACCCACTCTTTCATTCACCACTTGACAGCCTTGTCTCCTTGCTTTTCCTTGGACATGCCAGGTTTGCTTCTGCCTCAGGGCCTTTGCACTTGCTATTTCCTCTGCCTAGAATGTTCTTCCCCCATATCTCCCCATGGTTGGCTCCCTCTCATCAGTCAGGTGCCAGCTCAAATGTCACCTGTTAGGACCATACTATCAAAAATGACTCCTTCTCCCCAGTGTTCCTCCCACACATCACCTGCCTGATTGTGTCCCAAGCATCTAGCACTCTCTGAATATATTTCTTTGTTTACTTGATGTCTCCTCCAGTATAATGTAAGCTCTATAAAGGGAGATGATTTGTTTTGTTAAGGACTCAGACTTGAACTCAAATAGACATTCGATATTGCAAACATTGAAATCAGTTCTGTTTAATGTAAATATTATGCAGGTCACAAATGTGAGCGACATATGTAATTTTACATTTTTTAATAATCACATTAAAAAATAAGAACAGCTGAAACTAATTTTACTAATAAACTCTGTTTAACCCAGTATATCCAAAATATTATCATTTCAACCTGTAATAAATATAAAAAATTATGAAAATATTTTATATTCTTTTTTTATACCACCAACTCTTTTGCAAGGCTCTAAAATACATTTCAAGCACCCAATAGCCACAGGTGGCCTAATGACCAACATGTGAGATGGTGCATACTTAAAATAGTGTTTCCTGGTATCAGTTGTTGCTGATTGCTTTACATTAAAACTTGTTTAACCCCCACAGTAGTCCGAGAAGGGAGATAACCATCAAGGTAAAGTTTGAATTTACACCATGACAATCCATACTTTTAACCACCATCTAAATTTCCTTAAATTCTTAGTTGAAGGAATGGATGAATCAAGTGATGGAATTTCACAGAAAGGATTCAGTATCATGCAAAAACAGATGAAAACAAGAATATACATGGGGAATGGCTCTACAATAGGCCATGTAAAGGTCTCATTGTCCAGAAATCACTCAACTGAAATGTTCCCAAACTCAGATGGAAGCAAGAAAAGAAAATATTGAAATAACCAAAACTGATGTAAAAGGATCGGTAAAATGCAGGTCCCTCCATCGAAAAGATGGTCATGGCCTATGGATTATTACCTACCGTACAAGCTTAATAAGCTTGGTTGTCTGCATGCTCAGTCTAAATTAAAGCTTTGACTAAAAGGGGGGAGTGGATATGCCAAGGAATGCACTGACTACATGAACCCCGGGGAGGAAACAGTAGTAACCCATAGGAATCTGACCCTGGAACCCACAGATCTCTTCAAAATAAAGGGGCTTCACACCCACATACATTAAAGCTCCAGAGAGCATCCCTTTCAAAAAATGTTCCTTCCAGACTTTATTTACTATCCTTGTGATTTTGGCAGGTTGCCTGCACCTTTTTTCACATACCACTGCCCACCTTTTTCAGCCTGTTGAATTCCTGGACATCTTTCAAGGCCTACTCAAGCATCCTGGTCTCCGTGGGTTTCCCACTCCCTCCTTTGCACGTACACCATTCATTGCCTATGTGAGGATGTTTACATGCCTGTCAATACTTTATCAGGGGGTCAGGGCTGACAAGACTCCATTTATGGACCCTCATGACCCAGCACAGCATCAGGTCCATGATAAGCTCATTGTAAACTATTCGGGAAGACAGAGTGATATGTAGTGTATTTTAGCCTAATTATCCTGTCTTTTAAAAACAGTGAGACAAAAATCAGTTTTAGATGCTTCGAAGAGTAAATGCTTCCATGTCTGAAGCTTGGGTCAAACATAATGACAGACTCTTTGTGAAGCTGACATAAATAATATCCTGTTGTCTATGTTTAACATGAAATGAAGTATAAGGAACCAATAAGAGAAAAGAAGCTCAATAGCACAGTGCTTTAGCCTCAGCTTGGGTTGGAATCCTCTCTCTACCAATGACTATATGTATATGACTTTGGGGCAAGGTCTTCAATCTCCCTGTCCTCAATTTTTTCAACTGTAAAATAAGGATAACTATGACACTATCTCATAGAGTTCTGCTGATTAACTGATATAATATGGTGAAGCACATAGAGTGGTGCCTGGTACTCCATATTAACTATAAGCATCAATTAACATTGTCCCTGTCATCAAGGATCAGTGATACATTTTCTCTTCCACCAGCCCTGACTCAGTGAACATTCCAGGTTTTTTGTACTCTGTAAGGGTACAACAGTCAGAGTGGCTGCCTCGTGTGGCTGCTGTGTTCAGTCTTTGGTTCACCCCAGGTCAGCTCCAGGCAGAGACCTATAGGACAATGGCTGCAAGAAAAAGGGCATGGTATTAAGGGAATGAGGATAACCTAACATCTAGGCAAAGAGTAAGGTGACTCCACTCAGGAAAGGCCAATGGCAGCCTGCTGGGGACACTGCCCAAACAATAGGTATAGATTTAGAAAGAAATTATTGTCAATAAAAAACTTGGAAGCGATAGAGGGTGGCCAAGAAAGTGGTAACAAAAATGAAAAGATAGGACCACTGTAGGCTAAGATAGCACATGTTTTAACAGAGGAGCTGAGAACCAGTCACTGCTGAAGACTCCCAAGATGAGGGATGGATCGATATAATCAGGGAAACTGAAAAGGAATATAGGCAGAGGGAAGCAGTGGGAGTTAACAGGAAGAATGAAAAGGGGGAAAGAATAGGTAGAGAAAGATGGAGAAGATGCAGCTGCTAACAGAGATGATGCTCTTGACTACTGAAGATGAACTCTGAGCCAAGCCAGTGCCAAGCCCTTAAAATGCATGGATTATTTCATTCAACTCTTTCAATGGCCCTCTGAGGAGGGTGCTAATTATTCCCACTTTACAGACAAGGAATTGAAGTAAAATAAGACTGAGTCCTAAAACTTATAAGAGGGAATCCAGGATTCACACCAAGGTCTCTCTAGCTGCACACAGACCATATTTTTAACTCCAAAACAAGCCTGGATGCCAAGGCCTGGCACTACCATCTCTCACGGAGGCGACCTCTGTGTGCTTCAGTTTCCCCAAAGGCCAAGTACAGGTTGGGTCTGCTGGCCTCATCATCCCCTTAAAGCTCCAAACTCCTATGAGGCTATCAATTTCAGCCCCTTCTAGAATAAGACGGTCCTATTCCCCACCGAGATCATTGAAAAAAGAAAATCTCATTTCTCATTAGGGGCTGAGGTCGACTACAAGTTTCTCAAAGTTCAGGTGTATAGCCCAGATCTTCTGCCTTCACCTGTAGCCCTATACCTACCCCTAGGAACAGGGAATCTGAGCTGCCTGGGCTTCCATAACCACTACAGAGGAGTCTTTCTTGAAAGAGTAAGCATAATAGTCAGGGCCTCTGGAATTACAACCTGAGCCCAGCCAGGGAAGTGAAGATCCTAGCCTCTGGCCGTGCTGAGCCTTGGAGTTGTGGGTCAGCCCAGACAAGAGGGAAGAGGCACTGGATTTGATGAGAAGCCTGGACACTGGAAACCTGGGCCTCCAGTTCATCTCACCACCAGTGAGCAGCCTACTGGGCTGTCAAAGTAACTGACCCTACTACACTAATTTTTACAAAAAGGGCATACAGCTTGGATGGGAGCTCTTCAGCATGCAGCTTTAACTAATATCTACATGTTACCTCCTACATTCATCCACATAAAGTACAGTGTCCTCATTCGTTCATTCCCTGAACAAATAGTCATTGAACTACTATGATGATCTTCCAGACAATGTTCTTAGGTCTAGGATATTACAGTGAATAAAAAAATAAAACAAACAAACAAACAAACAAAAAACCCCTTGCCTGCACGGAGCTTACATTCTTATAGGGACAAAGACAATAAAGCAACAAATCAGCAAATATACCATGTTAGATGGTGTAAGTGCTCTGAAGAAAATAAAGCAGAGGACAAATAGGAATGAATGAGGTTAGAAAAGGTGGTGCTATCTGTGCATCAAATCTCACAGCATGAACATCTGGTGCTGGAAAGTTTCCGGCCACCAAACAGGAGGAAAATATCCTGAGGCAAGAACATGTATGGCATGAAGACAGACAGGGTGTCTAAATTCCAGTGAGAGACACAGAATGCAATACTCTGAGGTTAGGGAGCACCAAGGGACCAGGTCATGCAGGGCTGTAACAGAGCACCCGTGTGTCAGCTGTCCACCCTTTATTCTTGGTTTCCACGAAGCTTAAAGAGTCATGTCCGCTGTCTCCCTTAGTCTGCCATTAAAGTGTACAGCTCTGACAAGAAGCAGGATGACTGACTGCTCATTTATACAACTCACAGTGGTGTGTAGCTGGGACATACATATTTATTTCCTCCAGCTGATGCCATTCTTGATAATGGGAAGCTGGATATCAAAACTCTGGAAACCCAAAAAATGATGTCATCGATAAAATGAAAGACAGGTATCCCACTCTTCCCCATCTGTGAGTCAGGGCAGGTGAACATGCTAGGTTTCTACTCTCATCCATGAACACCAAGCGAGCCCACTGAAGGCCTCTGAGATCCTAGGCTGAGGGGACCTGCAACTCCAGATCTAGTACATTTCCTGATGCCTGGCTTTTCTTGGCCCTCTAATCAATTTGATATTTCTAGTTATGCCTGCTGCTGCCCTGGTGTCCCCATTCATAGCTGCAGACTGACCCCCCTCCCTGAGATGAGTCTGGGTCTTCCATTCCCTTCTGCCCACCTGCTATGGAGAGAACTTAATCCTACAGCCCACTGACCTACACCAACCAGGCTCCATCCTGTGCATCTTAATGTGAACACAAGTTCCACGGTCCTCAAGATGTTTTCCTTACTTGATAGTCTCCCTCTCAGCTCTGGTTCTCAAAGTTTGCTGAACAGTGGAACCATGAGGAACATTTTTGAAAAATACCAATGCCCAGGTTCTACCGTAGACTAATAAAATCAGAATCTCTGGGGTGAGGGCCAGGCATTAGTATTTTCAAAATTCTCTGTGAGATTCCAGTGTATGACCAGGGCGGAGGATCACTGTGCTAAAGGGGTCTTCTTCAACTTTAATGTACATACAAATTGTCTAAAGTTCTTGTTAAAATGCAGACTCTGATTCAGCAGTTTTGAGGAAAAGCCCAAGATTCTGCATTTCTTAAGTTCCAATGGGATGCAGTCACTGCTGTCCCATGGGCCACACTTTGAGTAGTGAGGGTCTAGAGGGAGCCAGATTTGAAAGGTTGAAGATAGAGTGGGCTTTGCTGATTTTCTACATCCAAAGTGACAATCCATTATGAAGCTCCCTTTAGAGCGGGAAAGATCTGGAAGAGTTAGGATAAAAATCTCTTATTGAAGGAAAGAGGAGTTTTCTGTATTGCGGGAATAGGAGCCCCTATACCTAAGAAATGTCACAGGATCCACTCTCTATCATAAATAAAATCCCTAACAGAGTATTAAGCACACAGTAGGTGCTCCATAAATGGTACTTGTGTCACTCATGGTATCATTAAGGTAGGACCCTCACTTCACTTCCTAAACCAGCCAAGCATGTGCTTTCAACATCCAAGACCCCAGTGCTACGAAGCACTTTCATCCTCAGAGTATGCAACAAAGACAGGGGCCAAGCACAAGAAGGCCTGCGTCCATGATCTTTCATTTCAGACACACCCCTACAGACCCCGCCTGGTCAAAGGAAACTAGTGCCTTTGCTTTTCTCAGTTTTGATTCATTTGCTGTGAGGGGTAGATATACTCCCTTAGCCCGGTCATGGCTAACACTGAGTATTTGCCACATGCGAGCACCTGTTTTAAGTGCTCTAATTGGTTTAACTCATTACGTTCTTAAAAGAACTCTAGGCAGCAGGTACTATTAACCTCAAGGGCAGACAAAAATACTCAGAAAGGTAAAGAAACTCTCCCAAGGTCACACATATAGTAATGGTTAGGGCCAGAAAACAAACTGAAGAAATGTATTTTACAGCCCATGTTTTCCAGTGCTTCTCAAACTTTATTTGCTAAGTGATTCATTAAAATGTAGGTTCTCGTTCAGCAGGTGAGGTGGAGTGAGATTCTGCATTTCTCACAAACTCCCAGATGATGCTGATGAGGCAGGTCCATGGACAACCTTTTGAGTAGCAAAACTACTCATATGCTATGATGCCCCCTGGTATTTCTGGACATCTTCCTTAAGATCCCCCTAAAAGACTCTTGCCACCACACTCTTATGATCAGTGCTTTGATTTGATGGTTGAAAAATCAGTCATTCCCCACTTTGAACACAGGCAAAATTCTAATTAAATTCTGCTCAAACAGCAATGTTTTGTGGCAGAGGATATCAGCTATTTGAAAAAGCAGTTGTGTCCATTATAAGCTATGGATGTTGTGGGTTGTTATGAAATTGATTTTAAAATTTAAGTGCTTTCTGTGCCAGAAAAAAAAAAATACCCACCTCTAAAAGCAAAGTAAAGAGTTCCAATCTGAAGAATACAGGAAAGGATTTCTTCACATATGGGAGTGAAACATATTAGCTTTATTTCTTTCTCAGATCACTAGAAGAAAGGATGAACTAGAAACTAGAAGATATAACAAATCTTCCTGTCCAGTGAAAGTCACTAAGGGCAAGTCAAGACTGTCTCAGTGGCTGGAAACTAGCTGGCTTGTGAATGAGACAGAGAAAATCGGAGGAGAGAGGGGTAAAGGTAAACTCCCAGGGGTGCTCTGGATACCAGGTGACTGGAATTTCCAGAATTGCAGACAAGGTTCTGAATGAGCCTGACTTCAAACCATGAATCTTTGGGGAAACAAAAAGACCTACTCAAAGATGGTTGAAATACCAAGGTTCAATTCAAGTGATCAATGATCATAAAGATTAGTTATAATAGTGCCTTTATGCAATTTCCATAGCCTGATGATTCTCAAACTTTGCTCCATATTAAAATCACCTGGGAAGCTCTAAACACACCTTTCCATGCTTAGACCACACCCTCACATCAATTAAATCACAATCTCTGAGGGTTGGGGCCAAAGTACCCTTAATTTTTAAACCTCCCCAGGTGATTCCAGTGTGCAACCAAATTTGAGAACCACTGGAATAGTCTTTCAGTGTCTTCATTCATGAAATTAAAGAGTCCATCTGGACCAGTGGTTCTTCACTCTTTCACACATTAAAATCACCTTGGGAGGTTTTTGAAAAATATTGATGCATCCCTACAAATTCTGGTTAATTTGTGGGGTCGAGACACTTGCACTTTTAACTGCACACCAGGTGATTCTAATGTACAGCTGGGTAGCTAACTCCTGGCTCAGATGTTTTCGCCAAGATTTCTTCCACCACTTATATTTTAAGCATTTATGATATTAAGGCTAAAATGCATCTTAGACTTTTTGAAAAAAGAGGTGTCTTATCTTTGCTTTTAAATCAGAGATCTCTAACCTTGGATGGGTGTATGAATCCTCTTAAATCCTATGCAAAATGTTGGATGAATACATGTATATTCACATATATGCATATTTTTCTAAGGAGAATGTCCTCAACTTTTATTAAATTCTCAAAAGACTTAACTCTATTACCTTAAGTCAAGTTTGTGATTTCTGATTTAATAAAATTTAAGAAAATTCAAGAATGAATGGAAGATGAATTTGATCTCAGCAGCACATTCACTGTAATTTTGAATTTACAACCCACCTACTTCCACCTAGGGGTTGCATATCCTTATTGCAAGTTTAGTTCAGAACATATTATAGCCCATCCTTTGAAAAGAGTAATGAATGGGAAGATTTCAGATCCAAGTATCAAAACAGAAGCTGCATCAGAGACTGGAGCCAGCACTAGGCTGTCTGATAATGGTCACAATGAGAAATAACTACCCCATTTGTACTCATAAGGATACTGTCCACTCCGATACTTGGGATTCATGTCCCCCTCTGGGTTAGGATATTAGGGTTGTCTAGTTCTGCTGGTTGTTACCTTTATGTCTCAGTTTAACTCCTGGCTTTCATCCTTACAATGCTGTGTCCTTGGGAACATTACTAAACCTTTCTATTCCTTCCATGAAACGGGGACAATAGAAGTATTTTTAAGATTGCTATGAAAAACAAGTAAGAAAATACATGTAAAGGGCTCAGTGTAATACTTGGCACAGAACAAGATCCCAAGAAATGTGAAGTTATATTATTGTCGTTACCAACATATTATTATTATTAACACATTAGTGACCTTATCAAAGTCACTAACTTTCCTTGAGCTTCATTTATTGTTCCATATAACAAGGAAAATAAGCCCTGCTCCGTTTCCTTCCTAGGGTTATAGTGACAGCCAATTAAAAGAGTAGAAAGTATATTGTTATTACACAGTGACTCATCGTTTATCCAGACAATCTCTAGAGCACAAGAATGGGTCACCCTATAATACAGACACAATCCCTAACTTCTGAAAGTGCTTTTTGAGATTCCAATAGTTAGCAGTCTCTACAACGGACTGCAGCAATTTCTTGTCACATGTCTAGCACCCTAGGCAGCTTAAACCTTCTCTCACATGGGCAAGTGGATGATGGTACTCTACCACAGCTTCTGCAAGCTCCCTTTTAGGCAAGAGAATTACGCTGGTCACGCACTAAATCACAGGTCCCATCAATAAACAGCTCTCCTCCAGCCGAAACACTCAGTGGCTGCAGTCTGTCCCATGCCAATGCCACCCCAGGGGGACAGTCTCCAGACGCCTTCACAAGCCTGAATGCCCATTAGAGAGTCACCCATAGCACAGGCTTCACGACCTGCGCCATCAGAGCAGTGACATGACCGCAACCTCTCACCAGCCTCAGCAAAGATTCAAGGTCGTCAGTTTGCACTTACCTGGAGTTGGCTTGGCCGTACGCACAGGGGTATAGTGGTTTTTGGAGGACGATCTGACCGGCGTGTTCTCTTTGGGGGAGGTATCGATAGCTGAGATTGTTTCTCTTTCACAGTGTGCTATGGGGATTGGTCCCTGTTGTCTCAAGATGTCAGCCAGAGCCCTAAACAAGGAGGAGATGATACAGTGAGATTCACAAAGCAAGTGTGCATGGCCACAAAGGGCCTGTAACATGTGGAGCTACTGGAGACCGAGCCACAGCATTCAGTTCTCAGTAGTCACAGCTTCATCTGGGGCTGGTCTCGGGGGAACGCAGGGTAGATGTTGCCATGCCTGAGGGTACAGGCACTTAAAGGCGTTGATTATGGTTTATTGAATTCATTTCACATCAAGGAACTCTGAGCCCTTTCAAAAGATTGGCTTCCCCAAATCCGTCCCTAATTCCAGGCAGATATCTGCATCAGCCAGCCAGCGGAATGCCACTGCAGTGAAGGGCTGACACTATTGGCCTCAAATTCAGCAGCAGGTTACTAATATCAGGGGACCAACTTCCCCACTGAAAAACATACACTGAGTAGCATGTGCTCTATACTGGTGATCCAAGCAAGTACAGCACACAGTTCCCACTGTCAAAGAAAGGTGTGATTTAGCTGCAAAGAGGATGTACAGATAAAAAGATAAGGAACAAAACACATGGATGGTTGAGACAGGGAACACAAGTGGAGCTTAAAGGAGAGAGCAATTACAAACACAGAGAGGAAAACACACAGAAAGAAGGATATGTGCAGAGATCCTACTGTCCCTGGAGATACTCAGCCCCTCTGCAAGGATCCAGTTACCCCAAAGAGCAGCTTTTATTCACTCAGCACCTAAGCTCAACAAACAAATCTGCATTTATTGAGGACTCAGCATACATCAATCTCTGCAGAGACAGGGGTAAATAGGACACAACACCTGCCATCTGAGGGCTCACAATTTAGGGGAAATCACTTGCCAACCTGGTTTCAAACAGGACTCCCTCTGTGGGTGTGACACATGAGATAGGCAGTGTTGATGGAAAACAGAGACATGCTGGGATATCCTGAAAAGGCAAAGATAAGTGTGGACAAGTCACGAAAAACCACGACTTGGATATTGTCATATTAGGGTCAGGTTCCCCGGGTCTGAGTGAACGTTCCCCTGTTTTGCATGAGCTGGGCAAGGACTCTTCAATCTACTCAGGATATCTCTGTGTTGGGTGGGGCAAGGCACCATGCCACCAAGGCTGCTCTCAGCCAGCCTGGCCCACCCTGAGGCTTCATTCACAGTGGGATTCCAGCTCCCATAATCTGCCCCACTGGAAAGTGACAATCCAGTAGTTTAAAAACGTGTTGTCTGAGAGTGAATTGTTTTCTTCCATTATGCTGCCTTTGACATGCTGAACCTTCCTGGAAGAAGAGCATCAAGCTGGCAATCTTATCATTCAGTGACATTTATACAGCAATTTCAGATTTTCCAAATGCTTTCCCCTCACTGACTTTCTTTCTCTCAGGCGGTAAAGAAGGAGCAGACACATGGCCATCACCCCTATTCACTTGAGTGGACCAAGGAGTAAGAAGAACACAGAAGCTTGCCAGTCAGTAAAGAAATTCAGACAGGCTTGTGGTCTGAGTCAGAGACCTGAGGCTCAGAGTCTGGGAATAAGTAAAAAGCATTGTCCTAAAGGTCAAGAGATTCAGGTTCTAATCCCAGCTCTGCCACTGATAAACTAAACCTTTGGGCAGATTTCTTAATCTCTAAAATTAAAATTTAATCTTTTTCCCCTATTAGCAAAGCAAAGGTTTATACTAACTGACTTTCAAGATCCTTTCTAATTGCAAATTGTGATAAGTATTTTATTTTTCAACCACACATGCATGCAAGTTACTTAATTCCTTTATCCTACTGTTTTATCAAAGACACCTTCCTACCATGTGAGCTAAAAGTTATAACAGAAATATAAACCAATGAAATAGGATTTAGAGCCCAGAAATAAACCTATACATCTATGGTCAATTAATTTTCTACAAAGATGCCATGATCATTCAATGGGGAAGGAATGGTTTCTTCAACAAATGATGCTGGAACAACTGAATATCCACATGCAAAAGAATGAATTTGTCCCTTACTTCACATCATATATAAAAATTAACTCGAAATGGATCACAGACCTAAATATGAGAGCTAAAACTATAAACTCTTGGAAAATATAGAAGTAAAGCTTTGTATCATGGATTTGGCAATAGTTTCTTAGATACGACACCAAAAGCACAAGCAACAAAAAAAAAAAAATGGATAAACTGGACTTTATCAAAATTAAAAACTTTTCTGTATCAGAGGATACCATCAAGAAAATGAAAGATGAAAGAAAAGAAAATGAAATGAATGAAAAGAATGGGGAAAAGTACTTGCAAATCATATTTCTGATAAGATGCTTGTATCCAGAATATATAAAGAATTCTTAAAACTCAACAACTGAAAAACAAACAACCCAATTTAAAAATGGACAAAGGAAATAGACATTTTTCCAAAGAAGCTATACATCAAAAGTAGCCCAACATCATTAGTCATCAGGAAAATGCAAATGAAGACCACACTGAGATACCCCTTCACACTCTCTAGGATGGCTAGAACCAAAAAGAGTATAATACCAAATGTTGGCAAGGATGTGGCAAAATTAGAGCCTCCATACACTGCTAGTGGGAATGCAAAGTGGTGTAGGTCCTTGGGGAAACAGTTTAGCAGTTCATCAAAAATGTTAAATATAGAGTACCATGTGGCCCAGCAATTCCACTCCTAGGTATATACCCAAGAGAAATGAAAACATTTATCTACACAAAAGTTGTATATGAAGGTTTATAGCAACATGAATAATAATAGCCAAAAGGTGGAAACAATCCAAATGTCCATAAACTGATGAACAGATAAATAAGATATAGTGTGTTCACACAATGGATTATTATTATTCAGCCTTAAAAAAGCAATGAAGAATTAATACATGGTACAACGTGAATGAACCTTGAAAACAACATGCTAAGTGAAAGAAGCCAGTCACAAAGGACCACATGTTGTATGATTCTATTTGCAGAAAATGTCCAGATTAGGCAGTGACAGTTAGAAAACTCTGTAAATGTACAAAAATCACTGAATTGTACATTTTAAAATTTAAGAATAAATTTTATGTTAAGTGAATTATATCTCATAAAGCTGCTATTATTACAAAAAAAAAAAAGTTTATATTCTTTTACTTTCTTTTTCTTGCCTCCCATATTCTTATAAGGAATCTTACCTGTCTGGTACACATAAAGAAGTATGGATTCTTGTGGTTAAGACTACTGTTTTTAGTAGGCCAAAGCTGAATCTACGTCATCATTTTTCATGGTGATTTTGTCCCCCAGGAAACATTTTGCAATGTCCAAAGACTTTTTTGGCAGTCACAACTGGGGAGGGAAATGCTACTGGCATCTGGTGGCTAGAAGCCAGGGGTACTTCTAAACCTCCTATGACACACAGAACAGCTCCCCGTTTCCCCCAAAGCAAATAATTATATGGCCTGAAATGTCAATAACGGCAAGGTTGAGAAACACTGATCTACACCTACACAGCACTAGATGAAGTGGGTCTTTGATTAAGGCTCAATGCATTCTAGTTCCACAGGTATCTACTGAGCAGTCCATCCAAAGACCGAACACTAGGCTAGGCTCTGGGACATAATGGAGCTGGGGACACAGAAATGAATGTTCTAAAAGAGGGAGCCTTGTCTGTTCAGGCCATCAGTGTATCCTCAGGTCTTGGCACACTTCCCAGCTATATTACATAAGCAGAGAAAGGAAAGAAGATGGTCCCTGTCCCAGCCTCCGTGGGGCTTTCAGCCCAGCATTCCTTTTGTCCACAATGACAATATAAATGACAATTTCAGAGTACATTCACTCCAGGGCTCATCGGCCAAGGGGGATGTAGCAGAGAGATTTTCAAGCTGAGTTTACCTCTTCCTGGATGGGGAGACTCTTGGTGCCCATCTCCTGAGAAACCTTGCAGGATGCAGGCCCAAAGAACTGAAGGGTAAAGGGAGGACACCTTTGTGAAGATATCAGTCTTGGTGATACCAGGCATGCCTGGATGTGGCTTGCTGCTAGAGAATGAGTTTTAGCTGGGGTACTGCCAGGCTGTCTCCACCTGAAGATAATAACCAGCACTGTATTCTCTTCAGGATACAATGCCCAGTTCGCTCAGCTGAGCTGGGTCTGCATAACCCAAGAGGAGGGACATGCTAGGGCAGGTGTTCCTGAAAAGGCAGGCTATCTAGGGGCAGGGACCCTGCCCTATGTGGTCCCAGTGAGGAACATGGTAGCCAGGGGGGCCACCCACTCCCATAGGCTTCCCTGACTCCTAAACACCATTCTCCAAGATCTATCCTTTCCCCATGCCTTCTGGCAACTAGAAAAGTGGCCCTAACTCTCAAACACTGTGTCCTCAGGAGCAAACCCCTCTGCCAATTCCCCCTCCCTCAACTTACACTCTCCCTCCCTCATCTCCTCAGCTCAATGACCTCCCTCCTTGCTCCTGTTCCTTGTTCCTCTCCATCTTCCATCCCCTTCTCTCCAGGGTGCTTGATAAATATTATTCTAATTCTGAAATGTGTGATCCCAGTCTCACCTAATTAATTTGGATACGCTGGAGGAAATGGGTTAAGGCCTGAGCTACTTTCTAACCGCAGGAAAGAAAATTGGTCACTGAGGAACAGGGAAGTGGATTCTGTAAATTAGCAGGTGGCAGCTTTCAGGTCTGGTAGAGGGGCAGAGACTTCGAAGTAAAAAAAGAGAGGGATGGACAGACAGTGACAAATGGAGAGAGAGAGAGAGAGACAGAAGGACAGTGGTAGAAGCAGATAGAGAAGGAAATAGGTGGAGAGAGGGCAGAAATGCAGCCAAGATGGAAACTGAGTGAGTCAAAGACTCAGAGGCAGAGAGAGGTAAAGGGAGAGATTCAGGGATGAGGGAATGAGAGAAAGAGACACAGACAAGCAGCTAGAGAAGAGGAGACAGAAGCAGAGGGACCAAGGAAGTAGGTAAAAGGAACAAGAGAGAAATTGAGAAACAGTTGAAGAGAAATTCAGAGAAAGAAAGTGATTCAGAAAGCTAGAATCATTTGGAGGGAAAGAGAATCAGAGGGAGACAGAGATAGGCAAGTGAGGAGTGAGGACAGGTTCCCAGCTAAGTGTAGGCCCCCACCAGACCTTCCAAGCCGACTACAGATGCGTCTAATTTAAGAACTTGAACAATCTTGCTCATTTCTCTGTTCGTTCCAGTCCCTTCCTCCACCAGTGCCATTTTTGCTGCAATATCTGGATATATCAAACAAAAGAATGCTTTTTGCCTGAATTATCTGTATAACTGCCTTGCTTCACCACTCCCTTCGGCACATGGCTTCCTTGGCTTTTGTGGATGGTGGCAGTCAGGGGAGAGTAAGTTAATTGGGCAGCAAATCTGAGCAGGCAGGGAAAACAGTCATTCTGATCATTCAAGCCAGGAAACTTTAGTGTTATTCAGTTCTCGTTTGTATACTAACCATATGTATAACTGAGATACCATCTTATATTTAGATAGTACTTGACACTTTCTAAATGTGTTTACCTGACTTATCCAGTGTGATGTACATATTAATCCTGTGACCTTTGTAGCTATTATTATCCCATTTTTTAGCAAGAAACTGAGACTAATCCTAGGACTAGAACATGGTGGAACATAAATTTGAACCCAGGGCTTATGACTTGAGTCTGGATGTCTCTCTGCTCACTGGGACTGCCTTTCACATACATCTCACATTCCTATGAATCTGTAGCTTGAACACATCATCCTGGTCTCTCCATCTGAATCTGCTAATTTATCAAATGCCAGTTAATATTTGGGCATGGAGAAACAATTAGTAAATGAGTGTTTCAGGTCAAGACCAATAATTTATCTGCTTAAAACCTGGGTTAATGTTGTCAGTGGTCCCAAGAAAATAAAAGTATGTTTGAATTTCTCTAAGTGTTGAGTTATCTTGACACCAGGGACCAAGCCTAGTCAACATTTTGATGTGTTACCACCTGCATTCAAGATATGAAATCTTTCTTAAAATAGCAAATGATTCCCCTAAACAATAAAAAGAATAAACAAGACCTTGTTCATGACTTTGCTTCATAGTCTTGCCTGCTTGGAAAATTAAAGGCTATCATTTATTAAATAATTACTATGTGTCAGAAATTATGTTAAACTCTTATATATATATTATATAATCTTCAAAACAACTTCATATGTCAGGTGCCACCAGTAGCCACATTTTACTGATGAGAAAACTAAGATTTTGAGAGATTAGATATCTTGCCTAAAGTCACACAACTAGCAAGTGGTAAATACAGATTTCAAACATACATAGTAAACTAGAGGCTGACTTTATATCATTGAATTATACACTTATCCATTCGTCCATTTGTCCCTCCATTCATTCATCCATCTAATGCTCCATCCACCCATCCATTCATACATCCATTCATAAATCCATTCATCCATCTAACACTTTATCCATCTATCCATTATCCATCCAACCATCCATCCATCATTCCAATTCTCCATCATTTACACATTTGTTTTTGTTTTTGTTTTTGTTTTCACTTACCATCTCCCTGCAATGTTTTCTGAGTAAAACATTTTAGTATTCAATCTTTAGTGGAAAAATCTACCCAGACAGAACTCAGCTGCCCCTCAACTGCTCAGTTCTATTCACCTTAGTGAGCCATCGACATCAACAGCTGTGACAGTATTTACATTATTTTACTGTGCAACCTTTACACCAAATGAAATTCTGAACAGACCACCAATATACTTCACTAGACCCTTGCTTTTCATATTATCAAGGTGAGGAGTCAGAGTTCTGATCTACCAAGCTCTTGCCCTCCACTCCAAGCTTCATGGAGTTTTCTTGTTTGAAAACAAATATGGCAAATGAGTGCCAAATTAAAAAAAAAAAAACTGGAATTTTTTTTCACTATCTTCAGTGGTAAAACTTAGATCCCCCCAAGTTAAGTGGGAAACCTGGAGGCCCTTAGTTAATATGGTAAGTCTTTTTTTTTTTTTATCTCAACTAATGCTTTTCACATGGATCCCATGAATGTCACTGCTCACTAAAGAGGAACAAATGGAAACCAGCCTCCTGCCTCTGCCATGCCTCTGGATTTCTGAGCCATTTAAATGCCATGGAAGGGAGAGAATAACTTTGGCTAGTATCCAGTAAGTTTTCTTGTGCTAAGAGCAAGCATGCTGGTTAGTTTAGACCCCTAATCATGCCCTTTCTCTTATTCAGGAGGAGTAGAAAGAAATTTACACTGTTGAATTGGTATGATATAAGGCCAAATTAACTAATCTATGAATAAACTATTCTAGTTAATGTTCCTATTCCTAAGGACTAATGAGAACACTCTTGTTTTATAAGAATTTTATAAAAGCGTTCCTGCCTAATTAAGTAGAGTATGCTGAATATAATTTTTTTTAAAGAATGCAAAGTTCTTCTGTAAGAGGGGCACCAATCTAATTGTTAGTTCCCTTCACTGAGGAAACTAAGTAAAATACAGATAATCTAGGAAATGGAGCTATACATGTAAAAACTGCAGAACAAACCATAGAAGGTTTTTTTTTTTGTTTTTTGTTTTTTTTTTTTCCCAAGATAAATCTTGGTAGTTACTTCTTTAGGATTTCCCCTACAAGTAGAGTGTAGACATACTGTTCCAGTTAAGTAAAGTATTATGGTTATTTGAGTCCCAATTAACCGAGCTTTTCCTTGACACTGACAGCCTAGGAACAGCAAGTGTCCTCCTTAACCTCATCCTCATGTTTCTGTATTGGGCAGTCAGTCAGAGTGTGTTAGTCTCTGAAATATGCACTCTGAACAAGTTAAGTGAATATATTTTTAATAAACATGGACCAAGGAGAATGGCTTAATTTAGTTCTCCTTATTCCTGGTTCCCTCGCAGTCCACTTGAAAAACACAGCTGCCGGCTTTGTGTGTGCACAAGACTGCTTTCCTCATACCCAGAGGCTCCGAATGGATGTGGAGATCTCTTTTGTTGTGGTAACAATGTTTGTGCATCTGCACTGAGCTGTTCTGCAGGTCTGAGTTGTCCCCGGCACAATCGGAATTCATCACGGCCAATAAACATTGCAGAACTCAGCAAGGGAAGGCTCAGTCTGCCTGCTTTGTTTTTTAGACAAGCAAGGCAAGTCACTCCAGCCCAATGGGTGCCTGTCCTGGGGCTGTGGCTTGATGACCAGCCATGATCTATGCAGAGAGTAGATGTGCATCCCCTGATGCCTCATTCATTCCTAAAAGCATCATCTCCACATACTCCATTGCTTGCCTCATAAATCATATGAAAATTTACCTAGGCCTGAGAAATTCACTACCATCAACACCAAGTCCAGACTTTTCAGAAATATTTGGATTGTTTGAGAATAAATCAAAGATCTGAATATGTCAAGTGCAGCTATCAATTGGAACTGGGAAAACAAAAATTCTACTGAGATTTGTTTTGTAACTTGGGCAGCCAGGTGATAGATGAGTTAATAAATGTACCTGCTGCTGCTGTTATCGTTACTGTTGGTGTCATCTTTTTGATTTGCTATTGGCACAGACTTAAATTCACAGGTAAGACAAAATAAAGATGGAATAGTCTAGTGGTTAAACATGGGGATTTTGGAGCCAGAGTGCCTGGGATGGAATGCTGGCTACTTTGTATACAGTATTGGTGATCATTAGTTAGCTACTTAAGTGTCCTGTGGTTTTGTTTTCTCATTGAAAAAAATAAGGCCAAAAATAATGTCTACCTCTTAAGGTTATTATGGAGATTAAACGAGTTAATACCTGTAAAGCATTCTGAACAGACCTGGCACCTAGTATGTGCTATGTAAATATTTGATTAATAAATACATCCAAACACAACCTCCCAGTGTCTACAGAGGCTTGGCCTACAGGACCACAACAAAAGTATAGGTGGAAGAGGGAGTCTTGGAGAAATGACTCAGTAATGCCAGAAAGCAAAACTCTTGGTATAGAGAGTGAGCCATATGGCATGGCTGTGGCCATGGGTCATCCTGGAAGGGATCACCCAAATCCCATATTTTCTACTCAGGCTTAAGAACAGGAATACATCTGGTTATACACCAGTATTCACTGAATCCTGAACTTGGGACTTTGGGAGCCAACTGCAAAGAGAGTCTCTGTTCCTTTATGCAAGGCCATCACAAATTGTGCTTCTAATAACATGCAAGGACACTTCAAGATAAAGTCCCAGCAAAAGAGCAAAGGGAGTCACAACACGAGCAAAATAAATCAGGATTCTATTGGGGCACAAAAGTGCAAATTAATCGAACTGGTCAGGGCAACATTTTCAGCATAGGATTCAGTTATTTTTTTTTTTTATTTATTCTTCCTACCTCTCTTTTTCTTTTCTTTCTCCCCTCTCTTTTCATCTCTCTTTCCTTCCTTAAAAAAATTATAAATGCTATTGTCATTACCGAACTCAAGTACCCTCACATTAATTCAACCATTTGAAGGGTGGGATACACAAAAAAAGACAACTCCTAATCTTAAATTCATTCATTCATTCATTCATTCAACCATATTTGCTGAGCAATTACTTTGTGCTAGGCACTGCCCTAGTCACTATAACACAGAAATGAACAAAAGAGGCAAGCACTCATGTCATCTTGACATCACAATGGAGGAGATGGATTGGTGCCTAGGGCTGGAGACCAACCAATTTCCCAAAAGAAATCCTTAGATGTTTAAATTCTGTTTGAATGACTGAGATCAACATGTAGCTCTTGGCGACATCACTTGGCGATTTCACTATAGAACATAATCCCATTTCTATACAAACAACATTTGCAAAGGACTGAAAACTTAAAACTATGTCTCTTGAGAAACAGACTTATAACTAGGGATGTTTACCCAAGAGAAAAGAATACTGAAGGGGGCCTTGACTGCCATTCAAACAAGAAAAGACAACAGTAGAAAGGATACATTCCCTCTGGGCTGCTCCACTGGGCAGACCTCACACTGGGGAAGTCAATGTTGCCCCCGAACCCCATGAAAACTAACTGAAATTGTATCTTAGAATGGACTACTGGAGGTTTGGGGAGCCTTAGTTCTAGTTGTATGTGAGAGGAGAGGGGTCTGGCGTCCAGAGGGAGAGGCATTAAAACACCTCATAAATCCCTTTCAATCAAGAAAGTCTGAATCTAAGGTGCTAAAAACAAGCATTCCCATGAGGCCAATTGTAGATAGCATTCTTATGAATGGAGTGTGAAAGAAAAATGCATTTTCTGCCACACCCTAGGGCTGATGCAGTTAAAAGTACAGGTGTAGACTGTTTTTCGAACCTTCCAGGTGTGCTGAGATTAGAATGAGCCAAAGAAGAACACACCTCCACAACTTGATAGCCCCCATCCCACAGCTAGGCTAACAGACAATAGTGGGGTCAAGGGACTTGCCCAGGGTCATGGGGAAAGAAAATGATGAAAGCTGGGATTAGCCTGCCTCCTATCTCAGCTCCCAGAAAATGTTCTAAGGCAGCAGTACCCAACCTTTTTGGCACCAGGGAGCGGTAGTGCTCCTATGAGAATCTAATACCTGATGATCTAAGGTGGAGCTGAGGTTGGTGATGCTAGCACTGGGAAGCGGCTGCAAATCCAGATGAAGCTTCACTTGCTCACCCACCACTCACCTTCGACTGTGTGGCCCAGTTCCTAACAGGCCACGAACCAGTACTGGTCCATGGCCCAGAGGTTGGAGACCCTTACTAAGTCAAAGAAAGATGGATGACAATCTCTACAAGCGAGAAAGGGGGCTTTGCTAAGTGTCCCTCGAGAGCAACACAAGCAGGCAGTGTGGGAGAGGTCAAAGTCCTTTCTATAAGGGGCCCAGGTGCTGTCTAAGTACACCCTGTCATATCCTACAGTAGGTGTGATCCTGGTCTCATTAATTAAAACAGTTGTGTTAGGAACAATGATGTAGGAGCAGGCTCCTCGGGCAGCACAGTCAATTGAGAAAGAACTGAAGGAGCAAAGACAAAGTTCACTGTCCCCTAATTTCACAGAGACAAAGCAAATTTTGCTAAGTCTGCCCCAAGGTTCCTAACCTCTCATGCTCATCTGGTCGTCCAGTAGTAGGAGAGAATGAGGCGAGCTCTCATCCTGAGGCCATGACATAATTTGTAACAGTATTCTCGAAGCCAAAAGAGAGTTTCTAGATTCTAAAAATTCAGAGAAGTACAAAAGAAAAGAAACAAGAAGAGGGGAAATTAGCAGGAGCCCCAGAGGACTCAAAGTAGCCCACAGTCACCAATTCATCAGAAAGAGGGGCAGGCTAATCCCAATCAATGAAAGAGACGTGGAAATTACAAAACACTGAAGAAAATGCACTTTTACTGCCTCCCAGGCCATTGCAGAATTACAAACTAGGCTGAAAAAAAATAAATAAATAAAACCCTGATCTTTGGAGAGCTACTTTATTGAATAGATAAAAATGATTTGTAATTAGCATGCCAATTGCCTATGGAAGAGCCTGCTTGAAAACAATCTGTCCTTCTGCATGGTGTACGTGCTCTGCACAGTATTGTCTGAGCTATTAATCTGTTCATCACAGCTTTTTTATCAGATAAGAAAAAGAAAAACAACTCCTCCCAGGTCCAATGTGAGAAATTTTGAATTTGCAGAGTCCAAATCGTTGCAGTTAAGCAGGACAAGTTCAAGAAGCACTGGAGAGAGAGGGGAAAGAAACACAGCTCAACAAAAGTGAAGAGGAATCAAAAGAAGGACAGATGGAGAAAGAAGTGACAGTGGACAAAGACACCAAAAGGAACAAGAAGGAACATTTTAATGATGTGACTTAAAAGAGAGAGAATTGACAGATCCTCTACTAAAAGATCGGATTCTCTCTGCAAATCTTTGAGGGTCGGGGAGGAGGCGCTGGCACAAGGTAGGTAAGAAGCTGGCTGTTGACACTCGATCTGAGAACAGAAAAGCTGTGTGATTTCTCATAGCATAGCCTTCCAGGCTGATGGGACAACATTCCTGGGAAAGTTCAGGCAAATGTCTCAAGACGCAATAAAAAGTCAGAGAGGGTCAACTGCTAGTCCAATGGTAAGGCTGGAATCCAGATCTTCTGCAGGTCATGGAGCAACCTCTGAGCTTGGGCTGGGCCTCCAGCCCTGTCATTTTAGTGCAGTGGATGAATATGATCCTGCCATCCTCAGCAAAGCTGCCCAGACTATCAGAGTTCCCTACTGATGGGATCTGAGGCTGATTCTAGGACCATAGAAGAGAAGCTTTCCTGGCAACAACTTATTTGCTATTATGAGGTTTGTCCCCCTTCCCTGTTCAACCCCTAGGGATAACAGCAAAGATCTGCATTCCCAGGACCTCAGAAGACTCTGGAACATACTCTCTGATGCCACTTAAAATGAAGAGCCATTCTTTCTGCCCTGGCACTCCCTCTCCACGTTCAGATCCCTCCTCAGTGGGACAGCAAGACTGGAGGGAGAGGTGACTGGGTGGAAAGCATACCTCCCAGAAGATGATATTTGGCTAAGGGAACCACAAATATGTCCAAAGGACAGATGTCCTAAGTAATGAGACTTTAATGCCGGAGCTAATGGGAACAGTACACAAGACCAAATGCCAAAAACGCCAGGAATAATGAGAATGTTTGTGAAGCCTGCAGAAAGCAGGGACTCTTCTCCCAAATGCCGGGGAACAGGGCCAGGGTTATAGCCACCCACAGCCTGGTCAGAATTCAACCTCCGTGGGTCTTTAGATGGTGGTAGTGGCTTTCTGCAAGGAGGATCAAGAGTTCCCTTGGCCTCTTGCCAGGAGTGGGAATGAGCCAGGGTGAGGACTGAAAACATGGCTTAGAAACTCCACCTCCCTGGGGAGAGCCAAGGAAATGGTTCCCACACTCACCTCAATCAGATGAGTGCCCTGGTCAGGGACCCCTGCCCTGGGGCCGCCCTATGAGCCCTACCACTGACCACACCAAGTTCATAACCACCACTAACCATAATGACAGGAGCCTGAGAGTAAAACCCAGGATTTCTGAGGTTTCCATAGGATTCCTTCCTTTCCCATGCCTTTCAGGACAGAGGGCTTAAAGACACAAGAAACAGAGCAAAGAATTAGGAAACAGGGCAAAGAGAATCAAGACCGGAAAAGAACAGAACTAGAGCAGGGAAGCAGAAGTGAGCTGGCTGAAATTCTGTGTCTTGTGTGCTCAATGCTAGATGTTATAAATGGGGCAAGGAGGGGACGTATGATAAATGGAGCTGTTTGTGAGCTGTACATCACAGTAATTAAACTGGGAATAGCCCGAGGTCCATCCTCTCACCCCCAGATTGCTTATTTTTTTATAGCTCCCATATTACTCTTAGAAGCTAGGACTCATGTGGAATTGCCCTGGGGTTCTTTCAATACTATAAAAGGTTTTGTATTTTTTGTTTTCACAATTAAAACCAGGGTGTTTCATTTTGTTTTCATTTTTTACATTTTCTTTATATTGCCCTCACTATCCTCAGCCAATATAATCCATTCTTGAAAAGGAGCTCTTTTACTACCCAGGGCTCCTTCACACTCTGCATGCACCATAAGTGAGGGCCACCGGCCCAGTTCCACAGTACCCTGATCAGTAGGCCATTTATCTTCCCATCCCTTACTGTGACAACCCGTCCCAGGGCACAGGCAAGTGGATCTTTGCTTTCTCAAGTAACCTGAGTGTCATTAACTACTTACACCCAGGAAGGTGAGAGCTGGCTGCCCTGTTGGCCCCCAAAGGAGATGGAGACAGGCAATGTACCAGCTGTGTGACCTAGGGCAAGTTACTAAGCCTCTTTGAGTTGATTTTCTCATCTGTCAAATGAGGACCTATACTCAGAGGGTGATGGAAGGATGCAGTTTGACAATTCCAGTCAAATGCCAGGTATGGAGCAAGCCTTAGTGAATGGGAGCTCTTATGAGTGTTTCCCTATCACTTTCCCTGCTTCATCCATATGACTTGGGTCCTCATTTAACTGAACTCTCAGGTCCTCCTCAACACTGGCTTTCTGGAGTTGCGGGGTGATAAGGCTGTATAAGCTCCCAGGAGATTGAGTTCTCCCCTTCCTGACACTTGAATAGAGGCAAGTGGATCTCCAGCCACAGAACAGGACTGACTCCACCTAGAGAGACCAAGAGTGCCCTTTGGTTGGGGGGGGAGGGTATTCAGCAGGGCCAGAGGTTCTGCCCCAGCCAACATAGTGGGAGCAATGCCAGTGCCCCGCCCCTCACCACCCACTAACACCTGACTGAGCAAAAGGAATGCCATACTATCCACAGCAGCACAACCTGCTGCTTCTCCAGCTGCAAAGAGGAATGAGAATAGGCAATGACTACTGCACTTGGTGGCCCCAGGTCACCTGCCCTTAAACTCAGCGAGTCCCACACCTGTTCCATTGCTGTGATTAATCTCATCAAATGAATGTACTTTTTTGGTGGGAGGCAAAGTCAATGCACATTAGGAATCTACTGGATGCTGGTAGCCCATCTCCCCATGCTTGCCAATATGTCTACTTCATGGATGGCTGTCTGGCCCAGGCAATGACCTCATCTGAATGCCAAATTGCAGAAGCAATGGCATTCAGATGGACAGAAGGGAGGAGGGCACAGAGAACACCTGGCTCTGACCTCAAGCCTGGCCACCTACACACCAAAGAAATTGGGTCCCTTTATCAAATTAGGAATCTAAATCAAGCTGTCTACTATACCATGCAGAAATGTGGGGCATTCTCCCCCCACCCACCCTTTCTGAGCAGTCATTTGAGCTGTTTTCTGCATATTCAAATCCCTTATTCTCCCCTTTCCCAACTTCTTCACTGTCTGCCCCAACACACTGATACAGCACGAAACTGCTTTCCTTAAGGCCAGTAATTATCTTTCCATGTAAGGAGTGGCCCCCTCAATGTGGTCATCATGAGAGCAGGCCCTAATCTGCAGGGCTGTCATTCATTACCAGAATGCCTCTTCTGGGCACCTGCCTTTGGAGACAGCTGACACAGCTCGGAGGAGAGCAGGTCTCATTACTGGAGGCACTCTTTTTTTCTTGATGAATAACCTACTGATCACCTATTTCATTCATCGGCTTCAGCCTCACGACTTACTGCTGCTTACAAGAATCCATTCTTCCCTAAGAAGATAAAAATATGCTACCATTATGGAAAGTCACAATGACATGCCATGGGCTCTGAAAGAACTTCCAAAGGAGAAACTGTGGCAACATTTTCCAGGGAAGAATCAGTGTGCAGTCTCCCATGGTGACTGCTTAGAAGGATAACACATTAGAATATGTATGTCCTGGTTCTTTCAAAGGAAGAATCAGGCACACTGCATGCAAAGGCCCCAAACTGCATGCCACAAAGATTAATTTCACATAATGATTGGACCCAAGTGTCCAGCTTGATTAGTTATCCTCCCTAAAGCTTTTCTGGACACCTCACCTTGTATTCACCTTGGTCCTGTGCTATCCTGGCCCAGAGCTGAGAAAGGGTGGGACTGGCACCAGTGAATGTGCTTCTGTGGCTCACAGAGCTCTCTTAGATATATAGGAGCCATCCTGGAGGATAAACCTGAAATAACCCACACACAGGCCCACAGGTTTCTGGTCTCTGTCAAAACTGAAAATCAGTGACCTGGTAGGTAGATCTCAGCATTCCTGCCCATCTCTGGGAAAGGATAGAATGCATTCACAAGCCCAATTTTTAATTATGATTTCTTCCCACAGTTTTATTCAGTGACCCATTGCCCTGGTTCACAACTCTTTGGCTTGCACTATTATCTTCTTCCTTCAATGATCTGTATTACTCATATCTTATTAAAAGATGATGCTTAGATCAGGTTATTGCCCTTTTAAAAAGATATGTGGAGAAACTGCAAAAAGACCAAGGAATAGAAATCATTTTAGTAAGCGGAAAAACTGAATGAGGAAAGGCTAAAAAAAATGTAGAGAAGAAAGCTGTCACTCACATCTCTAATCTGAAAGTTATTTGGTGATGAATAAGAGTCACATGTGTAAAGTCAAGCAGATCAGATATTCATTGGGCAAGATAAGGCTGAGCAGCACTGTGAAAAGAGTGCTGGCCTAGGATACAGGCACTTGGCTTCTAGTCCATGTTCACTCACCCACTAGCTGGGAAACCTTGGCACTGCGATCCAGCATCCCTGGACTTATAAAATTAGGGAGTTAGGTTAAAGAACTTGTCTGAAATAAAAATTCTGATTCTGTATTGGATGACAAAATAATAGTGAGCATTACTCAGCCTACTGCTTTACTTCTAGAGAAGGAGAAACAGAAGAGGAATAATAATAACAACAACAACAACAACAACAACAACAAAAATAATAATAGAGTTAGCAATCTGTTCTGAATGGTACTGAAATAAGCCTGCTCAAGGCCAAGGGACTGAGACCCTATGAGGGTTGACTGGTCAACTCTCCCACCAACCCTCTTCCTTACTTGCAATATCTGCAAAAGAAGATGCTAGAAATGAGAGGTCATAAGTGTCACTAAGGAAAAATAACAGGTTGAAGTTTCTCAAAATAGAGAAAAGAGGAAAAAAAAAAACAGCAGAAAGTACTATAAAAATGAATTTAACCTAGGCCCTAAAATATAGACCATCAGAGCCCCCTCCCCCTTCACCGATCTCAGACATCTTATATACCAGTAAGTTCAAACCACAATTTTGAGGTTCCGTAAGATATATATTGTCAAGAGATATAACAAAAATTGTAAGACAGAATGCACTTGAATTCACCATAATTTCAAAAATAGATTGTGCAGGGCTCAGAATGAGAGGAGTGTGGCAGAGGAAGGAGTGTGGTGACATTCAATAGCCAGTAGCTGGATGCTAGTTCCAACGAATGGTGGGATTCTCACTGACTACAGAAAAGGAGCCAGAAAGTTGAGATCTAAAGGCAATCCTGCCAGGCCCTGGAGAAATGAGGCAGTGCAAGTGGAAGAATGAAGCTTTTTTGGATGTAGTTCCCTTCATTTCTGGATCCATGGGCATGTCTGACTGGGGCCAGTGAATTAACCTCTTTCAATCAGCTCACTTTTTCAGCTGTCTTAACCACTGCTTCCTGCACAATTGATTTGAATCGACTGCACAGTGAATCCGATCTCTCATTAAAAGATTGAAAACAATGAATCGGACTTTTTCTCTACATGTGCTTTGGCAGCCTAGAAGTGTGGGTAAACATCTTGGTATCTTAGCAGCAGATTCTTCCAAATATATGTGCTCTGAGCCTGGGGCATGTTAAGAGGGACAAATGTGCATGCCTTCTGGGTAGAGGAGGTGGGAGAGGGCATGAAGACAGTAAGTAACATGCCAGGAGAAGTGCCAACTCCAGGAGTTTTTGAAAAGTATTTGCATGGCTGACTTGCTAAACAAAGAATGAACCTTGATCGCCTCATATGTCCAAAGTAACATCCATTTTACAGTTGGAAACATATCTTGCCCACAGCATATGATCAAGGCACATCTGTTAAATGAATGATTATGTCCATAGCTAAGGTGTCAGGAGGAAACCAAGCACAGGATCTGGGTAACACCATCCAATTCTTCCAAGATTACCTTCCACCTTTTACTATTTTTGCTTCTTTCTGTTTTCCTGGTGTCCTTCCTTTAACCCCTCCTCCATAAGCCTTCTTAAATTCTTCCACAAGTTCACTGCTTTCCCTACATGCATTTCTTTTACTCAAAGAAAATGGAAAACATGCAAGATTAAGATTTTCAGTACAAGGCAAGAAGCTGTTTTCCTTTCCTTCTGATTGTTAAATTTGAAGCAAAAAAAAAAAAAAAAACAAATAGATTCTCTGTTTAGATCAATTCATTATAATGAGCCCACAGTGCTTCACAAAAAAAAAAAAAAAAAAAAAAATGGAGTGTTTGAGATGATTTGACAACTCATTGCCCAGGAACCCAAGAAGAGGACTCACTAAATCATCCAGCAAAGTGGTCCTGGAGTTATGTGCTCTGTGAGGAAAAAACAGAGCTTGGGTTTGTAATTAATTTCTAGAGGAACAAAAGGTAGAATGAAGTGTTCCCTTGATTCTTATAGAAATAAGCAGAGGAAACCAAAGATAAGGGGCCCCTTTGATGGCTATAGGGGTCACCTCCTAATACTTTTCCTTTTTCCTAAAAACATCTGCTCAGTTTTTTCTTCCCACTGCCCTGAGCACTTTTCCGCCACCACCCCTTCATTCCGCCATCCCCTCTATCCCTGTGCAGGCAGTAGGAGGGCCCAGGACAGCTCTGACTTCACCAACTACATCTTCAGCATCCTAATAGCTTCCTGACCCATCTGTTAAATTAGCCATTTAAAAAAAAAAAGGCACACAGTTCCTTCCTCAGAATGAATCTCATCTCTAAGACACTAATGAATCAACTCAGGGTAAGGAGGAACAGGTTTGAATGTGAGGCAGCTTAGCACAAATATCAAAAGGGAGCCACTCTCCTAGGGCATTTCATAGGCAGAGCCCCTGTCCTTGGAGAAAACTGGCAGTCCCTCACTGAACAAACAGCCCCAGGAAAGCATTGCAAAAACTGCTAATGAAACATTAAAATCTTTTGATGCCTGCAGTCCATCAGTTTGAGCCTAGGCCTGGACAGATGAAAAGAAGGGAAAGGTGAATTTTAGATCCTGATGGCAAATGCAGTTTGTGTTGGGAAAGGTGGGTGCTCGATGATCAGGGGCTCTCCAGGTTCTGCGCATGGGGTTCCTCTGCCCGTCTCTTTCTCTTCCCTCTGGTTCAGCTCAATGTAACTATGCTCATCTGTCAGAATCAACAGAGAGCTGTTTCCCCTCAGACCTTGACTTATCACACAGAAGCAGGATGGCAAGATCTAATCACTTTTGGAGAGGTCTGAATTTGTTCTTCCTTTCAATGCTGGAGAGGTGAAAGGAAGCCCTGCTCTAAGGACTGAGTGCTCATGGGCAGGCGGAAGGCTGGCCAGCCTGGGAACCTAGGAGGAGGCAGACAGCTGATCTCAGGACAGCATTCTTCTTTTTGCCCCTTCTAACACTCCCACAAATATCCCTTTCAATAAGACAGTTCTCCTCACTCAGCCCCTGCTTGCCCTACTATATCTTCAAAGAGAATCACACAAGAATAAGCTCCTTGACTTTTCAGAAAGGAAATGTCTTTGCTGAAGTATTTCAAGAACTATGTAACCGAGTGCACATCCCAATTTCTCAGCTGACCTCTGAATAGTATACTTTCTTTTTTTCTCCCCCCAGTTTCCCTTGGAAAACTCATTATGGTGTAAATATCGCTTTTTCTGTCACTCTCTTCTTTTCCCTATCCCAATTCCCCAAGAAGTCATTCTGCACAATAAAATCCCCGGAATAGCAAGCAGCGACCTCTGAGGTATGAGCAAAGTTAGAGAAGTCATGGTTAACATGCATAACCAGGAGTCAGTGAGCAGCTCCCTGCAATATACATACTTATCCTGCCTGACATGCTTGGGAAGAGATTGAGATGAGATGCTGTTGAGCCTGAGTTACACAGAGTTGAAAAATAAGTTTCCCCAAACTGCTCAAGGTCACTCATAAAGTGTTCTAGATGGATCTCTCATGTTCTATCTCCTCCCCAACAAACACAGGGACAAGCATGGTCTGCTACCTAACAAGTACCAACATGACAGTTTCCAAAGTACTGATCAGGCAAGACTGCAGCTGCTGTAAGAGGTTCTGTGAACTGAATAAAATCAGGAGGTGAATTTGAGGGAAAAACATCCCATATTTACATAATGGTCTGAGGGCTGAAATTCACCTCCCTTTCATGGTTACCTCTCTTTCCTGCCCCCCAGTGGCATCACCATTGAGCCATACACCTATACACAAACTATTTACCCTAGTTTTGGTGCGGGGAAGATCAGTGTAGGGGGAGAAAATACCAAGAGGGACATCTCCAGGGTCACAAGCCAGTATAGCACAGGCCAACTGCCAGCATCCAAATACTATCAGTACCCTTCCAAGTAATGATGAATAAACTCTGTAGGAGGTGGCAAGGTCAGGGAAGGGGCCAGCTCTCTCTAAAAGAGCAAAGAACAAAGGCTCAGAGAGGAAAGAAACCTAAAGAAAGTTTTGTGAGAATCAACCAGAAGGAGGCCATAGTCAGAGTAGAAGTTGTGATGAGAAGCCAGGACCACAGGAGAAGGTGAAAGGAGATACCCTTTTGGCCTGGAAGCAGAGACAGGGAAATGATAAGAATCAGGTATATCTACCCACCGGCAATTCCTTCTCTCCTATCCAATGTGAGCCAATAGAGAGAATTCTTCATCAAATAAGACCCAGGGAGTATCTTGTCCTTATTTTGCTGTCTGTTTCAACTGTCTTCTGCATTTGAGAACCTGCACTGACCACAGATCATTTGTCACAATTCTTCCATCAGTTTCGGGGACCAGTCCAGGCACAGACTCACAACCCTAGAAATAAGATGGGAGTGGAATGCAGGGCAGTGGGACCTTAGGGTGATGAGTGTGGATTATAAAAGGGACTCCTGAAAGCACCCTAATTCTAACATCAAGTTTATCAGTATTGAAGTACCCACACTTTGAGGATTTGACTCAATAAAACCTGCCAGGGAATATCATCTTTTCTCAACACCTACAATAGCAAGGGATGGGGGACAGGGGGAATCATGACCAGAAATTTCTATCTGCCTCTCTCTTCATCGAGGTACAATACAAGTGACTAATGTCCACAGCAGTGAGGGACATTTTGGTTTGGTTTTCAGGCTAAAATGATAATGTGCAGAGATATGCGAAAGGTGTATGGCTTAGGGTGGGGGTCTGCTGGGCAAACTAAGATGCAGGACTGATCTGGGGGGTGGTGCTAGTTATTAAGGCAGTGCCCACAACATCTGCCAGAAATGGAGGCATTTCCTAGGGCAGGGTTCCCTGAAAGGACTCTGTAGTACCATGTCCAACCATTCATCATCGAAAGGCAACTGGAAGCAGAGCTAAGTTTACATCCCCTGGGTGCTTTGTTCCTACAGTTAGTAAAAAAAAAAAAAAAAAAAAAAGAGGCTGATTTCCTGTTCTCTGGGCTTTCACTTCCCAAAGGGCTCACTGGGAGCTAGAGTGGTGGGATGGGAGTCAGGGTGAAACCATGGACTACCATAGTTTGAGCTCTTAGCATAAGTTTTGGTAGAAGACAGCCCCCACCACCTCCCTAATGTAAGCAGTGAAAGATGCCCAGCAGGTTTAACACAGCAAGAAGTGTTAACTGGGAGAGTTCTGCCTACAGTGTTTAAAAGAACAAGTCCTTCAGGCTCAGCAGGAAAGATAAGCAGCCCACTCGGCAGGATGCAATGAGGAGACACCATCTGCCCTTGGTCAACATGGAACAGATAAATCTATTCCTTCTTCCCCCAGGAGGCATCCTTTGCATATCGCCCCCATTTCTAACACCATCCAGTTTACACTAAATCACTTGGTACTCTTTTCAAAGGTTCTAACATTGGTCAATTTCCTATGTTGAAGATGATGCACAGGTTTGACTCAGAAAACCAAATGTAATAAGAGCTTACACCAAAGTGCGCACATGCCATGAAAACTAAACCCTGGACCTCTAACCGGGATGACAGAATTTGTAAAATTCTTATACGCAAACTCCATGGATTTCACCAATCCTTACATTACTTTGTAAACCCCATACCACCCAAGCGTGTTTCGAAGAAATGGAGAAGGTACAAGAGGCGCTGATTTATTGCACGTCAAAGAAGCAAGAGTGAAATTCACTTTAGAGAGTCAGGAGAAACGTGGTGATACCAAGAGTGAAGAGGAGAAGAGAAGCATGTGAAGAGGAGTGAGACTGCGGGGAGACTGGAGTAGGGCACCGGGCAGAGGCTCTCACCTGTGGATGTTCATCTCCCGCGGAGGGCGATGGGCCTTGTCATAAGACACCTTGGCGAAGACGCCGGCCACGATGACGAAGGCGATCACCCCGCAGGTGATGTAGACGGTGAAGTTGGTCTTGTCCTTCTCTGGGTCGTACTTGTTCTCGGGCCCTGGCGAAACCACCTTGGTGCTGGGCGTCTGTACCCACACTGGGCTCTGGTAGTTGTTGCACTGGCGCTGGTCCAGCTTCTCGTGGCGCTTCTTGCAGCAGAAGCGGTAGTAGCAGGTGCCGCAGCAGTACAGGTAGCCACTCTCGCTGTTATTGCACTCGAACTCTTTGTCGTACTGGCCGCTCACGTCGTAGTAGCCCCAGCACGTCTCGTAGGTGACGGCGGCACTAGCCGCCGCCACCGCCGCCGCCGGCTGCCCTCGCCGACTCCCCGCCTCCGGGACGCCGGGCGCCCGGGCGGTGCCGTTCAGCTCGCGGCCGCCCCGGGCCAGGGTGCCTCCCGGCCGCCGGCCCCCGACGGCAGCGGCGCCGGCGCTCAGGGTCCGGTTGGCCGCACGGCCGCGGGCGCCGTGGACGCCGGGCAGCAGGTCCAGGGACTCCAGCGAGAGCAGCAGCAGCAGCAGTAGGAGGCGCCGCAGCGCCATGGCGGGGCCGGGCGGGAGGGCGCGGGGAAGCTTCCGCGGCAGGCCGCTCCCCCGGCTGGTGGGCTCCGAGGGCGGCCGCGCGGGCCGGGCAGGCGGCGCGGGGCGGTCAGCGGCGCCTGGGCGATGGCGCCATCGAGGCGCGGGCGGCAGCAGCGGCGACGGCGGCGCGCGGTGCGCACAGACCGGCCCGGCGCGGGCTGCTCTGCTTTCACGCTGCGCGCCGGCTCCGCGCTCCCCCTGCGGGCTCGGCGCGCCTCCCGGGCAGCCCCATCCCCCGCTGGCGGCTGCAGCGGCCCCGCGCACTGCTCGGCTCAGGCAAGACCCGAAGCGCGGCTCCGGGCGGCGGCGGCGGCGGCGTGGTCCCGTCCGGGCTGGTCCTGCGGGACAAGACGGGGAGCCGGTCACGGGGTGGGGCGACCGGCGCTCCCGAAGGCAGGAGGCGGGCGGTGGACAGGGAGGGAGCGCGCAGCCCTCGAGGAGCGAGACTCGGGCCAGGAGGGGCGAGGAGCAGGCTCCCGAGACGGGGCTCCGCGGCCCTGCGCGCCGGCCACAGAGAGCGCACGGGCCACCCCTCCGGGCACCGCTCGGCTGCCGGCGCCCCCACTCGCTAGTTCCGCGGCGCGCTCCCGCCGCAAGCTGGCTCCCTGGGACAGAGCCGGCTGCAGCCAGGGTCCGGCGGCGGGCCGGGGGAGCGCAGCGGCTAGACCTCACTCACTCACCATGCCCTGCTGCGGCTTCAGAGGCGGCGGCGGCGGCCAGGCGGGAGCGCAGCGGCCGGAGCGAGCGAGCCCGAAGCTGCCGGCTCGCCGCCTGCACTGGTGCCGGAGCGTGTGCGAGAGGAGCGAGGGAGACACACGCACTCACACTCCCGCACACACGGGAGCGCCGCGAGGGGAGGGGAGGGAGAGGAGGGCAATCGCTCACCGCCGCCCACGTTTACATGCCCGAGGCGGGAGGCGGGGGGCGGGGGGCGGGGGGGGCGGCTTTTTGCTTCTCTCCTTTCGTGGCACTTGAAGCTCCGCTTCACCAAAGCCCAAGGCACCAGTTTATCAGCACAGCGAATTACGCAGGCAAAGAGGGGGCCGGGGGCAGGGCGGTAGTGTGCCCTCTGGAGCGGGCCGGCAAAAGACCAAACCTCCCCTGCCTTTGCCCGCGTGTACAGCCCTGGCGGCGGGTCCCACCCTACCCGAGTCCTGGGGCTGTGCGCTGCCAGAGCAGGAGTTGGGGTTTCTGTAAGACTTTGCCTCTCTCTAGTGGCGACGCTCGCTGCAGATAGAAAAGATAAAACCCATTGCTACGGGTTCCAAAACTGAGACCAGGGGTCAAGTGGTTTATGTGAGGTTATTGGGCCACCAGTAAACAGGGCCTACTCTCTTCCTCTTGGGCACTCTGCTGCCCGCCCCACCTCCAGCATGCACACAGGCACAAGACAACCCCAGCTGCTGGATGGCACTTCTTATTCCCTCTTTCCAGGACTTTTTTCCAGAGCATTGGGGCAAAGTGAGAAAAGCTCTCTGAATCTCTAAGGAAACTTTGAAATCCCTCTGCTGTAGCTGAGGAAGCAGTAGGGGGCGGAGTGAGGGGGCGGGGGAAGGGGGCGAGGGAGTGAGCAGAGGGATGTGTTATTGTCAAGTTGCTGGTGGTCAGATCTGTGGGTAAAGGCCCACATCTCACTTTCAAAGCCAACCCAAGAGGAAGTCAGAATCATCATCTCTGGCATGTGTCCACAGAGGAAGTAGGGGAAATTAGAACAAAAAGTAAAGGTCACTGACAAAATCTTCCCTGCATGTCCTGGCCTTGTGTGCAAGTGCCCAAAATGGTTATTAGGTTGGAGGCAGAGAGCAGAATATAGGAGTAGGGATTGTCCCCAGGGCTGTCCATTCAGTTCCACTCATGGGTGACCCAAACCAAGGTTCCCCCATTGGGGAGAGACAGAGAGCCTCTTGTTGGATCTGCAGAAAGGATAAATTGGAGCTGGAACCCAGACTCCAAGGCACAGAGGGAGACACTTATCCTAGGTTGGGAGATGATCAAACTCCCCTGGCAACTCCCCACTGGCTTCTATCTCTCTATTCCCTTCCTCTACCTCTATACTGCCTCCCATTCCCTCAGCTTCATTTCAGCTGCCACCCTCTTCTTAATGATTCAGTTCAAGAACCATTCATACAGTGCTTACTCTCCACCAGGCACTGTGGTAAGTGCTGAGATAAAGGATGAACAAGATAGTCCTTTTCCTCAAGGATGGGAAGCATGTAGACTATTGGGGAGGTAGATAAACAAATGATCACCATATCATGGCATGTCCCATAATAAAGGTGGGCACAGAGTGCTCTGAGAGCACAGATAACAGGCATCTACCTCACCCTGGAGGGGAAGGTGGGAGTCCAAGGCAGCTTTCTCAATGCAATTATGAGCAGAATCTTGAAAAATGATTAAAAGTTAATACAGCAAACAAGAGGGGAAAGACACTTCCAGCAGAGGGAACATCATTAGCAAAATCAGGAAGACATGAAGTAGTAAGGCTGTGTGAGCAAGGGATTTAACAGATTAGCATAAACTCCGAGGGAGTCTTCCAAATAAAGCTGGCAAAGGGGTATTGTATTCCTTGCCAAAGAACTTGAATTTATCCTTCAGTTGATGAGAAACTACTAGTGGGCTTTACTTAAGGGGAAGACACTGTCAAATTTATGTGTTTGTTGGATCTCTTAAGTCAACTGGAGTAAAGAACACTGAATAGGAGAAGAGTGATATGGAAGCTGCTCTGACAATCCAGGTTAAAGTCGGTGAAGGGATGAAGTAGATTATACTGGTAGTTAGTTGGTGCCTACAGTAAAGATGACAAGTATAGTCAAAAAAGCAGGTTCAGGACAGCAGTAGGATGGGCACGTTGAAGTGCCTTTAAGAACTCTAAGTGAGGCAGTCCAGCACGAGGGTTTCAAGCTCAGGAGAGCAGATAAGGAAAGTGTATGCATTTGGAAATCATAACATTTTCTTTACCCTCATACTATGTTCAGTTTTTAAATCAGTTCCCTCCTTTCTTCTACTGAGAGCTTTCACCTCCTCTTCTTTATTCCAGAATTGCCCATTCTGTGCCTGGGAGCTTCCTCACAATGGGTAGAAATATGTCTTCCTCATGTCAAGATTTGATTAATGGCACTGAGTAAGGGAAATTGCTTTGATTCCTCACACCACCAATACCCACACATATGCTCTGAACCCATGTTCATAAATGGTAGCATCTACAGATTCACAAAAAATAATAGTATCAGAATTGGATAGAATCTTAGGGATTATTTATTCCAACCCTTACTGCAGTACACTGTATTTCTTTTTCTTTTTTTTTCAATTGTATTTGACATTCAATATTATATTAGTTTCAGGCTTACATCATAATGGTTAGACATTTATATAACTTATGAGGTGATCCCTCCAATTAGTCTGGAAGCCCCCTGACACCATACATAGTTATTACAATATTATTGACTATATTCCCTATGCTGTACTTTACATTCCTGTGACTATTTTGTAACTGCTAATTTGTAATTCTTAATCCCTTGACTGATACCTCCAGCCCTCCTGGTTTGCCCCTTTTTGTAGTCCAGGTTGTTTGCCTACCAACATCCATTTCTCTATTTTCCCCTTCTAGTTTCTATACCTGGGTTATTGACAGTATGGAAGTGTCCTTCCTTTATGGATTTGATTCATTAAAAAGTACCAGAGAAAAATCATCTTTTTCAATCATACACCAATTTCAGACAGCCCTTTGTCAGAGAAAATGACCCAATCTCTGGCTCTAGAAGATGGATCCTAGTTGGGCTGAGCCAGCCATAATAATCTCATTTCTCTTGCCATTGACTTGTTAAAAATGGACATGTGATCCTGTTCTGGCCAATAAAAAGGGAGGGAACTATTGAGAGAGTCTGGGGAGATTTTCCAACTCTTAAAACTCATAGTAATTTCTCTAATTTTTTGAATGTTGTTTAGATAATATGACCTTGAGGTGGGGGGTTAGGGGGTGATGGAAACCAGTCATTAGTTGAAGCTGATATTCAGTTTGATAGTCATTAGTGCTGCTCACTAAATATCTCTGCTTTCCAGGCAATTCTAGGGCCATTCGTGAGTAGAAGTGGAAAGTGACATAGTACTACTGGTCAACAAGTAGTTAGCAGAAATGATGTGTGTTATTTCTAAACCAGAGCATCTAATCTCCACTTCGAGACACTCTACAGTCAATTTCTTCAGGCACAGTGATCAGCAATGTTCTCTGTGAAAGTAGCTTTGCCAGCCTGTAAGTGACTATAATGAGGAAAGCCCCACAGACAATAAAAATAGTGCCCCACCATGGACATGTAGCATGAGTAAAAATATACTTTTTCTTCTTAAAGCCACTGGAATTGGGCTGTTATTGCAGCATATCCTACTCCATCCTGACTGACACAATAGAGATGATAGATGGAAAGATGGAATGAGCATTATTGAGCCACCCATGGAACTAAGCCCAGGGCTCCTCTAACTCTGGTCATCTAGTAATGTGAAACAATAAATTTCCTTGTATTGAATCCTCTTTGAATCCAGAGTTACTCTTAGATGTAGCCAAAGCCATGCTAATGGATACATCATGTATTTTCTATCTCCAGATCGACTTTCTCTAGGGTTTATACCTAGCTATGCTACTCTGTATTAATCATATCACTTCCATGGAATTTAGTTTTCTTTTCTATAAAGTAGGGAAGCTAAGCGGAGGGAGTGTTTCTAACAAGGCATCTCTATTGTCTCTTCCCACTTTGAATCTCTACCATGGCTTCATGGCCCTGCATGAACTGGTTCTTTGCTATCCTTCTAAGCTCATCTCCAACTACTCCTTATTCCCTCAAGCCACATTGGTGTCCTTGCTATTCCTCAAAGCTTCTGTATTTGTGGACTTCCTAGAACTCCTTCAAGCCCCCGATGTCTGTAGGCTTCTTTCTAGGCTTCTACTTAAGGACCACTTATTAAAGAGGGTTCCCTGACCACTCTAACAAAGAGGATACAACCATCACACCACTATCCAACATTTCTTCCATTATGATCTATCTTATCCCCATCATGATGCACTTTATTTAGCTATTCTTAGAAATTCTATTCCCACCTTCCACTAGAATGCCTGCTCCTGTTTGAACTTTGTTGTGTTTTGACTGTTATATTCTCAATGCCTAGAACAGTGCTTGGCACTCAGTAGTCTATGGTGGACATGGAAGGGCCAATCTCCAGCTGACAACTCCTCTAGACTCTGCCTCATCTGTAGAAAGTTGTCTCTTCTAAGAACACAGCCTTTCTTCCATGGGTTCACATCCATAGGCTAATCAAGTTGAAATCAGCCATTTTCATCCCTATGCAGGAAGTCTGAAGGGCTGTATTTTCTCCAAAGTTCCAGAGCCCCCTGAGTCAAAGGCTCTGGTGGGTCTGTGTCATATTTGCTCAATCCTGCATCTTCCCCCATTTCAAACCTGCATGCCAAAGTTCGTCTCAGCATTTGCTACAAGAGATCTGAGCTTGCACTATAGGCATTCAGTAAATATGTGTTGAATTAATAAATGAATGAATGAATGAGTCTGTGATCCCCAAATTCCTTCAATGGCATCCCCATGAGTGATTATATAGCTTCTCTTTTAGCATATCTAGTGACAAGTTAGAAATTATCTCCTCAGGCCATAAATTTCTGTATTAGATAGTTCTAATAGAAAATTAGACTACATTGGATTTTGTTATTATTTCTGATAGGCAAATCAGTTTATTGGCACATACTTGTTTACTTTGGCTGCCATAATAAAATACCACAAACTGGGTGGCTTATAAAACAGAAACTGAATGGCTCACAGTTCTAGAAGCTAACAGTCTAAAATGAAGATGTTGGGAGGGTTGGTTCATTCTGAGGGCTGTGAGGGAAGGGTCTTTCCCAGATCTGTCTCCTTGGCTATAGATGGCCATCTTCATGTTCACATGATATTCTTCTTGTATGCAATTTAGTCTCCAAAGTTTCCTTTTCTTGTAAGGACATCAGTCATACTGGATTAGGACCACCCTAATGACTTAATGTTAATCTTATTCCCTTACTAAAGACCCTGTCTCCAGATAAAGTTACATTCTGAGGTACTGGGGGTCAAGACTTCAATATATGAATTTAAAGGTGGAGGGGAGGCACAATTTAATCTATAATATTCAATAAATCTAAGAGTGATGTGCTCTGTATAAAACATTATGAAAATGTGTGCAAATAAAGAAGAAAAGAAGAAAGGTCATGTTTGCCACTATCTTTTCTTACAGATATAATAGAGAATGCCAGTTTAGGTTATACTGGAAATGACTGGTCTTTTTCCTACCCTTTTTAAGACTCAAAGCAATTACTCTAATGAAATAAGAGAGATTCCAAGTAGGAAGCCAAGCAAAGGGAATGTCTTCCCCTGGCATTCCCTCCTAGAGATGGAGTTAAGGAAGTTTGCATCATGCATAATTACAACTCTAGAATTGTGGCATTTTAGAATTGGATGGGTTCATGAGAATTTATATCCTCTAAACTGTTTTTTCTAAAGCTATATCTAGTCAGCCAGCCATGTGAGGGCAAGAATGACCTCAAATTATCTCTACAGCTGGCCTGGCCTAGGATTAACTCATCTCTGTATTTACTTATTTATTCTTTATTATTTATTCTGCCAATAAGCCCTTAAATAAATATTTAATGAGCCTTCACTATGTTCTAGTCACTGAGTAGACCCCAAAATATAAACAAATAAATTACACTTTTTGAATTGTATTCTGGAGTTCTATTTACGGCCTTATAGAACTATTTGCCCTCTACCACCTGCCAGATGTTATCAACTGAATGTTTGTGTCTCCCCCAAATTCATATATTGAAGTTCTCCTCCCCAATGTGATGATATTTGGAGGTGGAGCCTTTGGGAGGTAATTAAATTTAGATGAAGTCGTGAGAGTTGGGTCCCAAGGATTGAGTTAGTATACTTATAAGAGGTAGAGACCAGAGCTCTCTCTGCCATGTGGAACACAACAAGAAGGCAGCCATCTGCAACCCACCAAAGAGTCTTCAGAAGACACCAACGCTTGACCTTGGATTTTCAATTTTTTAAATCCTCCAAAACTGTGAGAAATGAATTCCTTTTGTTTAAGCCATCCAGTCTTTGGTATTTTGTCATGGCAGCTTAAGTTAACTAAGATACCAGGGATTAGAAGGTAAAAGTACTTTTTCAAGAGAACTTCAGAAATGTTTTCCTCCCTAGCTGAATGTCTATCAGCTCTATAGGACACAGATTCTTTCAATTAGGTCATGAGCTCCACTACAAGAAGAATGCCTTAGCAGATTTAAAGCACCTGAGGAGACGTTTTGACAACACAAGTGATGTCTAGTGCATGGGCCACATGCAAGCTCAATGTCTTAACAGCTTCATGAGAAATATCCCTCCTTACAGGGCTGCTTTCCTATTGTGATCATCTAGAACTATTAAAAGTGATTTCCTTTATGTTTTTTGCAACATCATTAGCAATGATAGGTAAATGTACATGCACTTTTATACTTTTAACTCCAAAATGTATAGTCCTATTGGTAGCCATTAGTCTGGCTATTGTGGCTATCTTAAAAGTAGGGTTAGATTCAGCACCAAATGATTGAAAATTGTTTTGTTTTCTTTTTTCCCCTCCTAACATATATAAAGCAGTTCTGTATCCCCAGATACATATTGACAAAATAGTTCATTTTAGTTGCATGTTTCCTGGGTGAACTTGTACTGAGCCATTTATAACAGACATATTTAGTGGGATCTATGGACTGTGATTTCTTTACATAGCATCGCAGCCAGTTATTCCTTGTGTCTAGAACAGGCTATAATAATGTTCTACACTATAACGGCCTCATCCTGTGTCCATGCCAGACATCACTAATCAATTATGGAAGCCTTTCCTACTGAGACCACTCATAGCCTCAGAGAGCCCTTCAACAGACAAAGCTCTAAATAGCCAGCAAGGATTAGTTATAGCTGGAGTTATTACAAGGAATAAATTCTATTTGCCTAACACCTCAGTGAGAGGTAACAGTCAGAACAGTTCAAGCATATGATTCTATTACTTTAGGTAGACATGGTTTTAAAATTCCATTTCAATTATGTAGATTTATTGCCAAAATTAAAAAAAAATTATGAAAGGAAGGGGATGAGATTGCAAAGAACACCAACATCATTGCTTATTATATACTTTTTACTGAAAGATGTCACTGGTTTATAACTAGAGGAAATGCATACTGGTGTTAGTTCTTCCTGTGAAAAGTTATAATGAAGAGTGTGCCAGAGGTAATCATTGCACAGCCACTCCCGGGTATTCATGTACAGATTCTGTGCATCACTATTAAATTTTCTCTTTGGTTGAATTTATTGATACTTTATTCAAAATGACCATGAATTAACCTACAAAAATATATTTCCCTATAAAACTAAGAGGCCCGTAATGAGTTCATTAAACATGGATATGATGTTTTCTTGGCTTAGGGTTCATATCAACCAGTGTTCTATATCAGTATAAACTGTTTTTCATTCCTCTTGCCCTAACTTTAGATTGCATCTTTTGTCTATTGTCGCTTGGGTCACGTATTTTGTTTCTTACTTCCATGAAGTTAAACATGCCATAAGTCATATCTTCCATAGAATAAGTATATGTCATATACTTATCGAAGAAAATGGTCGATGTGGCTCTTTTTCCTTTAAAGGAAAAAAATGAATTAATTATTTGGATCTAACCCACTGTTATAATCCAATTGACCAGGGACAAATTGGTCATTAATACAGCCAAATGAATAAACAGCAATTCTTGATTGTGTGTCAAGATGAAGACACTGTCTGGATGGACCATCTGTTGGTTTAGTGCCAAGATAATGGTGAATCACTGAATAGATAAATGCCATCATTAAAATAACTGAGGTAAATGGGATGAAAAGGACCAATTTTGTTATTGTTAACTCTCATCAATTTTCAAAATTACTAACCTGATTCTGGAATTACTTCAGTTGACAGACATTCATTCTGATATCCTGAGCCTTGATCAAGACACTGAATAACCCCTTCTGCAGACATAACCACTGTTAAGGTAGGACCTGCTTTAGCCAAGTACCAGTTTAAAGAGGGAGGGCTGGCCTGAAGATGCTTGGTAAGGGAATTTCTTAACATAGTTGGCCAGAGAACCTATGAACCATATTTTTTACCTTTGTTTAAGAATTTGTTTTTTAAAATTTATTTTACAAACCCTAGCTCAGCACCTGATGGTGCCTGCTCACTTCAAACCCCTGTACATTACCCAGCCCTCAGCTCCAATTCCATCCCCTAGAAGCTCAAGCTTAGAGAGAGGAGATGAACTCCTTCCCAATTCTTCAACCAAGATGAGGCAACCAGGAACTGAAGGACAAGGTCATAATGGTGTTGGCATAGTGATAGAAGCAGCTACAGGGTTGTGGACAGTTACAAATCAAAGAGAGAAACTGGGGCCAGGAAAAAACCCAGAGACATGCAACACAGGAGTTGTGCTCAGGCCATTTAGAAAGGGGATAAACTCAGTGAAATCACACTTGGAGAATGAAGCAGAGGATTCATATAGAACCAGGCAGTCATCTCAGAGAAGTTATGCCAGAGAAGGAGGTCAAGGCAGAGCAGTGAATTAAATTCAGCAGACCTGGAAGATCTCAGAGCAGGAAAGGTGATGATTCAGTGTCCATTCAGCAGTTGAGAATGAGGACATCCATGAGCACTGACAGGCAGGGCAGCATATTGTCACTGGGTCCAGTCACAGTGACAAGGACCCTGGCCAAGAAATGGCTTACAAGCTTTCAGCATGAGCTGTTATGCATCCCAAATCATGGCCTCTCCAGAGCTTGTAGGGGGAGAAAGCTAAAGATATAACTGATGCATGGGATAAAGCCACCAGGTCAAATGTGATGAGGGTCTGTGCCTACTTGGCCTTCTTAGTCCATTTGGTTGACTGCACTCAAATCCCTCCATGTCACTTATCACAAATTGTACCCTACACCCCTGAACAGATTTTATAAATATGCATAATATGCTGGTTGCACAATGTTCATGATTAAAAATGTCTAATTGACCATTATTTTTATTTCTTTTCATTTTACCCTTCCTCCCGTACTCTGTTTGATATCTTCTTAAGTTTTTTTTTTTTTTTCCATCAACATGTTCCCATTTTTGCATATATCCCCCTAGGGTATTTTTAACACATTTAATTTCAGGATATGCCATTCCCTCTGAGAGATAATATATTCCAGGAAAAGAGAAATTTTGGCAAAAGAACTTAGGAATTTGGTCTTAATTCTCATCTTCAAAGTGCTAATTGTCCTATCTCAGAATTTCCTTATTTCTTGCTCTAGCACTTTTATAGAATGACACAGTATACAACAGTGGTTCTTAACCTATGTATGATAGTGAACCTTTTGAAATTATAGCAAAATTGTGTGTCTGTGTGCTCTCTTTTTAGGAGATATTTCATCAGACAATCAAATGAGTTCAGATCTCAGAAAAAAAAATAAAAACATTAGTATAGACAAAAACCCTGAAAATTAAATTCAGAAGACATGAACTCCAGTCTTAAGGCTACTTTTTACTAGTATAGCTACTAGTTCATGACCTCCTGGATCAAAATGTCCTTTCCTATAAAATAGAGGAGGTAATTCTGGCTTTTCATATAACACAGGGTCATAAGGATTAAATGAGATCACAGATGTTCAAGTATTTTGGAAATTCAAAAGTTCAATAAAAGTGTTCATTTTTCTTATTCTGCCAAATCTCTCAGTTATGGAAAAAACATAAGGGCTGGATCAAAAGTCAAACCAAACCAGTTCTGGCAGCAAGGGACATGCTGTTTTAGAAGCATGCACATGTCCTCTATGATATTTGTCTTAGTGAATTCCTCACTAGCTTTGTGTACAACAGAAGCATCATGGCAGCTATCCAGTTTATTAAATCGATTATCTGGATATTTGGACAAATGTAGTTATATATTCTTGCTTCACTCTTTCTATCTGGACTCTACTCTCTCTTTTGGTGTATAAACATTAATGAGGGCACAGCACTTGAATGGACAGTTGCCCTTGCAGAACAAATGGTCTAAGAGTTTTCTGAAATAGTTCTGTGTGGCACTGACTTTGCTACCAGCTCCAATGACATCTAGTTCAGAGTAAAGGATGAAATGGTTCAACATTTTCCCTCCAATGTAGAAGGGCTTTGAACAAGGTGGAGCCCTGGATGATACTGGAATCTGAGACCAGAGTGATCTCAGCTGGCAAATTAAACAAGGAACCAGATTGAAAGAGGGCAGAGTGAGGACCCCAAGGGACAAGGTTACATGATATTACCAAGAGAGTAACACCTTTTAATTGGTTAACACAACAAATGAAGATGTGGCAGCTTAGCTTGCTTCTGATTTGCCTGTGCATCAAATGGGTTCAAGAAAACAAAATCCTTTCTCACTTAATTTAGAAGTTTTGATTTTGATTAGGAAACAAAAGGCCACACAAGAAACAAAATATGAAACAGAAGGGTGCTTATAACTGATAAGAAATGAATTTGTTAAAAAGTCTCCTTAAAGCATGCATAATGAAATGAAAATAACTTTATTAATTTAACATTAAGAGGAAAATGTTAGTCTTATGAATATCAGGAAAGGAAACATCGCAATTCTTAGGATGCAACATGGGAAACATGGGTTTATAAGGACTGTTTAATTTGGACTAGTACATATGCCAATTCATGGATCCTTCCCCAGATTTCCTTCTTTCTTAATATGGCCCGGTTATCCTATTCTGTCAACAAGTGTATAACAAATAAATTAGATAGTTGAAAATATTGCTTTCACTTCCAAAGGAGACTAGCTGAAATTATAGGTACTTATAACAGCCTTAAATTTAAAAACCACAGCTTGCAACCATTATAATTTTTTACAATGTAAGCATGGCTGTTGAGGTGGTTGTGAACCTTCTGGGTGCTGATAGCAACAGTAAAGGGTTTCTTTTCAGTCTGGACCCAGTTCCACAGAGTAATTGACATTTATGGTTTCAAGCAATGATATCAATACATTATTATTAACTAAAGTCCATACTTCATTCTGATTTCTTTAGCTTTTCCCTGGTATCTTTTTTGTGTTCCAGGATTTCATCCAGGATACCATGTTACAGTTATCATGTCTCCATAGGCTCCTCTGGACTGTGACACTTTCTCAGACTTTCCTTATTTTTGATGACTTTGACAGATTTGAGGAATAATGATCAAGTATTTTGTAGAAAGTCCTTCAAGTTGGGTTTGTCTGATGATTTTTCTCATGGTTAAACTGGAGTTATGGGTTTGCGTGAAGTGCCATTCTCATCACATCAAGGAAACTTGCTATTAATGTAATTTAACAATGGTGATGTTAACCTTGATCTTCCCTATTGAGATAGTGTTTGTCAGGTTTCTTCACTATAAAGTTATTCTCTTTTCTCTCTCTCTTGCTACTGAACTCTGTGGAAGGAAGTCATTATGCTTAGGTCACATGTAAGGAGTGGGGAGTCACTCTCTACCTCCATGAAGAGAAAATATATACATAAATTATTTGGAATTCTTTTGTATATGAGAGTTGTCTCTTCTCCTCCACTCATTTATATATTCAATTATTTATTTATATAAGTATTTATTCATGGATATTTATGCTTTGGGTTATAATCCAATACTATGTTATTCATTTTATTGCTCAAATTGTCCCAGCATTGTCCATTGGGAGCTCTTTCAGTTGACATTCTTCCAATGGGGTTTTTGGTTGTTTTATTTTGTTTTTGAGCACTTCTTTCCAGCACTATAAGACCTTCCAGGCTAATGTTACATACTAGACTTAGCCATTTATACCACTTTCTCCTGTAGTCTTTGAGCAGACCTTGGTCCCAGCCAAGACCTTATGATTCCCAAAAAACAAGTTTGCTTTGACCAGGATTTCCTGCCGTATATATCCTTTTACACTTTTTATTAACAGTACCCTAATCAAGGAATATAACATTGCCAGGAACATACCCCATCCCCTTCCCCCCAAAAAAAGAAAACAAAAAGGCTAGATATTTTCCTTGGTAACTGTATTCAAGGTTTTCTGTCCTGGTCTCTAAGAGCCCCAGATGGTTCAGCAGGGTAGAGAAAAGGGAGTTGTTTGTGTGCTTGTGTTGGTGGAAGAACACTCTTTTTTGTGTGTAATAGGAGCAAGATTTTTAAATCATTAATGTGCTTTTCTCTCTTGTCCTTTCAAATTCATGACCTGCTACCTTACAGACTCAAGGCAGTAACTCACCTGGGGAAGAGAGGGAATATATAAAGACTGTTTGGGAAGGGAGGCAAAAAGAAAGCTTCCGACCTTCAACATAGTATACGATGCAAAATACACAACAGGATTGAAGGTTGTGCATTGTTGAGAAAGGACTGATGTTCTAATTCCCCAGCTCTCACTTAACACATTGAGGATAAAGCAGCCAACAAGCTCTTACAACTTTAGGTAAAGGAGGTCCGAGTAGGTAAGAAAGAAGTTGAAGGAAAACACACTCTATCTGACTTGAGTGATTGTGGAAGTTAAAGACAAAGAGAAAAGAAGAAATAGAGAATGGGGAGAGAGACTAGAGACTATTAAGCAAGAAGCCTTACTTCCTTTTCTAGAATGTCTCTTTATATATAATTGTAATAGATATCATTAAAATGGCATGGGACATTGCTACATAGCTAGAAAGGTAGAGGCATTTACTGGGCTATGAGCAGATCTGGCTTGCTCCCCTAAGTTACCCTTGCTTTCCATGGTGTACGGAGACATTCTCAAGTGTCATGGCCTGCTGATCAGAGAGTGAGCTGCCCACACAGCAGAGGTTGAGAGGTGGACAACCTTGGCCAAAGGCCAAATGGAGCATGTAGCAAAGACATGGAGAAATGCAGCATCAGCAAGAGTGGAAAGAAGGCCATGGAAGCAGTAATGGGCCTTGGGTCCTGGCCCATCCAAGAAAGAAAAGACCACAAGTTTCAGTCACAGACATCAGCATCAAATACCCACAGGACATTCAGTGACAGAATCATGCTCAGAATGTGCTATGGGTTCCTTGGGCAAATGGGAATGCATCCAGGTGCATGGATCTTTCCCTTTACCACAAAAGGGGGAAGGAGTGATTGATGGCCTTTTGTGTTTTCTAGGCCACATGTCATTGCAGCCTGGCAGGGTGCAGTGGGCACATTCAACACCCCCTACACCCGCCACACACACACACACACACACACACACACACACACACACACAAACCACACACACACATCCTCTTCCTAAGATAAGAAGTGCAGATGCCTTTGTCTCTTTCTCCAAGTGTTGTTCTCCTTGCACCTTATTTAGGACAGGCATTTTGGACAGCTCAGTCTTTTGTGGCCTCTTTCCAGGTATAAGTTTCTTGGTCTAGACAACTCAGTATTGTGGTACATCTCTGCCAAAAACCCAGGCCCTCAAAGTCTCCTCTTGGTGTTGTAGGACCAATAAAAAGCCTTAACAAGGCTCCTGCAGAGGTGCTCCTGATAATGGAGCAGAAACAAGCCTGAAATTGCTCACCAGGGAAAGCTGCCGCCCTCCCAGCCTTTCTTTCAGGATTTGCTAAGTAGGCAGATGCCTTCTCCTTGAGCTAACTTGATAATCACAGGGCATGATGTCAGGGAGAACTCCGCTCTGAGAGATGGCCTTCTCCAGAGCCTTCTCAGACTGCAGGTATGGAGAATAAGAGACACCAAATGTTCAGCTTCTTCCCAAAGCAGGAACCAACACAGGCCAGTCTAGAAACAAAATGAGAACTACTGGCTTGGATTACAGGCTTCTGCTTTTTTCTTTTTTGTTGTTGTTATTCTGTTGTTATTTTTTCAATTATAGTTGACATTAAATATTATTTCATATTTGTTTTTGCCATCTTGACCAGAATTCCCTGGCTCACTTTTTCTGGAGAATAGCAGACAGGCTTAGACCTCAAGCTAAAAGCTCTAGTCAGCATGAATGTTCCAAGACCATCCTAATTCCATATAATATTCTCTCTTCAATAAAAGCCTTTCTCTCAATGTATAATCAAATGCTATTTCATGTTAATATCTGTAAGGCCTTTCATCTAAATTTTAAAAATTCTATGTGCTCAATTTTTAGAATTCAAAACATGGCTCCCTCCTGAATCCGTAGCTGCTAAAGCTGGGATAGGTCAGCTGGGGTGCCTTCAGAGTTCATACTTATCATATCACATCATAAATAATTTCAATGAGAAATGTTGAATGTCATAAAAAAAGCAAGTTGAAGGTGATGTGTAAGTTTAAAGAAAGGAAAGATGCCATTGTCTTGGAGAATTGGGAAATTTTAACATGCTTTCTAAGTGGTAAAAATAACCAAAAGTGTTATTGTACCAGATTATATAGCATGCTGCCTAAATTAAAACAGAAGTTCATTCACAGTGGGATAGTGGAAAGGTCCTTGAACTAAAAGTCAAGGCAAGGTACAGTATCCTTTATCTCTAAAATGGGAAGAAAATTCCAGTCCTGGCATTAATAGTTCTGAATTTTTATAGATACTTTTTCTACAGAATGTGTTAATAATGTATATTTTTTAACCATCACATTGTGTAAAATACATATGACATTTTTTTTCCTAAATTAAATTAAAACTGATCAATTGTCATAAAAATCAACTTCTGCTCTGTAAAACTCACTTAAGAGAATGAAATGACAAGCTACAGACTGGAAGAAAATGTTTGCAAACCAGGTTTGACAAAGGAGTGGAATCTAGAATATATAAGTTCAAAACTCAACAGGAAAAAGCAAGATCTCCAATTAAAAATGGGCAAAAGAAATGAACAGGCATTTTATCGAAGAGACTAATCAGAAGGTAAATAAGCACATGAAAACATATTCAGCATCATTAGCCATTAGGAAAACAAATTAAAACCACAATAAGATATCACCATATTGACATCAGAATGATTAAAACAAAAGATTGACAACACCAAGTGCTGATGAGGATGCAGAGAAACTGGGTTATTCATACATTGCTGGTGGAAATGTAACAGCCACTCTGGAAAAGTTTGGAGAGTTTCTTACAAAAATAAGCATGTGATTACAAATGACACAACAAATGTGCTCTTAGGCATTTATCCCAGAGAGAAGAGAACATATGTTCACACAAACACCTGTGCATGAATGTTGATAGTAGCTTTACTCGTGATAGCCCCAAATTTGAAAAAAACAAATGTCTTTCAATGATAAATAGTTGAGTAGGTTACATCTATATCATAAAATACTGTTAAGCAATAAAAAGGAGCTGATTATTCATATGCAAGTTGGATGAATCTCAAAGGAATTATGCCAAGTAAAAATAGCCAACCCCAAAAGGTTACAGATTGCATTATTCCACTGATATAATATTCTTGAAATAACAAAATTATAGAAATAGAGAACAGATTAATGGTTGCTGGAGCTTTGTGATAGAGGCAAAAGTAGAAACAAGGTGAGTATTGTTATAAAAGGTCTTTGTGGTGATGGGAAATATTTTCTGTCTATGGTGGTAGATTATACAAACCTCTACATGTGATAAAAATGCATAAAACTAAATACAAACATGCACACACACATACACCCACACATTGAGTTCATGTAAAACTGATAAAATCTGAATAAGATAGATAGATAATATCAATGTCAATTTTCTGTTTGTAATACTGTATTATAGTTTTACAAGATTTAACCATTGGGAAAAACTGGAAGAAGAGTATATGGGATTATGTTGCCATAAAACATAACATAAAGCCCAAATTTCATAAAAGAAAATGTTGATAAATTTTACTTTATAACAATAATAACAATAACAACAAATAATTTATATAGAGGAAATACTCATTCAGCAAAATCAAAGACAAATGACAACCTGGGAAGACATTTATAATTCAATTACAGACAATTAGCTAAGTTTCCCAATACATAAAGAGCTCTTCCAATTCAATTAAGACCAATAACTCAGTAGAAAAATGAAAAAAAAATGTTCATAGAAAAAGTAAGATAACCCTCAATACCTGAAAAGACATGAACTTCAATTATAATAATATAAATGAAAATTAAACTACATTGTCAGACCTTTTTTGAACCACTCAGATTGGTAATGATCAAAAAGTTTGATAGCATTATGCTAGTGAATGTGTAGGGAAAGAGGCACTCTCATAGACTACCAGTAAAATATAAATGCTATAACTTCTATGGAGGGCAATTAAAATTTCTCAGAATTATAAATGTGCATCCCTTTGATTCAGCAATTCTATCTCTGGGAACTTATTCTACTTAGAAACTTGTCTACATGCAAAATGATGCACAGAAAAGGCTATTTGTGGCAGCACTTATTTGAACAGCAAGATAATAGAAACATTCTACATGCCCATCTCTTGGGGAGAGTTAAAGAAATAAGGGTACATTCACATAGCGAAATACTATTCAGCCATCAGAAAGTATAAGGAAGTGCTTTATAGACTGATAACGAAATTATCTACATGAATAGGAAATGAAGAAAGCAGTTTCAGAATAGTGTGTATAATACGTTGCCATTTCTATAACAACAGGGATATGCTTGTCACTGCTTATAAATGCTTAAAATACTACAATAAGAATATGGAAAAGATGGATAGCATTGGTTTGCCTCTGGAAGGTGAAGTTTTTTGCTGAGAAATGAGGGTAGAAGGTATGTTCATCATTTCATAACTTGGGAATTAAATGATGTGCATCAATTATATATTCAAAAATTAATTAAATAATTTGTAAAGAGACTCTAAAAATATCGTTTTCTAAATATAAATGATCTCCACTTTTGGCCTCCACGTTCCCTGCAAGACTCTTCCCTGTATGGCTTTGTAAATTATGCCATTCAGCTGTATCATCTACACAGAAACAAGAGGAATTGGAGGCTTTGTAGGTAGCAGGGTGTGGAATTGAGTTAGTGGTATTAGGGAGCTGCATTTGAAAGAATAGAAAGGTCTTTTCACCTAAAGCAATGCAATTAGGATACCTGGTATCAAGGGACACCAACTTCCCTCACCAGACCTGCTCCTAGAACCATGTTAGCAATGAAACAAAAAGGATTTAAGGGCCTCTGCTTTATTTTTAACCTTCTGTTACAGTTTTAATGCTGAAATTACTCCTACATGAGAGATGATTTTGTTGAGTACCTCTGTTGATTCACAACCTCAGGAGCTCCCTGGGTGAAATCTGAAACTGGTTCTTGTAACCAGGGGCAGAGAGAGACAGAAGGAAGAGGCATCCCACTCCAGATTGGTAAGTGACAGGTTTAAAAAGCAAGGGAACTTACATAGGAGGCTTGTCTTGGGCAACCACAAGATTAGTAGATCTCTGCCCCCACCCGCCAGAATCTTAAGGGTTTATGTAGAAACTTTACCTGGGTTCAGTCTTGTACATGGTCCAGATGGTCTCAATAACACATTGCTCTGTCAAGGCTGCATCCTTATAGTGGCTCCCACTGTGTTAACAGTGAGCAGAACATATATTCCAAGGACAGCGGAGGAGGCGAGGAGCCTCCAATTGCCTGGGTCCAGCTCAGGTCAACTGGTGGTCATGTCCTCTCAATAACTTCTTCCAATAGCATCTATGAGACATCTCATGTTAATTTCTCCTTTATCAATGGAATGTCTAAACAACCACCAGCAACTCCAAGAGGAGCACTTTTCAGGCCTGCTTTGTCTATTCTGCAGAGCTAGCCAAACTCCAGAGGTGGGTTTTTAGTGCTGTAGCTCTTTTGTGGCTGGATGCAAGAAGTGTTAGAGTCCAAACCCCTGCCCAGCATCTGAGCCTAGACCATGACATCCAGACATGGGTAACTGCATTACTAAGAAGTATTCTCTCTCCAGTGCTCTCTTAGATGTCTTTCTTTTGTACAAGACTCTAAAGCTAGTTGCCCAAGAGAAGCTTGTTCTAGTTACTCTTTCCAAAACTGTCTTCAGAGAGCCTGCTGTGGTTTTTGCTCTGATATGCAGAAAAAATTCCTAAGGATGCATTAGACCAAAGGTCACTGTACCCACTTCTAGTGCTGCCTGGAAAGATAGCTGGAAAGACTCTTTTCTGCGTCTCCCTCACATGTATAAATCTTGGATTCTACTTTATTATCCTGTTTTATTCTTTTAGGAGTTATGTTGTTCCTGTGGCAGAAATAAGAAGCTGCAATATTCATAGATATATTCACAGAAGGTATAGTAAAATCTGGTCCTGGAGGTCAAGGGGTTCATATTCCATGGAAAGCAGTACATTCATGGACATCACGATTAAATATATATCATACTAGGGTTTCAGCTCATTTGCCTTATATATTTGAAAATTACTCAATTTATTGCAAACTAAGATTTAGGAAGCTCAGTTTACAGGTTGACAAATCAGCATTTGTCTGCACATATTTCACTATTTTACATAATTAATTCCTCCCCATAGTGCACAGGCATTTTCATCTATAACAAAACCAGCCTATTTCTCCTTCCCTTCCTATTTGCCTCATGTAAATGGTATTGATTCAGAAGATGGATATTCTTTTCCAAAGCATACCCATGGAACAAAACTGAGTTTTTCATCCCAATCATTATCAGCTGTTTATTACCCAGCTTCCCAAATCTCATTCATAAAAGAAAATTAGAAAAGGAAAAGTTGAGTCATAGGAAAGAAAGACAGTGCTGATGAGATGTATTCTCCTGATTCAGATTAACTAGGTGTATCAGCTAGTGTTACAAGGAACGGAGAATAAAGAAGCTAATTAAACTGGCTTCAACAATAGAGAAAATATGCTGATTCATTTTCCTGAAAAATCCACAAGTAGAACAGTTCAATAATACCACCAAGGTTTTTTTAAATTTGTTTTTTTTTTTTTTTTGTAAAGTTTTCTTCAGAATTGTCTTCTCCTAACACTGACTCTCCTCTTCATTCTAAAATGGTTTTCAGAAGTTTTAAGAGCTACACAGTTCCAGCAAGAAAGAGACACCATCTTTCTTCTTAGCAAAAGTCCTAAGTATAGCTCTAATTGAATTGGCCAAGATCACATGCCCAACATTGAACCAATCACTGTGGCTAGGCAGAGCAAGTACTCTGATTGGTCATGTGCTCTATCTCTAGTAACTGGGCTGACATCAACTTCTGTAGAACAAAATACATTCCCAACCCAAATTGGGAACTGTTAAGAAGATATCTGGGGGATAGAGGAACAGACAAGAAAGCTACCAAAATATATTTAGTACAATAAAGGAAGACAAATTTGAACTGTAGGAAAATCTGAATTATAGAAGACTATCAATCTAAATTTCTTTAAAAATATTCTATACTAAAGTTTTATTGATTTCACACACGTGCAGAAACTCAAGTTAGGCCAACAAAGTATTGACAGCTCATTTTTGTTTGTATGAAACCTTGAAATCACTGAGGTAGGAGTGGCAGTGCTTCGCAATTAATGCCTTGAATGGAACGAGAAAGAGGTGCTATTGCTTGCTGCCCTTCCTTCTCTTTTGGAAAATTAGGCAAAGCAAGGAATATGGAAGATGGATAAGAAAGTCTGTGATGGAGAATGGGCGAGGACAACAGGTTTTGGTTTTCACCAGGTAAGTATTTGAGATATTCTAGCATAGTAACCATCTATAGCAATGTAATTGTAACTTTACTATGTTTATATTATTGTTCACATGGCAAACCTTCCCACGATTGGAAATAGCAGAAAAGAGATAGTACCTGTCAGGAATGACTGAGTCTCTTTACTAGAGTGGAACTTGGATAATTTTATAATTGCTGCCAAAGCAGAAATTGCAAGGATGCTTCTGATTCTTCTCCTTGCTAGTGGCAGACATAACTAATCAATCAATGCTCACTTTTCTACTAAGCCTACTGCACAATCTCTCTTGACGAAGTGCTCCAGAGAGCTACTGCCAATTGATAAGAATTGGAAATAAAGATAAAACTTGCTTAACATAATAAATTTTAGCCTGATCCTTTTGCATTTTCATTTACTGTGAGGTTTCTCCTAAAGACACAATCCATTTGGTGGCTTATTCGTTCTCTAGGCTGAACTAATGAATCTACGAATCTTCTTTCTGAATTAATCCTCATGGCTCTCAAATGCCCCCTATAGGAGTATTTCTTCAGGGATTAATTTTAAGTATAACCAGCTGTCCCTAAATCACTCCTTACTTCTTTATGTGTAACAGCCAGTGATTGGTTAATTTGACTTTCTTTTTTGGTAATACCATTCATTCTGATCTCTGGGGTTTTTGCCTCTGCAATTCATTTGGAATAGGTTGTAGCTGTACAATTTTTTTAATTCCCTCCTCATTTTAAATAAAAACATGCAGCTTTCTAGGTTATGTGAGGTTTATTCTGTGTAATGTGTGCCTATTAGTGTAAAGTCAATATTCTACCTGCATCAAAATTTACTAGAGTGGGATTCTTATTAAAAGTGCCATTTCTGAGTCTCACTCTGAAGTCACTGAATCAAAATTTCTGGTGATCACCAGAATTGATTTTTTAGCCAATTCCCAAAGTTATTCTTAAACTCATTGAAATTTGAAAATAATTGCTACTGGAAACAGAGTGTTTGGGGAAAATCATGGTGAGTCTACCCAGACAGGAGTCTTAAAACTTTTTAACAATGGTATCTCCTGAGCTCTATTGATTTTTAGGTGGAGCTATGTCTGATCCTTCTTAAGCCTTCAATGACTCATGTCTTATGATTCTTTCCTTCTGAAAGTTAAGCCTAGAACATAGCCAGATTAAGAGGCAGGCCAATGGAATGCCATTTCAGCCATGCCACTAAACATCACTGAAAATAAAACAAAGTGAAGAGTTCTGTATTTACTGGAATCCTCTTAAGAAGTGATAGGCATGTAAGTGGAAGGAATAATCTGATGAGTTGCTTAGAAGGAAATCATCCAAGAAGCTTGTCCTAATAATAATAATAATAATAATAATAATAATAGTAGTAGTAGTAGTAGTAGTGATGGTGATGATGATAGTCCATGGCCTTCTAAAAAGATTGAGTATGATAATAAACTATGAGTCTTTGGTTTTACTATATGGAATGTTCAAGGTTTGGGCCAAAGCTGAATGTTGTAGATGAATGAACAGGCTAGGGCCCAATGCCTTCGGCTTTATATCATTGCTTCGTCACCAATGTAATTGGTTGTTCTTATAAATAAATCATCAACAAATACTTAAATTATATCAGTTTTAAGAGGTACCAAATTTGTAACCTTCCTATAAAATCTGTACATTTCAGTGTGGCTTGTTATAACTGTTTAATTTTTTCATTTTTCATTTTCATTCTTGGAAATTTTTCTTCCAAGGTTTCATGACTTTCTCTCAAAAGTTAACCCCTTAGACTTTAGAGACCACAGGATTCATGCCTTTAAAATAGAAACAGAAGCGAATTAAGTCTCAAAAATCTCAAATAAGAGTTATTTGCATCTCTGAAGAAACTTCTGACAAGTATGACAAGCAACCAGAGCTAATAAAAGCCATCTGGATTTATACAGAAGTTATCTCAGGCTATTGCCTAATATAAGGGTCCATAACCCCAGTGCTGTTGACTGGTACTGGTCTGTGGTCTGTTAGGAACCAGGGTACACAACAGGAGAGAGCAGTGAGAGAGTAGGCAAAGCTTCATCTGCAACTGCTCCCCAGCTCTAGCATCACTGCCTCAGCTTACCTCGGATCATCAGGCACTAGATTCTCATAAGAACACTTGTCCCGAGTGCCAAAAAGATTTTGGACTGCTCGCCTAGTACATTCTCTCTCCTCTTACCAGTGCTTTTGAATCCTAGCTAGCATACAAGCCAGAATGGACACTTGCCTAATATCCCTCTACTTCGAAAGATTGATCTCATCTCTTCTACCTACCTATTCAAGCAAACACTTAGTTAATTTTCTGGTGTTCCCCTTCTCTATACTAAAAGAATCTGCAATGTAAGATAAAAACTCTTCAAACTCACAGAAACAGTGAAGACTTGCCTCTGAAATTTTAACATTTGCCATGAAATCCTATGATACTTTTTTCCCCACTCTGATGTTACCCCTTATGCTGCTCCAGTTGTATGTGAGAGAGGCCAGGACACTTTGGCAACATGGGTGAATGTGCTACTTTGCTTTGGAAATAATCACTCAACTGCATTTTAGTATAAATTTCCTGCAGATAATTATCGCTTTGGGATATTAGCAGATGGCACATTCTTTACTTGCCCAGAACTCCTAAACCTTATAAAATACAAGATAAGCCCTCTTAACACTGAGTTCTATTTAGGAATTTAACAGGTTTCCAGTTCAAGATGTCAACCTGAGCACATGCTGCTACTTACATATTCTTCCAAGTTTATGTTGAAGAATGTAACACATACACCATAACAGAGCAGAAGCATAGAAATAAATACCATTAGTGACCCTTATATTTTGAGGACTAACTGTAGAGTTAAGCATCAGTCCTCTCAGAGGAGCCCAAAGAAGATCTAAGTTAGAATCCCCAGATGCAGAAACAGAAGTAGAGATCATCTTTAAGGTTTTTATTGAAGAACTGCATTTTAAAGACTATATCATTGGGTCCTTTTCTCGTAAACAGAGTTGCTGGCTGCCACAGCTTTTGTCATCAGGCTGAAGTTTGAGAACTGCTTTCTAGAAAAAGTAGTTGATCTGTTGCTGCAAGAAATGATTGGTCTATTATTATTGCTTTGTAACAAACCACTCCAAAACTTAGTGGTTGAAAACAAATATGAATTAACTCTCATCTTTCTGTGGGTCAAGTGGGCTCAGCTTGTTTGTTCTCTCCTGTTGGTACAGGAAGATGGGATATGGAACTGGTGGAGTCATGAGAGAAAGCTGGTTCAGGTTCAAAACTAATTGTGTCACTTCAGCTGTATTCTAAGGGTCGAAGCAGTCATATATTCCTACAGACTCAAGGAAAGAGGGGATTAAGCTCCACCTTCAATGAGAATAGAAAACAAATGATTTGCATCTAGCCTAGGAGAGCTCCTGGTTAGTTATGGTGGTAGACACTGCAAAGGAAACAAAGAAAAACTGAAGTACTCAAGGATCCTATTCCCAGAGGGCTTTGCACTGGCAGTTGTGGAGTCCATAGTCTGTTTCCTTGTTCCTGGTCCCCAAGCATTGCAGGAGGGCCTGCCTATAATTACATTTGCTGACTGAAAGTTTACATTTGGTCTTATTTATGAAAGAAACACAACTGCTGAGGAAATGTATACCAATTATATGCACATATAAAAGTAGCTTTTTATTTAAAATAACCTGCATACAAGATTGCAAGGCATTTAAAAAAAAAAACCCAGAAGCATGAAAGAGAAAGAGAAGGATCAGTAAATATAAAATAAATAATCCTAGATGAAGGGAAAAAAATAATTCAAGGAAAAGATGAGAACTATTAAAAACATTCTGATTTCTGCCTGTAGATTTGGGCAGATACTGTAACCACAAATTAAGAGCAGTCTCTTTTGAAATAGTACCAATCAGAGAATAAGAAAGAATTCTTCAAAATTAAGATATTACTACATGAATGAAAATTTTGTGAGCTAGGCTGAAGAATAAATTGGACAGAAATGTATTAAGATTGAGTATTTGATCTGGAAAGTAAAATCAAGAAAATCTCTCAAAATTTGGAGTAAAAAGATAAATAAATGTAAGGAAAAAGTTAAGAAACACAAATGACAAATCTAGGAGGCCTGAAAGCCATCTAATATACTTCTTAAAAGGAAAGAACAGAAGCATAAGAAGGTAAAACATAATTATAGACATTAAAATAAAGACAAAATTCCCTGAGCTGGGTGTAGACATGACCTTTAAGAATGAACATCAACTGATTATGGAGAAGGGTAATGAGAAAATAACTCACATTTGGACATATTCTACTGAAATTTCCTAACTCAAAAAATAAAGTGATTGTCTTTAAAGCTTGTAGGGGAAAAAAAAAGAGGTCATTCCCAGAGAGAGATTAAAGTATACTGACATCTACTTCTGATCAACAACACTGAGCTTTCGGCAGAGAAGCAATATATTCAAACTTCTATACGGAAACTATTGTGAATCTAGAATTCTATATCCAGCTAAACTGCCTGTAAAATGCAGGGACCAAAAAAAAAAAAAAAAAAAAGATGTTTATGGACAATAAGAATCCAGCAAGTATGTCAGTCGCTTTTATTTCTGATATGTGAAGAGACTGCTTAACAAAGTGTTCCCACAAAATAAAGAGCAACTGCAGGAGGAAGGCCAGCCTGAAATGCAGAGTCAAGGCAAGTGGAAGTGGGTATAATTTAAAAGTAGAGGAGGCAAGAATGACATTAACAGAGAATATATTGAACCTAAGTGCTTAGAAATTATAAAGGCTGATAAATATGATTACTCAAACTTTTAAAAGGTTACAAAAACAAAAATAAGGTTAAAATATAAGCGACAAACCAGAAAAAATGTTTGTATCATTATGATAAAGGACTAATATTCTTAGCATGAAAAGCACTTTAATGAGATAATTTTTAAATGAGATAAAAATATAAAAAGGGGCAAAATCATGAATGGGCAAGTCCCAAGGAAAGAAAGAAGTGAAATCAGGTAAAAGGTGACTGTTATGGATTGAATGTTTGTGTTCTCCCTCATATTTATATACTAAAATACTACTGCCCAATGTGATAAAATTAGGAGGTGGAGCCTTTGGAAGGTGATTGGTGCCCTTTAAAAAAGAGAGTGGTTCTCTCATTAATGAGATTAATGCTCTTATGAAAGAGAAACCAGAGCGCTCTCTACTAACTTTTCCATCATGTGAGAATACTTATGAACCAGGAAGAGAGCATTTACCAAACACCAGATCTGCTGGCACCTTGATTTTGGACTTCTAGCCTCTAGACTGTGAGAAAAATTATTTGTTGTTTAAGCCATCCAGTCTATTGTATTTTTGTTATAGCAGCCAGCACACACTGAGACAATGACATTTTCTGGATTCCCCACAGGACTTCTCCTTCCTAGAAATTCAGCCTAAGCAGAAAGATTCCACTTACTCTCCAGGGCTCACGTGAGTGTGTAGATCTGGAGTGCTGGGAAGTGTTGACTTTTCAAGGGAGTCTGTGTGTCAGTGAAGGGACTACATGCAAAAAGTAGGGGACATTTTTTAAACAGCTACCATATGTTTGGGGAAGGAGAAGTAAGACCAATGAAAATTATTAAGAAATTTGATTCTGCTAAGTGTGTGTGTTTAAAAATTATCACTTTTATGTTTTATTATGACCTTCAAACAGCTTGCTTAGCAGTCAGACTTAGTGGGTTCTTAACATCAAGCAGCTATATTTTCCCCATTGGTGCTTTCAACCATACTCTGTTGAATCTACTTTTCATACCCTTAGCCACAACTTGCAAACTTTCTTGTTGCTTTCAGTTATTAACAGTCCGTCTGGTTTAAAGTTTTAATCAAATATCTTATTTAAAATTTTTTATCTCCTCCAAAATCAGATTTGGAGCTTTGTGGTGGAATAGTGGGAAGCTGGTCGATCTAGTCTTTTATTCCAGTGCAGGATGAGGACATGGTCTCCTTCTGGGTTCTCTTCTCCCCACCACATTTCTAGGTTCTATTCTTCTTAGAAGACAGGGAGAAATAAGAGGGACATTGACAATGACCTTACCTGTCAGCTTTGCAAAACATCTTGTTCCCACTAGGACCATCTAATTCCAACTGTCTTTGTTATCTCCAGAAATGTGATGGCACTTCTGTAGATGCATGTAAGGGTTTCCTGGAGTAATGGGCACCTTCATTGTAGCCTCCCCCTCCATCCTCTGTCATGTACACTGTACCACAGTCCCCATGCTCACATGCTGATTTCTTGCCTTCAGAAATCTCCAGAGAAGTGTGTCTATCATTGTGTTCATATCACTTCCAGGGACATGGTTAAATTCTTTCAGGAATCATTGCATGGTGCCCTAATCCAAGAGTAGCATTCAGCTATGGAGTGCCACACCCATCTCTCCTTCTTACAGAGATTATCAATCTTTCCTATTAATGCTCTTGGAACATTTTCCCTCACCTCTCACTTGTTTTTTTTTTTGTTTTGGTTTGTTTTTTGAGGGGTGGGGGTAATAAGTTCCCTGCCCCCATGAGAAAGAGGAGTAGTCATTCCCCACAGATGGCTATATTTCAAACCTTTGATGATTTTCCTGATCATCCCTTCTTGCTACAGTTCATATTCACACACTTCAACAGAGTAGATAACTTCCACCTTGGAGGCCTGATGAACCTCTAAACCACAGGACCTAACCCAGCTCCCAGGCCATGTCCCACCTGCCAGTCCCACTTCACAGTTACTCCCTAGCTTTGCCAGAGATTTCTAAGGCAGGCCGTGGTGATGTAGAAGAGAAAAGCCACACTCGCCTCTGAACTGTCAGAATACTTTCATGACTATGGCCATTCATATACTGAAAATGGTTTCATTCAGATTTTTTCCTCTCTGTACATCTGAAAAGACAAGAGCATTAATTAACATATGACTTGATATAAAAACATAAATAGAAATCATTACAAAAGTCTAACCTTTAAAGAGTTCAAATTTAAAATCTCTGAGAAAGCAAGTGATTATTTTATTGATGTGGTTTCTCTATCTACCAGCTCTCAAAACCTGCAGGTGTTAAATTAGCTGCAGAAGAATTTCTCTCTGCTTCCGAGTGAGTCTGCAGTAGAAACATGCTAATGAGAATTAGAGGAAATTAATGGGAAAGGGTCTAGGATGCCATGAGAGAGATTCATTCGGCACAGCTTCCTGTGTGGTAAAATTTTGGAAAAGCTGCTTTAATTTACCATGACCCAGGAGCTTATAAGTAAAAAAAAAAAAAAAGTGTGAAACTATACCCCTAGCCAATGTACAAGTCTAAAACAATGCTAAAGGGAATATCGGTGTCAAAAGAGCTATTGCCAAAACAAAAACAAAAATAACAACAAAAAGAGAGAGCAGCAGTGAAGCATCCCCCACAACTGTGTCCCTGAAACTGTGCAAAGAAAAGCAATATTGGTGTTAATGCAAATGGTGATATAATTATTATATAACCTCTGACTCCAATGTGAAAGATGGGGCTAATGCTAGGTCTTTAGCAAGCCAAAGTTTCGTGGCTTATCTGGTCTTAATGTCTCATTTTACAGATAAAGAAACTGAGGCCCAGAGAGATTAAGATGGTACAAGACAAGTCTTACAATCTGTGACAGCACTGGTACTTGAATTCATGCCTAAATGCAAATGCACTAAGCCATATTGATGGTGACACAGAAATTGACAGGTAGGTTAATATTAGCACTGATCCTGTTCCTGTGATGTCAAAGACCAAGAGGGAGGTGTCTGTGTTAAGGGCAAACTGCAGACCAGCATTCATGCCATTGCTAGCATTTTCACTTAATTCAGTCTGGTAAATATTTATAGAACAGTTTCTAAACTAGGTACTGTCTCTGACCTCAAATAATTCATAGTTCAGGGTGGGGAAATGGCATAGATGATAGAGACTTTGTTTATCCTTCTTTCAATCTAACCAAAGTTGTGATAGAAACATGGAACAAACAGCAAGATAAGTCATCTGGGATCTATATGAGTAAGCCTGACAACTAGGGAGAGAAATAAAAAATCACCCTGCAATGGGAGGAAATAGGATGGGATGAGGAAATGAGGTCCCCAGTCCCAAGCAGCTGAGTGGGCCAGAGGCTGTGGCAGTGGCAACTGGCAGCTGCAGAGGCCTTTTAAAGGGGCCATGTCCACCAGTGGACTTTTGTGGTGATGGACCTGCTCTCTCTGAGCACCAGCATCCAGTTGGCTGCTCAGGGGGCACCAAGGACTTACACGGTGACACTGAATTGTTGAAGAAAGGGCTGAAGGCGAGGATTTCTCACAGACAGAGGTGCCAGTGGTATCCATTCTCCCAGTGTGCAGACTCATAACTGAGACATCATCAAACTGAATAACAGAGGATTCCCTGAAACTCTGCTTCCCTCAATTCGCACCCCTAACCCAAGCCACATCCAAGTGTGTCCTCAAAGAGTCAGGTGCTCCTTGCTGAGCAGCGCCAAGACTCACACTGGTGGCAGCTGGCTTCGGTTTCTGGTGCGGGTTCTTGAGGCAACTATAAGCACAGCATCTGTGGATTGCTTGCTGAATCTTAACAGGTGGCCCCAGAGGGACACAGGCTGAGGCTTAACTTGTCTTACAGCTGAACCCCTCCCAGGACTCTGCCACTGGACACCTACTACACAAAGCCACACTAATATGACCAGGAGATATAGGAGCTTTGCTTAGTACATAGAAACAGACACAGAAAGGCAGCCAAAATGGGAAGACAAAGAAGCAGAAACCATATAAGAAAATAGAACAGAGATTCAGGAATAATGGAGTCAAGTGATCTAACAGATGCAGAGTTCAAAACGCTGGTTATAAAGATGCTCAATGAACTTAAAGGAATTGCAGATGAATTCAGTGAGAACTTCACAAAGAGATAAAAAACATAAAAATGGAAATAGAAATTATAAAAGTAAACCAGTCAGAAATGAAGAACACATTATCTGAGATGAAGTGTATATTAGATGGAATGAACAAAGTGGATAAAGAAGAGGATCAAACCACTGATATAGAGGATGGGGAAGCCATGAACACTCAATCAGAAAAAAGAAGCCAAGACTGTAATAATAATTTAAGGAGCCTATGGGACACTATTAAAGGTAAAAATATCCATGTCATAGGGGTACCTGAAGGAAAACAAGACGTTGAGCAAATAACGGTGGAAAATTTCCCTAACCTGGTGAAGGAAATAGACATACAACCCCAGGAAGCTCAGAGAGTCCCAAGAAAGAGGAACCCAAAGAGACCCACACTGACACACCATAATTAAAATGCCAAAGGTTAAATACAAAGAGAGAATCTTAAAAGTAGCAAGAGAAAAGCAATTAGTTATCTACATGGGAGCACCCATAAGACTAGAAGCTAGTTTCTCAAAAGAAACTATGCAGGACAGAAGGGCTTAGCACAAAATATTCAACGTGGTGAAAACCAGGATCTACAACCAAGAATACTTTATCCAGCAAAGCTATCATTTAGAGTCGAAGGACAGATAAAAAACTTCCCAGACAAGAATAAGCGAAAGGACTTTATCAACACCAAGCCAATATTACAGGAAATATTTGAAGGACTTCTTTAAGAAGGAAAAACATGTTCAAAAACATGAATAAAGAATGGTAATAACTACATTCCTATCAACAAGTACCTCAAATAGAAAAGAATTAAGTGCTCCAACTGAAAGATAGAGTGGCTGAATGGATAAGAAAGCAAGACCCCTACATATGCTGCCTACAAGAAACTTGCTTCAGATTAAAGAAAGAGGGTGGAAAAAGATATTGCCTTGATAGACCTAGGGGGTGTTGTGCTGAATGAAGTAAGTCAGACAGAGAAAGACAAGTATTGCATGATTTTGCGTACATGTGGAATCTAAAGAACAAAGTAAACAACAACAAAAGCAGAAATAAACTCATAGATACAGAGAATATTTTGAAGGCTACTGCATGGGAGGGGGCTTGAGGGGGATGGCAAAAAAAGCAAAAGGATTAAGAGGTACAAATGGATAGTTGCAGAATAGACATAGAGATGTATAGTGTAGCATGGGTAAGAGGGTTAATAATGTTGTAATAAATATGTAAGGGGTAAGAGAGGTACTAGATTTAGCAGAGTGATGACTATGCAAATTATGTGGATCTCTGATCACTGTGGTGTACAATTGAAACTGGTGTATTATTGTATGCCTACTTTAATTTTAAATACTCATTGAATCGTACAATATAAATACGAGCAACTAGTTGTCTATTGTGTATCAATAAAGCTGAAAAAAAAAAGAATTCATAGTTCAGCAAAGGAAGCAAATGACCAGTGTCATTTGGCTAATACATATAAGCCAAGATGAAAAAATGCTGAGCAAAGTACCACGGGAACAAATATAAAGGAGCAACTAATCCCACATCAGGCACAGGAGAGTGGAGAGATTTCCAGGAAAGAGTACAGAAAAGCTATTTTTTTTAGTGGAGATGAGTACCTAACTGGCCCCCAAAAGATAAGATGTTTGTCAAGAAAAAAAAAGTGAGAAAAGTGGGAAAGCATCAACAAAAATAGAGTCCTGAAAGTGCACAGTGAGTCTGGGGTATTGGAGGTGAGTCCACTTTACAGAAAGCCTGGAAATATCTGTGGGAGCTAAGCTGGATTTGTATCACCTTCTGCACCATGCTGGAGATTTTGTTCTTTATCTTGCAAATGATAGAGAGACAATGGAGGATTTTGTTTGTTTGTTTTTAGAATGAGTGAGTTAGGGTCAGATTTCTGTTTTAGAAAATAATTCTGTTGTTATTCCAAAGGATGGGTAAAATAGTAGAGTCTAAAGGCAGGCAGGTCAATGAAATAGCAACTAAAACAGTATAAGAGGGAAATAAATGCACAACCCAGTCATGCTTGTGGGGATGGAAAGAAAGATTGGGTTATGAGCAATGCATCTGAAGTAAAATTGACAGGCCTCCCGATGACTGCATTTGATAGCAGGGAAGCTTAGACTTCCCCGTGAGAGCTTTGCTGATGCAAAGGTGAAAAGGAATGTTCACAATGATGAGGAAGTTGATGCTGAGTTCCCCCTTCCTCTCTATATTCCAGTATTGGCAGCTGGTCTAATTCTTGAACATCAAGCTTGTTTCTGCTTCTAGTGTATGATCTGCCTGGAAGGCTCAGCTCCAGATTATTGTACAAACAGGATCCTTATCCTTTGGGTCTTTTTCGAGGTTGAACTGTGTCCTCCCCAAGTATATATGTTGAAGTCCTAACCCCAAGTCCCTCAGAATGTAAACTTATTTTAAAATAGAGTCTTTGCAGATGTAATTAGTTAAGTTCTGATGAGGTCAGATGAAGTAGTGTGACCTCTAATTCAATTTGACTCATGTCTTTATAAAAAGGGAATTTGGGAAACAGATGGGCACACAGGGAGAGCATCATGTAAGGATGAAGGCAGAGATTGAGGTGATCCCTAATCAAAGCAAGGAACACCAAAAATTACCAACAAACCACGAGAAGCTAGAAGAGAGGCGTGGAACAGATTCCAACCTCGTGGTGCTCAGAAGGAATCAACCCTGCCAACTTCTTGATGTTAGATTTCTGACTCCAGAACTGTGAGACAACAAAAAAATGTTGTTGAAGCCATCTAGTTTGTGGTACTTTGTTTCAGCAGACCCAGGAAACAAATGCAGGTCTCAACTCAAATAACAATTCCTGTGAGATGCCTTTGCTTACCACACAATCTAAAATCATATCTCCCCATAACATCACCTTGTTTCACCATCTTCACAATAATTAACATATTCTTAAGTTATCTTAACGTATTAATTTTGTTGTTTTATCATACCCCCTTTGCCTACCACTGAGCTACACCCTGCCCTGCCACCCTTTGAATGCATGCCCCATGACACTGATAGATTTTTCTTGGTCTTTGCTGTATCTCTGAATTTTAGAACAATCTGGCAACAGCAGGCAATCAATAAATATTTTATTGAATGTCAGTAAATAAAAACTGGTTAGTCTTGACATTAAAACTAACTCTAATGTCAATTAAAATTCAAATATTATCATCTGTTCTCTGGATAGCATTGATTTGGGGAGGCTTATCTTCTGGGGCAGAATCATCAGGATTACTCTTCACTCAACTGTCTGAGCTGGGATGAATTGAAGAGTAGAACTATCCACCAGAACACCTTCATGGGTCTCCCCAGGTAGCTTGGCTTCCACACAGCATGGCAGCTCAGCAGAGTTGGTCTTATACAGTGGCTCAGGACTCCAAGAGTGAGTGCTCCAGAGAACAAGCTAGAAACTGAATCACCTTTTATGATCCAACCTGGGAAGTCATACAGTGTCATTCTACTGTACTCTATTGTTCAGAACAGCCATAAGGCCATCCAGATTGAAGGAGGGAGGGAGACACAGACCCCACAGCTTGATGGTATGAAGGCAAGATTATATTCCAGAAGATGTGAGGTGGGAGACATTTTGTTGCAGCTATCTTTGGAAAGTAGAGTTTGCCACAGATTCTTATTTAAAACCTGATTCTTTGGCCTTGCTTCAAGAGATTCTGATTTCTGGGTATCAGCTCAAGACAGGAAGATCTTTCAGGGGTCCTGGTAATGCATATTTTTAAACAAGCATTTCAGACATTTCTGATGTTGAGATCCACAATCCAACCATCTAAGAACTCTGCTTAGGACCTGTTTAAAGTGTCCAAGCAGTACCACCATGCAATTTAAGTGCAAAAGTCAGTAAACTGTTGTGCTCTCCCCAGGAATGAAAACTATAGAGATATAATAAACCAAAATGCCAGGGTTTCTAAATCTATCAAAGCAAGCTACTAATATAACGATAAAAAGATGAAAACTTTTTACGTATAAATTTTAAAATAGAATTAGAGAAATATTTCAGAATAAAAAAACTTAAATAGAATTTTCTGTCCTTGCTACTGCAATTGTTTTTAATATCTGCCTAATGAAATTGCGAGATCTCCTACTCCTAAATAAGGTAAATCCCTTTCAGTACTTGTGCTTTGTGTAATCACTGGGGAGGCTTTAAAATTTCCCGCAGGTGGCATTTTTTAGAGGTAGCAATCCCAACTCTCAAGTTAGCTTTTGGGTTAATACTGTGTTTTTCTCATTTTTCTCTTATTTATATCGACTTCCTATCCTTCAGACAATGTCAAGACACTATAGGGAAGCAAAATTTGTCACCCCCAAATCTATCTCTCTGGTATGAGTATTCTTTTATTTTTAAGAAACAAAAGGCTCAGGAGGAAACTTTAATCTTCTCCCAAGCTACTTAAAATAATTTAAGATTGAGGGTCTTTTTTAGGAAGGGAGTTAACACCATAGATAACCATCGTATAATATGAAATAGGTACGATAGACAGGGAGGAATCCAGCAAATCTTATTTGATCAAAGTCCTCTCTGTGACTCATTGTCTCTAGTTGCCCAACCAAACTTCTGTTTACTAAAAGTAAGTCTTTTAATCTCTCTGTAAATTGCCTTTAAAGTCCTAGACTCCTACCTTGCATCTCCTTAGTCCAGAATGGAATATACACTTACTTTTGCCTGACTCTTTTTGGAATTTTCATGCTTATATGAATTCCCCATTTGTATGTATTAAAACTTGATTTTCTCTTGTTAATCTACCTTGTGTCATTTTATTTGACCAGCCATAAGAACCAAGAGGAGAGTTTTTTCTGCCCCCACAATTCTGCAAACCAATATAATCTCATCCATTACAGTTCCTAGGATTGCCTTATTCTGAATTTGAGTTTTTCTTGTAACAGGTTACAAACCAACCCCAATCATTTGTCAGTCTTTGTGAGAAATTACAATAATTAGAATCACTTAAACATTTTTAAAAATGTTAACTCTGTGAAAAGATTCGAACCTGATTTCTTTCCAGATATTATCTTTGAATCGATTATGAAGGGGAGCAGAATTTGCTACCTAAAAATAAGTCTCTTTGGGATAAGGATTATTTTAGAGTGATTACTTTTAAGAAACAGCAGCCATGGAGCTCTGAAAATCGAATAGAAGACATTTACATTTATAAGGGAAATCTCCATTTTTACAGGTATCTCTTTCTGTACCAACCATATCTATGTTTCCTGTGCTTTTCCTGGTGACCTCTCATAAATGACTCCCAACATCTTCTTTTGTCTTTAGCTAGAGCTGGTATTTAAAGTGGTGGCTTGGGCCATTTTGGAGAGTTACTCAGTTTTCCTGGGTCTCTCCCATGTATACAGGAGGTATAAACGTTATTTAACTCATGTTTACTTTTTCCTGTTAATCTATCTTATATTAGACAGATTAGGGAGGGAGATACCTCAGCTGAGAAGCTAGAAGGGCAGAAGGAAAATTACTTTTCCTCTCCCACAATTATATACTCCACCCTCCACTATCACCATTCTGAATCTTATTAACATAATCTGAATGTAGCAGATGAAGATCTAGAGTGAATTCCTCACAATTTGCTAGTGGTAGGGTATTCTGAGCCATGTGCAGCTCTTCTTGAAATTGGTTGTCAGGGGACTCAGAAGGGAAAATGGGGGCCAGATCAATTCTGAGATAAGCAAAGGGAGTGGAATACAGGATTAGAGACCAGAACATACCCTAGGGTGCCAAGCTAGGCAGGAGCTGAGCTAATGGCTGTTAGAAGTGCTTAAGCAAAGCCAAGTGAGAATGATAACAGAACAAAGTAGCTAGGAAAGTCACCAGCAGTTCTTCTTTGTATAAGAAGGCTTTAGCCCATGGCCCACAGGTCTTAAGGAAGTAGCTGGGAGTCCTTTTATGGTGTTACCCAACAGAAAGAGAGCTCATCCACCTGGCACACAGCAGAGCCAAACACTAAATGCTAAGAATTGTAGTGGAGAAATAAGAGCAGCTTTATTGCTAGGCACTATGCAAGGAGAATGGGAAGCTATTGCTCAAACTCAAACTGCTCAATCAAAATCTCTGGGTGGGTTTTTAAAGGGAAGGGGAAACATGTATGAGAAAATATTGGTGGGAGTTTAATTGGAGGACCCTGGAACTTGGCCATTTATGGTAAAGGGCTCCAGCACCAGATCTTCTTGGAAAATGAACCGTTCACTTTCGAAAGGGTTCCAGTGTTCAAGTTCCAGTCATGTCCCAATTCTTTGGTTCCATGGGAAGGAGCAAGACTTTCATTCCAGGTACAGCTGGAGGACAACAGTGGCACATGAGCAGTATTGTCTCTGTAAAATAGCTCGAAGATTGTATTAATCACCTATCTGCTTTAAGGGAGCAGAACCAGTTTTAAGTTGATCAATGTAACTTGTGTATTTTTACAATGGAGCAAAAACGAGTGGGATGCTGATGCTGGTGGTGTATGCTCAGAGTACATGGGTACTCATGCTCAGAACTCAGTCTCTGCAGGGCTTGATGTTCATTGGGCTGCCCTGAGCAACTCTATGCCAGGTGGCCAGATTCATAACCCATGTGCTTACTCCGGCCTCTCTTTTGGCTCCCCTATGAACTCACAAAGAGAGGCAGGATAGATAACTCAGGGATGCCCCCTTCCTCTCCAGGATATGGCACAGAAATTTTTTACTTCCTTCAGACTTCCCCCTGTTTTAGCCCCAGCTAGTGGAGATAAGCCAAAACCGGTCTTTTCCGGCTTAGACACGATTTTGGCTAAGGTATGATCTTTGGCTAATTATAATATCATTAAAATCTTATTTGCATTGAAAATATGGTGACTCCCATCATGGACTTGACACCATGACAGTTCTGGAAACATTATGCAAGGGAAAAAGAGCACGAAATGGAGCTCCTCGCCTACTGGAAGGAAACAAAGAGGCTACACTGGTACTATGTTTCAGGGCTCTGCCTCCAGAAAAAATAAAAGTTTACAAATCAGACGTCCTCATGTGGCTTTTTCTCTCTCTGAGTTCATCCACATTCCCCTCCTGAGTGTTTTCACTTTAATAAAATTGTGCTTTCCTACTTCCTGTCTTGCCCTTGAATTTTTTCTCAGGCATAAGACAACCTCATCACCAGAGCACTGAGCTCTCCAGCAACAAAAGAAGGGATTCTCATGGGTTCTAGAGAGTGAGGCATACAGGGAAGAGCATTCCTGAATCATCTGCAGGATGCTTGCTGCCCTTTCAGAAGTTAATTAGGACTTCAGTTGTTTATGATAATGATTGTAATCATGATTACTGTAGAGATTACTTATAGTTCTGCGAGGAATACTTTCTGCAATTCTGTGTTGTTTTCTTCTTTATTGTAGCAGCTTTCCTCATCTTTTTCCCTCATCTTTTTAAAGAAGTCTTACCCACCTGCTTTCCACCTTCTCTTCTTCCATTTCCTCCTTTTCTTCACCCTTTTCCATTTAGAATAATTGAGTCATAGGACATGGGAGATGAAAGATGAATCAAGACCACCTTGTCTAATCTCAACGCTTTATACCTGTGTAAATTGCATCCAGAGAGAGAAAGTAACTGCTATGGTCAAACAGCTGGCTTGTGACAGATGTGAGCAGAATACACAGGACTCCTGGGGTCCATTTGATATTCTATTTGTTGCTCCAACAGCTGCATCTTTCTGATTTTCTTTTATCTCATTGCCTGCCTTTCTTCCTCCCACTCCTTTCTAACTCTAGGAAATATAGGTAGGCTCCTGAGAGCTCCCAGAATAAGAAAAGCTATGTGCTTGTGGTATGAAGAGTTTGAAAGTGGCAAGAACTACAGCCCAGAAACAGCCATCTGAAGCCCCTATGGACTCCCTGCCCAAAATTGTCCCAACAAAGACCCACACCTCCCTTCTCTTGTGGCACACAGCACTGGAGGGGTCATTCTGACTTGCAAAGTGAAAATTGGTTGTTTGGTAATGACTCACACCAGGAGCCACTGAATCCCAACTGTCAGTTACTGACATTATTACAAATAGCAACTTTTCTGCTGCAAACGAAGCTGCAAATGAAATATTGGTTTCCAGCGGAGGGCTTCCAACCGTGTGTGAATTGTTTGCAGGCATGTACACTGAAATGTTGGCCCTTTCCTACTCATTTATTGTTTTTGGCTTTGCATAGGTCATGGTTGATACCAGGGAGCCTCATGGAACTTACCCCTACAGACCAAAATCACAGAAACTCCAGCTTTTGCTGTCCCTTTGCTGTGTGGTACATCTATTATGATGATGATAGAATCTGAAAATGCCTGAATTGAAAGGAATCCAAGCAATCACCTCATGCCCTACTCTTTTATTTTGCAGATGATAAAATTAGGACCCAGATAAATTAGGGTCTTGGCATTTAGCAACAACGTTAGGAAGCAACCTAATTTAGGAAGCAGGGAGAGGGTGGAAAGAAGGACTAATATTTATTGAATGCCTACTATGTGCCAGGCTTAACACTTGCAAACTCATTTAATTTTCAAGTAGGGCCTTTTAAAAGGGGAGGGCACTGGAGCTGTACACAGATGAAGGACTTGAGCAATATCCCACAGTGCAAAGAGGAAGAGCCAGAGGGAAGAAGACTGCATGGTTTCCTTCCAAAGCCCCAGCTGGTTCTTTGTCCCACAACCTGGTGAAATCTTGAAAGTGTGCTCTAACAGATCTGTGAGCACTCAGAAGTGGAAGAAAAAGGAAAAGCTTCCCCAAGCCTCCTCCAGCCCTGTTCAGCAACTGCTTCTGCTTTCTTGCTCTGAGTTCTCCTCCACACATACTCAGCTCACAAATGCGCATTTCCTGCAACTGTCAGCCCATGCTTCTTGAGATTCCTTGTACTTGTGACCACCAGCTTGGTGGTGCAACTCAACTCAGATTCACAATTATAAATGCCTTACTTAATGCTTCACCAGAAAGCTATACTGCTGAAGGAGGTGAGATAGTCACTTGGGTTTACTAAATAGGAAATTAGTCTGAAGCCATTATTGTGGATTGGGTCTACCCTGGGCCCTTTTCAAAAATATGAGGAATACAGTGTCAGGATTTTAATTTCTGCCTCTACTTTTCCAGCAAAAGAGATTCCTGGATTATAAAAACATTCTTGTTTTTAAGTATCTTAACTCTGTATTCACGGTTCAGTTTTAATTTTCCTTATTCTAGTCATAATTACTTGGAAGTTTTTTTACCTATCTGCATGTGTTTAGTATGTGTACAATTTGTCAGAATCAACACGTTGCAAGCCAGCTGCATGACCATAGCTGTCCCTTCTTCTGTCTGGATGCAATTTACATAGGTGTAAATATTTGTTTTGATAACTTTGATAATGCCTGGCTCCCCCATTAAAATATAAGCTGAGATGATATCAAATTTGTTCACCATTATACTCTAAGCCTGGCATATAGTAGATGCTCACTAAACACTTGTATGAACAAATGAGTGAGAAAGTCAATGAAATAATAATTTAGTTGTCATCTGCCAAAAGTAGACAATGAGAAAAGTTTAAATTTTGTGATCATTTTAGAATGCTGAATAAAATGCTTAGAATAAAAAAAAAATACCTATTTGTTCTTTAATTTCACATTCCTATTTTTTTAATGTTGTATACTAGACATTGTGGTTTAGTGGAAGAAGCATTGGAGATCAGGGTTCCAACTCAGCACTGCTATTTTGGGTGCTATATAGAAGCTGCTTCACTTCACAGACCCACAGTTTCTCCACTTGTAAATCAATGGTGTTGGAGTTAATGAGCTCCTTATTGCTTTCTAGCCTGAAACTCTTTGAATTTTATGAGAACCTATGAGCCATATCAGATCAAGAGAATATCTGTATGCCATAATTTCCTCAGACACAACAGTAAATACACTTTGCTTCTACGCTGTACTACCATATTCATGTGAAAAGGAAAAAGAACACAGAGCCTTGTTTATGACTAAGCTTCTTGCTATTGACTTTGTTATTGGGCATGTTTCTTCCCTTAATCTTCATCCATTGCCATGGAGGGCAGGAAACATCCATGCCCCACAATGTGTTGCCATGAACAGCTGGTCCTGGATTACCCACCCCTCAGACATTTCCAGGTTTTTCTAGGGAGCTTGGTGGAGTTGCCATGTTGTTACTAGCTTGACCCACTGACCCCTTTACCTTTTCTGTACAGGTGGAAAAAGTAACTGAGTGAGAAAGGGAATTGTTCAAGAGTTAGAATACTGTTTCTCAAAGTATCTTTCAGGAAATATTTGTCCACTAAAATACTCCATGAAAATGTTTACCATTGTCAACAAAGTCTGGGAAATGCTGTCTAAAAGAGCTGCTGCCTAGAAATATACAACACACTCTACATATTTAAGTGTCTGAGTATTGACACAATGAACAAATCTTCTAAACTTTATTTAATCCTGTTTCCTAAATATATTTGATCACAGAAGCCTCTTTTTTCCTTATCACCCCTATTTACAGCTCATAAAACTCTTCCCGTCACATATGCATAGGAGACACTGAGATCCTGAATGAAGGGCAATGGCCAATGCTAGCCCAGGGATAATTTGCAAAGAAGATGAAGTTTGCTTAAAATGCACTCCTATTTCACTTTCTGGACTCTTCTCATCTCCCCAGTTTTAGAGGAGGGCTTTTTCTGTTGCCCTCTTTCAGCATCAAAACACCAGTTTCTGCTCCCCACTGGTTCATTTCATCCAAATGAAGTTTAGATTAGGGACTGTACTTGTTAACGCATGTTGTAGTCACAGATCTGAGCAAAAGCTTTAATCATCTTCTAGGTGGACAGAATGCAGCATCAAGAGAAATTCAAGTACCTGTTTGTGAAAAATGCTGCTGAAGAAGAGAAAGGTAACATCAAGCCAAAGTAAAGTTAAAACCTTTATTTGAAAATGATATATTTTAGAATTGAGGACAAATTATTAGGAAATAATTTAGCATTTTCAATAAAGTACAAGTCATTATCTCTCTGACACATAATAAAAATATTCTTAAGGAGAGAATGACCTAAATGAAAAGACAGCAGGGTGAGGTAAAAAAGGAGATAGGAGAATATGGCAATAAAGCTAATACTTTAATAGCAGTTGAGGAAAAATAGAACTGATCCTGTAGAAAATAATCATATAAGTAATGAAGGGAGCAAATTGGAGAAGTTCTCCAAGAATGTAGAGGAAATGAAGAAAATTTCCAATTAGCAAAATAATAGAAACGAGAGCAGAAAATGTAAATCAACATACAGATAATTATTGTTCTTGAAGTAGAAACTGGGACAATTTAACTAGAAACAATAATCAAAGATATAGTAGAAGAAAATCTTTCTGAGATGAGAAAAATTTGTGTATACATAGTGAAAGATTCACTGCACAGTAAGAATGTATATGTCTTATTTTTTTAAAGCTAGAAAGAATTATATAAATTCTAGTGTTTTATCACCATAATTTTTATATGTGAAATAATAATATATAGTCTGATCTTATATATAGCCACTGTTAAGATTTTGGTGTATCTTTGTGGCCTTTTTTTTTTTTTCATAGCTTATGTGGCTATATTAGTATTTTGAACATAATTTTGAAAATAATGTTCTTCTAAAGCGATAAAGATAAAGGCTTATTTCTTCTGGGGTCATTGAAAGAGGATCAGTGTTTTCTTGAGGACCAGCATGGTGGTGGTGGCTGCCATGAAAGTTAGAGTGAGAGAAACTTCAAAGATAAGTGGATTCAGGACCCAAGTCCTTGGAGCTGCCCCACCTTACTCTAGGTATTTCTTTCCAAAGGTAAACTTTAAAATTTTGGATTTTGTTTTAGAAAATACTGATCCACAACCATTAACCAGTTTTGTTTATAAAAGAGAAGAAAAGCACAGTGGAGTGGATTACTTGACCAGTTGTAAGATTAATTTCTTTGTAGGCAACTTTCGAAATGTCAGTATCCAGACTGTGCATTTCCTTGGATATCTGTAGGAAATGCACTGACAACTGTATGTGTGGAGTGGTTCAGAAATCTACCTGTCTTAAGATAGGAGGAAGAACAGAATGAACTATAAAGATGCCTTTCTGTTCTGCTCACTTGTGTCTCCACGGTGTCACTGGATCCACGTTTAGACATTTATTCTAGTGTTTTATCGCCATAATTAACATTGTTGTGTGGAATTAACAAGCATGTAGGAAACCAGGGGAGAGAGAACTTAGGTACTAATGAGCACATTAATTATAATAATGATAAACTTACTGTCATTCCAACCATTCATTGATTGTCACATCACTCAGCTGTTGATTACAAATGAGCGGAAGGAAGAAAAAATCTCCTATAACCCAACCACCCATTTAATTACCATGACTTTTAGATGTATGTCCTTTGAAGCTTTATGATGTCCATATTTTAGACATAATTTTGACCATATGCTATAGTTTAAATTGTACACACTTATTATTTAAAATTCCACCTATTTTTTTCTGATATGAAATGGAGTAGATGCTCATTGTAGATAGTTTTGGAAAGCACAAAAGTATAATGAAGGAAATTTTAGAAACATCCAAATTTTCATCATTTAGACATAACATTGTTAATATTTGGTGTAAGTCCTATAGCATTAAAAAATCTGTATTGCCTTTCTTGACTATGTAATTTTTATAAACATATTGTAAAAATCTAAACAAAACAAAAATGTATAAAGTAGAAAGTGAAGCCCTTGCCTTCAAACCCTCCACAAAACGACCACTGATAAGATTTTTTTATCCATCCTTCTGGACTTTTTCTAAACATATACACATATATACATATACATTTATTTTTTTACAATATTGGAATATATAATATGTTTTTCCTTGTGTATTCTTTTTGCATTTAGCAACCTGATATGGCAACAATATTATTTATTAATTGCTTGGTATTTAGATTTCTTCTCATTTTTCTACTAATAAACTTTCAAGGACTATCCTTGTAATGTGTCTTTTCACACTTGTATAAGTATCTCTGTAGGAACCATAAAGTCAAAAGGCTTGCAGTTTAATAATGTTGAAAAAAATGTACATTTTAAACCTTAAAATGCTTTCGAAGGGGATGTTCTAGTCCCACTCTCACAAACAATGTATGAAATTGCCTGATCGGACAATATTGGATATTTTCAATATCTTACTATTTGAAAATCTGATAATTGAAGAACTTCAGTATAGTAGACCTACCTTATCTGGGAGGGATACATGCCAAGACCCCCAGTGGATGCCTGAAAACATGGATAGTACCAAACTCTATATATACTATGTATACCTATGACAGTTTAATTTATAAATTAAGCACTGTGAGAGATTAACAACAATAATAATAAACTAGTGCACCCATAACAATATACTGTAATAAAAGTTACATGAATGTGGTCTCTCTCTCAAAATATCTAATTGTATTGTACTTATTCTTCTTCTTGTTGTGATGATATGAGATAATAAAATGCTAAACCTACTCCTGTAATCATTTCTTACTTGCAGTAAATGGCTTAGTGTCACTCATTTCAGAGGATCCTTTGCTGAATAAAGTCTTTGTATAGGCTCAATGCTTTCTGTTACAACACATTACCATCTATTGGAACACGTTTTCTGTTTGTATCTTCCACCCACAAATTTAATGGCTTTTCCATCTTAACTAAGCACTTATCATGCACCATAGCCATAACTTTTTCAATTTGAGGTGCAACAGGAAAACTAGCATGAATTTCTTTTTTCTTCACAATTTCCTGGGTAGAAAATTTGTTCCATAGAGTTTTGCAATCTCAGCATACAAATCTTTTCTTTCCTTGTTGAGAACTTTCATCTTTTCACTTAGGAAGTACTTTATGGCTTGTCTTTAGCATATCTAGATTACCAGCATCGCTATTCTTGCATTTGAGGCCATTATTAAGTAAAATAAGATTTCCTTGAACAGAAGCACTGGGATACCTCGATACTGTATCTGATAACTGAGATGACTACTAAGTGACTAATGAATGGGAAGTGTATATAGCATGGATACATTGGGCGAGGGGATGATTCACATCCTGGGTGGCATGGAGCGGGACAGAGTGAAAATTCGTCTGAGAATGGAGCACAATTTAAAATTTATGAATTATTTATTTCTGGAATTTTCCATGTAATATTTTTTGGACTGTAGTTGAAGGCAAGTAACTGACAACTTGGAAAGTGAAACTGCGGATAAGGGGAAACTACTGTATTATTTTAATTTGAATTTATTTCATGACTGGTGAAGCTTATGATCATTTTCACTTATTCTGTAAATTGCTGTTCTTACACTTTTCTCATTTTCTTTTGGGCTAGTTCTTGTTTCTTACTTATTTGTATGAACACTTTATATATTACAGATATCAACCTCAGTATAAGTTTTAAGTTAACAGAAAAATTGCACTCAAGTTCCTGGACAAAGAAAATATTAGCATACTGCTTTATGAAGAATATTTTTTTTTGTAGTGAAAAACAGATTTTTTATTTAGTACCTCTGGTGTAATGTGCCAAATGTGTAAATAGTTTAACTGTTACTAACAAATGGCATATCAAAACAATACCAGATATCTTTAAAATGATCAACAAACTTGTCAAGAATTGTGAGGCGAATAATATGGCATGAGAAAACTTATTTCTTGGATAAATGTTTCCAAGAATGAAGATACTTTCTGAAGAAAGCACTGCACAGCCAAAATTTCCTACAGGCGTGTGCCCCACTTTTTGGACTTCTAACACCACAGATTAGCCTAGCCTGTTTTCGACTTGTGTATAAATAAAATTGTGTGTGTGTGTGTGTGTGTGTGTGTGTGTGTGTGTGTGTGTATTTTGTTGTTGTTGTTGTTTTTGTTGTTGTTGTTGTTCTGGCTTTCACTCAACATTAAGTTTATGAGACATATCTATATTGTTGCATATAACTGTAGTTTGTTCATTCTCATTGCTGTTTGGTAGTCCATTGTATGAATATATCATTGTATGAATATATCACTATTTATCCACTCTATTGTTGCTGGACATTTGGTAAGTTTCTAATTATGGACTATTATTATAAATAGTGCCACTGTGAACATTCTACAACATGTCTTTTGATAATCACGTGTGTATGCATAGGAGTAAAATTACACAGTCATAAGATTTGCACATATTCATCTTTAGTAGATGATGCCAAAGGATTTTTCAAAGTGGTGTTACCATTTTACATTACCACTGGCAGTGTATAAGGGCTCCAGTTTCTCCCTATTCTTGCCAAGACTTGGTATTTTTTGTCTTTTTTGTGTTAGCATTCCTTGTAGGTGTGTCTCAGGTTGGCTTCAATCTGCATTTCTTCCATAATTAATAAAATTTTAAAAACTAATGGAAAATGTTTTGGCCACTATTCTTTTAATGAACTATATGTTTAAACCTTTTGCCCTAAAAATCATATTTTAAACAGAAGTATCTCTACATAGTTCTCTGCCCTTTAGGAAGAGTTTACACTCCATAAACCACCCTCACAACAATCAAGTCATGTGGGAGGAGGTTAACATATCTATTTACAGATGAGAAAAGGGAGGTACAGAAAATGTAGATGACTTACCGAGACCTTTATTCTTGGTAAGTTAACCCAGGTCTTCTGGTGTTCATTAAATTAACTCATATATTTTATCATATTTCTAGTCATGGTCACCAACAGTTTTTATGGAGCATCAACTATATTGCCAGGGTTTGTGGTAAATCTAAGAGGGTTGAATGATAAGTAATGTATGGCTTGTCCTTCAAGGAAGGATCTTGTGAATACCACTTACTGGTTGTATAGGTTGTCTAAATTCATGATCATAGTATGTGATAAAATGGACATAGTACCTCATGCACTAACTTGTCATACCTGGATAGAGCCATCTCAGAAAATTAAGGAAACATAGTGGTGTAAGAGATGTCCCCAGATCTCTCCCCTTGAAACAACAATAAGCTAAACATCTGAAACTTAACAAAAAACACCCAAACTGCACATCAGCACATCTTAGTGTGTGATCTGCACATAAGAGCTACCACAGATCAGAACCCTGGGTGTTGGGCGGTGGACTGGGAGAAATAAAGAAGCTCTCTCATAGCTGCCAGAGCTACCTGTAGTGGGGTAGTGAAGAAGATGTGGCAAGTTCCTTGAACAGCCCTTCCTGGGAGAGTTGTGAGTTCCACACAGCCAGAGGCAGGGCCCAGTCATCAGGGCAGAAAGCAGAGAAGAGGGACGGCAGAAAAACAGTAGTTGATTTTTACCAGGTATGGTTACAAGACTGAAGCTGAGCTGCAGCCTCTATCCCCCAACCCAGAGGGCTCCTCCCGCTGATACCCTCCAAGACCAAACACTGCGAAGCCCCAGGGGAATCTGAGCAAACGCTACCGAAATTGTTGCTGACACTGAGGGACTGAAACTGAGAGTAGCGAGTGTGATTAAATATCTATCAGAAAATAAAAAGGCATTTTTAAGGCTTTATATAAAGCAGGGATCCAAGAGGCTTAGATGCCACCTACTGTAAACTAAAAGAATAGCACTTTCTTTGCAACAGGCTAAAGAAAGACCTTTATATAATAAATCCTCTTTCTGGAAAAAAAAAAAGTAGAATACATTTCCATTAATGCCCATACAGAGAAATAGTCCATTAAATGCCATGAACAACCAAGGTGACAAGACATCTCAGAAAGAAAGAGAAAAATCTCCAGAAAATAAGCTTACAGATGTAGAAATATGCAACTTAAATGACAGAGAATTCAATACGGTACTTCTGAAAAAACTCAGCAAATTCCAAAATGAGTCATATCAATAATTTCAAGAATTGAAAAAACACCTAGGTGAGCAGATCAAGGAGATTGAATCCCTCAAAAAGAACCAGATAGAACTTCTAGAGATGAAGGACACACTGCAAGAGTTGAAAAATGAAATAGCAAGCTTGGGAAATAGAGTCGACCAAAAGGAGGAGAGGATCAGTGATATCAAAGACAGAAATCTAGAAATAAATTAGCGGAAAGAAGAGAGAAACTGAAGAATGAAAAATAATGAAAGAGAAATTCAAGAACAAGCTGATACCATCGATAGAGAAAATATAAGGGCATTATTGAAGGTGTGGAAAAGGAGCAGGGACTAGAAAGCATTTTCAGACAAATAGTTGATGAGAATTCCCCACATCTAAGGAATGAGCTAGAGCTTGGAATTCAAGAAGTCAACAGAACACCCAATCATCTCAACCCAAAAAGGCCTTCACCAAGACACATTGTATTAAAGTTATCAAAAATCAACAACAAAGACAAAATTATCAGGGCATCCAGGGAGAAGAAAATGGTAACTTATGAAGGAAAACCCATTAAATTAGCCTCGGACTTCTCAGTGCAAACCTTACAAGCCAGAAAAGAATGGAATCAAATATTTAAACTATTAAGTGAAAGGAACTGCCAGCCTAGAATAATGTATCCAGCTAAGCTCTCCTTTCAATATGAAGTTAAAATTAAGACCTTACCATAAATACAAAAATTGAGGAAATTCTCCACTATGAGACCTGCACTATAGAAAATACTGAAAGGGGTCAGCTCTTCTAAAACAAAACAACAAAACAAAACAAAATAAAACATAATTAGGAGTAAAGTGACTATCAGGCAAATAGAAGCAGAAGTGTGCAACCCTTACTAAGAACAGGGAATTATAAGCTTAAATAATAAGAGAATTGCTATACCAAAATAGTAATGAACACTCCGTGCTTTATTTTTCTTTTTATTTATTTATTTATTTGTAAAATGAAGGTAATTACATTCTTAATTCATAGAGTTGTCAGCATGAGTCAATGAGTTAATATATGAAAATGCTCAATAGAGTACCTGGCATATGGTAAGCATTATACATTATATATGTCAATAAATATTAACTAAAAATTTGTTATTATACCCTGGGTTCTTACCAGAAAAGTGACCATGTGATTCTTGAATGAAATTTTCAGAGTAATAAGATCATCTATTCATCTGTTACCTATTTCCTTATTCTCTTATTTCTACTATTCCCTCCCAGCACCTTTACATCTCTCCTCTCAGGTCAGCTTTTAATTTTGTCCTCCATTCCCTTAGGTACTGGAAGCATTCCAAATTTTAACAAGACATTCCCAAGGATGTAATACTTTACCTCAGTGTCTCCAGAACCTGTATTACTCTCGACCTCTAGGAGATGATTTAAAGCAGTAAACACATAAAGCCTTGCATTACTCTGAGTCACTTTATGAAAAACTTATAACCCTTTTATTTCTACTCTGGTCTTTTCATGACACCAAGGAGGACATCTCAGTGTGGTACAAACCTGTCTTTAGTGCATCTCTAACAATTGCTACCCTTACTTTTTTTTTTTTTTTTAACAGAGACAACAGGTCCAACCTAAGATCCTGAACCAGGAAACAAAACCTCAATGATATCTAATATTATTATTTTGTATATGTGTGATTTTCTTCATTTTCTATTGATAATGGTTTCCATTTATAATACTGTACCACATTGGTAACTATAGCAGTAAAGATTCATTGCTTTATTTAAGCTATATATGTGAGCTGATTAAAATAGAATGATTAAACATACTATGGTATGGTCAAAAATTATGTGCATGTGAAAAGCACTGCTTTAACCTGAAGAAGTGTATCTTTAATGCTGACAGATCAGCCTCTATGGTCAACCCAGAGGACAACCAGGAACTCCATTTCGTATAAGAAATTTTCTTCTACTTAACCTTGAACAAATTATTAACCCCTTTAATTCAGTTTTATCATTTGTTAATTGAGGATAATTCCTACTCTCTGATTAAATTAGACAAAACATGTAAAGCATGTAATTTAATGTCTGCCACACAGTAGGTATTCAGTAAATGCAGTCATTTTATTATAGTACCACATCATGTGGGTGACTATCTTTCCTACCTATTGCTCCCTATTCTTTAAATCCTAATCTTAGTTTTCAAAGACCTCAGCTCTAGGTTCCAGCACAGCTAAGGGCACTTACATGCACACTCATCTGATAAATAGTAGGTGCTCAGTAAGAGTGTTTTAATTGATTAGTTGATTAATTGATTAGAAGACCTCTGGTAGAGTTGTGGTTGAAATCCCTAGGGGGGCCACATTAGCACATGTTTATTAGTCTGCTCTAAAAAAGTCTTTAAAATTCTAGGAAGAGTCACATAACAAGATATTCTGTCTAGGTGAACTTCTGTTTTGTCTTTTCCTTTACTTAAAACAGAGGGGTTTTGATGTGGTAGTGGAACTTAAGTCTATGGAATGAAGATAGGAGATCTGGTCTACTTTGTGATGGTCTCTCCATTTTGTCCTTTTTGAATTTCCCAATTAAAATTAACCACTCTTCTGTGTTTAGCCATAGACTTCCATTGTCACTTTGTTGCTGAACATAAAGGAGGGGTGATATGTATTTAAACTGTTCATGCTTTTATTGATGAATGAATTCCTACTCCATTATACAGGGATGGAAAGTATAGGAAATATATACCATAGCTTTTCTCCATTCTCTCAGTCTTCATTATGAGAGAAAGAGGAATAATTATCTGATTAGTGAATTTGGAAGAAGAAACCCAGCATGCTTAGCTAGGCCCTTTTCTCTTCTCCGTTAGAACCAGCCCATCTGCCAGAAGCACACATTCTCTGCCTCTTCGTGCTTTAAGCTTATGAAACAGGCCCCTGTGGGGAAGACCTATGGTTGACAACCTGTGCCCATGGTCAAAAGTATTTGTACCTAATCAGGAGTGAAAATATTAAGATCATTGTAGACATACATAGAAGCATTTTCTTTCAGCCCAGGCAACTAGACTTGGGGTACCCTTTACCTTAAGGAAGGACTGTCAGAGCAGAAACAGAACAGAACCAAATTTTTGACTTAAAGATTTCCAAAGCCAGAATTCAGGATGTAATACCAATAGATTTAGAAGAATATGCAAAACAGTTTTTCCTACTCTCAGACTAGATAAAGATACTGGGGGTTGGGACCAAACAGAGGAGCTGAGCAGCTAATAAGGAACTATCCATCCTATGCCCAAGTGAGCTCCATCTGTCTTCAGAACCAGAGTGACATGTGAGAGCTGAGTATCCACCTGAAGATCTTCTCTTCCTAATCAAGTGAGACTGAACATCCTGTATGCCAAAGAGCTGCAAGAATCTTTATCTCTTTGCCATTCAGTGAGTAATTTTTACAGATAGCTGCCAGAACATTGACTGTTGATTAAGACTGATGTCTGGCTGCATTTTGACACCCTGTAAAACCCTCCTCTACCTTGCCATGGGACGATCCTCCTAGAATGACCCAGGACTCTTGGAATCTCTTTGAGATGGAGACGATGGTGGTTTAGACAAATAAAAAAAATGATGGTGGTTTAGAAGCAAATCCCTATATTCTTAGTTAAAACAGGACTGAATTGGACCAATCTTAGATTCACCCTCTACCTATTCCAGAAATAAAATATTTACCACACCATTTTATACTCCTTGTAACCCTTGCATCACCTAATACAAAGAAATTGTGCAGTTAGAAGTCCTCAATAGAATATATCTTTGTTGGATTTAATAGAGTTTATTTGAAATTTAATGATGCTCTGCCTATCTGGTCAATGGACCACACCTCAGTACTGGTCATGTTTCTGACACTTCTTAAATCAACTCTGACCAAGGCTTAAAGTAATAGATGTCTCTGATCTTTGGTTTCAAGTACTGAGTGAGGTTCCGATGTTAGGAAATATAATTTAAAAAAAAGAAGAAGAAGAAACCAAACTTTAGAAACCATTCTCAAACATAACAGGTGTACCAACAGGTCATGGAGAGGTTGATAGTCACAGACATGTCAAAAAAACACAATAATTAAGTTACTAAGAACTCTGACTTTGAAATTTGACAGATATAGGTTATGTCACTTGCTACCTAGAAGACCTTAAATAATTTAATAACATCTCTATCCCTCAGTGTTTCATCTGTACAATGGGGATAATACATTTCATATCCCAAAGAGTTGTAAATTCAATGAGATGATATCTGTAAAGAGCTTAGAACAGCCTCTAGCACCGAAAAAAGTAATCAGTATAAGGTAATTACATTTTGGATAGCTAGGTCACAATATAACTTTTTAAACCAAACCAGTTGAAGCTATAAATGCCTACTTGCTAGAAAGCTAGGAGAATTGTCAACCATTAAGTCATGTGTCTTCCTTACGAAGGCTAAGAGAAATAGTGTGGTAAGCAGTTGGAAGATTGCCTTATGAGGCAGAATCTCAAATTACCAGTCCAGGCTCCCCTTTTTCATAGCACAGCAAGTCTGTGTCCTGCCTGAGCAGCTCTGGACAGAAGCAGCATTCACTGTGTTGGAACCACTGCCATCTTGGAAAGCCTAATAGATGAGATGACATAGTCCTGGCACTTCACTGGGAAGAGATTAGTGACCTGTGACTGAGAGCAAGCTTGTGGAAGGCAGAAGACTCCAGAGTAATTTTGGTCTCATTAACATCATATGCTACAGCCATCTAGGCTTGGTCAGCTGGAGAAGACTCCTAGGTTACTGACACCATAGAGACTTTTTAAGAAGTTATTTTCCTGCCGTTCAGTGATCATTACTCTATGGAAAGGGCCTCCACAAAATGACACCCATTATCTTCCTCAGTTAAAAGTAGGCAGTCATTTATTTATGTGCTGAAATTTGGGATATACTGTAAGGATTCCCCAATCTCCAGACCTTTAATTTCCCCCAATTCCTTACCATCCAGCCACTGTATCTATTTATACCTATCTTATACACCCAACAACTCTGTAACTACTTTGAGGGAAAGGATAAAAATAGGAACATAGCTCCCAGAATTCACAGTTAAATAAGCTTCCTTACTATTTCCTTATCCAGGAGTAGTATATCCCTAATCTTCTTTCTTTATGAATCTTTTGTCTCTTCTAAGCATTTTTGCTCTTTTATTTACTAAAAAAAATTTTCTTATTACATCCTATATGCTAGGTCCTGTGCTAGATGCTGAAGGTATAGTTGTGAACAAGACAGATGGGGTCCCTGTGCTCATGGATGGTATATTCCAGTGTAGGGAGAGTGAAACATGTAGTGTATAAATAAAATCAGTTTGGAATATAAGAGGCAGTGTGGAGCAATGTCTCTCTAGGTCAAGATGGCTGAGGATAAATTTTTGGTAGTTTGTAAGTTGGGTGACCTTGGATAAGCTACTTAGCCATTGCAGAATGGCTCCTGATTTGCGAAGTGAGAATTCTTACAGGATGCCTCCTTTATGAAGCATTTGGACTGAGAATTAAAAGGTGACGTGGAGGCAGCCATGTGAAGAACTTAAAGATAAACATTTTAACAGCAAGTACAAATATCCTATGATGGAAACAAGCTTAAAGGATTCTAGTTACCAAAAGAAGGCCCACATATCTAGTATATACTGAGAAAGGTGATAAAGGGTGAGGTTGGACAAGTAGGCAAGAACCAGATCATGATGATACAAGCCATGTTGAGAGCTCTGCATTTAATTCTAATTAATTGAGTTTTAACCACTGCAAGGGGTTCTTTCTCTTCACCTGGCTACTCATCTTCAAAAAAGAACCCATTGAAATCCAATTTTATTTTAAACTCAATTCTAATATCATTTTCTCTACGAAGTCTTTATTCTCATACTTGCCAGAAAAATTAGTTTCACCTCCTTGGCACTTCAATCATCATGTATATTAGTTTTATATGTGTTTGTTTCCTTTCTTCATTGTGAGTGCTTAAGGTCAGGGATTGAGTCCCATTCATTTACAATCACCTAGCAAAGTGTGTCACAAAAGCATAATATGTATTCTTTGAATGAATGGGTGAATGAATAAATGAATGAATATGTGAATGAATTAGTGAATGAAGGACATCTGCTTGGGTTTTTTAGTCAAATTTTCTCATTGAAAATCTGGACCCAGAGAGAATGATATATAGCCCAGATAGATTTCACTTGGAGCAAAAAAAGACCCTGAAAGCAACAGGGAGAATGGGAGGGCAGAAAACAGAGAAGGATTGAAATGGAACTACATGTACTTTGATGGAGTCCACACTTCTTTTTCTCAGTTCTAACCCTAGCTATAATTATGTGAACTTGGGCAATTATTCAACAAAAATAACTCAGTAAAAATCACAATGCTCCATTTATCCAAAAGTTAGACTTCTGATAATCCCAATCTCTTTACCTTGGACAAAACAAAAAAAAACCCCAAATAAAAACAAAAACGTATAAATAAAAACATATAAACAAAGAACCCCCACCTCACCCTCCCAAAAAATAAGCTAAAGGAAAACAACCTTAGCCTAAAGAAGTGACTATGAAACCCATGACCTCAGGGCAAGATTGCTATTAGGCAACAGCCTATTTTTTTTCTTTGCTTCTTCCCTTCCTTCCTCTCCTCTGTCCTTCTTCACCAAATATTTATTGAGTACTTACTATGTGCCAGACACAGGCCTGCTGCTGGGGTTAAAACAGTAAACAGGACAGACATGGCCCTGTTCTCAGGGAACTTTCTTTCTCCTTCCTTCCTGCTTATTGTCTTCATGTCCTCCTCCTGACCTCCCCTTTTCTTGCAAGCATCTCTTACCTATTATTCTAAAAATAGACAACAGATTTTGAAATCAAATTTTTGGATTCAATTCCTGACTCTTTTAATTACTAATTTCTCTTTTCCAAATTTTGAAAGCTCTAAGTCAGGGATCCCCAATGCCAGGCTATAGACCAGGTACTGGTCCATAGCCTCTTAGGAACGGGGCTGCACAGCAGGAGATGAGGGGAGGGAGAAGCAAGCAAAGTTTATCTGTATTTGGTGCCACTCCTCAGCACTAGTATTACCACCTCAGATCATTGAGCATTAGATTCTCATAGGAGCACCAGTCTCTGGTACCAAAAAGTTTGGGAACTGCTGCTCTAAGTTAAAATCCACCCCAGATATAAGAAGCCATTAGGAAAGCATAAAAGAGGAAAACAATGCAGGAGGACTGGAAACCTAGGCTGAAGTCTTGGCTCTGGTATTTTGACCCATATATGCTTGGGCAGGTCACATGACTCGTCTGGTCCATGGCCTCTCCCTCAGTAGTCCACTTTATTTGCAATCTCACTTTCCATGGTTTCACTTTCCATGGTTTCAGTTACCCGTGGGCAATCGTGGTCCAAAAATATTAAATAAGAAAGTTCATAAATAAACAATTGGTAAGTTTCAAATTGCACACTATTTTGAGTACTATGTCTTGCCTTGTCACACCTGGGATGTGAATATCCTTGTCCAGGATATCCACATTGCAAACACTCCCCACCCATTAGTCACTCAGTAGCTGTCTTAGTTATCAGATCTGCTATTGTGATTATCATAGCACTTGTGATGAAGTAACCTTTACTTAACAATGGCCCTAAAGCACAAGAGTAGTTTAAACTTTATCATAGGTATGTATGTATAGGAAAAAACACAGTACATATTTAGGGTTCAGTAATATCCATGGTTTCAGGAATCCACTGGGGGTCTTGGAACGTATCCCCTGCTGATAAGGGTTGACTGCCATATTGTCCTTTTCAACATTTTATGTCTCTTGGGAGTATACTTAAAAGTGATAAGTCAGCTAATATCCCTGCCTTGAGTGCTGTGGTATTTGGTGCAACTAACAGAAACCACATCTGCCAGACCATTACAACACCTCTAGGGAAAGAGTTTTAAGGATTTTAACAAAAACCAGGCCTTTTTTCATTTCTCTGATGAAGAGACTGACTGACTTTAAAGCCAGGAAGAGAGAATTGTGTGCACTTTGATGGGATTCAGAACATCAAAGGCTGTTGAGTTGGTGTTTAGAACAATTTCTCAGGTAAATCTAATTTTATCTGAGCTGGTATTTCCAAGCTCTAGTAATTGCTCCCAGTATAACTGCCAGTTGCTTGTTATAAGGGAATAAGTGCAACTGCTTCATGGCCTCCAGCAGAGGGTCTAGCAGATGACTTTTGTCTTTGTTGCTCTTGGGTCTGGGGAGCTGTGATAGATTTAACTCTTGGGAGCTATAGGCTGACATAGCAGAAAGGACACTGAACCTAGAATCAGGACCTCTGTCTTTAATCTTGGCTCACCACAGACCCTCAGAGATTCTCCTTCCCAAGGGCTTTCCTAGTTGGACTTGACAATCTTGCGTACTGGTTTCCAGAATATTTTGTGACAGAAGAGGGTTATGGAGAATGGAGGTGCTATCTGGGCACCAGGGAAGGCAAAGTTGGCAGAGACACAATATGGGACAATGATTCAGCACACAGCTATTTCCCTGATCTACAGAAAAAGCATCAGCCTAAAGGTTAGGAGTAACTGATAATTGCAGCAAGCTGTTGGTGTCAGGGCTAACAATATAGTTGAAGAGAAAGGGCCTGTGGTGGTTAAATTTATTTATTGACTTGACTGGGTCATGGATGCCCAAATATTTGGCTAAATATTATTCTGGGTATGTCTGTGAGGGTGTTTTTTTGGGTGAGATTAATATTTAAATCAGTATAATAAATAAGGCAGATTGCTCTTCCTAATGTGTTTGGGTGTTATCCTTTTAGTTGAAGGTTTAAATAAAATAAAAGGCTGACCCTTCCTTGAGTGAGAGAAAATTCTCCTGTGTGACACTTTCAAATTGGGTCATTTGTTCTTCCTGGTTCTGCAGCAGCTTGATGGCCTTCGGACTTGAACTGGGACATCATCAGCTCTGCAGATTTTGAACTTGCCAGTCTCCATAATCACACGTACAATTATAATTCCTAATAAAAATCTTAAAAAATAATTTTCTATTGCTTATGATTCTATTATTGATTTTGATTCTATATCTCTGGAGAACTTTATTATCACAGTGCACTATATCTACAGCAGACTCTCTTGAATTCAACAAGGTTAATTAGGTAGGAAAGTCAAAATAAAGAACATAGCCAGGGGCCAAGGCAACCCCTTACTTCATAATCTGTTTAGAGTCTGGAAGACTTTATCATCCAACTTCTAACCAGAAATGGGAGGAAGGAGGTCTATTATTAGCCAAGCACAGCAGAGTGGCTTCTAAACTTTGGAAACTTTCCAAATTCTTTAGCCATATCTTCTTGTCCTACCCTGGTAACGAAAGGTTTTGCATTCTTATCATAGGTATTCTCAACCCATTCTCTGAACTCAAAAACAAACATGGTGGACACTCACCTTATATCCCCTCTACTCGTGCACATTCCAGATTCCACTGGAGAAAATTTGACTCTCATCTGGTCTCTGGCTTGTTGAGGTAGAATATCCACAAAGTATACAGGAATTCCCAATGGGCTAGTTTCTAGGCCACCACTTGGGAATAGCTCTAGGCTACAGGCAGAAGTTGTGAGCAAAAGTAATTTTATTTACAGTAAGTAAATTTTTATACTAATGCGTCTGACTTAGTTTGATTCCTTTTACCCTCTACCTTTCCCTTCATCATTGAAGAAAAAGCTTTTCATATATGCCACCCATGGAATGATGGTAAAAAGTGAACAAAAGAGTAAAATTCAGGGCTCTTGAACTTCCAATTAATTTTTTTTTGGGGGGATAGGTAAATCTATAGCAGATATAATAACCTCGAATGCTATAGATTTTTACTCCAAAAATCAGATACTTGGGAAAAAAAAAGATGTGAATTCTAGAAAATTTGTTTAAAGAGGTAGAAGCCTGGTGAAAGGGTGAAAGAGGGCAAAGTTTATTTATAAATAATAGATTACAAAGAGGAAAAAAAGAAGAGCTAAGTCTTGTGCTATGCAATTTATTGTTTTAGGTCTTTGATTCATTTTGAGTTAATTATGGTGTATGGCAACAGATAGCAGCCTAGTTTCATTCTTTTGCATGTGGCTTTCCAAATTTCTCAGCGCCATTTATTAAAGAGGCTTCCTTTCCTCCAGTGTATATTTTTGGCGCCTCGGTAAAAAATTATTTGTTCATATATATGTAGGTTTACTTCTGGGCTGTCAATTTTTTCTATTGGTCTTTGTGTTTGTTTTTCTGCCAAAACCGTGCTGTTTTGATTATTGTCACTTGTAATATAATTTGAAGTCAGGTAATATGGCACCTCTGGCCTTTTTCTTTTCTTTCAAGATTGCTTTGGGTATTGGGGATTTTTGTGATTTCATACAAATCTGATAATATTTTGTTCTATTTCTCTGAAAAATGCCATTGAGATTTTGGTAGGGATTACATTAAATCTGTATATTGCTTTGGGTAGTATGGCCATTTTAAGTACATTGATTCTTCTGATCCATGAACATGAACTATCTTTCCATTTTTTTGTGTCTTCTTCAATTTCTTTCAATAATGCCTTGTAGTTTTTAGTGTATAGATCCTTCACATCCTTTGTTAAGTTTATTCTTGGGTATTCTTTTTGTTGCAATTTCATAAAGGAATTTTTTCCCCTGAAATTTCATTGTTAGTATATAGGAAAATAATGGATTTTTGTACCTTGCAACTTTACTGGATTTGTTTATTGTTTCTAATAGATTTTGTTTGTTTGTTTTCATTTTTGACTCTTTAGTGTTTTCTATATAAAGAACCATATTGTCTTAAAAAAGTGACACTTTGACTTCTTCATTCCTACTTTGGATACTTTTTATTTCTTTATCTTGCCTGATTGCCCTACTAGGACTTCCAATACTGTATTGAATAAGAGAGGTCAGAGTGGACACCCTTGTCTTGTTCCTGATCTTAGAGGAAGCTTTCAGAAAATATAGTCACTAAATTCATGGGCCTTCATTTTAGAGGGGATTTTATGAATTTGACCTCAAATGCAAGGGAAGTAAAAGCAAAGATAAATTAATGGACTATATCAAACTGAAAAGTTTCTGCTCAGCAAAAGAAAAACAACAACAACAAAACAAAGAGGTAACCAACTGAATGGGAGAAGGTATTTGCAAACACCTCTGATAAGGGACTAACATCCAAAATATATAAAGAACTCATACAATTCACAAACAAAAAAATGAACAATCCAATTAAAAAAGTAGGCAGAGGACCTGTACAGACACTTGTCCCAAGAAGACAAATGGCCAACAGACATATGAAAAGATCTTCAAATTCTCCAGCTATTAGGGAAATGCAAATCAAAATCCCAATGAAATACCACCTCATACCTGTTTGAATGGCTATTATCAATAAGACAAGTAATAACAAGTGGTGGAGAGGCTGTGGGGAAAAAGGAATTCTTATACACTGCTGGTGGGAATGTAAATTGGTACAGCCACTGTGGAAGTGTAGAGGTTCCTCAAAAACTTAAGAATAGAATTAACATATGACCCAATAATCCCTCTTCTAGGTATCCATACCCCAATTTTAAAACTTTTATGTGTAAAGATATATGCACCCTGATGTTTTTTCAGTATTGTTCATGATGACCAAGACATAGAAAAAATTGAAGTGTCCTTCAATAGATGATTGGATAAAGAAGATATGGAACATATACACAATGGAATACTAACCATAAGAAAAGATGAAATATTGCCATTTGCAACAACATGGACTGATCTTGAGATTATCATGCTAAGCAAAATAAGTCAGACAGAAAAAGTCGAGAACCATAGGAGTTCACTCATTTATGGAATATAAAAACAAAAGCAACACACAAGACAAACAAATAAAATCTCATATACACAGATAACAGTTTAGTGGTTACCAGAGGAAAAGAAGAGAGGGAGGAGGTAGATAAGGGTAAAGGGAGTCTAATATATGGTGATGGAAGATTTGACTTTGGTGAACATACAATGCAATATACAGATGATGTATTATTGAATAGTACACTTGAAACTTATGCAATTTTATTAACCAATATCACCCCCAATAAATTTAATAATAATTTTAAAAATTGCCTTAATAGGAGTAAGAGCAGGAGAACCTTAGGAGAGAAGGCAAGAGGTTCAAAGCATCCAAGCTACAGAGGGGTCTGCATACCAGAAGAAGCCTTGGGCAGAGTGATGATGGCTTAGTGGCTATAGAAGTGAGTCCTGGAGGATCAGGGGCAGATGTTTGAGGCTTGTAGCCACCTCTACAATGGGCCTCTGCTTATGCCAGGAGGGTACATGTCCCAATCTCCATTCCTTCTCATGAACTGAAATCACCTCATGTTTGAAAATATGAAGATGAGAAAAATCCCCAAAATTAAATAAGTGTTTACTTAAATTAAATTAAAATTTAAACAACAGTGGATGAATTGCCTTAAATTGGTAAATTTACATTTTCTACCTTCAGTGGGGATGGAAGTCAGTCATTCAACAGATGAAGTCTGGTCTTTTCATACTTGATTTTTTTTTTTAACTACAATATTTATTTTTGTCTTGATGCTGTTGGTGAGAACAGGGAGATTCTGCTGGACTGTGTGGATCTGTAAATCACAGTTCTCAGACATAGGGCTATCCTCAGGAGGGAAGCTGGGTGAAGAGATCTGACAGATTCCAGGCAGTCTTTCAGGAGCCAGCAGTACATACACTATTTTTCCTTTTATTATTGCCTTTTTTATGTTAATTAGGTACTATATTTATTGAGAATTTACCATTTCCAGTCACAGTTCTGAGTACTGTGCTTAGGTAATCTCATTTAGGTTGTGTCACACCTAGTTGACATAGATGTTATCATTTAGTTTATAAATGAGTAAACTGAAGATCATATATTTAAGTAACATTTTTAGTATTCCACAGCCAGTAGGCGGCAAATGTGGGATTGAAATTCAAATATCTGAATCTCTTGCTTAAATTTGACTCAGTTATACTGAATTGGATTGAATTGAATTGAGTAACATATATACTGGCCAGAACTTTCTGAAGTACTCTTCCCCTAATCCTTCTAACCATTAAAAATTTAATGAATAATTGTCATTTCTATTGGCTGCCCATCATCTACATCTCTTTCTATATTTGAGAGATTACCAACATTTGGTCTTGATAGGAGAATTATTTGCAAGTGTTTTAGGTGAACACCAGCAACTATCACTTGGTACATGTTGAGATTTAAGGGCAAAAATGTCAGCAGCTTCATATGTCATGCATTCTCCCATCATCTTTCAAGGCAATACTGAGATCTGTATAAGACCTTTTGCATGCACTATGGGGTCATGCACCAGGAAAGGGAACTCACCTCCCTTTTGCTCTTTCATTTATAAGGCAAGCAGCAAATAAACATTATGAACTTGAGAACCAAAACTGAATTTAGCTGGACCAACTGTTTGGGATATTCTGGGAAATGCCAACTGGTTAGCACCTGGAGACTTTGGAGGAAGTTGCGTTAATGTGCAATTTCTCCCCATGAGAAGAGGGGGCGCCCTTAGTCTCAGCTAGCTCATTGCAAGGCATCCTGAATTTCACAGGTTTTCATTAGGTAATCTTGCTTGTTTCCAAAGTTCAAGGAGGCTCATCAAATGTAAGTCTTTTCATTAGAGGAAATGATGTGTTCATATATTAAATGTGAAGAAAGGATTATTCAATCTCCACTTCTACCCACTTCCTGGTACAGGAGAAGTTTATGTCCAGCCTAGGCAACATCTTTAACAGTTTCTTTTTTCAAGGTGATCTCAATTCAAGCAATAAAACCTGTTCATTCCAACTGATGGACACCCCACATTCAGATAAACCTGTTGTCTCTATGCTTCCAGCTGCTGGCCTCAACACAAGCAAGCAGAGGCATTCACTAATGAAGGGTAAGACCAGGGTAGAAATTAAGTCAGCCAAGAGGAAAGCCATGTCCCCTTCTTCCTCTACCTTGAATGTCCAGAGATTCTTTGATGTGTTCTTCAGACCATTATTAGCACACATTCCACTCTGTGCAACATGCACATACTCCTCATACTGCCATGCCCCAGCAAGGGTATGGAGGACAGAATTAAATAGTAATTAATCATAGAGACCAGTGGGTACTGCTGGCTACTAGCTTCCATCTCTAGTTTCAGTTTGTGCTATTTTCCTCTTCACTCCAGCTTTCTGAGTGCCTAAGAGCTTTGCCAGCACAGATTAATCTAGAATTGTAGTTATTCTTTCAATGAGATCTTCTCACTGGGATGTCCCTGGCAGTTAGCGAGGGTTATTCAGTTGACATATTGATATATTTTCCCTAAATCAAAAACCAAAGCCATAATTCAGTAAAAAAGGTCCAGATGGCAGATACCTGTGCTCCAGTGATTAGTGTGCTCAGTAATGTTTGGGGTTGTCCTCTGTTTATCAGTGCACATGGTGGCAACATTTCTATCACTGAAGATTAGTTTTTGCCTATTCTTGGACTCTTCTATGTCTGGTTTCCTTCCCTCAGCATAATGCTTTGAGTTTCATCCAAGTTATTTTGTGTATCTGTAGCTCACTCTTTGCTATTGTTGAGTAGTGTTCTGTTGTATGAACATACTGCAAAACAGTTATCCAATCTCCTATTAATGGTTATAAGGTCTGTCTTTCAGTTGTTTTTGGTTATTCCCAATGAGCCTGATACGAACATTCTTATACAGTGTTTTTGTTTTTGTTTTGTTTTGTTTTGTTTTGTTTTGTTTTGTTTTTGTTTTTGTTTTGTTTTGTTTTGTTTTGTTTTGTGGACATATGCTGTTATTTCTCATGGGTACATACCTAGGAGTAAAATTTCTGGGTCATAAGTTATATGTGTGTTTAATTTTAATAAGCTCCTTTTCCACTAAACTTATCCAAAGTTGGTTTGTGTCTGAGTCTTGTAATGAAGAGTACTCACGCTACTAACATCATTGTTGCTATTGTTAATTTTGCACTTTTATTGAAAAACATAAAATGTCAAGTACTCTCCTAAGTGTGGGTGATACGGAGGTAAAAAGACTTAGTTTTATATCAGAATCTTGAAAGAAGGAGAACACATCTACACATAGGGATGTTAAAAAATACCAGGAAGCACATGTGAGGGGCCTGGCAGACAGAGTGAAATGCTTATTACTTCAGAGGAGAGAAACCCTCTGAATCCTGGGGCATCCATACAGGGCTCCCAGAAGACGTGGGGTTGGAATGCACCTTGAAGAACAACTCAATTTCATTAAGTAGATGTTAAGCAAGTTATAGAACATCAGCTTCATGGAATATTATGTGGTCATTGAAATTATAATTAGAAAAACTGTAATAACTTGAAAAAATAGTATACTATTATGTGAAAATGGTAGAATAAAACTATCTCTGCTCTAATTTTGGCTGTGTAAGCTCTATGCTTATAAAAGGAAAGAAATCTGGGAAATAAAAACAAAGGATATGTTCTTTAGTGCAATTCTGAGTGAATTCTTTTTTTTAATTTACATTTTCTTTTGGATTATTTTTTTTTTGGTCAAAATAACATTTTTAAAACAATAGGGGTTGGGAAAGAGATGAGTATTCCTAGCCAGAAAAACAACCTTGTCACAGACTTAAGAATGTGAAAGTAATTTGTTCGTATGCTAGGATTTCTACAGTTGAGGTTTTCTGTGTTAAATAACTGTGCTCAGATAGCACAATTAAACCAGAAACCAGAACTATTTTGACTGAGTGTGCCAGACAGGCACAACTTAAGCAAGCAACTCAGTCTTTTGCTTAGAGAAAGAGAGAGCAGAGTCTTAGCAAGACCTTCCTACCTGAAAGGTGCAGGAGAAAGCGAAGGACTTTGGGACTCCAGGGTGGGAGGTACTTGGCAGGCGAGTCCTGGTGGTAGGGTGTTTGGAGGGCTGAGAGGAATGTGAGCAGAATTAACCTTCTTTGCTCTAGTGGTTTTAGCAGCAGCAGCAGCAGTCACACACTTTATCCAGCAACACTTATCCAGCAGCAATTTTTTTTCTAGAAAAACTGAGGTGTGGGGGAGCTGTCTATCCAGCAGCTAGCTAAGC